>CM056993.1:284098466-285298466 GCA_029891345.1 Dryococelus australis
TATGGAAATATTTTTTTTATGTCATACTTACATTGTCAGATTTGTTGTTTTCAGATATTATACACACAAATTTATATTTAGTGTAATATACTTCACTTGCAAAAACTTCAGCATTATATATATATGTACCTTTCAAGATTTAGTTATTGATGTACAATAATCCTATTGTAATAAGTAGGCATTCCCAGTTTGTTGAAATTCTGTATTGTTGATTGTTTTATTTACAATTAAATTTCAGAAAATACGAAAGATCCGAAACAAAAACACTCCATTATATTAAATGGTTTCTGATAACTGTGTTTATTACTGTAAATGAAACAAATTGTAGAGCTTGTAGAAAATAATTTTATATGTAATTTTTTTTGTATTTGTGGTATCCTTTGTTTGCTATTGCGGAAAAACTTTCTCTGAAATAATTTTTATTCATAATTTTACTCACGAGGATGATGACATTATTAATTAAAACTTGGGAGAAGAATCCACAATGGCCTTAAATAAAAGGCCCAGTAGAGCTTTCAACAGTGTTCAAGTTACTACGAAACAAATATGATTCTTTTGAAATAGTCTGTTGCAGTACATTGACTAATGAACAGTAAAATTTTTCAGGCCAAATATCTGCAGGTCCCTCTTCAACACACTCCTGTATCCGCCCCTGGTAGGTGTTTGAAATTTCTTGCTGCCGCCTCCCTTGTCTCTCCCGGTCGGGAGAGAGAAGGAGGTGGTTGGTGCTCCTCAAAATGGCGACATTCTGTCCCATTACCATTGCGGAGCTGGTTGGCTGATGGTCGCCATGATGCTGATGGTTTTCCCGTACTGGTGCAAAGATCTTGTTGACTGACACTGACACTGCCCTCTTCAAGGCGGCAATTGGAAATTTGGGGTGCAGGAATTTTTCTAGGAATTTTGAGACATTGGTCGAAAAAATCAGAGTTTACACAGGAAAACTTGACGTGTAAAAATTCTACTTGTAATAACAAGGATAGGTTCACCCATTAAGGTTAGGTGTAGGACATGTTTTACGTGGTCAGGATTTTAGATAAAAATTTAGCGCCACGTTCGGTGCCATATGACAGGTTGTCACAGTCTCAGTAGTATGGAGAAGGGAGTTTAGACTTACGGTAATAGGTATTGTGGTACTTGTAGAGATGGAAATGGCACCAGAGCATGAGATACTTATTCAGGGATGGGTTGTTTGCCCACATGGCTTCTCCTGAGCTCACCGTGTGACAAAGTGACGTTGTCAGTAATGTTGTGGAATCCTGCCTTTGCCTACCTACTGGTGGGTGCACCCCCTCATATGGCTCTAATTATTACATGAGACTGTTAATCGGTGGTATGCACCAATGCCTCAGATCACAGTTCACTGTTGATTTGGTAAATGTCCTCACACAGTTGCTAGGCTTCTACAGGGTTGTCACATTGAGAGGTGCTAGTTTGAAGTTGCACTCATGTAAAAGGAACTGGGTCCGGTAGTGGGCGCACACACTTCAAGCACAGTCGTTCCACTATTTCATTTGAGGTATGCCAATCTATCAAACCGCTGTCATATTGCGGTTGGCGGGGAAACGCAATGGTTGCGCCCAGCTGATCTTCGCAGAGGGTCAACGAACCACTTGGCCTGTGGCTGTCTCCCCTGCTCCACATGTGGGAGGGGCAACCAGCCCGAATGGAGGAAGTGGTGGTTCATCATGTACGCATGCTGCCAGCTGCCGCGTCCCTCGTCTCGCCCAATGGGGTGAGATAGGGTGGTGGTTGATGTTCCTCAAAATGGTGGCATTCAGACCTATTACCATTGTGGAGCTGGTTGGCTGATGATCGCCATGATACTGATGGTTTTCCCATGCTTGTGCGAAGATCTTGTTGACTGATGCTGGCATAGCCTCCTTCGGAGTGGAAATTGGAAATTTGGGGTGTAGGAATCACTTTAATGAAATTAACATATACAAGTACACCTACGTAGCACTACAAGACAAAAACCGTTTTATATATTAATTTGCATGAGCAAATTAAACATGAAAATAAATTTTATTGATAAAAAAATATTACTCAACATATTTTAATCATGTCTCAGGGCTGTCTCTCCCAGTCTGTTGCATGCATATCAGGTTGGTTTTCATTTTCACAGTTTTATTTCAATAATAGAAAAATCACTCACACCCTCATTTTATTCATTATTGGGTGGCAACAGGTGGTTCAGGGTGGATGAGTCCACTCTGACCCCAGAGAGGGTGTGGCTAGCCATACTCGAATACGTAATTAACAAGGCACATTTTCACCGTAGCACATAAACATGTGGCTTGTTAGCGTGACCTTGAAGCCATATTGTTCTGGATAATTAGCACTCTCACACTACACGCATGGGAACGTGAACAGGGAATGTAGGGGGGCACACAAGTGGTTTTGTGAACACTGTAACCACTGTGTCGCCCTTGCTGCATTCATTTCTCCAGCTGTAT
This sequence comes from Dryococelus australis, assembly GCA_029891345.1. Taxonomy (NCBI): domain Eukaryota; kingdom Metazoa; phylum Arthropoda; class Insecta; order Phasmatodea; family Phasmatidae; genus Dryococelus; species Dryococelus australis. Next base: position 284,100,923 of record CM056993.1, read on the forward strand.
TCTTATTGGGGACGTCTCTTTGCAGTATTGGTCGGCCTGAATTATCACGCCCTCAAAAGATCTCTCTTGAGGATATGACAGTGGGACGGTCACCTGACTCCGGCAGTACCAGGTAGTCTCAAAGGGGTGGTGCACTCTGGTTCATGTCACTGGCGTAGGAGTCGTGGAGGGAGTGACCGCCGTATTTGGGTTGGCTGTTCCCAGTAGAGGGCATGTCGAAGCTGCACTGGTGTAGCGGGACAAACTGGCTAAGGGAGGAGGGACGCTGCACGCATCAGTATTCACCACACAGGGCCGTTTACTATATGGATAAACACGATACAAAAACATTTTTGTTTTGGTAGTTCACAACTATGGTAACAACTTTCTAATGCCTATTTCTTCAGATGCAAGCAATAAGAAGAAATACATCCTGTTTCTGTAATTGCTACAATGAAAATTAATGTTTTTAATGGTTTCCCTCAATATATCTGGTTTCTACTACATTTCTAAATGAGTTATTCAATAAACTACTATTGTAAACAATGCCGCTCTGATCTAATAATTGTTGATTTGCCATCACAAGTGGCAACAATTAATAAAAAAGAACAGTTATCATGATCACTAATGGTCCAGCTCTAATAACTCAGGAATTAAAAATTAAATGAATACATTAAAATGTGAAGTATTTAACTTCAAGCAAATAACCACTTGTGACGGAAATATAAATTATTCACAATTTTCGCAGAAGATGGTATTTGAAGTTTGAATATGAATAATTCATTCAAGAAGTAGTATTTGTAACTATTCACATTTTCATATATGTGCACACCCCTACTATACATACACCTATTTTGCTAACATTCCATATGTACTCTTTTATTAATTATTGAAAAGTTTTTTTTATGGTTGTGGTATAGTGTTTAGTGTAAACTATCAGCCAAATTGGTTATAGAGTTCCTCACGTTTCATTTAGACTTTGATACTTCCAGAATTTAATGTTGTTGATTCAGAGATTAAAATTTGCCACATCTGACCTGGGATAATCAATATAATTTTAAATATTGTGACATTACACACTCTAACTACTAAGAAGGATCATGCAATCATTTCTCTGAAAACAAGTGTACTGGTTTATTTCGTCACTAATTTTGCCAAACTCTGTACTCAGATGTTGCACATTCCACAGGTGGCTTGTACGTGGGATGACGTGAAGTCTCTGCGACAGGACATGGAGAGGAGTCTCAGCTCGTCAGCCGTCCACTTCAGAATCAAGCTGCTGCAAGCTGCAGCTCAGATGCAGGTATTGTTCTGACATAATTATTGCACATGTTGCTTTACTTCAGTACTAGTTATTATGGTAGAATAATATTTCAGTTTTGTTAGAAGTTATGGTTGCTGGATATACTGTTTTGTCTGGAACAATTCAGTTTTTGCGCATTTCATCTGTGTACTGTTCTTGTCTCAGATAGTACACTAAAAATAATTTTAAGATTTGTTAATGATTGTAGCATCATTTAAAGAAATGCATAAGTTTTTTAAAGAACACTCTTTTCATTCTAATAATTTGATTATGTAAGTTCTGTTCCTAGTCCAAAAAAAAAATGGAATACTATATGTATTTCCAAGTAAAAAAATTTGACGTGAACATCAAATATATAGGTAAATTAAATATAATTTAGTATACGACAAGGATCCCGCAGTCTGTCTCCAGATAATGAGGAAGAAGTTGAGGAAATCAAACAACTAGGACTTGGCCTTTATGATGACGAATTTTTTTAAATGTTATTTTTGTTTCATAAGTTTGAATAGTTACATATTAGTGTAATAGTGTTAAGTTAACAAGAAAATTCTTTTCCCCATTAACTAACTATATAATTCCCAATTTTGAGAAATGATCCAAATTTGAATTGTCCTAGCACCATAAATATTGACACTTAGAAAAAGATGTATAGAATGATTCTTGTATTTTAGCGTATTAAATTTCGTTTTAACATGATAGTTTTTAAGAATTTGTGGAAAACAGGATTTAAAAATGCTTTTAAATGTTACTTAGTCTCCCCAGTCACACCCCACCAACAATGACTTTTAGTTTTTTTCTATGTACTGTACTTGCCATTGTTTTGGTTATTTTGCCTGAGCTATGTTGAAACGTGAGTTATATTTCTGAGTTGCAATGAAATCTGTAGTGATTTTTGTGTAAATGTACTACATGCAGACAAAAACGACTCATTACAGAAGTTTTGTTCATTAAATGTGTGTCTGATATCCATGTATGTGGTGGTTGTTGACACAATGTCTCCAGCACTTGTTCTGCTTCCCCTTTCAGAATATCTAGCAACCTTATCAGCAATGCAGATAAAATTTTATTGTCAAATTCTTTTCCTTTAAGTTTTGCACTTTCCTCATTCAAATTGCAAAAGCCCGAAAATTGCACGGTACAATGGAACCTCTATGTATTGAACCGAGATGGATTGAAAGTCTGCATCCATGGAACATATTCAGTGGTTCCATTTGCGATTTATCTGCATTTAAACCCCACAATCATTGAAAGTTCACATATATTGAAATTTTTGGTCAGTCTGCATGAGTAGAGAATCCACTGTACAAAGAAATTATTACATATTCATTGTTTGTTTTTTCCAATTTTGTAACTTTGTGTCATAAAAACAAATTAGGGATTTACTTTAGTACCTTGAAAGACTGAACCTGTAGTTTTTATTATTATGTGAGATACATTTCCATGTACTTCAAACAATGCCTCTTCAGAATAGGCTAGTAGGGCTCCCACTTTGCTAAATGGAACTGCAGTGTCTCAATATAGAATGCATTTACAGCCATCAGAATGTTTGTTGTCCAGAAGACAATCATTAATTTCTTTTATTAGAAATCATGTAATGATTTTAGCATGTTTCCACTTTACAAATCTTTAATAGACCAGCTACACTGTCTACAGAATATTATTTCTCATCTATGAAGGTTCCAAAAGTAAAGGTATTGTTATTTTTTCAATAATTTTTATCTGTAAATTTCTAAAAATAGTAAACAAACTTTTTTACTGGGGCAGAAATGCAATAGACTAGCTGATTTCCTAGTCTGTGTACAGCACTTTTGTGTGCTGTATATATTTAAATGTTTTTGTTAATTGGAAAATTTAGCCACTAGGCACATCAAGCAATTCAATTTGTAGTTTGTACATAAATACTTTATTAGTCCCCCATTTATGGAGGCAGTGTCAAATTTATAACACTACTATTTTTACTGGCTGCCAACCGGACCCTGGCTGGTATATAAACTGGGATGTGGTGCTTGGCAGCATGGCACAAATTCTGGCGTGGGCTTAAATGTCCTCCACAACACTGGTTTATAGACAGCCACTGGTTTTCCGAGAGTGGGATCAAGCAGCTGACTCAGCCACTGATGTGGCTGGAAGAGCTGTTGGAAGCCTGCGGAGGGCTGCTGGTCCTGCTGGGTTGGAACCACTGGTTCAATTTACCCAGTGGCTCGTGGAGTACCTGGTGGAAGTCAGTGACGACTTGCTGCAGCTTGCCGGTGGTCTTGTAGGGTGGCTGAAATAGGGAGTGTGAAGGGACTGGGAGGTAATGCCTCTCCAGTTGTCAGGTGGCTTGAGCTTGTTCCTGGGGGGGGGGTTAGACTGCAGAGATCAGTTGGCGCAGGGTTACAGTTCAATTTGGACTTGGAGGCAGTAACTGCCTTCTTAGCTCGCCACTTGGCATCACTGCTATGGGTGTATGGCTTAAAGGAAGGTACCAAAGTCGGCCGTGCTAAGAAAGAGCAGGCGACAAGGATCACTAGCTAGGTGTAAAGCCAGTCGTGGCCAAGCCAACAAGATTTGTACCCAATTACTAGAGATGGGCAGACACCACATTTTGCTAATACCAATGATACCGATTTTCAGCTGCCGATGCTGCTGATTACAGAGATGCCGATACCAGTTTTGATGAGCAGAATAAGAATTCCCAATTTCCAATACATATTTTGAAATACTTTTATTACTCAAATTGAAGTCTTCAGTTTTGTGAACACTTTAAGCACAGCATAGAAATGAAATACAACACAAATTGTAATAATAGATGATAAGATTGACAATTTAATGCAAGGTAAACATAGATTTAACCTCTCATCCCAGCCAGTTGCTAGTAGGCTTGGCCCTGCGCTGCAGCTGATTCCAAGGCCACCTCTGCCGAGAGGTAGAGGTTTGCAGCGTTGTGTGGATCGATGCTTCAATTGGTGAGAGACCTCCCTGTAATTATAAGTCAATTCTCCTCCCCCCTACCCCTTACACTGCAAAGCTCCATGCACTCGTAGCACTATGAGTGGAAATATGCTCTTTTACAGCCTATGGCTACAGAGATATGTTTGCTGCAAGGTAGTACAGCATTACCTTAAGAAGCGAAGCTCCGTTACAGCATACGGCCGTAGATATGCTTTGTCACAGCCTATGGCTGCAGAGACTGAGGACATATGCTTCACAGATGAGATTGGAGGGAAGAGGCCCAATAGCGCCACTCCCATCACCAGAGAGGCGCCCAAAGACCTCTCTGGTTACAGCCGGCACCAAGTTAGTCAATAAAGACCCCCGTCCCCTCTCTACTAGAATTTTTCAACTCTACTAACCAAGAGCATGTTTCCAAACACTCTATCTCCTGTAGCATCCTATGTAATTTAATTTAATTTAATGCATGCAATAAATTTTGGAATTTTTATTTCTCTGTCGCAAGGGTTTTTACGTCTCTCATGACAGTTTTTCCCTTGCTCTTCATAGTTAAGACTAGCTCTAAGTACACTTAGGGATGTAGTCATGGCCCCAAAGTGCAGGCAATGGCTGCCCAATCCCTCTTTGCCACGATGCATGTCTCCTTGCATGATTTTCTTTCCTTGTAGGCATAAGGGGGTTAGCCCTGAGACGCAATAAAATCTCGCCCCACCTTCGGGACTTAACTTCACACAACACTTAGAATAAGGTAGTTTAAAAAAAAAAAAAACAATTTAATGGGGCAAATAAATTACTTAACAGTCAAGAAAAAATTAATTTAATATTAAATATTCACTTGAAATTGATTGAAATTTTATTTATATTTATATTAATATTTTCGCCTTATATTCCTTCATCGATCAAGCCATACTCAATCACTTGGTTAACATGAACACAACTGATTTATTTGTGAAAATTGTTGCCAATTTTTACTTGATGAGTCCGATTCAAACCTTTAAAATTCTAACCAGAACCACAGCCGACAGTTTTAAATAATAACTATGACCATCAAAATAGTGTCATAGAGCGTGTGATTCGTTTTCATTGTTGCCAAGCTACAAGTGCAATAAATGCATAAGAAGAATAAGAATGCAGGTTGCTTTCTCATTGTCGCCAACCTATGAATGCAGTAAAAACATAAGAAAATAGAACACAAAAAACTATTTTGAGATGTATTCAATTCTATCGACAGCATCAATTGTTGATTATCCGCATTGTTTTGCATTCATGTAGTGTTCAATAACGAATGATGCATACAATCTTTGGCAAATGTACAAACTGGAAATACAGTAAAATGTAAACAATGGGAACAAATCATCGAGAAATAATTTTTCCTAATATATTTAGGGTTTCGGACAGAATATCTGATTGATGGATGTGGTAAATTAATGCTTTACGAGATGCAGCATGCTGGTTTGTTTAACATTGTTTATATAGGCCATTAGTTAGGACTGTCCAAAAAAAGACTCGTACGGGAATACTGAATATACTGGATTGCAACAACGAGGTTCCACTATACTAGGAGCCCTCGCACAGTGGACAGTCTCATGATTGTTGACGTGGTGTTGGTAAGTGCTACATACATGCTAATGAAGTAATCTAAGTGCTACTAATCAGTAAATAATAATTAGAAAATAATGTTTAGATGCTGCCAATGCTGATAGTTGTGGTATCTGCCGGTTAATTGGTACTGGTATCAGCATCGACCCATCCCTACCAATTACTTCATCTGGCGACAAACAGCATTGTGGTTAGAGCGGTGGGTTACCCTGGATGTCACAGCGATGTGGGTATGGACCAAAGGGGGTCAGACCTCCATAAACAGTTCTATCACTCCTTCCAGCAACAATGACAGCACGGTGGATGGAGCGAATTGGTTGGGCTGGCAGACTAGCCACCTTGTGGTTTGAGTTCCTAGCAGTTGTGGCTCTACCGTACATGTGCACCGGGTACCTTGGCATACCTGCTCCACAGTATGGGTGGTCATCTAATGTGTCTGTTTGAGACGTACGTGCACCCATTTGTCCTACTTTAAGTATGGGTTTTAATGACACGGTCTCCTGCTTTTCCCTGGTGGGCTGACCTCTACTGAGGTTAAAGTCATAGTCACCCTAGAAATAAGTACTTGAAGGTAAGATAGAAAAACGTGTTTATTCTCATGAGGAATAGACGTGGTGGCCCGTACTAATTCCTAACTAACAAAAAACTCTGATGGAAGTAGACTACGAAGGGGACCTGGGCCTAAACTACACAAGTGCAGATGCGGCTAGGTACCTGTAATACTAACTGACCCTAACTAACTCAATGCTAATGTCTAAAAGGGACTCATTTGTCACTACCAGAAGGGCAGTGAGTGTTAAAGGCGATGAAGACTTCTTTGGGGGGTTTGCTGGTGAAGGTCTCGAAAATGTCTGGTAGGTAATGGTGATCCTATGAGAGGACATCTGTGTCTACAGAGGCTCCAGCACACAAGGTGGTGGAGCGAGCTGAGGAGAATGAACTGCCGTTCTGCAGTGATGCAGGTTCATATATCCACCTGCCTTTGGGGGTGGTGGGGGTAGCTCCACCCTCTGTAGGCAGAACTGTACTCTGGTGCCATCTCTCGGGCCGCTCTGTAAGCAGGCTTCCCTGCTATGCAATGTTGCATTAACTATGTGAGCTCAGGCGCAGCGCTGACTGCGTAGCTGGCTTCTATCACATGTGGGGGTTAGCGTGATGTCTGACCTAAAGGTGAAATCGATCTTTGCTGATGTATCCGTGGGTGCTCCTTTACTAGGGGCATCTACACACACACACACACACACACACACACACACACACACACACACACACACACACACACACACACATATATATATATATGTGTGTGTGTGTGTGTGTGTGTAGATGCCCCTATATATATATGTGTGTGTGTATATATATATATATATATATATATATATATATATATATATATATATATATATATATATATATATATATATATATATATATATATATATATATATAATATATATATATATATATATATATATATATATATATATATATATATATATATATATATATATATATATATATATATATATATAATATATATATATATATATATATATATATATAATATATATATATATATATGTGTGTGTGTGTGTGTGTGTGTGTGTGTGTGTGTGTGTGTGTGTGTGTGTGTGTGTGTGTGTGTGTGTGTATATATATATATATATATTGCTATTAAAATGTATAAAAAAAAGTTTTCAGCTGAAAACTTTTTTTTATACATTTTAATACAAACATAAAAGTATTTTCATAATATAATTTTCAATAATACTGTACATCTATTTATTTGTGTTATATTTATTTTTGTTTTCACCCAGTAATTCTGTTGTGATTCACAGACTGCACTATGCATACAAGACCTGGGGCAGCTGTACCACAGGCCCATAAGGGACTCGCAAGGGACGCTAGTTATCTCGACGGTGAACTATGTCCGCTCACCAAAGACTGTGTCTGTGCTCAACTCGCGTTGGATGCCGCTGAGCAAAGTGCAGAAGAAGCTGGTGACCCACGAGGACCTGAACGTGGGAGAGTTGCTGATGGCCTCCATACAGGTGAACACTATTTTTTATTGGCCAGCCAGTATGTGTCAGACATAGTAAACAGAGTGGGTCAGTGACTGCATACCTAATGTTTGTTGAAAATGAGTGAATTGAATTGTATTGTATTGTAAAGGGCTTTTTAACATTCCCCAGTTTTATGCTTGAAAGCTTAACAGGTGACGGCTTACAGACTAACATATAACCTAACTTAAATTAACACCCATGCCTTGCCCGGGATTCAAACCCAGAGCCTCCCGCACCCCAGATCGGTGGCGCACCAACCGACTGTGCCACGGGAGGTCGGCAAAATGAGTGAAAATTATATGATTTGTGTTTTGAAGTTTTATGTTTGTTATTCAGTGAATATTCAACTGCTTCTTCCACTGGGTACAACCCTTGTATAATTATGGACCAGAAAGTCATAATGTATCTCACAGACAAAAGGTTGCTCTATAGCTGTCATTCAGGGTTTAGACTGTACCATAGCACTGATACTGCTATTTTCAACACGCTAAGTTATTTCCTTACCCAGCTCGACTTTAGTAGTTTGGTACTGTAACTGTAATTTCCATACAGAATTGTTTATGTATTACAATTCTACCAAAGGCAAGTGCACATGGTTTGAGTCTTACTTTAAAGGCTGTCAACAATGTGTGGACGTAGGGACAGTTGTGTACTTCCTTTGATGTACGGGGTTCTCCAAGTGTCGATACTCAGTTCACTGTTATTCTCTGGCGTATATGTAGAACTTTGTCTTACTTAGATCTTTGGTAGTAATTGTAGTTGGCCTATATGGTTCAGATTTTTGGGCCTGGGGTCATAAGTGGAAACCTGTTTTTATGTTTGTCCACTGTCGTAAAATGTTTTTGAGTTTTGGTGTTGTTTGAGAGTTTGAATTTTCATTTATATTTGTTTATTTGTCATTTTTGATGTTGACCATGGGTGTTTCTGTTTGACCATTAAAATTGCTATGTATATAAAAATAAGGTCGTTTGTCATAAACAAACATTTATAATGATGACTTTCAGATGTATATGCATATCATGAAAGTCAAATTATATAAAATTAATGAAAAGCTTAAAAAAATTCATTAAAGGCCAGTGAGTAACGTGCTGATGCCATTCTGCTCAAGACAAATTGTATTTTTATTGGGACTTTAGAAGCTTTTTTCAATATTCCAAAAGGTTCTGCTCTTGCTGTTATGACTCTATGGGTTGAAAGTTAAGCTTGCTTATAACAACAAGAAAGGCCTATTTGTGGATTGTCCAATCTCTTGGACTAAACAGATTCCTTAAATATGTAGGAAAGTTACTGCTGCTATTCATTCCCTAAAGTGATAAAAATTTGTTCCTGCAGGATACAAAAATAATGCTCATTACTAATCTTATTGAAACATAATAGTTACACATTGTGTACTATGTACAATAAAATTTTGTCTGATCTGTAAGCAAGACTGTACAGTATTTGCAACTTAAAACCAAAATGTCTCTTTTGGGAGGCTTGACCTTGCCATGTACCATTTTACATTGCAAAACTGTTAAGGAAATGCAACTTATCTTTGTTCTTATGAAAACACATTTTCTGATGTCTTCCACCTTCCTCACTAAACTGTCTCTCAACTTCACTATTGCAAAATCTTTGTCTGGAAGCCTCAAGGGTTACTCTCGCATAATACACTAGGCAGTGCACTCAACTTGAATTGTCTTTTAGGGATAGGCCTCCTGTCTTAGTATATAAAAGTACAGCCAGCCTTTTATTCAGTCACTAACTCATAGATGTCTTTAGAGAAACATGACTGACAGTAAAGTGGTATTCACAATAGAGTGATGTGACATGCCGCATCGTGTCAAGCATCAGCCAATCAGAGCCTTGACGCTAGCATCGAGGACTTTGGACGACTACAAAATAACAATTTTACTAACTATATGGCAAACAAATCCACTGTATATCGTTCTCTTTTAGCATTTCATTGCAATCTTACTTGCAGGATAACAGATGGCAGCACAGTCTGTGTTGCCAGCGGCTGGCGTCAGAACATACTCTATTGTGAAGACGAGAATAATGCTTGTAGCTGGCGGCCAGCGTTGAACGCGACACGCCACATCGCGATGCTCTATTGTGAATACCGCTTATTGGAGAACATAAAGTGCAAGCGATTATAATTTATGATTGTTCCAAAACACTTTTAACTGTTCAGTACATTGATTCATCCAAAATAACATGCAATTTTGTATGAACCTATTCACATTTATTTGTTGTTTCAGTAAATTTTTTATATTGTCATGTATAGATAATTGTACCGGTACCAAATGTGAAATGCTCAATATTTACAGAAAAATGCTTGTATCATTGCAGTTTTTTAGGGGTTACTTTGACAGTTAGTCACAGATATTATAATTAAATATGAATATGGAGTTACTTGCTTATGTTGTCAATTCATGTAATATCATTATCAAATTCAGTTTTATTATAGTAGTCGAACAAAATGCAGCATAAACCTTGGTTATTTTAATAGTTTATCGACATAGAGATCATTTGTAGATATATTTGATTTGTTTCTAAACGATATTCAGTGTTATAATTTTGTTTTGTTACTATTCATCATTCCGTAGAGGATAGAAAGTATTCAATATTTTTTAATCAAAAGCACGAAAGAAAATTATCCTGGTTGACTCTATTCTTGCCATCACTGATTGGTGGAGAGAAGTAGTGTGGTCAGACAACAGCCAATTAGAGGACAGGTTACAACATAAGCAAGGCAGAAGTAAAATCGAACATAATTTTTTTATAGCAGATATCATGCCACCACCATCAAAGGCAGATGCATATGTGGAAAATTGGAATAAGAAATTGATTTGATGAGATGTAATTGATGGATAATATGTTTACGCAAAGAGAATATTGCTGCAAGATGTTTTAAAAGTTGAAGTATTAATAACTGAAAAAAAATTATTTAATTTTATTGTTTTTGAGAAAATGATGTAATTAATTGTACATTTTGCTTAAGAAGAAATAATTTGTTGAATTTGTTTGAGAAGAAGTACAAAGTAATAAAAAATGATGAAAATAATTTCTACACACTCATTTAAATTAAATGTAATATACTTCTGTTTACAGATTTATAAAGAAAGCGTTTAATGTATCCCACTCTGAGAAAACTTGGATATTGTGGACATATTAAATACAAACTACGTCTGCATAGTAAACTTTGAAATGTGCCCCTCCAGCCAATCATTACTATCCAGTAATATTTACAGCGTGAAGACAGGTCAGAAAGGTAAACTGTCTTCATCTTGTGTCCCCTAGCTGCTATCGCTCCTCAATTTTTAGTGTGTCCCATCTTATCATATTTCCCTACATTCTCTTTGCTGTTTGTTTTTTACATATTTTGATTTATTTTATCTGCCTACATTTTTCAATCCTTTAATTTTACTAGGACGCATCATTTTTCCATTCTTTATAATTTCGATACCATTTTGTTATTATTCATTATGTCTGTTTATTGTGTTCCAAAATCTATATGGTGATAGTTAACTTAGTTATTTAACCTTGTAAAAGTTCCTTACGGTAATGGAGTGGATTGTTCATACAAACGGCAGAATAGTCACTCTTGGTGTTACGAGATTGGTTTTCTTTTCTGCCTGTACCACAAAATAATGCTGTCCCATGAAAGACATTAAGCTGAATTCTCACCCCACCTGTACTCCTTGAAATAAAATGAACAGAGTCCCGGACGTCTTACTTGGCAATAACAAAAATAAAACAGGTTGGAGTGGCAACCTAGCTGTAATTTTCTACATTACTGGACTAGAGTTAGTTTTTCAGTGCCTACCATCAAAGGAAAGAAAATGAAAATATGAGCAAAACTTGTGCTTTGGACTTACAGCATTTACAAACATTGTTTTCTTCATTGACAGAACTGTTGTGGCGGAAGGATACAATTTACCCTACTTTTATCAAATGGATGGTATCTATGTCACTGTGATTTGTTGAGTTAGTCACCAGTATGTATTATTGGCGAGTGCAGGAACAGATAACGTATCACCAAGTGAGCAGCATAAGACTGAGCACGGGCTTGTACCTGGGCTACTTGAAGATGAGGAGCTCCGTGGACCTAATCCAGGTGGTGGTTCCCAGCAAGACACCCAATGTCCTGCCCCACTGCAAGATACGGGACAATCCTCATGTCTCCTCGTGAGTAGCCACATTAGGAGTGTTGCTGCCTGTCATTACTGCTTTTCACTTCAGCTAGCTGTGATAGAATATTTGTGCTGTCAAACCTTGAAATGTGCTACTATTTGTATTGCGTTTTCTTTATTGGATATGTATTATTTTTTTACGTGTATGCTTATTTCCCCTTTTGTGGTAATGATTTCCCCCTATTTGTCATATGATATTCTTTTGTATGAATACCTATTGCTTCCACTTAGGCCTTTTTGTATAAAACATAATTTCTGTAAGTGAAATACTCTGTACTTGGGAAAAATTAACAACTGTGACCCATATTCGTGCTGAAAAAATGTTTTCAGTAGTGGTGAAGGGAGGGGGGAGGTCAGAGAACTTTAGTAGAGCCTTCAAGTATTTGCATTTATACAAAAAAATATTTAAACAATATATGTATAATTTTACACTAAAATAAAACAAAAAAAAAAATAGATTAGGATACCCTGTTCAGATCAAAAAGTAGGTTGCAAAAGAAAGATTCACTGTCACCCGACATTGTCCCTCGGCTGACGTAAGGCCACAGCGGGTCATTCATGCACGAATCTTACGCGTGTGATGCGGTCAGTGCGTGTGTCGCAGATGCGCCAAAGCCCCGAGGGCTCACGAGGTACATTCCAACATGTGTTAATTTGAAGTATTTTCTTTGTATAAGTGCCTTCGTCATGCACTCCCATGGTTGCCTTTGTGATTTAAAGGGTTTTATCAGTTTAAAGGAATTCTTTCGTAATATAATTTTGCCATGTGCCTGCAATCATTATTGTAACTTAAAGGATTTTATTAATTTTAAGAATTCTTTTGTATGATTTTTTTGGCTATGTACTTCTGTGCACATTGTAATTTGAAGGGCTGGTAAATTAAAGTATTGTTCCATATGATTATTTTGCAGTGCACTCCCATGCACTTTATATTGATTTATTATGTTAGTATTGTTCCATACCATTTTCATTTATGCTAATGTTACATATTTATTTGTGAGGTCCACAGGGCCGCCAATTCTGGTAGTTCTTTGGCAGTCTCCCTGAGTTCGTGCCGGATGGCCGTATGCCGTGTCGCCTGGGGGGTTTTCACTATTGCTCTTACTGATATTGTAGTTCTGGTCGTCTAATTATTTTAAAACCTTTTCATTTTGCCTCCACAGCAGGCTTTGACCTACTCACCTTTTGGGGGGCTATTAACTTAATGTTTTCTGCCATGAGGCTTTTTACCTTATTTGGACTTGTAATTTGTACCTGGGCTGAATCAGACGGGACTTCACCTTAATTTGAGTGCAGTTGCCTGGCTATTTTACAGTGTTACATTTTGTGTGATTTCTCTGTACTGCCGGAAGTGATAATGTATAACTTTTTGGTAATTACGTGCCAGATGGCACCCGATTCTAATGAGCACGTGGTCGACTCCATTTGTGCAGTCTAGCACCTTCCCAGTCAGGTTACAGTGTAAGGCATGTTGTGCGGCCAACAGCAGAACAGATGAGTATGGGTATATATGTTCCTGCATCAAAGAAGTAGGTAACCACCAGGCTAGTCACTCCCTGTTAGAGTCTCTGCCTACCACATGGCCGTACGCATATTCACGGCTTGGTGCCCAGGAATTTATTGTTTAAACATTTTCATTAAATACCAGTTGACACTGGTAACATAACCTAGAATGCGTTGTACACTTTAGACTTATATCCCCACCACTTATTTAAGAGTCTACGCAATGTCATCTACACCCACATGCGTAGTGATATCCTTCATTTTCATTTCTGGAATTGCCTTCCAATGTGAAAAGAAATACATGTTTATCTTGATGTATTATTATGAGCACAACAATTTTTCTACAGCCTCCATTCAGAAAATATATTTGCTAACCTTTCAAAAAAAAAATATATATATATATATATATATATCTCTGTTTTAAAAATAAATTATAGGAATCAGCCACACTGACAACATCTATAATGATGCAGTTAAACCTGTTTTAACATGAACATTAAGTTATTTTCCTTTCGTTCTGTGAGGATTGTAACTGTTTTTCAGTATTGCAGATGATTTGGCCATGTTAGTGGTGTATTTGTCATGAGGGCTTGGTATTGCGATGGAGTTTGCACCAGTGTCTGAAGGGAATCTGCACTGTGTGATACCCTTATTTGGTTATGTTTTTGGCACAGTGATGTGAGGATAGTCCAGTGGTGGTATGAGCTGTGAGTGCTAGCTCCCATCCCCCATTTGCAATTTGATACTTCAACCGGCACAACGCAGTTTGGCTGCCTGTCAACTATGCGGGTCATTAGTTACTGCGACTGGCATGTTACATTAATAAGTAATGACCTCTGCGATGCTGTTCTTGTAATCCGCCTGGCTCATTGTATCACAAACTGTTTGTGAGTGAGTGAAGAGAATTGGGCAACTCTTGACATCAATGAGGATGAAGCGAGGTGAGAATGGAGCAGTGCCAGAATGAAGGTGCAGGGGAAATGAGAGACACTTGCTTTTTTCCATTTTTCTTATAGTGCCTTTATTTAAGTTTCAAGCTTCTGCCAACTGAGTTAACCGAGCTGTAATTTCCAGTCTTTGATCTTCATGACTGCGACATTAAACATTTTAGTAGTATTGATATGTTGATATTATCGTGAGACTGCATAGTGATAAATATGAAATAAGTTTTTACAAGATTAAAAGTAACATTTATATTGATAGTAAAACTCTTATGTTGTACTGATTTACATGATTAAAAAACAACCACTTCAACAATATAAAATTGTTTTCAAGCAAGCACTCTTGTTTCAGCTATGGCCTATGCCAAGGTTATTCAACCTGTTGTACTCGAATCCATGAGGGTACGCAAAGCTAGTCTGAGGGGTATGCCAGATTCTTTTTGATTATGATGCATTATGTCTTTTTCAACAATGATTAAATTACTTCGCCTCATCAGTGAGCAAGCTTTGCAGCTCAATTTTCACGGTGATTTCATTGTTACCACACATCACGACACACAAGATTATAGTGTCTACACAGCTAATGGACTGACATCCCTGCCTGAAGATTGTACTGTTCACATGCCAAGCCACCAACGCTATGCATCCAAGGCACTTCAGTACCACAGCACGCCACCAGATGGCTCTACCAGTACGTTCCTCCACATCTCGCTCTCCAAGCTGGCTGGTGACGTCATGCCACGAGGAAGCTATGCTACAGCTACTCTCTCTCCATCGACCACCCCTATACAGCTGACTGAAGGAGAGACACACCAGCCAATATCTAATAGCAGTCCACAGCCCAGACCTTCACCGCATTCGTGCTGAATATCCCAATGGAACAAAGTGACTCTGCCTTGACCGGTCTTCACTTTCTCCACTGCATACTCTGCTGGAGAATTTGACAAGCCTGCTTGTTAGCTCAATTTTGCCTGTCTTTCACCGTATTCGTGCCAAAAGACTATCCTCTCCTTGCTCTCCACCGCAACTCGTTGCCAGAGATGTCCTTCTACCAGCCTGTCTTCACTTCACACTGTGCCGAAGATTCAACCATTGCCAACGTCGTCTACACACCTAGACACTGTGCAAACACTAGTAGGAGTGGTACCAATTCAAGTAATTTTCATAACGCTCGTCTACCCTGCCAGTGTTAGCTTACAACCATTTTGCCTTCACCTGGCTCAATGTAGGTTAAGCTTCCATAAGATCTTGTCGACGTTAAGAGGTAGTGCGACACCACCCTGTTTATTTCCCGTAAGAAGGAATAAAAAGATTGTTTGCCAATTCCTCTCTCAGTGGACTTCGCATCCATCCAAGGGATTGCAGGTGACCGGGGAAATTACTTAAAAAGTACAACACACAGAGCACCCACACGCACATTGCATGGCCACCTTTTCTGTGCTATACAGTGTACAGAACGGTAGAGACCCGACACTATGTACTCTGTTCCTAGGAGTCAGCTTGCCTGCTCAGTGGCTACTCTCGCCACTGCACCCATGGTGCCAGAGTTAGTGTTCCCTGAGTTGGGGGAGACTATTCCTCCTCGGGCACTCACCCACATACTGGGACTGTCCACCAGTGAAACCTACATCTCAATACCCACCTTATTCTGACGCCGAGTACTGGGATAGAGATACCACACTTGGTTGGCAGACACTGTATGTGGCTGTACTCAAGTATAGGACAACATGTCACCTGCAGTCTTTTCACAGACATGAGAGGGTGATGCTTTCCAAATGCCCTACTCCCGTTGAAATGGTATCTGAGAGGAGGTAAGACAGGTGCTCACTGCCTCTGGAGTCTGCAGGAGCTGAACCTCTTCTGGTCACTCTCGCGACACTCTCGCCGAGAGATCAAGCCCAGACGTTGTGCCACCTCCAGAGACAGTCAACCCCAGAGATTCCTATGGACCTCTTTGAAGCTCCCATTCGACTGAGTGAGGAAACACACCTGGTGTTTGAAGCTTATTTGAGAGGACAGGAGAAGTCCCTGGGAATAACTAATCCACGCTTTTTGGGAATTGAGCCAGCGGAAACGACACCTGCGAGCTACACAACCTATGAGCCCCTGCACATTGACCTCACCAGTACGAGCTTTAACCAGACGGAACTGACACAGGTTATTCAGCCTCCACGTGTTATGTGTCACCTAGGTATACCACCCAGAACCAATCCACTGAAATGCAAAATCACACTCACGGAACTTGATTCCATGCCCTGCCGTATAGCTACCAGGCCAGCCCTTTACACTAGACATGCTCCAGTACCTTGTAAAGACTAGATAAAACCAAAAACCCCTGCCACCGCATGCATCTGACCTAAACCCAACAAAACACCTCTTGACGTAGCTACCAATACCGAAAGGCACACAAACCCTCCAGATTGCTGCTGCTCTGCTATCTGTCTTCACTGCAGTGGCTGCAGCTCAACAATAAATTTTCCCTTCCTGCTAGCTAGCTGGGGTGTGTTTACACTGGCAGGCTCATCACACCAACACACCATATGCTTTTTTATTGTCGCGCAATCTGACACAGGGAGGTATTGTGGTACGGAGATAATTTGCTTCACGATCTGGCACTACTGTTTGCAGCCGTAAGAGAGAAGTGTCTTCTTTTTTCTGCTTCACTATGTGGCACTACTGTTCGCTGCCATAAGTAAGAAGCATCTTCTTTTGTTTACTGTTGGTTCAGCTGCAGTGTAGCACAGTATTCTTGATTATTTATCATGGATAAGTTTATTGTAAAAAGAAAATGTGAAGATGAGAATTACAGTTTCATTAGTGATAGTTCTCAGTCACACCCAGAACCCAGAGAGGTGTCAGCTTCTGTCGTGACTCGTAGTGCTGGTGCAAGTAGTGTTAAGGTTACAGCCACACGACAGACAGTAACTCTGAAAAATTACCCGTAGGTGAAGTGTTGGTACTACGACAAATCTTATATTGAATATGGATTCATTTCGAATTGGTGTGAACCACCTCTTCCGTTCTGTGTTATTTGCAACAAGACATTATCACACAGTAGTATGAAGCGATCCCTTCTACAACAGCATTTAATAACTAATCGTGGTGAGTTCAAGAGTAAGCCAATATATTTTTTCAATCGGAAATTTGAGAGTGTGAAGAAAAAATAGTATGTCATTCACAATTTTACATAATCTTGAAAGGCAGCTATGGAAACATCTCACGCACTAACACTGTTAACAGTCAAAAATAAGAAATCTTATGCAGCTGTAGAATCTTTCATTATTCCTGGTGCTTCAATTATAGCTGAGATAATGCTAGATGCTAAGTAGTTAAATGCAAAAAAAATTATTCCACAATGTGATACCTACGACCGTAGGTCGTCGAATACATGAATTGGTACAAGATGTTGTTGAACAAACAGTCAAAAAAATTAAATTGATGAATCTACAGACATTTGTAATAACACCCAGCTGATTGTGTATATTCATTATTTTGATGTGGGGAAAGGCATAATCACTGAACAATATATTAGGATGTAAACAACTAGCACAACACACGAGGGTAGAGGACATTTTCGAAACTCTTGACAGTTTTTTAAGTCTTCAATTAGGTTTACAGTGGCAGTGGTGTGTCAGTATATGAACGGATGGAGCAGCTGCAATGACAGGCTATAAGAGTTTTCTTGTTGCACGTATCCACACTGTTAACCCTGACATAAATTGGCAGCACTGCATCATATACATAAAAAAAGTTTGGCTGCAAAAAATATGACACCTGAGTTGCATGATGCCCTGAACACTGCTATATAAGTGGTCAATTTAATAAAGTCGCGAGCATTAAATTCCCATCTACTTTAAACATGTGTGAGGAAATGGGTGG
Organism: Dryococelus australis; assembly: GCA_029891345.1. Taxonomy (NCBI): domain Eukaryota; kingdom Metazoa; phylum Arthropoda; class Insecta; order Phasmatodea; family Phasmatidae; genus Dryococelus; species Dryococelus australis. The sequence goes on from CM056993.1 coordinate 284,119,299, forward strand.
TTGTCACGAGGACGGGTGTTAACCCACCTGTTTGAATTGAGGGAAGAAGTAACACGTTTTCTTTCGGAATGGAAATCTGATTTCTCGACTTATTTTGAAAATGAAGAGTGGCTTTGCAAGTTAACTTACTTGGCAGATATTTTTACCAAACTAATGAACTTAACTTCAGCTTCAGGGTTTCAATAACAATATTTTTAATATACAAGACAATATCAAAGTATTTTATAACAAACTTTCATTTTGGTTCAATTGTGTTAGGGATGGAAACATTTCTAAGGTTCCTCACATGTCATGAATTTATTGAACCGAATGGAAACGTGGTTACAGATACCGTTCTTGAAATCATTAAATGGCACTTGCTCAACCTCAGTAAAGCATTTCTGAAATACTTTGTACCTATTGAAAACGAGTACAAAACACATGATTTGATAACAAATCCATTTGATACCACCACTGCAACTTCATGTGAACTGCCCATCAAAATAAAAGAAGACTTACTTAGCATGTCTTCTGATAGCATTTTAAAAGCAACTTTCAAAAAATTGTCACTTTTAGATTTCTGGACAGCAGCTCGCCAAGAGTTAAAGGAATTAAGTGATTCTGCTATTTCAAAGCTTCTTCCATTTCCATCAACTTACTTGTGTGAACAAGTCTTCTCTGCATTGACATCAATCAAAAGGAAGGAGAGGAATCGCATGAATCCTGAAACAGGCCTCATCATTGCATGCACTAACTCTCATCCCTGGATTGATCTACTAGTTTCCAAGAAACAAGCCCAGGAATATCACTAAAATGGATATTTGTAAATAAATATTGACATACCTTTTTATACATTTTAATATTATTAATGTTTTAAATTCCATATAATTTATCTTGATTTAAAACAGAGTAATAAATTTGCATTGCCATTTGTATTATGCATTTGTTAGTTCCCTCTGCACCATTGTTGACTACGAATTTTATTACTAGGTAATTTGTGAAAAAAATAAAAATAATATTGGGAGTTCAAAGTTATGAATAAATTTTTTTGAGGGTACACGAGCCAAAAAGGTTGAATAACACTGGCCTATGCCATATGGCAGTGCTTGATTGGTACATTTACTGTTTGCAGAGAGGAGTGGGAGTGGTTGAAGCGGCAGGCAGCTCGACACAAACCCCTCGGCAGCGAGGAGGGGGTGTCCGCGGAAGAGGAAGGGACTGAGCAGCAGAGGGTGTTTGTTGATCTCGTCGCTGCCACAGCCAACAGACTGTTTGCGTACATGGAAGTTGGCATGCAGGAAGCACTTGCCCACAGGTAAGCTTCTGTGTACTGGATCAGTTTCATTCTCCAGCTTGTTGAGTACTGGTGCCACGAGCCTCCCATTAGCAAAAGTTGGTTTGAGAATCAGTCTGCATGTTTTAAACTTCTCCCTTCACTATCTTCTCTTAACTGCCTCTATCTTGATTTTTGCATTTAAAGAGTAGGTGGTGACGTTGTAAAGTACCACCATATATGTTTATTTTATTCCACAAGTTTATGGCAGCTAGTTGAGAAAAACCAAGAGAGGGCATTTCTACATAAATGTTTGTTCCAACTTTCTGAACAAATATTTAAACAGAGTGATATGTTTATTTTATTCCACAAGTTTATGGCAGCTAGTTGAGAAAAACCAAGGGAGGGCATTTCTACATAAATGTTTGTTCCAACTTTCTGAACAAATATTTTACCAGAGTGATGTCTCTTCTGTCAAAATATTGGTTAAGCTCTAAATGTTTACATGTCATTGCAGTACAAGATATTATGGTAAATAAATGCATCAATATGGGTAAATGTTTTCTCACAAAGTTGGTAAAACCATTATCTAGAATTATTCTTTCTTAGCTTTTCTATGTTGGCTGCCAAAAACCTGTGTACTTCAGCTGATATAATTTGAACTACGTAGATATGGTAATAATTATGGACTTCAGTTGATATACTTTGAACTAATTAATGTCCCACACCTACGTAGATATGTTAATAATTGCAATTAATTTTATTATGTAAACAAACAACAGTATTTAAAATTTATACTTATCAGAAATGTTACTAGGTAAGTACTCTTGGCTTGCACTCACACTTTTTCTTGTGCCATGCCTTTTATATAGGCACCCTCTCTTATTGCATATGCTTATGTGACAGGCCATATAGAATTACATATTTTTATTAAGTTTAATCCGTCTCAGTCAGACTTAAAAAAATTGTTTCAGTAAACCCTGACAAGAATTCAGTTGTGATAGTGGTGTTATAATTCAGGCTGAAATGGCATCTGAGATGATAGTAAAGGTAATATAACTATATACTCTGAAATAAGGAATATTATGTTTTATTTAAATTGTGTATAATTGTTTTGCAGAAGAAAGTTTTATTATTGTGTTTTCATAATTTCAATTTATACATTCTATTTTATGAAAATGCAGTGATCTTCTACACCACACTGAGTATGATTCAACTGATAATGTTTCTACAGTAACATAAACTTGTATGGTACGTAAAAACAACATTCACGTCTTACCCCTGGGACCTCACCCAGAAGCCGCAGCCATAGTTGTCTGAGCAAAGTTTCTGATATTTACCATCTGTTGTCTATACTTTTCAATAAGGGATTATCAATTATCACTTAAATAAGAGATGTGGTGATTATGTATGGAAGCAGTGATACAATCCAGAGCACTATCACTGAATTTAAAATACTGCCAGAGCTGAAGCAAAGCCATTAAATAAAACCTCAGTATTTTTGTGCTAGTTTTTTAGCTTGACATAAAGTATCCTGTAATTTATTCTTTCTGCATGCAGTGCTGTTGTGAATTCATAGAAGTAAGTACCATAAGCTATCACTAATTGTGTTCTCTCTCCCTCCTGGCGGACCACTGTGGATTGTATGTTTGGGTGTCTTAGGAATGGAAGAAGCAATGCTTTGTGGTAGTTACTTGTTTGCTCACATAACACCACCACAGTGAAGGGGATTGCTGGGTGTGCAGGCTGTACGACGTCGAGGTTGTGGACCTGAGTGGGGAGGTTTCGTTCCTGGTGGTGGTACCCCCTGTGGAGAGCGCGTGTGCAGCACCCGGGCAGGCAGACCTGCTGCTTCAGCGCGGGGACCTGGTCTCCCTGCCCGTACAGGTGTTTGAGATGGTTCACCTGAGCACGTATCAGCGTGAAGTCATCTGCCGCTACTCCCGCCTCAGCTGCATCCTCGAGCTCGACACTGTGCTGGCCCACCACAGCCACCGCGAGGTCAGTCTCACATCCTCATATATCAATACTACTATTAATTGTGTTGCCAGTTTGACATTAACTGAGTACATTTCAGTGTGTGTCATAACTGCATAGAGTTTAATGTAAGCTCTTACAGGCATGCATGGGTGTAGTCATTTTTCCAGTAAAGGGTGAAGTCATACGTAAGTGCGGCCAGTGTTATGATAATGGCTGAAGACATACATAGGTGTGACAAGTGTTCTGGTTAAGGATGGTAACATTTTCAGCACCAAGATACTAACTCTCTAGTTTAACTTGTGTGATGGCTGATCAACATGAATGTAGTTAAATCTCGTTAACTTTACTTTGTATAAATTTTAGTAGTACTGGATACAATTGGCATGGCAAAGGTACAACATATAGTAAGTATAGTTAACTGTTAATTTTACTTAGTAGCTAAAATCTTTGGTAGTATTTGATGAGAAAATTTTGAAAGGTAACAAGTGAGCTTTTATATATCACAAAAATAAGCTGAATTATACATAATTTGGTCCATCCCAAAAATTTAAAGCATACTACCATACAACCCTGTCATAACACAGGGTCATAACTTCTTTTACACACATTGTAACTGACCAACCAAGTCCCTAATGACATTTTCACACCTGTTACCACTTAACACTTTGTTTATCATTTTTGTAAAAAAAATTTTACATCACTGTATTACTAAATTTATAGGTGTAATATTATAAGCAGATTATGTATTTGTAATATAGATTTAACTAATTTACCAAGGATGAATCTTACAAATGACAGTTTTTGAAAACAGTTCACTGAGAGAGTGTCTGGTTTTAAGTGTGGGTTGGCTATTTCAATAGGCGTTCTCATCATCGGAGGTGGCGGCAGCAAAGGACCGTCTGTCACAGCTGCAGGAGTTCCAGAGTCAGCTAAACATTGCGTGGAAAGGTGTTCGCTGGCTGATGGATGTGCTGACGTTTGCGCGGGACCGTGGGGGTTCGACCGCAGGGTTGACGATGGGCCACTTGCTCTCACTGCATGGTGGTGGGGCCACGGCCCATGAGCGGGACTGCAAGCCAGGGGCACCCAGCCTGAAGCGCAGCTTACTGCAACTGCCACCTCGGGATCCAAAGCTGGTGAAGTCGAGTGCGAGCCGTGGCAGTTGGCCAGGGCCAGACTCGAGTCCCGGGGGTGTGGCCGGTCTGCTGGGGGCGGAGCTAAGCAAGAGTGAGCAGCACCTGAGTGGACGGGCGGGGCTGGGCAGGAAGTACAGTGGCGGGGGCAGCAGCACCTGCTCTGCTTCCAGCCAGTTCCCTGGTCACAGTGGTGATAGCAGCTCTGTCAACATCTGCGCCTCCGTCAGCAACGGCAGCTTAGCTCCAGGTCAGTTCATTCACATCCCTTAGTTCTACTATTCAACACCAAATAAACAATGTGTTATCAAAGCCTGATTATTTATAGCTATGTTGTATAATGGGTTCTTGGTGGAACACTTTTAAAAGGCCTACAAAGATTCTTCTTTCTGGCCATTGTGTTATCTACTGCCAAGTTTAAAGTAAAAATTGTAACTGACATAATGACTGTTAGAGAATCCAGTGCATTGATCACTGCCATTTAATGTTGTAGTAATATAAATATTTTTCTCTAATGCCAAATATTTCACTAGAATTATATAGAAACAATAGAAACTGCTATCACTTACCATCAGTTGAAATATTACTCTCTTAAGTTCTCAAGCCTTATATCTACTTTCCAATTGACAGTATCATTACTTTAAATGGGCTGGCCAATGCTAGCACTAAAAGATGATGGTGAATCAAAACCTAAAGACAAGTTTAAGATGCAATAACAACAATAGGGAGAGATTGATGCACACACCATGTGTGCATGTGATGATAGGTATCTGACCACATGCAGTGTTCCACTGTTCATTCACTCAGCAGGTTGCAGTGAGGTCAGACATATGGATGCTCCACTTATAATTGAGTCATCAAGGAACTATGTGCTCTAATTCCCTTTCTGCAGGTAGAGGGAGTGAAATGTTTGGAAATGTATGTCTGTATGTTAATACAGTATGTAGCACACATGGCGAATCAACAAAAGGTGTATAAATGGGTTTAATACTTTGAAACTGGAATAAGATTGCAAGACTTACAAAAGTTGATTGTGTCGCTCAATAACATCGCGTACTGGAGATAATTTCCAGAGGGCAGATAACTTGATCATGGAAGACAGACAAACTGACCCACTGATAGAGAAGTTCCATGGTTGCTTGTTCAGCTTCAGGTCTGGCTTCAGAAGGAGCCATGACACTTCTTTTTGAAAAGTGTGAAGGAGCTCGTTGAACATTTCAACAATTGCAAGGCCATGCAGACAGACTGTGTAGAAAAGTGAAATGTGAATTATCTCAGAATCAGAGGAAGTAAAGTTATATGGCAATTGCCTTTACTTTTTTATTCATCCTTGTAAATGCAGGTATGGGCAAGAATTTTTCTGAAAGATTATTTGAAAAGTGCTCTTGTTAGCCATGAATCATCACTTTGCATTTAAAGATCCACTCCATACATTAATTATGCTCATCCATAATGTTTATTACTCCTGCTAAACAACAGTAAATAAATAATACATAAATCAGTATTGCGTTTTACGTTCCAGTAGAATGAACTGTTTGTGTCCTACTTTTGTCTTTATTCTTACACGTGTTGATTAACTTAAACAAATTGCATCACCAAATTATGGATAGCTAGAATTAATGAATGTGATAGTGATGATATTTCATGGCTGATGTGTGTGAGGGGTTGGTGTGGCAAAGTGGTTGTGGCTTGTAGGTGTGACCTCTCGCCTGCCCCCTTCTCGCAGTGAGGACACCCTCCTGCTGCAACACCCCGCCACCAGGCAGCAGCATGTGAGGTCCCGCTCGTCCACCCTGACGAGTGCCTCAGCAACAACCTCCCCTTTGCTGTCCATCCGCCCCAACAACTCCACCAGCGCTCACTCCCTCTCCTCCGACGAGTCCGGCTCCATCACTGGCCCCACAGGGCCCACCGTCGATGAGGAGGACGACACCATTGCCTCTTCCGTCCTCCCCACACCTGCCTCGGGGGTGCTTCAGGTGAGATGCTTTATCTCTCATCTTCTTTCTTTTAAACCTGAATACACTCCCTCCACCTTGGATTTGCAACCCTTATTTAGACTTCTCATGGGACCAGGTAAAAATCTTTCAAAATGCAGGAGTGTAAAAAGAGGGAAATTAATATTGCACGAGCATTACCTGTGATGAAATAATGTATGTACGTACTGCAGGGGTGTGCGAATATTTGAAAAATTGAATAATTGCGAATAGTAATTTATGAATTATTCACATTCGAACTTTGAATATCTTCAGTGAAAATTGTGAATACCTAATTAACATTCACTTATCAAGTGGTTATTTGCTTGATATTTTAATTATTCTCACTCATTTGAAGTCAAATATTTAAACTTTTATTCCATAGTTATTAGAACTGGACCATTACTGGTCATGATAACTGGTTTTTTTTTGTGAATTTTCATTAGGTTATCGTATGTTAAACTTCGTGCCACATTTCAAATTTCCTGCCTTGCCCTAGTTCGCCTCCTGGCCACTAGGTTCATTATTTACCTACCACCATTTACCTACCAGTCTGCAGTGTGCCACCAGATCACTCACTGCCTGGTGAAGCTGGCCTAGCCAACAAAACGTTGCGACCATGCATCAGCATGAAAAATGGGTTTGTCTGACTTTTGTGTGTGTGTCTATTGACAAATACCACCCTGTGAGTACTTCTGTATTCTGTCTCCTAGTTGCCTAGCTACCCACCACCATAGACCCAGCTCTAACCAAGTTTGCACCACCATCCATCTCTGGAACTCCCCTCCGCTGTCACCTTCTCATCTCCTCAAACAGTTCATCTCATTCTTACTGATTGACATCACAGATCCAGCTTTTGCCACGTCCCTACCCAACAATAGCAACACCACCTCTGCAGAATGGAAAGCCATCAGAGGTCTCCAGAATAACAGGAACATAATCATATTACCAGCAGACAAAGTCTCCACCACAGTAATTCTTAATAGACAATATTACATACTTGAAGCAGAAAACCAGCTGAAGTCTAACAAATCTATCCAACTTCTAAGCCCGGATAAACCTGCCACACCTGTCCCGTACTTGCTTCCGCAAATCCACAAACAACAATGATGACCTCCAGAACGTCCTATTGTATCGTGATGTGGCAGCCCTACGGAAGGGTGCTCGGCACGTGTAGTACATGCTCACCTTCAACCTTGGGTTCAGATACTCCCATCATACATCAAGGAAACCGGCCACTTCCTAGAATGTGTGAAAAATCTGGACACTATCTCTGAAGATGCTTACATGGTTACTATAGATTTCATTTCACTGTACACCAATACAGTCGACTCCATATATATAATTATTCAGGGGACTACTAAAAAACTTCCATACATGCAGGATTTCAGTAGATGAGGTTTCTGACATGTACATCAATAACATACAACTTCTAACCTTATAAAATTTAATGTTGAGTATAGTAAGAGGTATACATTATCTGTCAATAAAGTATAGCTAATAAACACAATAAAAATGTGAATTTTAGAAAAAATATTACTGTAAATAGTACATTAAAAATCATTTAACCTAAACTCTTTTAAATAAAGAAAATAATATCTAAGAGTACTGTATATAGTTGATTGTTATCTGACACCAAATGTAAGCTGACCTAAAACTTTCAAGCCCTCTGAAAATGAAAATAATATGACACAAAAGACAAGCCAAATTTTGAATATCCTGTGCGCACTCGATCAGCTGAGGGTGTGCAGAGAAGTTATCGATTAGGCAGTGTGTTCATGGCGGCTGGTGGAGGAGGGGTGGCTGGGAGAATTACCCCTCCACGTCGCTACATGTGGGTGACACCTTGCACACTTGTCAAATGTCTGTTTTTTAAAATACTTAATTATATTTTACTGCAAAGAAAACTTGTAATTTTGAGACAGAAATGAATAAATAAGGTGATAGTAGTTGATTTCTTCACTTTCCTTAATAATTAGGTAATCATTAAAAACCACGTCCTCTGATTTTCCCTGTTGTGAGCTACACTGCACTTGGCTTGGTGCGTACCTACCCATTATTAGATGGCAAAAGGGGTCGAATAGACACTTACATTTTATCAGTACACATCCATCACCTGATGGATGTGTACCTAGTGTTCTGGGATTCATCGAACTCTACCAATTTGGCAGAGCATGAGTAGCCTTTTAGAGTGAGGGTATTTAGCTATTGTGCTCTTGTCTTCCGGCTTGACCCCTGTCTGGTGGGTTTATGTAAGAGTTCCAGTATTTCCAAGAAAATCAGATTAAACAGAATAGATTGAATTCACGTGTTATTATTATCAAAGTAATATTAACACAGTGGCTCCCTACTACCTCCTAAGTTAATACAATTTGCAAAGGAAGTTTTAAAACTAATGTAATAACCAGGTGAAGGTGAACTGGGCAGAAGTTAGTGAATTTAAAGGTGATTATTCAAGATTATAGGAAATGTTCTTTTTAGTTAACGTAAGTAACGTCATTTAACTACCGGGGGTGTTCTGAAAGAATGCTATGGGTGGATTTCCACCAGACGGTATTGATGTCAGTTGTCAGCACTGTCTGGGGTGGCGGGGGAGGTCCAGAAGGGACTTCATCGTGACCTTACCGGAAAATGGGGTATGCACAAGGAGGGGGCTGTGGTAAAGGACGAAGTAGTGTCTTCAGGAGCTTCTGGTGGTGGGTAGAGTCTCCCAGAAGCTGCTGGAGGGATCTGCGGCGGCAGCAAATGGTGTCTTCAGCAGGTGCTGAAGAAATGTTGAGCTTCTCATAGGAGAGTTCTTCCTACTGGTTGAGATTCTGACCCTAAGGGAGGCGGTGGTATCTCTGGCGGTATCATTGGTCGTGCACCCCGATGGTTACCTCCGGCCCTAAAGAGAGTGGTGGAGGAGCAGAGACTGAAGATCTTTGGCCATGGCAGCCCTTTTATACTTATCTCTCCAGGGTGTTCGGCGGTAATGGTTGCGTGGTGTGATAGCCTAAGCCGCAGGGGTTGAGAATTTAAGATGCTGAAGCAGTGCTATCATCCCTTATCTCGACCACAGGCTCTGGTAAAATAGTTGCTGCCCTCCAGTGGTGCGCTATGGCACTGGCGTGACCTTTGCTGGAGGGAGCCAGCAGCTCGGTCAACAGTACAATTCTAGGGTGGGGGGGGGGGTGTGTGTGCTGGCGTGACTGCTTCTTGGCGAGTCTGGGTGAACTGTACAAGCTGGGGTCACGTATCCCTTTAGTATCCTTTGACAGCGCTAATGTATCCGGCAGGAACATGTCAACATGTCCCGCCTCTTCCATACTGTTTAGTGTTCATGACCTGCTCCATTATGAACAGTGTCCTCAAAGATGGGGCAAAGTCATAAAGTAGAGTGTCCATCCTAAATGCACAGGAATTTGTCACGCGTCAATATGTAAATTGTTTTATCTGTCACAGTGACCAAATTTTGTTCATACTTTAACATTACTCATTGTAATATAATGTCATTGATAAAGAATAAGTCACATTGTCATAAACGCAAAAAAAAAAAATTTTAATTTCTATCTAACTTAATAATAATGCAGCATATACACCCTACAAATTCCCAATATACCCTTGTGCTGTCCTGTAAAAAATCCTAGAGCTGATGGCACACATAATTCATAAATAATAAATATTTAAAAAAATGAGGTTTGAACTGCTGATGTCTTCTTGAGAGAGAGTTTTAGTTATGTAGATACAGGTAGAATTTTTGACATTTCATTAGCCACTGGGACAGGCTGGGAAAAATTTATAATTGTGATGAGTTACAAATTTTTCCCTATTCTGGTATGATTATAACATGGAAGTTTCCCGCCACCCTCCTCCAAATTCATGGTTTCCTTAGGGCTACGTATTCCACCCAGTAATTCTCATTGTGTCACAAAGGTAATGTGTAGATGGTTTACACATAAGGTAGGTAACTGAGTATGTTATGTGAGGTGCATAAAACATTTTAAAATGTTTGTGGTCTAGTTTTTTATTGACAATGTCTTTGAAATATGTGGGACTTAACAGACATTTTAAGCATGCTTCCAAAACAGGCATCCTTATCATGTAAATGTGTTGACCATCCTTATGGTGCCTGCCACTTGAATTGTCTCATGCTGCACACATCTTAATGCTGTTTTGAAAAACTTGGCTTACTGTACAGCATTCTCAAAATGTATTTTCCATACTTGTGATAACACCATTTTTTTTTTTATTATTATTATTGAACGATTGAACAATACAGAGTTTGATAAATTAAACATTATGTTGGTGAATCTTAAAGTCCAATAATAAGATGTGATGCAGTTTCATTTCTTGCTGAATAAGTTATTGGAAAAAATTTCACTAGGTACTCTCATAAAGTAAGCAATTATTCTCCCTCCCATTTAGGACTCTTGAGTCTATAACTATCTCTCTACCTTCTTACCCACCCACACACATATGCACATAATCATACAAAATTACAGATGTAGAGAGCTAAATAAGAAGAGGGTAGTTAGTGATAAAAGTTGGAGAGATAGAAATAAAAAAAATTAGCTAAAAATAAGTGAAAAATATAAATAGACACTCAGAGATAAATGAAAAATAGAATTAGAGACATGGACTTGTGTTAGTGTCTTCACTGCCATTAGTAACCATTAAAATCCCTGTACTGCCACTCCGTACATCATAGATGAACTAAAACATTTCATTTCACTTTACAAGATGTAAATATTGTGTCTGGTGTGAATTTCAGTAGGTAAATAAGTGCAGAAATAATCCCATCAAAATGTATGATATCACAATATCTGCTTAAACTCTTTTTCTATTGTGAAATATTCCTTGTGGTCTTAATACACTCTTGTAAGTTCCAGAAAAAACAACAAATTAATATATTTTAATTTGGAAAATTATATTGCAGCTATAATTTTTTATTATATAGGTAGTATCAAGTTCAGCAGTAGTAGTATTTGGCTTTTATTTATTTTTTTATATACAGTAGAGCCCTCCTGTAATGTTACCATTTATGTTTCGTCATCCATGTATTATGCAGGATTTTTCTGGTCCTGATAGTTTCTCCACAACCAGTTTCTCCACAACCACAGTGTTAAACATTCCCTGAAAGAATGTTTTCCACGTTCCCTTATGCAGTGTGAACTTTTCCTATTAAAAATTTAAATAAATTGGCAATAAACTTCAATTTGTAACTTTATTCATAATTGAAGTACATGTTTTGTTTACGTGTATATAGTACTTGCTGTAGTTGATTCACTGTGATGTAGATTAGCTACTATGAAATGGTATGGACACTGAAGTAACATTGAACTTATTTTCTCTTGGGAACAAAATCAGTGGTCATATTTGTACACATAGCTTAATTTATTTGCATCTTAGGAATCCTTCTGATCACTATTCCAAGTTAATTTTATCCAAACCAGAAAGAGTTTGGTAAATCAAATTTACATAAATTGTGCCAGTAAAATTAGCATTAACGCACAACTGCTTTAGCCAAAAGTTAAAGATAAAAGTGAAGTAAAACTGATTGAAATGTAAGCTCATGAATCGTAGGATATTCTGAGGGACTAGTTATCTTCCAGTACTATGTGATCCAGTCACAATTTAGATAATTATTTGAAACAAGAAAATGCAACCAGGGTAGTAACTAAGATGAAGGATTCGTTAAATGACTAATTGTGTCTGTTTCTCAAATTCTTTTTTTTTTTTTTTAATAAAGTACTAATTGAAAAATGTAAATTTCAGCTTTCCATTCCAAATGTTATCTGTACTCCTTATAATGTTTTCCTGCTTATAATGCCACTTTCTAATGGTCCACTGAAGAACAATATTAAAGAGTTCTACGTTTAGACACTGAGACCCAGGTTTGGTCTTATTTTAAAGCTGAAAAAACTAAGTTTGTAAATGTCATCTTGTTACAAAGTACATATTTGTCTTTACATGTTTTACAACCATCCTAATTATGTAAATAGTATTGCATTTAGTAATAAATTAGATTTTTTACACTAAGAATAGTAGTAATAAAGTTGATTCCCTGTTAATAATTTGTGAGTGGAATGGGGTATGAGACAGTGTGTTGTAGTCAGATCAACCAAAACCTTCCTATTATGCAGTAGCAAGCAGACAATTTAAAGTGTGCTGTAATATGTAAAGGTTGCTGTGAGCATAAAATGTTTTATGTCTGATGAAGGAAAACGTGGTTTATTGTGAATCTACTCATCTTGTGTTCAACCACTATCATCACAATGAAAAAAAAAAAAAAAAAATTAAATCTTCATACATATGTTTGGATTATCTAGATAATACTCCATTGTACAAATTTCGTAAGAAAAATCTTTAAAGCAGTTAAAGTTTTGTAATTTTAAATCATTAATAAAACATACTGTTATTATTAAACCAATAAATTTTTCTTAAAATTCCTTTGAATATGCAAGAAGTTATTTACACAGCACTTTACTAGTTGTATATCATTACAGATTCAAAACCTGTTTCTTCTTTAAATTTTTTACCACAGGTTTTTGGTTATATAATTTCGAGCTGACGCATGACGCCTTTTTAACAATGGAATTACTAACAACTTTCACTCCATCCCTATGTCAGTAGTTGCGGAGTTGGAAGTTAACTTTATCCTATTAATGTGTGCGATTGTAGTGTGTGCCTACAGATTGTTTTATTCACCGGTCCCCCATAACAATGCTTAAAGACAGCGAGTTCTTTAATCCCCACTAGATATCTTTAGTAGTAATTATTGCATGTCTTTTGTTTCACATCACCTTCCAGCCGGCAGGTGACATCACAGAAGCAAGCCATGCATTCGCACCCCCTGCTCTGCGACTACTCCTTGTCCTAGCGACACAAGCCAACCAGCAGCGGGCAGCAGCCCAAAAGTAGTATAAAAGCAGAGACGGCCTGCATCTTCAGCAGCACTCTTAGTTTCTAGTGCTCGCCGCTCAGACCTGACGAGATTGATCTCAACTCTTCCTAGCACTCGCTGCTCAGAAACCACCCATTCTATGTTCGTTCTAGCACCCGTTGCTCAGGACAACACCCCGTTCATCGCTTAAGCTACGTACCCCGCAAACCTTGTGACCTCCTATAGTTGAGGACGTATCTGTATAGACCTCTCCTTAAAGTCTTTTTTAAAGCTAAATCCTGTCACGTTCCTTGCTTAGTCATCCTGCTACATGTCAGCGATCATGTTATGTCATTACCTACAACACGTTCGTACAACAATGTAAGCGTTTGTTGCCTAGACTACAGCAACTCACACTGCATTCCCCTTGTGTTGTGTCGGTCGCCTCTACCGGCCATCATAATTTGTACTTGTAGCTTTCCAGCTGAAATTTGCGCCGCTGACCAGGAGCTAGAGTGCATTCACCACGTGTTTATTTCTCTGAAATGAAATAAAACGTGGGTTAGTTTTACTTTGGGTACTTTTCTTGTAGACTTAACACCTTTCCGTAGTTACCCTCGTATAACAGGTTCGCAGGTGATCCCGGGGTATTTTACTCAAACGAGCCTGTCATTATTTTTCTACCCAACACGCACTAGCTTTGGCCCGCCCTTCCCTTCAACCCTCGGGGATTGACTGAAAGTAGGAACCACGTAGGTACACTGTTCTTAGAACAGCTTGTCGGCTTGGTGTTCACTGGCCTCTCTCAAGCGGGCTCCACTGAGAGATACTTGTGTCCCCTAATTTGGGAAGACTGGGACAGGGCCCCCAGATCTGCATGTGTATCTGGACAAGGTGAGGCGTAACTTCCCTTGTGTACCGGAGTCTGCGCCAGACTTGGGAATAGGGTTTCGCCTGTCCACTACCACCCGTGGTGCTACACGTATCACAGCAGAAGGAGCCTGCAGACGTGGTACAGTTGTAAGAGTGTAAATTCCAATTCCCAATGCCCTACGCCCAGAGGAAAGGATTAAAGGAAAGAGTTAGACACACTCTTAGCATCAGGTAGAGCATACAAATATTAGCCTTCCCTGGTCAAACAGCTAGTTAGTTTGTTACCTCAAGAACAGACGCAAGCTTACACCACCTGCAAGACCCTGTGGAAGTTTGTATGTCCAGCAATGTTTTCACACTACCTGAGAGGACCGGCCCCATCGAGTACCCGTGGTGAATCGTCAAGTATCTATGCCAGCCTGATGAACCTCCAACCCTGTAATAGTCTACCTAGTGCCTGCTATTCTTCATCCTAAACCTCTGCTGAAGCCTCAGGTCATTACTAGTCAGAATTCTGTACCAGAAGTGGCCACGCCATTCTCAAGTGCTGCTCCGCCCAAATGTCGCCCATGTATATCCAAGGCAGTGGTGGCACCTAGACATAGAATCATGTTGCCCACACCTGATTTCGTGCCCTGCCACATAGCCACATGGCCAGTTTTGTACAAAACTGAGCCCCCTTGTACATATAGAAGTGCCTGGCTGAAGCTCTAGACAAAAAGACCCAGGCGTCCTCTACTAAGACAATATATTGAGTTTATATATCCGGTATGCCACGAGTCAGAGCATAGAATGTTGCTGTTAATTAAAAATCAGTATCAAGTTTTTGCTCTACTAAAAATGTATTTGTTTAATTTTATTGCGATCATCATCAGTGACTAGAAATAATAAACATTTTATTTAAGTTATAGATTGAAATCTTGCTTAAACATATGTTAAAATACCTAATTTATCAGGGATTTTTATTTCGTGTAAACCAAAAATAAAAATGTGACAAGTTTCATAAAAAAAAATTGTTTTGTATTTGAGTGAAATGGCCTTGAAATTTTGAAAACTGCACAACTGTTTTTGTACCATAGTTAGTAGTCATTACTTTTAAGCTCTATAAACCCCCATGTTTTCACTTTTTTAATCCGATGCTGAAGTCAGCTAAAGGTGGGTTAATGAGGTAAACTGCCTCATTCTTCGCCTATCCCTTCATCACTCCTTACTCATTACTCTATTCCAGTTTCTTCTCTTTCTCTCAACTAACACTGATATCCTTATGGTCACCTCCATACACATCCATACACATCTATTTTCTAGGCAACCTTTCAGTTGTTTCAGTTAAACCCTCCACACCCACGCTCTCTTATATCTTTATTCCTCGTTTAAATTTCTTCTCGCCACTATTAGCATGCTTCTTCTAAACATAATTCCGTGTACCTCCACTTTCTTGATATCCTCCTTTTCCATAAAGTACTTTTCTGCTTTGGAGGTCATTTTTTTAGTATTTTGACACTTCAGTATTATATATTTCTTTTAATCTACATCTCACACATGTGTTATTCTTCTTCTTACTGCCCTTTCCTAAAAAATTACAATGTATTCTTTTCATCTACTGAAAGGCTGAATCGAAGTAAACATTTTGAAATATTCAGTTACACTTCATAATCAATTATTTCAAGTGATTTGACTCCTAAAAGAATCTTGCTTTAGATGAAAGAGGCAGGAAGAAAAAAATTAGTTATTTTTACTGTATAAAAGGTGACGTGTGATGCCCTGTGACTAGAGAGGAGGAATATCACCACATCAAAGTGTTTTTGGTGGGTGCTAGATCAGCCGCACCCGGGGGGTACGGTTTAGGACTCTAGTCCTTATGTGGTAGCAGAGCACGTCCGGTATATAACACTGCCCTGGTAACTTTGTGGCAGGGCACGAAGTTGGGTACTGTGAGTACCGCTTTGTGCTTCGGTGGGTTTATTCTAGCAGGTATACCTGGGTGACGCGTAACCTATGGAGGCTGCCCAACTGATGGTGGTTCTGTCGGTGTCCTAGAGCATGATGGGCAGGTGCTCGTTATGGTGTGCGGTCGCTGGGTTTGGCTCTGCTATGTGAATCCCCCAAAAGTGTGGGTTGGCGATCCCGTGGGATTAGTCTTGTCCATTGAAATAGGCGGCAAACACGGGGTGCGTATCCTCGCTGAGGCTTATGGGTGCTTGAAGAGATCTGTGGAAATCTCTGGCGTGGTTGGTCTCTGCAGGTGTCATATCCCATGAGCCTGTTCCCTCAGTGGGAAACGCGCGATTGCGGCGAGGACGGGGTTAAGTTCTTGCGGATGCCTGGAGGCAACGTTCATCTGTTTAACCCTCTCTCTGACACCACTCCGACGGGAGTAGGGCATGAGGACAGAATCACTACGATCAAGCCCGCGGAAGGGGAGCTGGTGAAATGTTGTCCTATACGGGTGTTCAACCACGTACTTTGTCTACCAACCGAGTGTGGTATTCCTATCCCAGTACTTGGTGCAAGAAGTGCGGTGAATACTGAGAGTCGGGTCTCACTGGCGGACAGTCCCAGCACGGAGGTGAGTGTCTCAGGAGGACCAGTCTTCCCAACTCTGTAAATACCCCTTCTGGTGCAAGGAGCACCAAGCCGACAAGCTGACCTCAGGAGACTTGAGTACCTAGTGTCGGGGCTCTAACATTCTGTACACCGTGGTGCACAAAAATGGTGACCATCGAGAATGTGTGTGGGTACTCTACTGGTGTATGGTGGTTTTAAGTAAATCTCCCGGTCACTTACTATCCCTCAGACAGGCCTGATGTCTACTGGGGAGAGGTATTACACTACGGGAAAGACACCCTTGAGTTGGCTAAATATCTGTTTATTCCAGTGATGGAAATAAACAGGGTGGTGTCGCACTACCTCCTAACATCAGCAGGACCTTACGGAAGCTGACCTATGCTGAGACAGATGAAGGCGACCTGTTCCTAGGGTAACAATGGTAAGAGTAGACGAGCGTTATGATACTAACTTAAACTGGACTACTCTACTATTTTGCCCTGAAGGGGCTGGCAAGTGTCTCGTATTAGATGATGTAGACAGTGATAGGAGTCTTTGGCACAGAATGTGGTGAAGACAAGGTAGTTGAAGATGATCTTTGGCACAAGGAGTGTGGTGAGAAACAGAGAGCTGATGGTTCCTTCAGCACGAGCATGCAGTGAAGGAACAGAACAGACTGGTGTTACAAAGGTAGCGGCTAGCTATTTATACTCTGGCCGGTGCACCCTGGCTGGAGTCGGATAGGGTGTAGACGTGGCATAGATCCTGTCGGCGTGTGATGTCAGTGGCTGGCTTTGGATCCAGGTTCATACCTTGGCGGTCGTACTAGTGGTGGCTTGCCTGGTGAATAATACAATCTGGCCTGGACAGTCCATCCTTTTCCTTGCGTAGATAGTACAATTCTTGACGTCTTGTTTTGCGTGGCAACAATCAAACTCTATAGAATTGAGCGGCAAAGGCATGTGCACTGATAAGTTGAAGTCAATTATTCATTGTTGGAAAGGCATAATGCGTCAAAGTAAATCATTTATGGTTGCAAGAAATAATCCTTTATTTATAAAACTGATCATGTTTTTTTAGATTTGAACTGTATTTTTTTTGTTGACAATAAATAATTGCTACTACTGTAAAAGTGAAAAACCTCTATTGAATGGTACAAACGGGAGAAATTTTACCTAAAGTAGCAATGAATGAGAGACAATTACCGAGAGAAACTACTACCCAGAGGTACTAATGATATGAGAGAAAAATATTAACCAAGAAGTATTAACAAAACATGAGACAAATAACAATTGAGAAAAATTTTTTAAGTGGGAAAGTTACCAAGATAATGCACTACCATGCTTAGTGTCAAAATTGAACTTAAAGGTGGCTTGTAATGTTCCATATTCTGTTAAAACATCAAAATCATGTTCCAAAATATAATACATTAATACAAAATCCTTTAGTTTTACACAAGTTTAACAATCACTTTACAGAAACAAATTTTCTTGCACTATCACAAGTAAAATATACAGATTGCTTCAAAATAAAAAATTTCTTCTGGGCATCATAAAGTCTCTGCAGTATTATTCTCGTAGCTGGTACATGGCATAGCGTTACGCTGGGTTAACAATATTTTCTTTAATAGGTCCATTTCTACTGCTCATGTGCAAATTATTTTCCTAGGAGATACCTTGGTAGTACTTGTTATTCACTTAAGACTGTTAGTTTTTTTCCAGTAATTATACGAAATTTACTTTATTTAATTTAGCAAATAGGCTTAGTTTTTGTTTGGAAAAAGATGCAAACTGTTTTATATGTTAAGATACTATTTTTCTATTCAGCAGACAGATTATTTGGAATAACTTTCTCTCGGTTTCCCAGTATTTACATCACCTGTATAAAAATGGTAGGCCTTGCTGATAGATTTTATTAAAAATGAATAATTCAGTAACTTTTTTAAACTATTGAATTTTCATTATCTTCATTGTTCCCATTATTACTTTCATCTCATTTCATTATGTGAGTGTTGGTTCAAAAACAGATTAGCTTTTAGTTCAGACAACTTTCCTTTAACAAATATGACAGTAAATTAAAAATGCTAATAGAAACTATGTATTATATCATCTTCAGTTTGAATGAAAACGTAGCAAAACAAACATGTACCTACAGTGTTTATCTCTGCAGGTTATTGAATATTAACATTCAAACGTAAGAAATATATATATATTTTTTCTGTTTAGGATGCACATTCAGAGGAAACTGAGTGTCACTGTTCGTAATTTGAACTCTTTCATGTTCTTCTGAGTATGATGTCCGGCCGATGAGTAAGTCTTCACATCTAAGAGATTTAGATGCATGGTTGCTTCTTTTTTTAAATATATATTTTACTGCTTCTTTACAACATAATGCATAAATAAATTAGTATTTTTTACATTATTTTCCCCGAGAGCCCACAAAAATACAGGCTGCGTATTTTCAGGATTACTTTAACTTGAAAGTACAAAGTGTTAGGTGTTAATAAATGTTGTAAATTAATTCACAGAACAAATTTTTAGGATTTGTAGAAGGGTGGCTAGAACAGGTAATTTTTATAAGGAATGTGTATACAGAAAAAAAACACAATGGTTTTATTTTGTCCCTGCATCATAAGTAATAATATAGATTGCCAAATTGCAGTCACCAAGGTCATTGTTAGCATTACACCTGCATTGCATGTTCTGAGATATCCACTGAAAAATGAGATGCTGGCATAAGATTTCTTCTATTGCAACTAGAAATTATGCACCCATTATTTGCTCTGATTTGACAGTAGTATTGTGAGAACAAGCAATTTTGTTGGCCACACAGGATAAATTCACTGAAGGTGTTGACTTTGTGAGATTTCTTAGCCATCTCAACATGTTGTACGTGTTTAACTAGAGTGGATTTGGATAACGATTACGAAGTGTGTTGCGATCCACTTTGCTCACGCCTTATATCTATGGAGTGTTCTTTTTTTAAATCTCCTCTAAGTTGGATGGGTGGAAGAAGGTATGGTTCAATCAATCAAAGATAATATCTAATTGTCAATACATGGTTTACTTCACAGTTTTAGCACCTTTACCTACACTCACAAAGGTTCATAGCACCTTTACCTACACTCACAAAGGTTCATTACTGAACAAAACTAGCAATGGCGGCTCATTCGGAGAATGTTGCAATGGGATTCAACACACAGCATAAATTTAGATTGACACATTGCAAGGCGTTCTAGATATTGCTGCTGATGCAGTATCTTCCAAATGTTCAAGTGATTTGCACCAGCGACATGTACCATGGGCTGGACACTCATCCTTGTGTTCTGTTCAAGTTAGTGAAGCATAATCGGTTAAACTCGTCTGTTATGAAAGTTTCCCTTAAGAAATAGAGTACATAGTACATATTAATCATAAACATGTCAGTTTTCCTTGTTCAGTAAACTCAGGTGAAATAGTTCAACATTAAGTTTGACATGTGATGTCTATTGGCTGAGGGCGACGTCACAGTCGGGAAAGGTTTTGGTTGTCTCGGTCAGAGACATGGGGTTACATTGGCTGACCTTATTACTGACTGACCGGGCCCTGGGCTATGGAGTGCGTGGCCTTTCAGCTTGACACAAAGTCAAACAGAAGTGTAACAGTCTGGCGTGTTGGGCGGCACACATTTACGGCTTTGCCTTGGTTGGAGGTGGCCCAGGGTGGCTGCTGGTGGTGACCGTAGTTGGAGCCCCAACCTGGTGCGGCGGGGGGGGTGTGGTTAGGCCTGGGCGGGCTGCTGCTCTGGTGTTGCTGAAACCAGGGATTAGCAATCCCTAGCGGTACATGCTGATCCTAGCGGAAGGCTGTCACGATTGGGTGCGATTGTCAGACTGTCTTGATCGACGCCTGAAAGAGGAAGTGGGAGCGAGCTGGGAGGTGATGCCACTCCAGCTGGTGGGTGGCTTGAGCCCCGTGGCGTTGGGTTGCAAAGTGCAGTTCAAACTGGGTTGCAGCTCCCGTTGGTGTTGGAGGCTGTAGCTGCCTTCCTTTCTTGCCACTTAGTACCACTCCTCTGGGTGTAGGGCATAAAGGCCAAGTATAAATACCGGCCTCGTCAGAGGGAAGCAGGCGACGATGGTCCCTAGCTATGTGTAGCACCAAGGCCACGGTCGAGCTAACTCAGAGCCGTACCATTATCTCCAACCGGCGACATGAGGCGCGATAGTTAGAGAAGTGGGTTTTCTCAGATCATCCGACAACGATGATGGGTAAGGGTCCAAAGGTGGTCCGACCTCCAGAACCAGGCACTCACTTCCTTCTGCGACAGTACAGTGTGGTGGATGGAGTGCAGGCTGGGCTGGTTGACTAGCCACCTTGTGGATTGTATTACTAATGGTTGTGGCTCTACCGTACTGCACACCAGGTGCACAGTACCGATGGCCGTCGACTGGGTGTGTTTTGCGACGTATGTGCGCCCGGTTAAGGGAGCCCGCAGTCCTTCATTAAGTTCGGAAATTGGTTGTCACAGACGCGGTCTCCTGCTTTAACATGGCGGGCTAATGTCTACTTTGGATAAAATCAGTTACCCTTAGAAATTAGTATGCATAGGTTTAAGAGAAATACGTCTTTATTCTGTAAAGAATAAACATAGTGGCCTGTAGTACCTCCTAACTAACTGAGAACTGATCGGAAGTAAACTACGTAAAACCATGTGAAGGGGACCTGGGTTTGACGGGAACAAGGCAGATGCAGCTAGGTAGCTATTACAATACCTGTCTCTAAATATCTCAATGCCGGTTGTCCAGAAGGGCAGTGGTGTGTTAACACTGCCAGAAGGGCAGTTTGGTTGCCATTAACCAGAAGGATGTTAGTAGTTCAAGGGGTCAAAGACTTCTACGGGGGTTGTTAGTGAAGGTATGGTAGAGCTTTTGGAAGGTATGAAAGATGTTGGTAAAGGCTGTTCATGGTAAAGTGAGCACTTTTGAAACCAACCTTAGAAATAAGTCACTGCTCTTACCTTCACAATATTTTAATGGGTGCACTGAGTGACATGCGCCTAGTAATGTTGGTAACGATGGAGGGAAAGTAGTTCCATATCTAAATGTCGAATGAAAAGTGTTAGGTAACTGTTTGTGATAACTTAAATTATCTCTATATCTTTCTGTATTTTTAAAGCATCAAAATTTAAAAATGAGCATATTTGTACAATATTTACTTTTATAATAAGTTCACATTTTCTTTTGATAGATGCATGAATAAAGTGATGAGGCCCATAGCAATGTTTATCTTGCATAAGGCGGAAGAACACATGACATGTGTACAAGTAGATCTTAAGCAGGGCTTTAAAAAGTGTTCCTTTTACCGTGAACAGCTCATATCAGCAGAGAGCCCCAGCACACAAGATGGTGGAGTGAAATGCTGGATAAGAACTCAGAAGATCAAGACAAGGCCTTATATTCTACCTGCCCACCCTTGTCTATGATGCGGGGGTGCAGGCGGTAATGAGCTCCGCCCCAGGGCAGAGCTGCACTCTCTAGCACCATCCCTCGGTCTGTGGCTGTAGTAGGTCACATGGTAATGTGGTCTCGGCAGATGGGCTGGCTTGCTTTACACTTTGGGGGGTTGATGGAACAAAACAAGCTTGATAGATGTATCCGTGGGCGCCCCCGCAACAAGGGGTGTAACAGTAGGCACACGTAGCTAGTTGTCCAGGGTTCGAACTCCACCTGCGGGTGATATGAAGGCATATTCAGATGAGGCGAACTCATATTTGTATAAGTTCGATGATTCAGGAAATGCTCATTGCTTTAAGCTGCAGTAAAATTTTATCAGATCATTTAACTGGTACAGTAACGACGCCATATTATTACTACTTGGTGTCATGGTCAACACTGTTGGGATATGAAGTAGTGAGAAATTAGCTTACTGCCTTTTTCAACTGTAATGGGTTTGTTGTTCCAGTTCAGTTTGAACAATGGATGTATTGAGATGAAGGAAAAAAAAAAGCAATAGTGAA
The DNA here is from genome assembly GCA_029891345.1 of Dryococelus australis. Taxonomy (NCBI): domain Eukaryota; kingdom Metazoa; phylum Arthropoda; class Insecta; order Phasmatodea; family Phasmatidae; genus Dryococelus; species Dryococelus australis. Next base: position 284,141,919 of record CM056993.1, read on the forward strand.
ACACATACTGAAGAGGAAATTAAGAGTGTCTCCAACGCTGTGCACACATTAAAATTTTAATCTGGAAAATTTCTTGAACTTGAACTGGGATTCTAAGTGGTGAGAGTTAATGAGTGTGTGTTTCATAAAAAGTCTTCTCCGAATTGTGTAAGTATTGACGTGAACAATGTAAAATAGCTGGGTTTCTGTTGGTATCAGGTCAGGGACACCCGGTGGTGAACAGAGCTCTTAGTGGAATGGAGTTTGTAATAGCTGGAGCTTGGCTTTAATTGGTCCCTTCTAAAGGGTTGGACAGGTAGGCCGTCAGCTTAGTACAAAATCTGGTTGGGCAAGGAAAGGCCTCTTGAAGGTTGGGGTGAGTGCAGTTGCAGGCTTACCTTTGCCGAGTCTCACCTAGGGTTGGCTGGTTGATGCAGTGTGCTGGTTCACATCTGTGATTCATATCGGAGTAGCAAGTGGCAAGGGTGCTCAGTTGCAGTTCTTCGATGGCTGCTGGAGTTATGCGGCTGGGTAGGAGATGAGTGGTGTCTGGCAACTCACAGGGTTTGTCTTGGTGACCCCTAGCAGCACTGGCAGATCCAGTAATTTGCAGAGGACTATGGGATGAGCTTCTCTTGGGGTCTTGATGAGGGGACCAAATAGCCCTGGGTGGTTAACTGCAAGGTGAGACCCTGTCAGCTGTCTGGCGGCTTGAACTTGTTCTCAGGTTTAAGTCTGAGTTAAGGCTCAGTCTGGTAGGTTGCCGAGAGATTGGCTAGTCTAGAGGACGGCATCTGCCTTGCGATACGCTCCACTGCATACCCCTTCTGTAGGTGAATGGCATGGTGGGTGAATTTGTGCTTCAGTTCACTTCCCCAAGGGTGAGGAAGGTGATGGTTCCCCAGCAATTATGTGCTCAGAACTGGTTAGGTTATGTTTTGTCAGACCTATCACTCTGTTAGACAGATCTATACGTGGTGGATGTAGTGGGTTAACTGAATCAGATGGCTTAACCACTTCATCATGTAGTCTTTATAGTAGGGCACCCTACCGTACTATTCACCAGGTACCTCTCAGTACCATGTCCACAGTATGGGTGGCCTGTGAATTGTGTGTTTGCTCGACGCGTGGACTGTCCTTGGTTATGGAACGGCCCATAGTCCTACTCTAGAATTGGAAAGATTATCAAGTACAGTGTTCTCTTGCCATTCCCTTGGGGGTGACACTTACAAGGGTTGGTGAAAAGGTTACAAAGTTCACACTAGAAACCATACACACGTAACATGTTTATTCTCGCAAGAATAGACATAGTAGCTTGTCCTGGACTCGTCACTCCCTCGATAACTTATGGAAGTTAAGGTTAAAGACAGGTCAAGGGGCCTGTTGGAATAAAAGGTCAATGTAACTTTACTGTTCAATTGAAGCAAGCTAAAGTCTCAAACAAGAGGCACACTGTGGGTCATGAAGGGACTCGGGTACCAGTCAGTGGTGTAGTTAACGTCAAAGGTTAAGGGTGCTGGATGACTCTTCGGGGCTGGGGTTGGTGAGCAGAAATGCAGAAGTTCTGTGCTGATAGCTGGAAGACGCTGGTCGCTGGAAGGTGCTAGTTGCTGGAAGGCAGCTGGTTACTTTGCAAGGATGGCTGCTCAAGAGAAGGGTAGTCCGAGAGCTTCCGCACAAGGTGTGCTGAGGCAAGCTGCCGGAATGAACTCTGCAGAAAGGGAAACTCCTCAGGGAAGAGGAGTTGGCTGGAGGTACCAATGGGGATACTATGTATCGTTGTTAGTTGGTCTTCTTTCGGGGCGACTCCTTATGGTTGAGGGACAGGCTGGAAGTACTGTTGAGTATGGCTGCTAGTTGGCGTTGGTTGTTCGGATGGCAGTTGGTCATCTTTTTGTAGTGTCTGGTCATCTTTCTGTGGTGACCCGTCAGGGAAGAGGTGCTGGCTGTGCCATGCCAATGAATTGCGAAATGCTGGGGGTAGTCCTTGTATGGCAGGCTGGTATCTGGTGTTCAGGGGCAACTCACCTACATTGCTGCATTCTGTATTCCTTCTCTTGGGTGATTAGTATGCTTGCGCACTCGGGTTATTTATGTTGAGTGCTCATCTCAGTCTTCCTTAGTTTCTTATATTTCTTAGAATTTCTGCCAGGTCTATAGGCTGGCGGTATCTTGGTTCACATCTCTCTTTGAGCACCAGTCTCTTTTTAAAACAACGTGGTGTTGCATGTAATGATTTGCAGGTGAAAAAAAATTATGGCCCTTACGCTTTGTGTCTCTTTTGGGTGCTGCGTTATGAGGTAGCTGCAGTGGGGTAATGCCATCCTCCCATAGCATGGCACCACTATTTGGAGGGATCAGATACCTCAGCCGTCGGGGGGCACACTTTGTGCAAGGTAGACAGAGAGTCTGCAAAGCATGACAGCCCATTAGCTGGCATAGGTATTCATTTGTGCCTAATTTGTATCCTTTCACCATGCCCCTCGCCAGAGTATAACAGAATGAGGACAGATGCAGCCATCATCAGTTGTCATTGGCCAGCATTCATTGACCATTAGTCTTTTGATCAGTCAATCAGTCAATATTTAGCTGATCACTGATCATCAGCTTGTAGTAGTCATGTGGACTCCTGGCCTTATGGTTTCACAAGCCTTATGAAGTGTATCACCCTGTGCAGGGTAGCTTATAGTTAAAGAGGGTGGATAGGGACAGTTTGTCCAATTAATTGTCTGTTTGTAATCCAGCATCCATGATTTTAGTGGTAGTTGGTTTTCCTACGATAGTGAGGGGCACTGCTGTGTATGAACATCGAGCCAAGGAAGTAAATATACTGGGGACCACTGTGAATTCCTGTATATTCTAGTTTGACAGCAGAACAGTACACTGTCACGACAACTGTAGTTACAAGTTGTGTAGGCCTTAAATTGTGGATAATGGTGGAGTGCGAGTGGGAAGCACTTCATTCTACCATGTACTCAGACGCATCCTCTTTGAAGGAGCAGGGGTGGATAGGTAAAGCGTGCCATAGTACGACGAGTGGAGCTGTGTAGTGTGCACTGCCCTCCTAGACTATGGTATCCCTGAGGGAGCATGAGGAGAGGATCTGCATGTTGTGCATTCCGTCTCAGGTTCCTCAGGCAGACCACAGTGGTATGGATTAGTGGGCATTCACAAATTGTGTGTACAGTAACATAAGCAGTACAGTGTATTGGCCAGCAGAAACCCAGTAGCCATAGCAGCAGCAGTAACAGCAAAACAACTTCCGCTCTAGCAACTTTGGTGGGATCAGCCTGTCCCCACCACAGCCTACAGTTAGGCAGCTTGCCTCACTGTTCAACAGTTCTGGCAGATGGAAGGATGTTAGGCACTAGATATGTTCCCTCGCAATATGTGGTATGAATGCACGCTACGATTTCAGGATCTTGTCTCACCACATCCGGCAGGGGAGCGCTACTGTGACACAGGGGTTTTGGAAGCCAAACTGAATTGGCCCACAATATGTATATATATATATATATATAGAGAGAGAGATAGTTGAACCTGGGGCAATGACACATGTTGTAAACTCAGCCATAATGGATCTGTGACATAAAATCAAGAGAAAATGGCAAACAAGAGCAACATAATACAATATACATAAATATTGTATGCTGACGTCACACCATAAAAACATGAGATGATTATGCAGTGTAACTTCTGTGAGGTTCTGACAAGCATTATGGAATAAAAGTTGCTATGCTCAATTTTTTTGATTGAAGAAGTACAGAAACACTGGATTTCTGAGCAAGGGTTCCTTATGAAACCTTAAACATTAAATTTTTTTCTTGTTCATTACTTTTAATATCAGCACACAGTTCAAATTAGATATTTGTAAACTAGATTTTATTTTTTTAGTTCGTGCATTAGATATAACACTTTCAAAAGGCCCATTGCCTTATGCCAAATAAATAAAATGCTATTTTGCTTACAAACCAAAGTCTCCACTTTTGTCAGTTAGGCTGGTAGACATTTCTTTTAGTAGTGGTTTCTTGCATCATGAATGAGGCACAGCACTTTTTATACCTGCTTTTGTAGATTTTAAATATGTAGTGTTTCTAGCGGTGAGACTGTACCTCATAGTGCATAATGAATGAACATCAGATAAGTCCTATCACTGTAACACAAGTATTACTTTCAAGATTTTGCTCTTTCTCGTTCAGAAAATTTTGTGTAACTTTTCGTAATGAAATTTAACATTTCCAAATTCTGCATTCTTCGTTGATACTACCTAACATTTAAATTTAATAATCCTTGCACATGAGTGGGAAATACTCTCTCTCCCTTAGGTTATAATGATTAAAATTCAAAGTAACCAGTTCCTGTATTGCTGTTAAAGTTTATGTAAAACACACGGTTCCAGAACGATGTTTACAAATTTGATTCTAGTAAGTTTTGGAAACTGCAAGTAATAGAAAGGCACACTGTTTACTGCATAATGTTTAGTCACATGTTTGTTGATCTTGATAGTCATGTGATCAGATCACATCTGCCAATCTGGCTACCAGAAAAATTGTTGTTCAGACTAGTCCTACTAGTCAAGGCCAAGCGGGGGTAAGCACCATCCTTCAGATGCCAGATATCTGGTTGAAGGACTTGTATATGTACGTAGAAGAGCAAATTGTTGCATCATGTTCAGGTAAACAGCTGACGTTACAGAGGCTTCTACAAAGAAAAATGCAGCCACCACGTGGTCATGAAGCTAATTACACCAGGCATTAAAGGAGTGTGTTGCATAATTTCCACACTAATTTGTAGGTTCTCAGACCCCAAACTCCTCACATTATGTCGGTTTACCTTTCCTGATGCATGAAAATGGGCTTCATCTGTGAACATCACATTCTTCAGGAAGTCTTGGTCTTCATCGATACAACCAAGAATTTCAGTGGAAAATGTGGTGCATTTCAGCCTATCATTGGGTTGTAGCACATGTAGAATCTTCAACTTGTAGGCATGCAACTTCAATATTTTGTCCAGCACTCCATGCAATGTGTTTGTTGGTAACTGCAGTTCTCTAAGAAGATACCAGATGGACTTTGCATGCTCTGCAGAAATGCATGTTATACCTGTGTGACATTTGCAGCACTCATGCTCGGATGTCCTGGACTCATCTTCATGTGGACACTTCCAGTCGTGTTATACCTTCTGAGTCACACACCGTTGGCTGGGATTTATGGTGGTTTGCTTCCATATTTTGTATTGGAAACGATGCTGGACCTATGTGTATGACTTGATTTCTATTCACATGTCCATGTACTCATCTATTGCGGTATTGCCATGTTATTTCTTCACGGATTTACCTGCACACAAACAAATTTCAGATGTGCAGAAACATTATGTAACAAATTGCTCATTTCCATAATTTGTCATCACCAAACTATGTTATCAAAGTTTTAAACATTTTTTTTGGAACATTCAGTATTAGGTTCAAATACAGCAATTAATACAATTTTTTTTAACAGCACACTTTAATACTGAAACACAGTATTTTTACCCAGCTTTACAACATTGTGTTTACTGCTCCAAATAAAAAAACTATGCCAGGTATTTTTTTTCTATTCTTTAAAGAATTATTTTTATGTGTATTGTTTTTATTCTTGGGTAAAATATCATATTACTGTGTTGATGTTATATGGTCTCTTGCAATATATTTTATTAGACCTCACATGGAATTTATTGTAATTTAACATTTCCTAGCATGAAAATTAAATCTAGAAATTAATGATTTGCTGGTTAATCAATTTTTTCATAGTTATTTGATTAAATATCTGTATGAAGTGGTTATTTCAGTGGAATTTGCATACAAGTTTTAGTCTTTCTTCAGTGTATTCTGCACAGGTAAATCATAATGGGACAAATTTCCAATCAATTTTGAATGAGAATTAATACATATATTTATTTATTTTTTTATATTTTTCAAATGAATTGATTATTTATAATTGTAAGTTTTTGAACTTTTGCTTGTGAGCTGCAAAAAGCAGAATGATCTTCAGTACCTAATCAGTTTCTTTACTAATCAGTGTCAGTTACACACAAAGATTTTTTTTACCTGCACTGAATGTCTTACAGATTGTTCATGGTTGATTGAGTACTTTTGAAAGCCCTGCTTAGTGACTACTTTTATCTTTATGTTGTATTCTTCCACCATAAGAACAATTAATTTTGTCACTGACCTAATGACTTTATTCAAACATCAGTCAAGTGGGTATGTGCAATTGTCGAGAACCTAGATGCATGCCCGGCTAGGACGTGGTTCTACACTTGGGGTTTTTTATTGTTGGGTTTGAACCAACTGCTGGGGAAGTTAAATACAATTCCAAACTTCGTAAAATAGGTCTTAATAAAAGTGGTTGTAGTAGTAGCTATGGTAGATGTTTTATATCATGATTCTAGTATCGCGAAAAACATGGGTGAGACAGGGACCTTAATGTCTCATGGGTGCCCGGCCAGTATACAAGACTGGCCTGGTGGGCTGTCTCATTGGAACAAAGTCCACAGCTTCTGTCACAACCCTCCTCACAGACTGACCTTTTACCTTTGGAAGACTGGGAGGAGAAAGAATATTCCTCATCGGTGGCTGCGACAGGTTCTGGAAGACTTGTAGGCTGTAGAGAACTCGGAGGTCTGTTGGGGGCTGTTGGTGGTTATAAGGGGAAGATCAGGATTACATAACCATGGATTAGCTATGCCTATAGGTGGTTCCTCTGCTCTCAGGAATGGCTCTATAATAGGATGAGGAGAGCCTTCAAGTTTTACTTTTAGGAGAAACAATGAAGCGGGTATCTCGCAGGCGGTTTAAACTCTGCCTTGCGGATTAGTATGAGATGGGCACATTGTATTACCTTCGGAGGAGTAAATAGCCTTCTTCGATCTCCTCTCCATACCCCTTCTTACAGAGAGTATAGCATAAGGGAAAGGACCCTATAGCCTCACAGAAGATAAGCCGGTGACTCCTTCCCCACTGTGTACAGCAGAATATTCAGTCTTGCAACGAGCGGCACCCACTTGTTCCTTTCATCCGGCCCTAAAAGAAGCTGTTACCAGAACGCGGATATGCTCAAGCTGCTCCGACTGAATACCTGGGTGAGTTCTCCACAGGGAGTTGATCAGTCTAAGCAATTCCAACTTCTTTCCAGGCCCAAAATAAATGGTGGTGGAGTGTGGAATGACTCAGTCTACTCAATTCACTTGATGTATGTTTTCCTAGTATTTTGGGCTTTGTAAAATTCTACCAGTTTGGCAGAGCATGATTAGCCTCTTAAAGTGTGGGTTTTTAGCTATTGTGCTCTGGTCTTCCGGCTCATCCCCTGTCTGGTTGGTTTAAATAAGATTTCCAGTACTTCCAAGAAAATCAGACTAAAGAGAATAGATTGAATACACCTGTCATTATTATCAAAGTAATGTTAACACGGTGGCTCCGTACTACCTCTTAAGTTAATACAATTTGCAACAGAAGTTTTAAATCTGATGTAATAACCAGGTGAAGGCGATGTGGGGAAAGCTTAAGAATGTAAAGGTGATTATTTATGATTATATAAAAAATTACTGGTTAGTTAATGTATTTAACGATGGCTAACTACTGTGGTGTTCTGAAGGAACGCTAGGGTTGGATGTATACCAGAAGTGTAGTGATGTCAATCACCAGCACCATCTGGTGTGGAGGGAGAGGTCCAAAAGGGACTTCGTCGTGACCTTACCAGGGACTGGAGTAGGCAGGAGGAGTGGTAAAGGATGAAGCAAAGTCTTCAAGAGCCTCTGGTGATGGGTTGAGTCTCCCAGAAGCTGCTGGAGGGATCTGCGGTGGCGGCAAATGGTGGTCCAGTGGCTGCCAGCCCTTTTATACTAATTTCAGAAATGAGCTCCTAGGTGCGGGGAAGTTAGTCTTGTTCGCAGGGATTGAGAATTCCAGGATTCTGTAGCAGTGCTTTCATCCCTTATCTATTCCACAGGCACTGGTAAAATAGTTGTTGCCCTCCAGTGGCGTGCTCTGGTTCTATAATGACCTTCGCTGGAGAGAGCCGCAGACTCTGTCAACAGTACAATCTCGAGGTAGGGGAGTGTTGGTGTGACAGCTTTTTGGCAAGTTTGGGTGAACAGTACAAACTAGGATCACGTGTCTTTAGTATCTTTTAACTGTGCCAATGTACCCTGTAGGCATGTGTCCCACCTCTTCAGTACTGTTTAGGGTTCATGACCTGCTTCATTGTGAACAGTGTGCTCAAAGATGGGGCAAAGTCATAAAGTAGTGTGTGCATCTTAAATACGCAGGAATGCATCATGCATCAACCTTACTGTGTTGCTGATATGCCATTTCATATTCTAATGTGTATACAGCAGAAAAAATCAATCTTCAATTGACATAAATTTTAACATTACGCTCATAGTACATGAAGACCTTAAATAAGTTTTTCTTAATTCCTTGCAAATTCAACTGGAAGCCTGCAAGCCAGTGCGTACGGTAGCACATAGGCAGATAACAAGCAGTAATTTCTTTTTTCAAAAGTGGATTTCAAAAGTGCTTAATTTACCATGAGCAACCTTTACTAATATTTTAAATTTTGAATAGATATTTTCCTGAAAACTTGTTTATTAAATGTAAGTGATTTGGCTCCATGTCTCTTGGAGTGTATTTATTATTATTATTTGTTATGTTTTAAATTAAGTTATTTAGTGAGGTAAAACATGGTATGCAATACTATTCATTGAAGATATTACAGATAAGAATGGGAATTTTTGAGACCGACAGTGTATACCTGCAATATTTTTTTCCTGTCTAAAGTCTTTATGCTACACAAAATTAAAATATGTACTTGTAAACAGGAAACACACATTTGGAAGATTTATGTTTTCAGCTTTAAAACATTTACTACTCACCATGCTTCCTAGGCAGTGGTGACTTATGCTATAAGGCTGCAGGGCTGTAGCCCCCCACCCCCTCCCAATTAAATTACATTACAAAATTTTTATTGTTGCAAATGCTGTAAATTTAAATGAAATCTTATTATGATAGCTACAACTTTTCTACTCTGACAATGATCGTAGGTCGATCCTCTCAACTGAGCAAGGCGTGTTTATGAAGCTTGTACAGCACTCGTGCTAGGCTGAGCAGCGTGGCTGGGCTGTGGATGAGGCAGCCTGTCCTGCTTCACTATTGCATGTGCATGTCGGTGGGAGGGACTAGACGCACAGTGTAAGGACAGTGTCTCGCTCTTCGCCCGCAAGTGGGCTGCAAGGCCACCAGCCCTTACAGGCTGACATGGGACAAGCAAATGGTGTCCACATTTATACTGGTTTGATGTCGTCAAACTGGTTATTAATTCAGGTGTGAAGTGAAACATTTAGATGTTTGTAGCTATGGTATTTTCACTATATTTGAATTAAATTAAACATGAACAAAATAAATGTGGCAGGTTTACAAGCTATTTCTTTTTTTCAATAACCACTAGAGGAGGAAAATGAAATTAAAAACAAAGGACCACTTATTACTAACTTAATAATTAATCAGCCTTCATCAAGTAGGCAGCAGACAAATAAAAGAACATTTAATTGTGAGGTGTATGATAATACTAATGGCTGTGTGGATGTGAATCAAAATTACGCGCTATTTTGTTTTCATGGAAAGTGCGCTAAAAATATTTTAACAAATTTGATTTTATTTTATTATTTGTAGTGTTGAAAATATCTGTAGTTTAAAAATCACAAAATAAAATGTTGGGAATATTTTATTGATACAGTATAAAATAGGGAATGAGAGAGTAAATGACTGTGTTGAAATAATTTTTATAAATAAAAATTTTTCAGACAAAAAAATTTTAATACAGCATTATTCAAAAAGGATGGTGCATAAGTAAAAGTGATTTATCCATGCACCATACTTTTTTAATAATCCTATCTATATACTGGTAAGATAAAGTAAAAGTAGATCTTTTATTTACGATTTTGGAAAGAAATCTAAATACTTAATAAAAATCTAAGCAAAATGAAAAATTGGAAGTTAATGAATATTCAGTGCTTGTCAAATGTTCGTGTAGGTGAATAACAATGGAAATTATGTTTGTTTGTCCATTTATCTATGTTTATTACTAAAATGTTACTGAAATAATTACTTAAAAATTGACTTGAAATGTTGGCAAAAGCTATTTTGTTAGATTAAAGAATTTTGTTACAGTATTTATTTATTCTTTATGTAATCCATTAATGTCTATTATAATTTTTTTACATATTTTTTAAGGAAAATATAATGAGATTATTGCTATACTGCGTGGCCACTAATGGCACTAGGCAAGTTTTATTTCACAATTTTAATTGAATTCTGTGTATTATGTGCAAGTATTTAGTTGACAATATAGGCCAGTGTGGTCCAACTATTTATCAGTTGCGGGCCAGAAATTTATTCTTAAGATACACAGCAGGCCAGCATAACAGTTCAAGAGTTAACCATATTAGTATTATTAGAATTGTACCTACAAATGTCTCATTTCTACACTTTAAAAAATATTAATCTGCATAAAAATTTCAACATCAACAAACCATTTTAAACATTTTACATTACTCTTCTATATCAGCATTTAGTAAAAAAAAAATCAACATTTCAAAATTAACAAACATTTTAATATGAAATTACCTTTCTGATCAGTAGAAACCTTTTTATCAGCGGGAGCACTGGGCAGTGTGCTCATTGACGAGGGCACAACAATGTCTGCTTCCATCTCTGTTGTCACGATACGGAGGTTGGACTTCAAAGCTTCCTGGGATAACCTATTCCTCTGTTTTGACTTCAACATTTTCGTTGTCGAGAAAGTACATGCACAAATATATGTACTTCCAAACATGGCGGTCACTTTTAAAACAAAGTTGTGAAGCTTGGGATACTTGTCAGGCATTACGAAGTTCCATAATTGTCCATATATCAAATTTTGTTTTGAAGAAAGTAGAATGTCACTCTGAAGTTCGCATAGTCCCATTTGTAATTCAGGATCTTGATCTTCAATCATTACTGCCATAGTATTGGCGAAAAGCTGGAGTATGGTCTTCATATTGTTAAAGTCGGAAAATTGTTTTTCGAATTCCTCCCTCAGCTCAATAACATACTGTCCATGTTGTTTAAAATCAGCAGAGTTGAATTAGTTTTTGATTTCACTGCATGATGTCTGATTTTAGATCTTCAAAAATTCTTAATTTTTTTCCTGAAAGGTTCAGTGTGGCTCATGAGCTGACAGATATTTTGTTTCTTACCTTGAAGCTTTAAATTGAGGATATTTAGATGTTCTGTAATGTATGTAAGAAAAGATAAAGTGGAAAGCCATTCTACATTTTGAAGTTTTTCAAGGTAGTCAAATAAATTTTTCCAGCAGTTTCTAAGAACTCAGTAATTTCTTTTCTGATAGCAAAAAATGCTGTCAGAGTTTTACCTGCACTTAGCCAGCGAATTTCAGAGTGCAGAGGAACATCATGAAATTCCGCAGAAAGCTCCTTAAGAAATTCCACTAATTTCCTGTGACTTTGAGCTCTGTTACCACATCTAATTCAATTAACTATTCTTGTTACATCCTTCATCACATCATTCATTTGAACTAATTTACTGCAGAGAACTTCTTGATGAATAATGCAATGCAATACAGGCACATCAACATCATTTTTTCTCTGCAACTCCACTAAGCCAGTGTTTTTACCAGTTATACATTTAGCACCATCTGTCACTATGCGCAAACATTTGGAAAATCCACCATACTTCTCTACAACCAACACAAGACCACCGTAGATATCTGAGCCATTTGCAGTGGTAGGAAGTGGCATTAAATCGAGTAGTTCTTCTTTAATGGAGAACTGTTCATCAACTGTCTTTAGAAAAATTAACAGCCGACAAACATCTGTGTTATGTCTGTGCTTTCATCCAATGCAACAGAAAAATATTTACTTTGCCCAATTTCTTTACTCAACTGTGCATCAAGTTGTTTGCATATTTCTGCAGTCCTTCTAGAAACTGTTTGGTGGGAAAGTGACACAGTTTCAAAATTTTTTGCAAGTTTGTCATAGTTGAAAGATTTCGCCATTTTAATCGCCCACTGCTTAATTATTTCGCCGGATCTAAATGACATTTGATTTTTAGCCTTTATAGCCCACACTTCGTAAGATGCCTGCACACATGACTTGTGCACATGTGTTGCTTTAAAGAAGGTGCTTCTTTGCCTCTGCGTCTTAGATTTGAGTTCACTGATTAAATGTTTACACGCCTCACCAATTACACTCCCGTATTTTACTTTATGTGTCGTTTCATAATGACGCCGAATGTTGTATTATATCATTACCAACATCACTTGCACACACACATTCACATTACATTGCGGCTTCCCTCTGAAGTCCGTAAACAAAAACTCGTTTTCCCATCTTTCATTTAAGTGCCTGTTCTCAAACTCCACTTTTTTTTTTTGCTGTAAGTGCTTAAACTCATTATGACACTTTTAAGTAGCACAAACTTATTAATGTCTGCTACTCTACTTGTCGAAACTGACAAGCGCCGTCCTGTAAATAGAATATGACTTGATCACATTTCCTGTTTATGAAGAGCACAGCTGCTTGGTTTTCTTGGACGATAAAACAATAAAGCCATTAGAAGTGGTGTGATGTGGAATTAGAGCTCTGTTATGGAATATGATCTGAGCGCAGATCATGGGCAGCAGCCATGGGAAACGAAAACTGATTACATGAACATAACCTTTGCTCGTCATTCACTATTAAAATGTAACATTATTGTAGATTAAATATTGAGTAGAAAAAATATTAAAATAATGGGGAGTTGACAGAAAATGCATGATAATTTTTTTGCAAAGTAAGATAGCTAATACTATCGTGGGCCAGACAAAATGTCCTCGCGGGCCGCCAGTTGAACCACACTGATATAGGCCATATCATTAGAAAACTTGATGAAATTTTCAGAGTTCCAGTAAAAATTCGTTAAAACCGTCTTCTAATAAAATGATTTTTCAGTTTCATGAAATCCAACATTATCGTTTTCTTTCTTTGTTTTGTGAAACAAAAAATCACTTTCACGGAAACCTAGAATATTGTAAAGCTTATTTATACACAAAAAAATTAAAAGTTGGTATGTAGTTCATTAGCTTGCTCCCCGCCCCCTCCCCCCACCCCCAAATAATATTCAGTTTACTGTGAAGCCCTACCTATGCTGAAACCCATGGGCCGTGACTGTTGCTAGACAAAAATTACAAGCAATTAAAAAATAATAATAAAGTAATTGTGGTATTGATACAATGTAGGTTATGATACGTATTTCCTTTTAATTACACTAAGATTATCTTGGAAATACTACTTGCACCAGTAAAATAATTCAATACTAAAACATATATGTAAATCTGTTCCTGCATCATCAAATTGTTTAATAATATTATCAACTTACATTATTTTTTATTTTTAGTTTTGAATATTTAAAATTATAGACTTTTTTCACTAGAGATTTAATGGATGTGAATCACAAGGAATTATTTTATTAGATCTTATTATCAGTTATTTATGTTGGGGGGGGGGGGGGGGAGTCTACACAAAAAAGGCAATGTGATTGTGATGTGAATTAGGGTTTCAGAATGACTTTGAGACCACAAGTGGGTATACTATTATCCACTTGTTTAGTTTCCTTTCCACATATGCATGTTGCCTAAACTATTGTTGCCACAGAGTACCTTTTAAGCCCTTTAAAAGTATCCTAATTGTTCTAAAATATAATACAGTATCTGATTTAGTAGTGATAACTGTGGCTGTAAATTTTAGTTAAAATAGTAAAATTAATAAAGTTATAATTTTTACTAAAAAGATTTATTCATGTCTTTTGCAGTGGAACTCAGACTAAGGTAAACATAACAAAAATTTAATTATTTATTACTTTGTGACTCTTGTTTGCAGTAGAAATTACTATGCAGATTTCTTGTAAGGGTTGAAAACTAATTTCTGTTCAGTGCTAGGTGTAGTAATTCATGAATCATTGGTTCACAGTATTTTTGTATTTTGACAGCTGTATGTAAACCCTGGTCATAGCAGAATGAAGCATTCAAAAATTAAAGTAGCAAAATTTGAGTGAGTTTACCCTTTTTAAGTGACATTGAACAATGTTGGTAACATTCCTTCTGTTCTGAAATAATAATAATAATAATAATAATAATAATAATAATAATAATAATAATAATAATTCTTATTATTATTATTATTATTATTATTATTATTATTATTATTATTAGTTATCTCTTAAGTCTCAATATAGGTTTTTTTCTTTCAAACATTGGAAATCTTCTATTACAAATATTTTCTTTTTGGCATGGATAACAGTGTTTTTCCTTGAGTGAGTGTGTTGTGGGCAATATGAAGCAATTAGTTGATACTCTGAGCACTGAAGTTATAGCATTATATGCCTGTTTACAATCTGTGTACCTGTGGATGTGGAAATGTCCCAATCTCGATGTCAAGTGATGTCACACTGATACAGTCCAAATATGTTCTGTAAATGTATATCTCTGAAAGTGAGAATCTGGCACTAGATCACAGCAAATTTGGCACATTATTTGTTGTTGTGTGATTATTTGGATATGGCTATTCGATTATTTAATATTTGCAAGGTGGTTATTTCAATATTTATTTATCTTTGTCATAATGGCCCTTACTGTTTTATTTTCTATAAGCTCAATAACAGCCATCCAAGAATTTTCTTTTAACTTTTTGTTTTAAAATTTTTATTCTTTATATTAAATAGTTCAGACCAAATGCGAGAGCACTAATTAACATTTAAAAACTTTCATTTTGAGAAAGCCCACCTTGCACATCCATTGTTTACATTTACAACCTAAACATTCTGCGATTGTGCACAAAAGTATTTGAAGTCTTCTTCTTTTTCTATCATCTTAGGACACAACTTGGGACAGAAGGTCAGTTTTTTGAATGTTTTGACTTAGGACACAGATTGACTTGGGATATAGAAGGTTGGGACATCGCCATGACTAAGTCAGAGGGTCACGTTCACCTATCAGCATACCCTTATCTTAAGACACAGGTTGGGATAGTGCAATTGTAGACAGGTCTTATTTTATATCACCCACTTATTTATTATGTTAACATTTTCCTAGCAATGTGTATTATGGCATATTGGCTCAGGTACCACTGTTAATAGGAATAGACATTAGAAAAGGAATTTGTACCTGATTTGAGTTTTAGACATATATGGGAAAACTACCCTAGAAATTGCAGTATAAGAAAAATTTTTATAATCCACAGAAGCAAAATTTTTCTGAATCAGTTTATAATCAAACTTTTCCTGAATCACTTTCTGTATAATGTAAAGAAGCACACATTTATGTGTACTTGAAAGTATACCATTTACTATGGTAGTTTAAATACTTGTCAGTTAAACATATTTTATATGGTTATATACATGTTAACATCATTGTGATGCAGGTGTATGCAGCCTACGAGACTGGCCTAGCGAGTGGGACGAGCCTCAAAATCCATGTGACACCACGCACAACCGCTCGGGAGGTTGTGGACCTTGTTGTGAAGCAACTCAACATGGCCGTCTTGCTCAAGGGGAAGGAAGGACCTATCTACACCAACGACAGGTTGCCGAACTTCTGCCTCGTGGCCGTGATCGGGGCGCGGGAGCGGTGCCTGCGAGACGACTTCAAACCGCTGCAATTGCAGAACCCATGGAAGAAGGGTCGCCTGTACGTGCGGCAGAAGCAGGATGTGTTGGCAGCGCTCGAGCAGAGTTCCCGCCACACTGCGTACTTGTAGTGGCTCCGATGCAAGTCACAAGTGTCTTAAACGTGACGTCCATGTCTGGAGTTCACAAGCGAGTGTGCTCAACTGTGCAGTGGCTGAAACAGGGTGTAATGACAGAAGAAGCCTAGCTCATAAGCTATCACCACCCTGCTTGTTGACTGAAAGTGGTCTCAGATTGAATCACAACACTTATTTTGAAGGCAACAGGCTATTTGGGATTCAGATCCACACTACCATGTACTGGTAACACTTTAGAATTCTATTTTTTCAGATATGAAATGTATTTTGTTTTATACAGTATGTCCGTTCATAAACATTCTGTGATCTAGGATGTATGTTAGGGTGCAAAATATCTCTCTTGTTCATTCATTAATTTGTTAATTCCTGAATAAGAGTATTGTTTTTAAATTTGAAGTTTTTTAAATATGTATAAAATATGATATAGTATATATTATTTTTATATACTTTGTGTATTAATGTTAACCATTATTTATTACCTGTCTTAAGGAAATTAAATTTTTGTTGACGTGCTCATGTACAAATGAATGTACACACAAAATGTTATGTTTCAGCATGAAACCAAGAGAAAAATTTATTGAGTTTATTGCATAAATTATATAAAATAAATGTACACCACTGTTGGAGAGTGAAATTTTGAAAACAATTATACGTGTTGTTGAAGAAAATATAAAACAGTTAAAATGTGTGCCTGTTTATGAGGACAATGTATTTAATAAACAGTTAAAAATGAAAATAATAATTGTTCTTGGCTTGTGTGGGATACTTTGTGTAAAATTTTTTTTCCCCCTGCAGTTACTTGTGCAATAAACTGTTTCAAGTCTTGTTCTTGCTTCAGTAAATCTAATACAGTTTACTGATTATATGTTTTTTGCAAGTTTTTGCACTTTGTATGCAATTCAACAAGTTTCCATCAGTGATCGAAATGTTTTGTTGCTCTCTGGATTGTGAATGCTTAGGCGCACTGCAAGTCTGAGATGTTTAGTGTGCTGTTAGTAAGTTACAGGCAAGAAAAAGCAGTGAAATGGGACAAAAAACTGACTTTGAACTTTGCTGCTGTTAATTGGTTTTGTAGGTAGTGTGGTACGAATCACACATAAGCTGTTACATTGTTCCTAGTGCAATATTAGTTGCTGTATGTGACAAATTCAATTGTATATATGTAGATGTATTTTTTTGGTTTCAGCACCATAAAAGCAGAACATGTGCATTTGATCTCGTTGTTGGTTTATTTTGCAAATACAGTATGAGTAATGTAGCATGTAAGTGTCAAGTTGTTTTTTGGATTGAAGAATTTGAATCCTTGTAGTTTGTAGTTGTGGCAGTTCATCATTACTAATTTCATTTATATTTTCTGCAGTGGTATTTGAATTGTTTGTCAGAATTATTGCAGAAATAATATAGCTTGGTTTCACCAATCCTTTAGTTAATTACCTACGTTTAGGATATACAAGGCGGGCTACATTATTCATATTTAGAAATATTTTGGCCACAATTATTCTCAAAATTTTAATGTCAGGAAATCTTCATACAATGATCACCATGATGTCAGTACATAATGACTACTACTTAAAGGTGTGAATTTTGTATAATTTTCCAAGCAAAGAAATGGTGAGCAGAAAATAAAAAAATGTGATGATGGCAATCCTTAAAATATAACTAATTGTTCACTTCAATACCTGGGATTTTGATGTTATTTAAAGGTACACACAAAAGGAAAGACAAAATAGAGAATCATGATAAAATTGTCAACAAAGGAATTTTTTTTTCCCAGCAAAATTATAAACTATTGTTATTATTAAGCACAATACCATGTTAAAACTTTATTTAACACTCCACATCATGGTTAGATGATACACCAACACACAAAAACACGTCCACAACATCAGGTGAGTCAACACAACAAAAATATATATAGCACTAAAGTTTGTGTCTATAGATTACATATTACCAACTTCAACACTCTCCCTTAATCTGGAGGCTCAATGCCCAAACCTTTTATACACATACTGTGTTTAGCACCAGGTAGTCCTTTGGTCAAAATGTCAGCAATCATCATCTCGGTGGATGCATAGGATACGTCGACCAGCTTCATCCTGACAGCATCCCTGACAAAGTGATGGCGAACGTCGATGTGCTTCGTTCTGTTGTGGAACACTGGATTATTTGTCAACTTCTGAGCCCCTTGGTTATCATTCAGTAACACAATGTTGGTTTTCTTCCCAAGCAGTCCATGCAGTAGATTTCTGACATCGATAACCTCCTTGGTTGCCATGTACTCAACCTCTGTGCTGGATAAGGCTACTGTTCGCTGCTCCCTTGACTCCCAGGCGACGGCTGCTCCTCCTAGTTGAAATACAATACCTGTATAAGATCTTCTGTCTTGCTTGTCATTCGCCCAATCAGCATCCACGTAACCAAAGATATCGTTTCCCATTTTTCTGTACAAGAGGCAGTAGCTGGAAGTGCCTTTCAAGTACCTTAACAATTTCATTGCAGACTTCCAGTGGGCTTCAATGTACGCTTTGTTAAATTGACTAAGTACACTCACAGCATACGCAATGTCGGGTCTCGTCCACATAGCTAAATACATTAATGAGCCTACCAAGCATTGGTACGACAAACACAAGTTCACATTGTTGATGGGGTTTACTTTACTCATGTCACAATTCACATCCAATAGAGTGCTGACTGGTTTGCACTCACTCATTCCAAATCTATCTAGAATTTGAGATATGTATTTGCATTGATCGACATAGATTTCTCCCTTCTCTCGTTTCCGCTGAATTCTCAGTCCATGGCAATTGCTTGCTTCACCGAGATCCCTGCATTTGAATTGTTTCATCAGTTCATCCTTGAGCTTCCCTTTTTCCTTCAAGTTGTTTGAAAAAATTACAAGGTCATCGACATAGAAAGGCCATACAATGCTTTCTTAAGTAGACATACCGTTGTTTCTTGGCTTGCAACGACAAAGTCCTCTGGTTGTTCCATGAACACTTCCTCCTCCAGCTCACCATTTAAGAAAGCTGTTGCAACGTCCAGGTGGTGTATGTCCCATTCCCGTTCAGCTGCGAGTGCCAACAGTATCCTGACCGTGGAGTTCCTTACCACAGGGGAGAAGGTTTCTCCATAATCATTTCCAGCTTCCTGGGTGAATCCCTTTGCGACCAGCCGAGCTGTGTATCGAGTGACACTGCAATCTTCACCCCTCTTCACCTTGAATACCTACTTGCTCTTTACTCCCTTTTTGTTCTCAGGTGCATCAGTCAGGATCCATGCATCATTTTTGACCAGTGAATCATACTCTTCTTGCATTGCGGGTTGCCACTTGTATTTGTTTCCACTGGAGAGTGCATCTGTGACAGACCTTGGCTCATCACTGTCGCACACAGTTTGGTATGTCACCATGTCAATGAACTTCTTTGGACATCTTTCCCTTCTTGGGAACCTTCCTTCTTCACTTTGCGGTGGACACTCCCTGGTCTGCCGACTGCTGCACTGGTATGGTGTCTGCAATGTTAAGCTCATTGTTCCTGGACAGAGGTGGCAGTGGAAAGC
Organism: Dryococelus australis; assembly: GCA_029891345.1. Lineage (NCBI taxonomy): Eukaryota > Metazoa > Arthropoda > Insecta > Phasmatodea > Phasmatidae > Dryococelus > Dryococelus australis. Next base: position 284,161,287 of record CM056993.1, read on the forward strand.
CAAGAAAGTCTGATGCCAGTCTTCCATGATTCATTTCAGTCTCCACTTCACATTCTGGTTGTGCGAATTTCACAGTGGACCTTTCCATTTCATCAGTCACGTCTAAACATCGAGATTCCCCTTCAATGAACACAACATCGCGGGACATATGGATTTTTTTAGGACTTTTGGGGTCAATGTATCTTCACATTATCCCACAAATATCATACTTCTGCTCTTGGCATCCCATTTCTTTCGCTGCTGTTTGGGTACATGCGTAAAGGCGGGACATCCAAACACTCAACTTGTTCAGATCCAGCTTTTGTCCTGATCACGCTTCTTCAGGTGTCATGTCCTTTAAGGCCTTTGTCGTGATCTGTTCTTTAGATAAATGGCTGTGTTAATGGCCTCAGCCCAATAATTTTTATCCAGTCCAGCATCTTGCAATATTGTGCTAGCTTTCTCGACAACGGTCCTATTCGTTCTCTTCACCACTCCGTTTTGCTGTGGTGTGTACTCGACTGTTAACTGATGCTTTATTCCAGCCACTCTAAGTATCTTTTGCATCATTTGGTTGACATATTCCTTTCCATTGTCGGACTAAAGTATTTTGACTTTCTTTCCGGTTTCATTTTCTACCCTGGCCTTGAATTCGCAGAACTTGCTTGTCACTTCATCCTTTGACTTAATGAAGTAACCAAAAGTCTTCTGGGTGGCATCGTCGATAAATGTCAGGAAATACCGTGCTCCATTTATGGACTCTCTTTCCATAGGCCCGCACAAATCTGTGTGGATAAATTCTAGTTTGTGTGCTGCTTTCTTGGATCCTTTTGTATCTAAAGGTTTTCTAGAGTGCTTCCCTTCGAGACAAGGGATACAGGGCTTCTCATCTTCACTCACAAAATTTGTACCCAATGCCATACCATCTCGCAGCAACTTCATCTTACTCCAACTCAAGTGCCCTAATCTCCTATGCCACAATATCTGTGTGTTACCCTTCACTGCAATATTAGCTTTGATTAGTACCACATTTAGTTTATAGATGCCCCCTACATCAGTCACACTTGCCTTCACTTCACCTGCAATGCTGCAGTCAGTGTCTTTATAAATCTGACAGCCCTCAGCAGTGAACACTGCTACAATGCCTTTCTTCACGATTGCACTGACTGACAATAAATTCGTTGATAAATTGGGCACGTAAGTAATGCTTTGGATGGTACTCATGTTTCTCTTGCCACCTACCTGATGAACTTTCACGGTCCCTGTGCCAATCACACACAATTTATCACTATTAGCACACATTACTTCTTGCTGTTCTGAAACATGGTAATCCTTTAACCAATCTTTGCACGTACCAATCACTTCCATTTCCATTTGCAGATAATGCTGTCAGTAGTGACCAGTCACCGTCTCATGATTTACTCCTTCCTTGCTTTTTGGGACAGTCACATAACTTGTGGCCTGGCTCGTTGCAACTAAAACACCTAAATACTTCACTGCCCCAAGTTTTCTTAAAGTTCATACCTCTCACTGGTTTTGAGAACGAATCATACCTTTTGTTGGCAACAAAGACTGAATCACCTGAATGTCTCTGATCTGCAAGTTTACGTTTAATGTCTTCCTGAATGAGCTTCCCCTTTACAAAGTCACTTGTTATCATGGCTCTTGAGTTTCCCAGTGCCATCACCATGGGATCATATTCAGATGGTAAGCCACTGAGCATGATAACTCCCACAAACTCGTCGTCAATCGGTGCACGTATGTCTGCTAGTTGCTGTGCAAGTGACATGACCTCAGTTACATATTCTTCCATGGTCTTGTGTTCCTCCATTTTCACTCTGAACAACTTCCACAACAGACCTAACCTCCTTGTAAGTCCCGTATTTTCGTATCCCATGCTTCCCTAGACGTTTTTGATGAGTGAACATGTATCAGGCAGTGAGGCTGTATCATCAAACAAATCTTTGCTCTTGCATTTTTATCTTACTTCCGGTCGATGGCGGCTTTTGCACCTTCATCCTGGAAGACACAATCCCACAACTCTTCATGCACTAGGTAGAGCTTCATCGAAAATTTGCAGTTATTTTTATTACTGGTACCTTTTAACTTCTCAATTTGAGGTAGCGATCCGGAGTTCGCCATGGTAGCAAAAGTAATTGCCGCTTCGGCAGAGATCATGGCAATGAAGGATCCAGATGCCCTCAATTACTGCCAGTCAATGAATATGCAAACCTTGTGCATTCACCATGCTTAAATAATTATGCGCACGTGGCTACATCCTGGGCCCATATCCTATTGTAATTATTAAGCACAATACCATGTTAAAACTTTATTTAATACTCCATATTATGGTTAGATGATACACACACACAAAAATGCGGCAACATCAGGTGAGTCAACACAACAAAAATATATATTGCACAAAAGATTGTGTCTACAGATTACATATTACCAACTTCAACATAAAAAATAACTGTTAATTATAACTCAAAAATACAGTGTACATTATTATTTCAGAATCAGTCTGGTAAGGAGTGTACATGATGCCTGGTTTATAAAGTTACCATAAAGAATTTAGTGGTATCTCAGATTTTTCTTTGGGAGTTTTTACAAATTCAATGTTATCAGAAAAATCACTGTAAAATACCATTTCCAGAAACTGGAACATTTTTTTTACTAAATCAAAATTACTAAAATGTTGTTATACTTGCCTTCACAATTGTTACAAAATAAATAAACATCATCCAGACAAGTCTTGGTAGTACAGTAATCTGAGATGTGTGTCTGCTAGTTTTTCAATATAAAGTTATTTTTACACAATGCTATATGTGAAAAAATATTCACAATTCCTACCATTGCCTCTTTAAGTTACAAATCAAAAATTAATATTAAAATAAAATTGTTATTAAAATTTTAAATGAGATAAAAAATATGTAAGTGCTGTTAAGTATGATGCATTTTATTATTTTGTGAGATCGTTTTCTCCTAGAATTTGTCCTAATTAATACATCTATCAGCACTACTAATGTTGGTGTAATCTCCATGCCCTCGCTTTGGTCCATGTAATCCTTTCCTCTCTTCAAGAAATTTATACCAATGCCATTGATTTTAAAATAATTAGTAACATCAGGAAATCTGTAATAACAGCTGATTAAGCTGACAGTTTCTATTTAAGTGTTACATGAACTTACCAATCAGACAGCATGTTTGCATACAAGTCAAAAAGTTTGGATTTTTACATGAACGTAATTTTCCACCAAAAAGCAGCAATAATTAAGGTTTGTAGGAGCTAGAAAATCATTGGTTTAAAAAAAAGATTTTATATTACTTTTACTCTTTTTTAAATTTACCTTCAGAAAAGTTTTCACCTGATCTCAATTTTTCAACCATTTTTTAAAGAAATAGTTTATAGTCAATAGACTATAATCCCGTCGTCACGACGGGACGAGACTTTTCTGAAGCCCTGCTAAATTTCTACTTTTGGTTACTGATTACGTATCCTTCTGTTAAACCTAAACACTGCCATGTGACCTACTTTTACATCAAATGCGTAGTTTACTGTCTGCAGCTGTACAAAGAATTCTGTAACAACTGTGGTGGAAAGAATAGAAGTAGGCTTATTTAACCTCTGGTTATCAATGTGTGTTGGTTTATTTCGCTAAAAGGACGGCCTTAGTTGGCATAAATATTAAAATGAAGGAGCAACCAGTCCAATGAAAAGGACAGTAAATTCAAAAACGTAACTCATGTCACTAATTTTTTTGTACATAGCAGCGACAAATGACATATAAAGATAGTGGTGATTTTGCACACAAATAGACCTGTGGTATATCTTATTCTGCTCATATTTGCATGGGTATTTAGTTTTTACTAGTTTTATTTTATTATTATTTACAATTTCTGGCTGGGCGTAGTAATTTGTTGAAATTATGGGAGACATTTATATCACAAAAAAATTAGCATGTTATACAGTTGTGTTTCAAACACCTAGGGCAAAGTTACGTTCTGAGAAATAAACAGACGTACAATTAACTTCGTCATAAACACAGTTCACTATTAAAATGTATAAATTTTGCATGTCCAATATTTGCAATCACACACAAATAGGCCAGCGTTAACGACAACGAAGCAGCCAGGCCCTTTCAGTCCTTTCACACATAGCGGTTGACACATGTAACAGTAACTTTATTCCTGCCATGGAAACACAGATTTATCACATAATTTGCCTAGGTAGGTTTAAAAAACACAACCTGTACACACTTGTGGTAATTTGAAGTATTTTTCGGAGCAAGCAAAATTAACGCTTCGTTGTGCATACAGCAACAAAATGCCACATCATGTAGCCACTTACCACATCTGCCAACCATAGATTTGCAACTCTCCCACCAACACATCCAAGTATATTAAAATAAGTATTCAAACATTAAAACCTTTTTGCAATTGTAAATTACAATTTCAAAATAGTAGATAAATATAACTTATGCTAAAATTTTAAACATATATAATTTACTGCTACTACTAGCAATGCCAAACTTCCTGAGGGGGAAAGAGAGAGAGAGAGAGACAAACTACACCCAGCCGACAGTTGCTTCCTCAATCGATAAAACAAACACCATCTCACTATGGTCTACACACAATATTTTGCGTTATTTTAAACTGTAACAATGAAATATGTTACCATCGTGGCTACCTAAATATTTAAATACAGTATTTCAATAGGCAATGTTTAATTTCCAAATAGCATACAAAAAAAAACTAGTTTGAAATAATATTTTAACTGTGAACTAGTTCTTACTAGCCGTTGCCAAAACATCGCTACTATCACTGTTTTTAATTTGTATTTAATACAAAATAAATGTTACAAGTTATAGAAGATACTTAAGTTACAGTTTCATTTATTCAAGAATACAGTACTTTAAAGTCAATCATAGTGTTATATATTTGTGGAATACAAGTTATTAAAAAAAACAGGTTGACATGTTATGCCTGGGCTGTTATTTCAAAGGTTGATTTTCAAAAATATCTTCCAGTCGTGAATAGACTACATATATGTAACGTTGTTTTATTTAACACTTAAAAAGCTTTTCAACTTACAAATCTTTTCTAATCTCTTCTTTTAAAATTTGAATACAACTGAATTCTTTTACTGACGGATCTACATTGCAGAACTCCCTTATCGCCTAGGATAGGGTTACAAGGTATGTGGCACTCAAAAAGAGGACATGTTCAAGTAACGCATTAAAAAAGAGGACACTTGCAATAAAATTACATGAAGAAAGCAGACCCACAATTTTACAATGGAAATATACAAAATCAGTAAAGTCACAGGTCAATTCAAAATATATATATTACCTACATGAAAAATTGTATCCATAAATAAGTTTTGTATCGCTATTAAGTACGGTAATACAACTTCTTTTCATGCAAACAGATGAAGTGATAATTATGTTCACTCTGAACATGAAAGTCTATTCAATTTAGTTTGTAGAATGACACGTGATGACCTGTCGACTGGTATAGCACTACAACAAAGAGGGTAGAGTTTTTGGCGGGAGCCAAATCACAGGCGCACCCTATTCTGGTTAGGTTCTCAGGTTAATTAGCCCTTGTGTGGCACTGGGGTGTGCTCCGAATAAAGTACTGGCTGGGTAGCTTTGCGGCAGGGCACAAAGTAGGGTTCTGGCAATGTGATCGTTCGCTTCAGACTTGGTGATTTGGGCGGTATACCTGGGCGATGTGTGTTACTTGTACTGGGTCTGGCCTGTGTCGGAGTAATTGGGAGTGTGGGCGTCGCAGGTACTTGTGGATGCTGAATACGTCTGTGGTGCCTTGTTGTTGGGGACAGAGCAACTGGTGTGAGATATGCGATAGGATCTGTTGGTGGTTGTCCCGGCTGGCTGAGGTACTCGGCAAGCTATGGGTGTACATCCTTGCACTGGTGTGTAGGGTTCTGGAACAGATTCTTCGGTATCTGTGGAGTGATAGGGACAAAAAGATGGCACAAATCCTGGGCTTGTTCCTTGGGTGCGAGCTGTCTGATGGCGGTAACTAGGGTGGGAATCAGTTATTGTAAACGCCCGGAGGCAATTAGTACTTTCTTTATCTTCTCTCTAAGTCCACAATGTCTGGAATAAGGCATCTGGAGTACACACCACATTCTCACCCCGTGAGGCAAAAGGCAGGGATTGTATACCTTACACGTGTTGAGCCACGTGAGCGGCTGCCGACTGAGCGGTCACCCTATTTCAATGCTTGGTGACTAAACACGGTGGACAATGAAAGTCAGGCCTCGCCGTCTGCAGTCCTTACACGTGGGTGTATGCTCCAGCCAAGTCTTCTCACTCTAGGGAACACCCCCTTTGGCACTGAAAGTGTGGTGGAGAAGGCCAAGCATCGAACTGACAAGCTGGTCGGAAGGCAGAGTACCTGTGAGTGGGCTGTGCCATTCTGCCTACTGGGGTATGGAGAAAGGTTTGCCATTGCGAGTGTTTGTATGTAGCAAGCAGGGTCTTGGCTCAATTGAGTGTAGTTCCCGGGATCACCTGCATTTCTCTGAAGGGGCGAGGACAACTAGAAAAGCTGAAATGGCAACAGGAACGTGATACTCAGGGATCGGTTTAGACACACTGTTTCTTCCGTGTGATTGGAAGTGAACATGTGGTGACGCACTACCTCCTATGTTTATCAAGAGCTCAGGGAAAGCTAAAACTACGCAGTCCAGGTAGAGGTGAGCTTGTCCTAAGCTATGGGAGAAAGAATTAGTTGAAGCGCTACAACAACTAAAATATTGACTAAACTACCTAAGCCATTTTTGTGCAGAGGGGGCCACAGTGTCTAGTGTATAGACGTCTTGGCTTGATTGTTTCAGCGCAATGTTTGAATTACTAATCAAGGCGTGGTAGGAGAGCAAGGATTAGGAGTCCCTTCGGCACTGGGAGTGCGGTGAAGAGGAAAGGTGTAGCAAGGAGCTAGGCTGGTCTCCGGGGCTGGCGCTGTGGAGAGATCAAGGAAAGTGTAAGCGAAGGCTTAAGGTACACCCTGGTAAGTTCAAGCAGCTAGTGCGGTGGAAGACTGAAGACTGGCTAGTCGTAGGTTGGTCAGTTCCGTGGCGGCTGGCATGGTGGGGAATTGAAGACTGGTCGTATGTGCATAATAATTACAAATAAAATGCAACTTTGCACAAAAATAACCATTGCCATAAGAACCAAATACAGTATGACACATCCTGTAAGATGGATATGAAATCACGCACGATTACAACTGTAACACACCACAAGCATGTATTCCTCCTAATGAGTTCCTTTCAGGAACTGTAATCTCACTGTCGCCTTTCAGACGAGAATATGTCAATCACTGTTTCCCAACATTTGGTGCAAGGCGATTGGCAGGGTTATTGAAGCTTTTGGTTATTTAAGTTCAATCTAGTTATATCAAGAAAACAACATCATAATACAACATTGCCAAAATAAACCACAAAAATATGAAAAGAACTGTTACAAATTAAAATAAATAAAAACATAATATTTATTATGGATTGAAGAAAACTTCTACATGATCAAATATGTGCATGTTACCAGTAGTACCAACCAACTTTCGATACAAACTAATTTGATCACCTATCTCAAACTTCGTCTTCTTTCGAGAATATAACAGAGCATTACCAAAAATACTAATTACAACAGTCTGATTAACAACTCCTTCATAAACAGGGAAAGTCTTCCAACAAATTAATATCATGAGCATCAATGTCATTCAAACCCTTGATTTCCTTAGGATCCTTGGCATTATATGGTATCCTGAAGAAACAAAATTCTAAAACACCACTATCAGCCTTAGCAGTAATATATTATAGATCAAAATGAAATAAAGACGAAAGCATCCTCATTCATCCACAGTCGACAGATCGCAGAATCCAGCAGAAGAGAGGTTCGCCACACTTCACATGTTTCAGCACCTCGGGATCCCCCCCCCGATCATTGGGTCACCTCTAGCAGATGCGCTACACCATCTTCGTACTGAGCTTACCAGTTTTCCATCGTCCACGATGACGGCGCTTTCGCACCGGCCAGTTGTCCACGGGCTGGTATTAGAATATTCCCAGCCACCCCAGAGCCTGGGGATCGCCTATCCACCACCTGGGGATATGACTTGTTGCGGAATAACTGAAGTCGTCTAATTACCATTGGTGAAACGCGTCATGCGTCAAGGCACTGCACAATATTTCGCAAGCAAGTCACATAGAAGTATTCACTCAAAATACAGTTATACATGAGCACTTGGGCACAATTTTTCTAATTCCAGATACCTAATCACACTCGCATAGCTCAGTTTCTGATACGTTTCGGTTGAATTACTTTGACAATTTTATTCACTGTAACAGTTTTCTATTTCCTAGCAAATAGTTATGAAATTCTGAATATATTAAGCACTTCTCAACTTATGCATGTGAAACAATAAACAGGCACAGAAATGTATGACTGTTCATAAAGATAAAAGATTGACATAATATTCTACAAAAAGTTTACACTTATGCAATAATTTTGATGGCACCATTACTAAATGTTTAACGACATACAAAAAACTCTACAAAAAAGAAAAGCCTTCACTGTCTTTCACTTTTATTAGAAAAGAGGTCATTTCAATTTTTTCTGAAACTTGGCAGGACAAAAAAGAGGACATATCCAGTTAAAAGAGGACGTCTGGTAACCCTATGTGAAATCCCCATTTGAAAATAAAATTAGATATATAGTTTATTCAAAAATTAAATATTAATTTGTTCAGTTTATACAACCAAAAATTCAGTATAAGCAAAATAAAAATATATGCAACTTTGTACCGTACATATTAGTAAATAAGGATGGGTTTTTTAAAGACATTAAAAATTTAAAAAGGTAAATTTTCCCTCCAACTGATCAAAGGAAAATGTGATTGTTTGCTACACTAAAATTTCAAAAGCAGATAGATTTTAATTTCATAATGGCGCATATGATAATGTACAGTTTTGACTAACCAAATTAAATAAAAGTGAAAATTATTCTGAGACACATAATATTGTTTGTTCTAATATTTTCCCTTTAAAATTTTCCAGAATGGAAATTTTGAAACGTGGTTAAATACTTATAATCAAAAATATGTTTTTCCGATATTTATTTGGATTCATAAGAAATAGTGAAATTGTTTTGGATAAGGGAGCTTCAAGATATTGTTCATTAAATATTCATCCAAACATAAAGGCGACGATGATAGTGGTTGTGCTGATCTAGGAATAATTTATATCAGAAGTATGGAAATAATGACTGTGGCCAATAATTAAATTACAACTAAACAAAGCTCTTGATTTAAAAAAAAAGTATTTATAAATGTTTAAAAACCCAAACTACTTTAAATTACAGGCAATTTTCAGAGTAAGAAGTTTCTGAAGGCACAAATAAATTAAATAAACAATTTACAATATGATAAGCCTGACTTTGCTATTTTTGGTTTACAGGTATAGAAAAATGCTATTATTGAAAGAAAACATGCTTCAGTTCAGTATTTTATCACTGTACTCTGGAAAATATTAGTTAGGTTAAATGGAAGAAATAAAAATTTTCCAAAATATAATTGTAATTTTGATTTCAAAAATCAATTTTTATATTGAAATGTATCTTGCTCACAATTATTTTCAAAATAGAATGGGGAATTTCTTTGTAGTTTAGTTGTGTGTAAGTGATAGATTGGTGGAAACCTTCAACAATATTTTACAGGCCATCAGACTACCTGTGTACCTGCAACTATGCTTCACTGGTCTTTGTTCAACCCTACCAAGGACAACCCTACCTGAAGTATACCATCATATTGCCACCTACCACATGCACCTCTGGAATGACTACAACGTTTCCATTGAATAGAGGGTCTTTAGTTGGATGCAAGATGGGAATGAGATGGGAAGTTACCAAACCTCTTCGTCAATGAATAATCAGGAACACTAGGTGATTTTTTGGGACTGCCCTGCAACCTACTACCAGTCAACCAAGTCCCTAGGCTATTATATGCATCCAAACTAAAGGTGAGTATATATGGACAAACGGCACCTGATATAGCCCTACTGTCCCTATCTATCTGCTTTATTCTCAGGTGCTTCTAGGCAGTGAAACTCCAGCTGTTAAACTGCTGCTCTCTACGAACTAACTGATTACAAAAATCACATCCACTAGAGCTGGTTTATGTTTTATAGCTCTCATAAATCATAATCTTTGTAGTCTGTGCAGTGCATTGCAGCGTGCTATTATGCACAGCTGTGCTGTGATTTGTAACTACACTAGCATTCTCTGGTGATGTAGTGTGCTAAAAAAAGAAATTGAGTGAGATGGCATTTGTGAATTATTAGCCCAGTTCTGGCAGGAAGAAAAAAAAAACCTCTGAAAACAGTCCTTTAAATGCAGACAATTAAATTAATTCTTTGGATATAGTAAATTTTTAAATCCCGTCTATGTTCCTGAATTCGCTTTCTGTTCTAATTTTCTGGAGAAAATGAAACAATGTTACAACAAAACACCCTAGGTTAAATATGTAGACTTTTACTCCCCCTCCCCCTCCCCCTTTTTCTCAACAAAGTAAAATGTTCTTTATACCATTGTTTCACGCACATACTTAACTCTCTCTCTATATATATATATATATATATATATATATATATATATATATATATATATATATATATATATATATATATATATATATATATATATATATATATATATATATATATATATATATATATATATATATATATATACACACACATACACACACACACGCGCGCGCGCGCGCACACACACACACACACACACACACATGCGTCTCCGAAACCGACATTTTGGCACTATTCTTACCAGGAGAAGCAGCTCTTCTAATAGTTGCAAGGTTAATTGAAGTCCCTTGAGAGCTGCAACTTGGCACACGTCCGCGTGCTGCAGGCTGCCTTCCTCGTGGAGGAATCCGGCCCGTATCACAGAGTGCTTTTAGAATACAGAGGCGAAACTACCACTTACTCCACAAACTAAACCTCCTTGCCAGTCAGCATCCCAGCCAATAGGATACTTAGTGCAGTACGCAGTAGCCAATCACACACAAGAACGTTACGGGAGCCTCGCACAGCCAATCAAATAATGAGCTCGACCTCGCAAAGGGAACTGCATACCATTTCGCCTCTATATGCTTTCCTACTCTGTGCCCGTGGTCAATCTGCGAAGTATTAAGTTAATCGGCATTTGCTGGAAGGCCAACCCACAGAACACCCATGGATTTGATTAATTTAGATTTGATTTATAATGGTTTTTATTTACATGAATATTGGCGTGCATCGTGTAATATACATATATGTATAACACTATACAAAAATAAATCAATAAACACAGCATGCCAGAAACTGTTATTAGGCTCTTCTGTCGTAGAGGATAGTAGTGAATGCGGCGAAAAACGTCAAGATGTGAGCAATGACTGAAACAAAAGAAAGTATGTGATTACACGAGAGAAATTAATTATGACATCAAAAGTGGAAATACAGATAGTACAAACAGAACACACACAATATTTAATCGAAAGGAAACGAGACTGAAAATTAAACAAGTCGATAGACTACAAGTAGCATTGCCAACTGAGCGGCGACATAACATACAAAAAACAAAAATAAGCAAGTATACACAATTATTAAAGGACAGTAACAGGAGCGAGCGCTGCTGATCCTCACGCTGCCAAGTAGTACAGGATGTATCTAAATTTGACCGACAAACTTTGGGTGAAGGTTAATCACTAAAAAATAAGGTGAAAACATATGTACGACATATGGTCTAAAATTAATACTAAGGGAGGTGAATAGTTTAGAAGTTGTAGTAGAAGAAATAGTTTATTACAGTACCACTGTAATGTACCTCTCTCTGGAATCTCCCCCTTCGCCTTAATAGCGTGCCCCACCTGCAGTAATGGTAAATATTGTTTTGAAAGTAATACACGAATTTCTCGAAAACGGTGAGGCTCAGGGTACACAAGGTGACATTTTTGTTAATTGTGACGTGAGGATCAGTAATCCATCCTTTAAATCCCGAATACGCTACCGCAACGTGGATGTTAGATCGAAATAGGTGTAGTAACAGAGATTATTTACATGAAATCATTTGAAGACAACAACACGTGTTGTGGTATTTCAAGATCTTTGTTCAGTTAACAACTATCCAGACAGTCGGTGTTACATCTTAAATATTATTTCCAAAATTTGCAATAAACAAGTGTTCCAGGTCAAACTTCAAAGATGTACTATCCTTAGTATTAACTTTAGACTATATACATATGTTTATAAAATAAAATTGGTGAGACCGCCAGCAGGAAAGAAACAACCAAGAGAAATGGAAGAACATGTGTAACTATTAGTCACAATTATCAGGCATCATGAAACCATACGTGTAAATATGTGATGTGAAAGCTGCTGTAAAAAAAATGCATCATAGCAGACAGGAGGAATTAAAAGAGAATAAACTTGTGAAATTGTATCATAAGGTCATACGGCACCTTAATACCACAGCTGTTGAATGTTTTAAGGGAATAAACGTAACTCGCCAGGCAGCAAGAAATATAAGAAAGTGAAAGAAGGGATAGACAGAAAATATAGGGAAAGAGCGAAAGTGTGCCAAATGTAATTTGGCACCTTGAAACCATGGTTGGATGTACTTAGACAAATGTAACACCGCATGTCACTTTAAAAAAAAGTAACAGAGGCCAGTTGTGAAGCAACAAGTGGAACTAACAACACAGAGTACAAAATATTGATAGTACCTAAACGTTGAAGAGGGAAATGCAAAAGTAATGACCTAGGGTGGAAAAACGCCTATATTCTGATTAAAAAATTAAAATATAAGCACAGAAATCAAAACCATCAAGAGTGATGGGTTTTCTAATCCCGGAACGATGTCCGAGACGGAGCTGTGCCGTGATTAGCTATCCCGAGAGTCAAACACAGCAGCAACCACCGTATCCCAAAAACACCACAACCCTCATTGTCACTTCACAAAAACAAGACAGTCCTGGCACAGTTAGGAATAATTTCTCAAAAATTCTTTAGCATGTCTGGTGAAGGCCAGCATGCTCTTAAGGATGCTTTATTTTGAGGAAGTTATTCAAAACACAATTATAAATTAATAGTTTTGCAGTTCGTTATTGTGTTCCTGAGCACACCCTGCATACTGCTTGCACACACCTATTTCTAAGATGATTCCTGCTGTTGTATTGACAGAGACATCAGAGATGCTCTATGTCATGGCCTCGTGCACTCGCAGCTGGTGTGTGAGAAAGATAGTAATGGAGCATTTTGATGTTTAAAGATGCGTAACCAAATAATCTGGGTTCCATTCTTTGGCACGACAATTTAAAAATTACTGAAAAAAAAATTCCATTTAAGTACTACAATTGCAGTCAAATAATTTTCCTATATAAATTGTTTAATAAAATAACTTCACTAGAAAAAGGCAAGTCACCCCAATGTAAAATTCTATTGGAGAATTGTAAAACTTCACAAGAAACCATTCAAATAGGGAATTATCAGTAGTATACATGTTAAATACATTGCTCAAAAAATAAATCGGAATAGCTGAAAAATTAAGAAAAACATAAAATAAATAAATAAATAAAAAATAACATTTTAAAAGATTTCCTAAAACAAAATTAATTGAAAAATATTTAAATCCCATAAAAATTTTAATCTTCGTTTCATTAAACTATGGTTTGTGGTAATACTTGCGGTGTAGTGTTGTGCAGAGATGTCATTAGTAGATACACCAGCACTCCCTGTTCATGTAGTGTGCTAAAGTAAAATTGAGTGTAACTGCATTTGTGCTAATGCATAAATGCCTGCTTACTTTTTGTTGATAAGGTGCGTGCAACAATGGTACAAAGAACATCGTCCAGTTCTAGCGGGATCAACAAGACATTCAATGTTAGAAAGCAGTTCTTCAAATGCAGAGAATTAATTCTTAGGATAATACAATTTTTAAATTATTCACATAATAATTAAAGTTTAATTAATGTATAACTTTTTCCAAAAAAAATGTTACGTTTGTTGCACGCACATCTACAAAAAAAGCAGGCATCCCCGAATTGATATTGGCACTGATCTTACCAGGAGAACATGAGATATTAGGAGCTCTTTGCTTACAAGGTTAATTGAAGCGCCTTGAGAGCTGCAACCTTGCACACTATGAGTAGTGCAGGCTGCCTACCTCGTGAGGAACTCCTGCTCCACGCACAGAGTACTATAAATTACAGAGGTGAAATAGCCTCTTATTACACGAACTAAATCTCCTTGCCAGCACGCAGCCCAGTCAATAAGGACACCTATCGCAGCAAGCTGTAGCCAATCACACACAAGACCCGTTACGAGAGCCTCGTGCAGCCAATCGTAGAATGAGAATGGGTTCGCCCACACGAAAGGAACCGACACACCGGTCCGCCTCAATGTTCGTACCTATAGGGCGTTCACTCTAAACTGAGAACTTCTGGAAAACCCTGCTCAAGATCTGCTTGTAAAGTCCATTCCAAGATCTGTAAAAGGGGAGGTTGGCTCAATCGCCTGCTGCGCGCTGTGTTTCTGCCTGCTTGTGACGTAGCGTGCAGCCCTGAACCGAGCGCGTGGCGCGCGAGCCGAATATACAGGAAAAACTAACTCAGCATTACAGCCAAACCATTAAAGATAATGACACGAAACGTTTAGTGTTTGGGAAGAAACATTACCGGACACCTATCGGAGGTCTTCTTTCAATTTATCTGATGCACTCCTTTCGCAATAAAATAAAATATCGCGATGTTTTGTATGCTCGTGTTATTGCAATTAAAATGTTTTTTTTTTTTTTGCAGTTATAAGGTAAGGTATTGTAAGCATATGAAATGCAGCTAAATGTTAAAATTAATGACCATTGCTTAGTTAATAGCCGTAGACTTAGCAGATTCGTAAAAACAAGCGAGCTTCTTTGTTTCATAATAATGCAAGAATTTCACGACATATTATGAGCTAGCGTAAAAATATGGAAACCGAAACTACTATGGCACCACATTCACAAAGGTATTTTTAATAAGTTCATATACAATAACAGAATGCGAAGGGGTAATTTCAGTTGAAATCAAACATCCTTCCAAGGATATATTCACATGGTTTAAGAATATAGTGTATTTAAAATGTAGCTTTTTCAAGCAGAGAGACATACAGACACATACAGAGAGACAGATGCACTCAAGAAATGTATGTCATAATTAAATAAAAACGTAATAAACCATAATCGAGTTGACTCATAACATTTATTTAAAGTTACTTTTGAAATGGACTAAGAATAGGGTAACAGCAGCTTCATGAAATATTCTTATGGTCTGCATTTGTAATTCAAGAGCAGTTATTATATTTAATGAAACTTTGCTGAAAATCTAACTCTACAGAACGGCACTGTGAAAAATCTCCCATTTAACAGAGATTTTTTATATAAATTTACCGTTTATGTGCGCAAATCAGGTCCGTTACGACGGAAAACGGAACCGATTTCCGTACTTAACAAAACTCGAAGCTGTCCGTGGTTTTCATAGCTTCGTGTGTCGGGAACAAACAATGCCAATAATACACGAAGCCTTCTTAACCGCCGTAACATGAAAAAAAGTTTGTTCATGTGTCTTTTAACACAGATACGCCTCAAAGCGCTGCAATTTAAAACATGACGAGATAGCAAAAGCACTTTGTAACAGACGGCATCTTCAAACACTTCAACCACAAGGAAGATTGAAAATGTGTCTATTATTGTAAATATTAACAACACTCGTGAAGTATCCGCATATCAGTATGGTGGATGAGCAGGGCGCTAGGTTATGAACGGTTTCATTCGTGTTAAAATCCAGCTTCAGGACAAAATTGACGTAAAATATATCATCTATTTCTGTTACACAGTGCAACATCCTCGCTTAGGCTATTCACGGTTAAGTGAGCACTTTTGAAAGCCCTCTCATTAAAAATAATAGTCAATAAATATGTTTTATTTTAGCCCTAGACGTCAACTTCCGAGTACGGTGGAATATATACACTATATTTATTGCTTACATGGCAATATTTATTTGAAAAGTTGGCTAAAGGATAAAAATGGCTGAAAGTAAATGGTTACTAAGGCCTCAATAGTGCTCACTTTACAATGAACGGCCTATAATGACAGGTTACAGAACACATGTGTACGTTTTGTATTTAACCTTAAATCAACAGACCATCTCAGTGTGGAATATGTTAAACTGCTCTCGTTAAAATTGCATGGCAGGAGGAAACAACACTGCATTGCTACTGAATAAAATCCTGCGTGCTGATACTCCTGTACGAAATCGTTTCTGCTACCTCTCCTGCGCTCATGACTTTTCCGCTCGCTCAAAATCCGACAGTAAACTTCTAATCTTGTTTCACCGAACAAATTGTCTTACAAATTCTTTTAGCGTTTCGGCAGTTTGGAATTGAAATGGCCAGGGTCAGAACATTCGCGATTATGGTTTTTACCGTTTGATCAAAAATATACTTGGTGCAGTGCTTGCTGTCACGCCGCCATGACCCGTAACGTGGAGCATTTTAATTATATGGTCGACTGATTTTAGTTTTAACTCCTAACTCCTTAATTTTTTATCATTAATTTTGTTTTGATTCTCTTATGTATGTACAAGTCTAAACGCTTTTCCGGCTTAAAGTGCCTGTGTTGTGATTATTATTATTATTGTCAGACTTTGTCATAGGCATAGGCCTAACTAAGTCCCTACAGTTTTGTTGTACAGAACTATTTTTTATTTTTATCATTTGATTTGCAGGTAGCTATTGTTACGTGTGTATGTATGTGGGCCGGTTGTGCATTTATTGCGTTGTGCAAATGTACTATATTATTGCGTGCATATGGTGCATTTCTTTTTGCACAATATCTACCCGTTCATCAGTGTTTTATGGGCTAGTTTAAACTTAATAATCACCACTCAAATTTATACATTTTTCAGAACTTAAATATGCATGTCTCTATTTAGTATTAGTTACCTGTTCCATCAATATCTAGTAACGACTTTTGATTTTGTGCAGTGTTTGTTAATTTGTGAGAACTATAATTTTTTTGCCTTCTAAACTGTAATAAGCAAGTGTAAATTGTCAAAGTGGTTCGGTGTAAGAGAAGGCGAATAGGTATTAACTGCGCCAAGTAAAGACGATTTATTATTATTATTATTATTATTATTGTTATTAATAATACAATTTTTTAAATACCTCGTTGCATTTCACAGTAAAATAATTTAAAAGATCCATCTAAAGTTCCGTTACTGAGGAAAAAATGTATGTCCGTAATATTACGGAGGTTCCTGGATACATTTTTAACAGTACTTTTCCGTAATTCTACGGAAATTTTTTTCAAACAATGTGGTAGTATATCTTCATTGTTCAATTCGAAAGAAAACAGTTCCCTGTCAGTTCGGCATCAAAAACCACAAACAGAAAACAATAGCAAGAAACATCGTTATGAGCCGGGAGTTCAGGATAACAATTATAATGTTGAGTTATTATAGCAGATGTCCAAATGATTAAGGAATTGTTAGATATCAACACAGGATATATTTGTCCAAAACTTGTTTCAAAACACAACATTTTCTTCGAAGTGTTGAGAGCAGATGTAAGATGTATCTGCGTTGAAATTGTGTTCTCTTCTACATTTAAAGATCAATTCCGTTTTCCGCGCATCCTTCGGAAACCTACGATAAGAAATTAAATTTCCGTGCAATTTCGTTTAATCTAAACTATTGTTGCAAACTGCAACGGCACACCTTGTACCTGGCATCATACAGTCAACCCAGACAACAGAAAACACGTGGCAATCGTCAAAACAACATATATCTTGCACGCACGGGAACTAATGCTGCGAGGAACGCAGGCGGCCAGGGCAGGGCTGCCTGGGAGGGCTGCAGACTACGTCACGACTATGCCCCTCGCCCGCCCCCCAGATCCCTCGTCTTTATGGTCCTTCTTGGGCCAACCTCCCCTTTTACAGACCTTGAGTCCATTCACGGTTACTTCCAACTTTAATGAAGCCCTGCTAAAGTTCTACTTACATGATATTCCTCCGCCTCATTCAAACACGGCTTAAGCAAGTCTAGGAAATTCCACCAAAGGGACGAGACACCGCATTCGTCCGCACTCACTGTAATTATATTTAACATAAGAACTATTTCTTAAAAGGTATTACCTACACGCCTACTTTATCCATGTTTTTATTCGTATTAAATATAAATGAAACAATGTAATTTATGAATAAATTATTATTAAAATTTAATTATAACAGAACGAAAGTTATTTTATGTTAACAGAATACTTAAACGATTGTGATACATGATATAAAAGTGAACAACCAAACATGTCATACATTGGGTGATTTTTCAAAGGTTTGATTTATAAAGAGTGAAGAAACCGATAATAGACTATATGTATATTGTGTACCCATCCACCATATGGAAAATTTAACATTGCCATGGGCCTGATTCATTATATACACGAGTTGATTAAAATAACGTATGGAATTATCACATAAGTAAATATTTAATAAATTCGCTAATTCTTAATTGTATAAGCGGTAAGAAACGAAAAGAAAGCAAGATAAGTAATTTCAGTATTCACAAATGTTTACCATGTAATTTTAATTCATCATTAAGACGTACAACTGCTTTCCACATCGTTACAAACTTTCTAGGTGCTTGCCGGTCATTGTGTGCTTTAAAATATTTGCAGGCAGGGCACTTAACAATATTTAATCTGCGCCCTCAATCAGCCGGCGGAGTCTATTACGAGGCAAGTTTATGAGGGCTTGTTCAAAGGCTGACCCATCGGACACTCACGGACAGTCCTAACACGACCAAAAAATCAGTTCCAAGCTTCCTTAGTATGTCTCGTACAGATCAGCATGGTCTTTGGCATGTAGTAATACGAGAGTAACAAATTAATAAAAAAAGTGGGTTTGGCTGTATTGGGGACACGGCCGTTTGTTTTGCGTGAATACGTCTACGTTGACGCGCTCGGACGGCTTGAAGTTTTTTTACGTTCCCGGCACCGCTTCACTCGATCATATGGTGTTTTATGGGTAGCACTGGATTGCTTTTGAGATGCCGACATTGTGTTAAGTTTTCTTAATTCTTTACATTAAACACATGCAATTTCACCATTACCACGCTGCACAAATATTTTTATACAAGCAATCGATTGATAGTGACGAGAGCTGTCGAGTGAAACCTAAACGAGCGTCGTAGCTTCTCCTAGTCAAAAGTTATACTACGCGGAATTTATGAGGCGCGGCGAAACGAACCCAAAATTGCGCCCCCACACCCCTCCCACATACACGCGATTCTTCGTAGTCCTCACTCAAGGTAACATATTCTTTGATCCCTTGGCAATCAAGTGGTGTGATTGAATTTTGAATGCAGACGCTAGGTAAGGAGCTGAAATACCAAACTGTATCCCCGATTTTGTTATCATCGGATTTTCTGGATTACCTCCCACTATAGTTGCAATTTTAAAGATTTATTTACGTAAAAAAAAAAAACAGTTCCGAGATTCCTTAGTACGTCTCGTGCAGACCAGCATGCTCTTCGGCATGTAGTAATACGACAGTAACAATTAAAACAACAATTATTGAGTTAGTAATTTTGCGAGTCGTTGGGGAGTAGCTCGACGCACACGGCATATACCACACGCGCACGCCAAGATGCTTCCTGTTGCTGCTCCGACCAACAAGTCAAAGGAACTCCCGTTTCACTGTTCCTACCCCTCGTAGTTCAGTGTGTGAGAAATAGTTGCGGAACGTGTTTGCACCGAAGGGCGCATAACTAATTAACATGTGTTGGATTCTCTGGCGTGACAAAATAAAAGGTATTGATACATATTTTGAAATAGTAATTAAAAATTTCTGTTATATACATGATGTATTAAAATATCTCCACTAGAAAAGGAAAAGCCACCCCCTCGTAAAATTCCATATTGAAATCTATAGGCCGTTCGCGATAAAGTGAGCACTTTTTAAGGTTATTTAAAATTTCATTAACCTCTAATAGATATATTTTATTGCAGCCTCAGATGTAAACTTTAGAGAGTAATGAAATATATGCACTGTGTTTATTCGTCATACTGCAATGTTTATATTAGAAAGTGGCGGAAAGTTAGAAGTTTGTTTAAAGGAAAATTTTAGCAGAGCCTTAAAAATTGCTCACTTTATCGTGAACAGCCTATACAAAAATAAATCTTAATTCTCAAAGACATAAAAAATAAATAAAAATAGTGATAAACAAATTAACTGGGGTATTATGAGTACTGAATTTTTTAAAGATATTGTTCAAAAAATAAAGTATAAATTACTGAAACAAATAAGAAAAAAATATATAAATTGATCACGGAAGAACAATTATGTTTTAATAATAATTATTATTACTGTGATGCTGAAATAAATCTTATGTTTTTTTTTGTCTGGGTTACCCGACCGAAACTGCAATTGACGATATTGTTATCAGGAGAACATAAGATACGAGGAGCTATTTTTGTTACTAGCGCCTTGGGTGCTGTAACTTGCTGTACGTTCTCGCGCTGCTGGCTACCTATCTCGTGGGAGTTCCTGCCCCGCGGCATTTCGAGCACGGTACAGATTTACTTGCAATTAAAAGACACGCTAAATATTAGTGAGAGACCTAAACTTACTACTGCATGCCCATCAGTTCTGTTGGTTTCTTTACTTTCGTTTACAACCGTCGTATTGCTTAACACAACATCGGTCACACTTACTGTAACTATACAACGTTCGTAACTTGCCGGCTCTCTGCCAATATAATGCCGAGTTGAAATTGTCCATATCTATAAGCTGTTCACGGTAAACTGAGCACCTTTGAAAGCCCTGCTTAATATCTACTTGTATGCATGTTGTCTATCATTCCGCCTTATGTAAAATTAACATTGCTATGTGCTGAAACTGTGAAATGATTAGGTAAGTAAATATTTTACAAATATGCTCGTTTTTACACTTCGGTGTATTAAAAATAACAGGAAACGAAATAAATTATTTAAGTTATCACAAATGGTTAGCTGATATATTTTGTTGTACGTTAAGATATGAAACTACTTTCCCTCCATGTATTTAAATGTAATGTGTGCATGTCACTCAGTGCGCCCGAGAAATACATATATGCAGATAGGAGAAGTGGCATTTTTCTAATGTTGATTTCAAAATTGCTCACTTTATAGTGCATAGCCTTTAACTTTATTTCATATCAGAATGACATACATTCCATCCTCTTAATGTATGTAATTTACACTTTGGGTGCTGCTGACGTTATAAAAGACGTCAGAGAAAACATTACGAAAACTGCTGGCGAAGTAACATTTCTTCGCCCGTGTCTTCAAAAAATGCGGATCTCGTAATATTACTGTCAACTTCGCATGACTCAGTTAGGGCCGGTTCCACCACGCGAGATAACGATATTTTATCCAGTTTAAGTGCCAAATTATTTCGATTATCTCTCTTTTATGTTTCACCACGCACCTTATCTCGATTTCCTCTGTATATCGAGATAAAATATTTTAACCGCCGATTTTGGTGGATAAAATCACTTTATCGAGATAAAGAAGTAAAATGTAACCAAATACATTTAACTATTCACAAATAAATTCGGAAAGTGATAGAGAATTATTGTTTGTAGATTATTAACATAATATTAAATAGTAATAAACACAATATAATATTGAAATTGTAGCAATATAATGCAGGAGTATTCAGGAAATGCCGATGTATGGAAACTATTTTGGGAAACAATGACATGTTTGGTTGATTCTTAATATGTCATATATCATAGGCGTTTTATGTCACCCGATACGGTACAGATGATACAGGATCATGATCCTTAAGTTTCAATACAATAGCCTGTTTACTATAATGACCTAATTTGTTGGTGACAACATCAGAAAACTCCTGCTGTAACTGTTTTATTTTATTCTCTTGACTATTGTCCTTAGCTTGACTACTGTCCTTAGATTGAGCAAATCTTACAGAAACATCAAAAGTATTAAATCTCTTAGACATTACTTCAATTGATTTCCAAGTGCAAAATGCAAATACTAATTCTTTTTGAGCTACAATTAACAAAGCTTGGGTCTTCCCAAAAAAAAAATCGACTCCAAGCATAAGGCCGTGGCTATGACCAGGCAATATTCTAAAGGAAAATTTCCATGAAAAATTGCCAATCTTAATTTAAAAAACGGCCACACACTTAGAATTTATCATGCCCTCATTAGCCATGGAAAATCCCAGTTATTCCCCTTGGCATACCTTAACAAGTCCCTTAGGCAAATGTTTAAGCAAAAAGTTACAACAATCCTGGTTTATGAATAAACAAAAAGCCCCTGAATCAAGCAAGGCTGCCACTACAATCTGATCAGCTATAGCTACAGGAATGTACAATAACCCATAGCGGCGCTCAAAAGATATTACGTGCATAGAATGTTTTCCCACAATGTTACTTTTACCCAAAGGACATCAAATTCTAATCTGTCCCTTCTGTTGGCAATTAAAACAAACAATGTCCTTAGTACAATCTATTTTCCCTGAATCTATTTTCTCATCATAGGCCTGACCTCGGATCCCTTGATTCCCCTGAAAAGATGGCGTCTGGAAATACCATGAACGCATTTTCACATTAGGGCGACCTGATTCCTTACTAGGGGAAGCCATGGAAAACAAATTGACTGACTATGAAAACATTCTTTAGCAACATGATTGTTTTTACCACAAACAAAACTTTGCGGAATTATGCAAAACTTTTCCTTCTCAATAGGTTTGGACTCAGGCAATGCTACATCCACTGCACAATCCGTAATGGTTCGCTCGACTCCTGTCACTAGCTTTAACAATTCTGACAAAGATGTAGGTTTGGTTACAAAACAAAAATAGCGCCTATACCGCGGATGAAGATTATGAAGAATAATCTGAGTGAAATATTCTTCCTCACACTGGTACCCAGCAAGTTTACTGTCCCTATGATTTGATTAACAAAATCCTGCATTGATTGATTATGCATCTGCCCGCGTTCCAACAGTCGCAACCAAAAATTGGTAATGGCAATTTCAATTGAAAACTCATTAAGACAGGCTTTTATTAATTGAGAAATTTCCCAATTCCCTTCACGAGCCTGGCCAAACAAAGGCTGTAAATTTCCAGGGATTCTGGACAATGCTAACCTGCCGATTACAAAGCTGTAAAGCAATTACTGCATTGAATTTATCGAAGAATTCCACTAATGCTTCCAAGGTTAATTTTGTTAATTTCTGAATTTTGTCTGCCAATTCTGGCGGCACATTCTTAAGAAGTTTGAAAACAGGAGCTGACTCACCAAGCACCGTCGTATTCCTCACGCTGACCTTTCGAACGCCGACCGTGTCCTTTCGCACCAGAGACCGTGCCTTACCACGGAGGTCATCGATCGGCTCGCTCTCCTCAACCACAACTCCCGCTTACGTCAACATCTGAAGCAGCGTGGGCTGTATCCACGCTGTAGACATCATACCAATTAGCAAAAAGCACAGTAAAAATCCTAAAAATTCTCTCTACTTGTCTCCACTGAAAATTGTTTGTCTATCCTCCTTTATACTGATTATACTGGCTCGGCAATGCATACTTCATGTGTTTGCTCATTTCACAAAAACCAACTCCAACACACGCCACTCAAAATCAGAGTGCAATGAAGCCTCAGCCCCCTGCTGTGTCCTTGACCCAAGGACACAGAAAGGTTGTAATTCACACAAATCCCAGCTGAAAAGTCTGAACAATATAATGGCACCAAGTGCCAGCAGTGTAAATAAATATTTTGAGCAGTGGAGGAATGTTATTAAATGAAAAATTCAAACTAGTGTGAAAACTCATGATGTATGCAGAAAAACTTTATTATTATCTTTTCGTTTTTGGTTTACCTTGGAATTATAATATTTTTGTTTCAGAAACAACACATCTTTAGAGAAAGTTCTGAAAATGCAAAACATTTTTAAAGAGAAATACAACAGTTAGTATGTGTTTCCTTATAAGGAACATCTTTACAAGAATCATCTAGAGTATTAAACACAATAGTTACTGCCACACGTAGCTAAATTAATAACGAGCAATTATTTTTCCATTAATACTCTGCAAACACTTCGAATACTTTTACGACTTCATTAACCACCAGTATATTAATTCTGGTTAAAACCACGCAACTTCCAGAAACGTTTGCTTGACAAAACTTCTAACTTCTGGCTAACAGGCCATCCAAATGCCACGCTAAAAAAACACTTTTTTTTATAAATGAGTTTCCAAGTTGAAATATGTATCTTGGCTAACCTGAACATAAATCGAGCAAAAGGCCTTTGATTAAAATTGCCATTTCGTTTTGTAATTAAACGTGCCATTGAATTTCACAAGATTTCTGGTATATGACAAGAGTAAAACTTCATTAAAATCATACCTCCAGGCTGGTCGACATGCCTGACTCCTAAATTACACCTTACAAATGCATATTTAAATTTTTCCTCGAGTCCCACTGACACGAGGCAACTGCTCACAAATAGTGGCCTAAACCTCCAAGGAGAAATTCTATTTTAATAACCATCAGGTTCCTGCTCAAAACGACTGCTAAGAAAACATTTTCAAAACCCATGTCATTTTTTTTTCTTCAGATTCCTATCAGAAAAAGGAGTATTTGCAAAATAATTGACTATTGAAAAATTAAGCCATTTAAGGCACCTTTTCTTATGTCAAAGTGACGTCATGATTCTTTGCTTTGGGATCCTGCCATTTTAAGGTTGTATATGCCAACACTTAACTTATGTGAATGCTCACTCGAGGCCGATCATCTGACCTCGACTGAACATTTGCAACCGGTATAAATACAAAACCATCTCAATTAAATGTTAGAAGGGCGAACACAATTCATTCCCCAATAACAGTACAGAAATATTTTTCTTTAATTGAAATCCGCCAATAGAGGCATATTTTACAAAATATGGAGACAACATAACTTTTCTTGGTAGTGGAATATTAAAAAGTTCATTAGACTGTAGAGGGATCTTCATTGAAACAGCCAATCCCAGTTGTTTTCTCCAAAAATGCCCAAATATAGTGAGTACTGCGTCACACGTCGGCGGAAAGTTAATCACGTTGAACGTGAACTGTGTGCTTGCTAGGGCGCACGTGATGTCACAACCCGCCGGTTGGCGAAGAAGGTACACCAGCGCTCCACGCCGCACGCAAGCGGGAGCAGGAACTACCATCCGCAGAGTGAGCTGAGCTATAGCCCATAGCCGGGCGCACCGGCCTTCACCAGATGCAGCGTGCAGCAAACAGGTTAGCATTTATGTAAGTTTAAGTGTTTTTAAACAAGTCCCACCTATAAATTTTGAAACCGAACTTCCAGTATTTTTTGGTGCATGCAGAAAACGAACTTCAGACGTTATCGTGTTGAACGGGGCGGGCCAGGAGACAACGAAACCACGTAGTTCATGATGAAGTTGTCTCAGATTATAAATTATTACTTAGTAATTTATAAGCATGAAGTAATATTGAGTCTAAGCACTCCCTAAATGTACACTTAAAAAATGTTTTCAGATAGATTATTTCATCTACTAGTCTACTAGTGAAGATGCGAACACCTTAGGATATTTTTCAAGTAGTAAGATACACTTTTCCTTGATTTCGTTTGGAAGATGACAAATAACATTAATCCATATAATTTACGTAAATGGCAAATATACACATTACACAAGAGAGTTATTTAATAGTACACAGTAATCTAACTATTGTGAACACTCCACTGCACAGCACAGCACAGCACGAAGGCAACCACTATTTACAAGTTAACAGCTTGACTGGGAAATATGTTGTTTATCAAAGAAAGCGCACAGCGGGATAGGATAAGACTCCCCTCTCCCCTCTTACGGTACGCTCAAAGTACAGACGAGTCTATTTTCATAGAGACAGGACAGGAGGAGTACGGTTCGTTAGACTGCGTCATGGCGAGCGGCGCGGCCAGGAAATTGCTGAAGATATGGCTTTTGCATTTTCGCTTAATCATAAAATATTTTTTAAAAATATATTCCAGTCTCAAAACCATGTCTTAAGTTTGTGCCGTTTTATACGGTATACGCTCGCGATGAAACAAAACAAGTTTTAAATATTTAAACGAATTAGTTCCATTTTTTTTTTAAATTTCATATTGCAGCATCTGAAGAAATTTTCTAAGTTAAGAAAATATAATAATATAAAATAAGATTACTAAGCCAGCTGTTAGAAATATTTTTTTACCCTTAACTGCGGGCGTCTGGGCGGGGCCTCCCTAGCCTTCGGAGCCTGGTGGGACAAATGTACACCCCCCCCCCCCCCCCCCGTCGATGGCCATGGGTGCGGCCCCCTTTCTTTCCGACTCCACCAGTGCTCGGGCCAGGGCGTCCTGCAATTTGTCAGGTGTATCTAGTCGTATTGCCCGTCGTACCTCTGTGTCGGCGATGGCATCGATGAAGAAGCCGACTGCCATGATGTCGCGCGCCTCCTCGGAGCATCCTTCCAGAGACAGTTGAGACAGCTGCTCGATGTATTGCCATATCTCCTGCAGTTGCTCTCCTGGTCGCTGGGTACGGCTTCGCAGCTGTGTGTGGTGGGGATGTTGCAGGTACGGGTCGCCGAAACGTAGCTCCAAGGCCGACACAAGTGTGGAGTACTCCAGTCGATGTCGCTCTGCCTCTCAGTACAGCCGCGAGGTAGTAAGTCCGCTGTTCAGTAAGTCCGCTGTTCGGCTGACCAGCCATTCAGGACGGCGACTATTCAAAACTGGTGTTGTTACTCCCGCCAAGTAGTCAGGTTGTAATAAATGGCGGACTTAATTGTGAACCCCTTTCCCACTCCTGGCTGCACGACACCAATGCTGCACACCTGCTGACTATCCTCCGAGGTTGCTGCATTGTTTACGGCTTGCATTGCTTCCCCAATTTTGTCTGCTACAGGTGTAGTGGTTGAGGAACTTCGTTGCTGGAGAAATTCCTCCATCTACTTCTCTACTGCACTGATTTTCTGTTTCACTATCCATTCTCGATCTGCCCATTCTTTCGCAGACACTGTCCACTACTTCAGTTACACTGTCAATATTCTTGTCCACACAGTCAATCCTTGTATTTACTAACTCGCTAATGCACTCTATTTTCCTATCTACATGCTATATTTTCTTGTTTACATTATCATTTACAGTGTCTATTTCCCTGACAACATTCTCATTTACAATGTTTTTTTTTTCTTATCTAATAACTCACATGAATTATCTGGATATTTACATTCTCGTTTACAGTTACAATTTATGAAGTAATTTGATTATTTCCAGTTTCCTTTACACTTTATTTGAAAATAATAATTTGTCTTACTAGTCCCTCAATCAATGCTCTTGGTGCTTCCAGTTCTGCAGGCATATTTATAGTTAACATTCACTGCGACGGTTGGATAAAACAGTGTTAATTATTTTTACTTATAGCTATTACAATTAATAAATTTGCCCTTGTGTCACTAATTAATAACCAATTGCCTAACTTGTTTCACATCAGATTAATTAATATTTTCCTCCATCGCACTTCTGACACCAGTGTTACAGACGCCAGATAGGCGTAACTGACTTCGTGAGGGATGGAGGTCTTAATGAAAGTAAAAGAACTAAATTTGATTTCTAGTTTTTTCACACAGCTATTATTTACAGCATTAAATTATTTATTTCTACTCTTACTATTTTGATTTCTTAGATAGCGCAATATTCAAGTCTATTTCAACTCTCATCAATGTCCTTCTCAATGTCGCTGTTTCATTATAGTCAATTAACTCATACTCATCATTAACACACGTCCAGTCTGTTTGTTTCATAATTTGTAATGTATTTCACTCACGCATCTAGTCCAATAGTCCAAATTACCAGCCGCACCCTTCACCTCTTGAGACTCGCTGTCGCAGATTTCCCTTCCGTTGGTCATTCCTCTCGCCGCCCGTCGTCTATAGCTGGAACTCGTCTACTTATCTATTCAACAACTACAACTCCCTGCCCGGAGGCCCGTCGCACAATTTGTACTTTTCTGGCATTGACCTGCAAAGTTCGATACGTCCCGAGTCACACTTAGAGAAAGTATGGCAGCAAACCACTAGAACGTTCTTCAGATATATACAGAAACTCAATACAACCTAGGTCAGCAGCGCGCATCGCAAATAGATTATCGTGTAGGCTCTCGCTTTTGTTATATATATATATATATATATATATATATATATATATATATATATATATATATATATATATATATATATATATATGTGGCTTTTGGTTTAGCACACGCCTGTAATTCAAAACATTCCATCGACTTGCCGCCGCTATTATATAACTGCTGTCCTCCACTTCCACTCACTCGCGCGGGATGCGAAGCTGCGAGTGCATAACATTATGATGTTTGTAATAAAATGCAGCACATAATATTATACTCATATTTTCTACCCATAAAACTCGGATTATGTACAGAATATGAATGCCACCAACAAAATGCCTAAGCCAAATCGTAAGAAAATAATCACCTTTATATTTACGATCTGCTTAGAGTATAACGTGATGGTAGAGTCAAGAAAGTAGTTTTACAAAAATTATATTAAGTGTTTAAGGCGGAATACGAATACTCCAAGTAATTTATAGTTGTAAAATTGCTTGGGATCTCTCTAAACACATCACTTTCATAAAATTAATTCATTGGTGTTAGCGGGCCACCCACAATTATTTTGCATTAAAATATTTTGACGTGGAAACATAAGTTGATTTAACGTTTCCCTGTTTTGGTGAGAAAACCCTGCTTTTTGAGAAATTCTTATATTAACTTAAAACACATATTGCAATATTTGGAAAGTAACCAAGACGTATAAAACACAATTTCATAGCATTGCCCACTGTAAGGTCGGCATATTCCTAAATGAGTAACGTATTTTTGAAAAATTTATGACTGGCTAAATTTACAATAACCTGTAGCCTCAATTTATAGGTAAAATTTATTCATATTTACCCATGTTTAGTAAATTTGCAGCCATATCTGCTACAGCCATAAACGAATGTTCAACAAATTGTTATTATTTTCTTATTTACATGCGTAACGAAGAGCAGTTGTAAAGGTTAACACGAAGCAAAACATTTGCAAGGGTGTTTGTACCTAAATATTTTAACCTTGAACCCCACGAAAATACTGTTTGCGTCACTCAATTTGAACGTAAGGCACGCGTAGACCCCCCCCCCCCCTTCCCGCAACTTTTCACGGTTTGTCCAGGGGAGTATTTAAAGAAACTTTTGCTGTTATGAGATTCTACTTAAGCACATTTTCCCTTAAATATTGTGCAAGTTATTTTTGCTTTGTGGGTCCACATTAATTTCAAAATCTTTCCACGCAGCACCCATGTGAAATATTGTGCAGTCATTTCAGTAAATGGTTCTGCAGAAATATTATATGCTGTAGGCAATTTTTTTCCAAGCTCATTGAAGACAAAAAAATTTACATTATTGTTTGGAACCTAGACTAAAGATGAGGTAGACCGCTTATTCGTCTTCTGTACATGTACCCAACGTTGACCTACCCCATAGGAACATAACTGTCAAAATCATATGAAGGTGTTTGTTTTCATATGAATTTTCAAAAGACAAGCAATTATATATGAATAAAATACTTTCACCAATTTGAATTTAATCTAACTGCATTCCATATTGGAGAAGTATTATACAAACATCTCAAAGCACTTGGGTTCTAATCTCAGATATAATCCACGCCGTTTTTGCTAGTCGTAATGCCAGAAAAGCAGTTCAGTGTTTGGACACGGAGATTGGTTATACGCAGCCAGCGAGATCGGTCTACCTCATCTTTAGTCTATGGTTTGGAAAACATAACCTTTCTTTCCTTTGTTTTTTTTAAAGAATTGCTAATAATGTGTTGGTGCATATTACAAGTAAACATTTTTAAAAGGAAATAGCATAACTTTAGTGGAAATTAGCAAGCAGTTTAGGTTTGTACTGTTGTCTGTCTGTAAAATTTTGAAAGTTAGTAAATATTTGTCAGTAAAATTTTGGTTAGCAATCTCAGTTACTATGTTAACTAGAAAAGGGAATTGTTTTTGCATAAAGTGTCATGTAATGAATCATGCACTAAGCTTTATATTTCCATAATATATGGTGGCATTAACACATCCTTGGGAGATAATTTTTGCTAATATATATTTCTACAATCTGTAAAATATTTACGCACAGCTAATTTGAAATTTACTCGTCTATAAATTCTGTTGTAGTGAAAACAAAAATTTTTGTGGAGATAAGCCGAGCTCTATTATATTCCATTGTCTTTCAAGTGGAAACATGTGCAGTCCTATCAACACCAGAGTTCACTTTTTCCGACGCATTTACATAGAAATCTCTGTTATTTTTCGACAAATGTTATTCGCTCTACCATAATAAATATAGCCTTTACTACAAGTGTTCACATTATCTTTGTCACTTCATCAATCTGTTTTGAATTTTCCGATCAGTTTGTGGAATTGCTGCTGAAACACGAAAACTAGGAAGCCGAAAATTCAAATAGTTTTACCATCTGCCCACGATATAAATAAGTATTAAATATGAAGACATCTTCAAACAGCGGACATAATTTTCCATTCAGAAAAACTTTCTTGTGGTCCTGTAGAAAAAAACAGAAATAATGTTTTTTTTTTTCATGTAAAGTTCTGGCATAATTCAAAGCTTTTTTCGCACTGAGGATTTCAATTCAGCACTACTTAGTTGTGAATTCAATAACCTCAAAAATATCTAATCTTTAATTATTATACAACAGTAGCATTTCTAAGCTAGTGACTTTGTACCAACTTTGAAGATGTTTAATATTTCAGATCAGTCTGAGCAACAGATTGGTAAAGAAGTGAAATTACTGGCTGGTAAGTACATCGTATCTGACAATATCTTCTATCTGAAGGTAATGATGGTTTTTGCAGGATTCTGACATATTGACGTTGCTTCCACGATGACTACGGCGGTTCAGTTGCAACTTCAGAATTTGGTTGATCTGGCGATCGGATCTCCTGAGGTAAGCCAACAAAATTTTTCCTTTCTTCTCCCTTCAGTCCCGTACTCTTACTAAGATGGCGACCTGTTCGTGCACCACCATTCGCCGCGATCTACGTGTTACACAAAGTTCGACGCTACCGTCATTTCGTCGTGAGATAAAAATGTAGCGGATGATTCTTTTGGTCCTACCAGAATTTCCTCAATTTTCTTGTCTCCTCAGTAGGCCAAGTCATGTCTGTATGGCCCCAAAGTAATCACTGTAAATATTATGACATTTCATATACATAAACCGTTAGGCCCTGCTATTTCAAAGCAACATTTCATAAAATCATGCTCTGAATAAAGACTATTTTCCAGGAATTCACGCTTCCGCAATTTTTTTGTGGTTTTATGCAAAATTCTATAATAATAAAGAAATAAGTATCTTTTGTAATCGTTGACAAGGCTATTTGATCGGGCCTGTTTGTATTCTGTATTTATAAAACTGTGAATTTGCAAAATTCTCAATACACGAGCGTGATATCGTTTACACGTTAGTTATTTGTCAGAATAACGTGCAAGTAGTAGGGGTTGGAGAGTCGGAGCAGGAACCGGGGATCCGCCATGTCGTTATGTCACCGTCCACTATTTTGGATGTCATTGACCCTGGCCATGACCTTTAACCCGTCACCTTGAACTCGACCCCAGTGACCTCTGGCCCCAAAAACCAAAACAATTGCGGAAAAATTCTAAAATTATTATTTAAAAAAATTATTATAAGAATTATTTAAAAATCGTTTAAAAACTTAAGAAAATAGTTTTAAATATTTATGAAAAACTATTATAAAAACTACATTTAAATTAGTTTTAAAAATAAAAAAATTGTTTAAAAAAATTTAAAAAATAGTTTCAAAATTTACTTTTACTAAATTTTATTTTAAATTTTTTTATTAAAATGTGTTTCCCTCGATGGCTAATTTTCCTGACAATTTTCCTTTTTTCCCTTATTCCCCTCAAATATTCCCTTAAATTTTTTTATAAAAAATAGTATAAAATAAAAAAAATACATATGTACATTACTGGAGGCCACCATCTTTGTCGGCGGCCATTTTCCCTAACAAATCTCCTTCATCCCTCACAATTTCCCTTTTCCACTAAAATAATTCCCTGGAAAATTTTTGTTTAAAAATCGGTTGTCAAAATGTATTTCAAAAAATTACGTTTCTAGAGGTCCCCCCGCACATCCAATTACTCACCTTTGCTCGACTCCGGCAGATGACTGACACCCTCGCTTCTACTCCCGTCGCCTATACCCCGCGATCTTGATTTTTTCGTTCGTCATTTGTTTATATGCTATTGGAGGCAGCCATCTTTGTTTATATGATTGCAAGCAACCATATTGTTCTTTCTTTCGTCATTTGTTTTTATATATATTACTGGAGGCTACCATCTTGCTAGGTGCAGTCCTTCGTGTTTTTTATTGTATTTTTTTATAGTTTGCATCTCACCTTCGTGCGACAACCATATTATATTTCATATGTTTACATTACCTATGTATGACCAGGTGACAACTAAATTTGTGTATGTGTTTAAAGTATAGGTTGCACTGTCGACACCCACCGATGTTTTTCATTGGATAATTAGTCACCTTCGTTCCATACCCTCCATGTTAGATTCTATTCTTAACACGTATATGTAGTATCGACTATTCCACCTGCTATCAGCCTTTACCGAATGGTGACATTGGCTATTCCTCCAAGTACTTAGATTGCCATATTTTAAATCTTTATATTCTTATATATAAAACGGGGAGGTTTTTTGAAATAGAACACAGCATATCTTTAGTACATAAAATATTTGGTACAAATAACAAAATATACTACGTTTATTGATCTTCCTCGAGGTTCACCGCTCTATGTCCACCTCGGCGACCCAGGAATTGTAGCGGGCATGGAAACACCACCACTTGAAGCTGGCGATGCTCGAAGACGACTAAACAGTTACAGTGTGCGAACAGTCAGCTGCGCTCATGACAGCATTTTGACGGTCTTGTCTTGGCAATTGTAAGATACTAGCCGGTCGGTAAGTATCAGGCAGAATGCCATGGCAGGCATATTTCCATCTTTAGTGAATTCCATCCTACAGTCGATCATATTGGAGGTAATACGCTTGTCCTTTTACTCACATCGAATACCATGAGTGGGGCCAAACTCTTGAATGTATCAGGTCTCAATATCGGGGATTGGGTGAGCCCATAATATGCAAATTGGAATTGAGCGTACATATTGTATGCCAGCAGGTAGGCCTACTGTCCATTTACAAAGTTCGTGTTCATGTTTACGTATGGGCAGCTTTCACTATTCAAAAATATTTTGACATTTTCTATTTGACATGTGTCAAACTGCGAACGGCTCACTCTTACATTGTGCAGTCTTCCAGTCTGTAACCCAACAATGATGTACCTCAGTTTTTCAGAAGAAAAGCTGGACTTCATCATCCAGTTGATGCGCTGGCATGCTGGCAACTCGGGGTATGTCTCCAGACTCCACGACCTGATAGCTACATCGATGTTTTTACCATCTTCCACATTCTGCAACATGTGTAGGCGTTCTGCAGTGCTCAACTGCATATGAGACAACATCCATTCGATAGACTTTAGGCTCAGGTCCACTGCTTCCAGGTTTTCTCCTACTCCCAACACAGCATCCAAATGCGTATTGGCGATCATTATCACCAGCTCCTGCGTCGAATTGAAGATAATTCGTTTTAGTTTTCGGCAAATCCCAATAGCATGGAGAGCGGAACACAGAATTCGAACCTGCCTTCGGCATAAACGGGAACATTGTAGACATCTTCGATTCTCCAGCCTGCTATCTTGGTTGCAGGTAGCTCATTCGACACTGTTGAGAAAGTAGGCCATGCGATCGATCAGGTGAAGAATTACATTGCTCGTAATTTTCGTGGATGCTGTATTGGACCCATTTTCTTTTGTCAGATATCTTGGTGTTGGACCGCTCTCCGAACTTCCGATGGTAGTGTGTATGGCCCAATCAGGAATGGCTGATACGCATGAAGCTCCACCTTCATTATGCTGTCTTCGAAAATGGTTGGCTCTTCATAGTTTAGGGAATCTTCCATGGCGATTGACCTCGTAGCCAAGACTGCAGCGAATAATCTTGCTAGCACGTGTTAAATTCTTGGAGACCTGCGATGTACTGATTGTTGGTTTTGCACGACACATTCTTTTATAGCTTCGGGTAGCCGTAAATCTTATACCTATCATCTCAAATGAAGACGTAGGGTGATTTCCTTGTTTCGAAAGCTCATCAACTCTCCATGTTGGTCGACGACTGTCACAACCACCTCGCTTGCTCTCTTCGCGACGACCGGAATGTAGATTATACTTTGCGGTGCCATGACCAGTTTATAACCTGGAGGAACCATAGGCGAAAATTCGTGCAGCGTATTGCTCGGCCTGCCATTGAGGTATGTGCTTCTCGCCTAATTGCAAGTTATTCGTATCACATTGACTGGTAAAATGTTTACAGGCTGTGACGACACATTTGTTTTACCAGCTTCATAGATGCGTGGCTCGAACCTCAGCATCGGTCCGATAGTATCCGGTTTTGTAAAGTCGATATCTTCGTTGCATCTGATAACACTCTTCAGATTATTGGGAATCCCACATTGATCGAATTCTGCGTCGCGGTTAGCGAATCTTTAATATACCTTGCAATGTCATCTATTTCATAAGAACATATTGGCAGCGAAAATTCATGGGAAACAATACCACTTTTTATAAGGTACAGCTTGCAGTTTTTCATCAGTATTCGGTATCCCATTGTAAGTTTGAAAATCTACAAGGCCTATGCTCCATTACTCCTCCAGGTCGAGTGGCGGAAAATGTACCGCACCTATCTCGAAGCTACGACCCATCAAGGTAAGCGTTATCAACATGACTGACGATTTCCTTATGGTGTATAGCCTTTTTATACAATTATTTGTTAGAGTGAACCAGGACGTGAAGGCACAAAATGTCCACAGTTGCAAGTGTTATGCAGCTGCTCCGTTTCGTGATTATATATTTTAGTATACATAAAATACTTGCAAAATTCGGGTGGAGAATGCAAATCCCCAAAACTTTCATAAGTCTGCATGTTTGCCCTTTTTTACGTAGGCCACACACTGAATGCTGGGTCATCCTGTCATATGCAGATTAATTATGGCGCATTCTTCGCTCTTGGGTTTAGCTGGAAAATTATCTCTCATAAACACTCCGCGTAATTTCAGTTTTTTTTTTTTTCAATTTGCGTGCAAATAGTTCCAAATCCACATTCGTGAGTGCACGTTTCGGTAGAGATTTCATTATTGTTTCTTCCTGCTGTGTTGCTTTTGCACACTTCTGCCTCCTACTGGGTATGGCCCTAGGTAGAGGCCTTGCCCATTTTTTTTACCCAAGGCGATAGCTTCCATATTTGTATTGTGTCTTTGGGCCTCGGTCAACTGCTTCCGTTCATTCGATGCTATGTTGACGGCCCAGACAATACCACTCGTGGCTCCGATTAGGCCTCCGAGGGCCCCGAGTGGAGGCATAAACAATGGAAAAAATCAGCCGGTAGATATTTTCTTAGCCTTGCAGGCTTTTCTTCTTTTTGTAACCGCTTTTCTTTTCAATTTTGCCTTTCTTTTGCTCTAATCACCCAAGCCCACCTTCACTTTGGCATTCATCAAGTTGGCAACACCTCATGCTGCTATTTTTTCTCCGAGCCCTGCATCTGATGATTTTCTTTTTTCGTCCACCTTCTGTGCAAATAGCTTGTCTGCTTGGTGTCTGGCTTGCAGATCCTTGTGCTGGGAATAGGCGATGTCGTGCTCATCGCACGCCTCGTCCAGGGCGTTTATGCCTGTCTCTTTGCATGACAGCCTTTTAGCTAGCTTGGTCCCTGGCCTGCAGAAAGTGTATCCGGGAATTTGCAGCTAAAATGGTAGATTGTTGATCAGCGTATCGGCGACCCTGCTTCAAGCTATGGTCTTACCTCTTAGAGACATCGCGGTGAACTGAGCTATAAAAGTATAAATACGACCCTTTTATAGATTTTTGTTTTATTATCATTCTAGACTTGGAACCATACAGAAGCAATGATGCATCTGCTGTGTTGATTCTGTGATAACGAATTTACTGCTTTGTGGAATTTATGACGACACGAAATAACGACCTGCAAGATGAAGAGTTAGAGTGTGACTTTTGAATGCAAATTCTACCAGAATCAGTTTTCTCGGAGTGATGCTTTAAAGAGACATTATACAATTCGAAGCACTGGTTGTCCGCATCTACCTCCACATCCACATCCACATCCACATCCAACTCCATATCAACATCCACCTTCACATCCACATTCACACCCACCTCCATATCAACACCGACCTCCGCATCCACATCCGCAGCCACCTCCACATCTACCTCCACATCCACATCCACCTCCATATCAACATCCACCTCAACATCCACCTTCACATCCACATCCACACCCACCTCCATATCAACATCCACCTCCACATCCACATCCACCTCCATATCAACACCCACCTCAACATCCACCTTCACATCCACATCCACACCCACCTCCAATCAACATCCACCTCCCCATCCACCTCCAATTCTACCTCCACATCCTCATCCACCTCCATATCAACATCCACCTCAACATCCACCTTCACATCCACATCCACACCCACCTCCATATCAACATTCACCTCCATATCCACATCCACATCCCCATTCATATCCACCTCCACATTCACCTCTACCTCCGCATCCACCTCCACACATCCACCTCCACCTCTGCACCCACCTCCACATCCACCTCCACCTTCACCTCCATATACATCTCCACCTCCACATCCACATCTACATCAACCTCCACATCCTATATCTACATCTACCTACACATCCACCTCCACATTCACAGCCATATCCACCTCCACCTCCACCTCCACCTCCACCTCCGCATCCACCTCCACCTGCTTCAGAATATTGTAGTGGTAACATATGTATTATCGAGCAAGGATGTTACGCTACCCATACGCATTCATGCTGAAGACGATATTTCTCACCAATCGTGGCATGGAAGCTTATTTCTAAATACATTGAGATCCATCATCGCTGGACTATCCGATTGCGGGAAAACATGCGTCCTACTGAGCCTGCTGGAAGAAGAGAACTGTCTCTGATTCGCGAATGTGTACATATACCAAAAATCGCTCCAGCAACCGAAATATTGACGATTATCACGAGTACTGCAGGCTGTGTAAGGCATGGGTTATTTCCCATGTCGTGATAACGAAGCCGTCGTACCACCGAACGAAGAACTGAGAAACTCGATATTTGTCTTTGATAACATTGCTTGCAAGAAACAAACTTGTATTCAAGAATACTTTAGCATGGGACGGCATGCGAACGTATGTACCTCGGCCAGACTTATTCGCGCATACCCAAACAGATGCTGCGCAATAATGCTATGTGTTGGTGCTGTTTCGCATGGACGACACGAATTTGCGACATGTTTACGACGATCATGTAAATACGGACATGACACTATCAGATTTCAAATATATATATATACATATATATATATATATATGTGTGTGTGTGTGTGTGTGTGTGTGTGCTTTGTGCTGGAAAGAGAAATACGGATTTTTGACTATCGTAAAGGACTGGCCCCTATATAATGGAAGGTACAGGCGCAGGTTAGATCAGTTCATCGCCAGCCGTCGAGAATGAGTTACAGTATATCGAAATTTGGGAAAAGTAGCCTCAAGATACGCCATAAAGACAACGATGGTGGTTGTCTCGTACCAGGAGATGACGGAAATTGTGATGGCGGTAGAGAGTAATTCGAAACGTTGGTGAATCCGAACGATTTGGGGTTGCTGCTACCAAACATTTCGTCCCCGAAACTGGTAATGACATTATTTCGGAATTGCGCATTATGTTGGAAGAACAAAACATATTATTTCGAAACTACCTGTCCGAGCTCGGAGCGAAGATGGAGCGTGTGCATACAGAGATCGTCCGCGTTATGGTGGTCATGGACGAGCACATGACGAGTGTTCAAAGGCAAATTATCGACAGATTGAATGTAACATTTGCACAAAATGAAGAAAATCTGAAAAATCTGGAAATATATATGACACATACATTCGATACCTCGATTTCCCGCCTCACCACGAAAACAGATACCCAAATTATGGCAGGGACATATTGCATGTTTGCAGCGAACATCTGAGCAAGATTGACTAAACCTATAAACGAGAGCGATAGTGAGAATTTTTAATCAGTATGATGGTGGACATTGCCAGCGATTATGCCATCGGGTGATTCAGTCTGTCTGCTCAAAGTATTTGCTCGCCAAGAGAGCTAAAATTTCACGCGACCGTATATATGAAGACATTTTTAAGTCCATTACTCATTGTCTCGATGTACTCAGGGAGAGATATGGGGCACCCGTACCTGTAAAGTTCGAAATCGACAATACCACTAAACCTTTGCAGAAGAGAAAGCATGATGAAGTAGAGTCAGGTTCTAGACGATGGATCAGATGCGGATTTGCCGCACAAGAAGAAAGTACAGTAGAGAGCCCTGAAATCTAATGCTCTGGCTCGACGGTATCTACGATCATACACATCTCGTAATAATGATACGACGTACGGTGTATACAGGCATAATGATAAATGGTTCCTCGGTGCTTTTTAAATAGAGTTTCTGCCAGATGGAAGCATCCGAATCGGCAATTAAATGACACGTGGAACCCCCGGACTATACGAACTTATATTTCGCAAGGAGCCCAGGAACTTTACAGTATCCGACCTCCTGGAATACAAGACTTTGCTCGAACTCACGCACGCACTTCACGAAGATAACGATCCCAAGACTGGTGTTTATAAGGGCGAAGATCATGAAAAAGTCGAAATTCTCGCAGACCTCTTCAGCGGCCTAGCGCTGAAAAGCAGCAAACGTCTGAAGAAGACATACGACGGCACGAACGTCGACTATGTTTTCTGGGACGATCCGAACGAGCTGGTGGATAGGCATCGTAGAAGATTAATAAACCTGTATATTTTACTATGTGTACAATAAATGTAATGAAAAAGGAGAAATTTTGTGTTTTATTTCATAAAACCTCCTTGCTTTATATATAAGAATAAAAAGAAGAATAAATATGTCAATTTTAGTACTTTGAAGAAATGTTCAATATCACCATTCTGTACAGGCCGATAGCAGGTGGCATAATCGATACTACGTACATGTGTTGAGAATTGAATCTAACATGGAGGGTATGGAACAAAGGTGACTAATTAGCCGATGAAAAACATAGGCGGTTGTCAACAGTGCAACCAATACTCTAAACACATACACAAATTTGGTTGTCACCTGGTCACACATAGGTGATGTAAACATATGAAATATAATATGGTTGTCGCACGAATGTGAGATGCAAACTATAAAATAAATTACAATTAAAACATGGAGGACTGAGCCTTGCAAACTGGTAGCCTCCAGTAACATATTTAAACAAATGACGAACGAAAAGACAACTATGGCCGTCTCAGGTAACATATAAACAAATATTGCTGCCTCCAATAGCATGTAAACAAATGATGAACGAAAAATCAAAATGGCGGACTGAGTATTGATGAGAGGAGTGGAGGCGAGGGAGTCAGTTGTCTGCTGGAATCGAACAGAGGTGTGTAATTGGTTTGTGCGGGGGACCTTTGGATATGTAGGTTTTAAAAAATAAATTTAAAAAAAAATTAAAAAATCTTGAGGGAATTTCTTAAGGGAAAAAGGAAAATTTTAGGGAAAAAAGGGAAACAGGGAAATTTTTAGGGGACATGGTCACGAGAAAGATGGGCGCCTCCAGTAATGGAGATAATTTTTTTTAAGTAAAATTTTTAAAATTACTTTTTAATAATTGTTAAAGGGAATTTTCGAGGGGAAAAAAGGGAGAGAAAAAAGGGAAATTGTTAGGGAATATGGCCACTGGGGAGAAATACTTTTTGATAATTTCTTTAAATTTTGTAAAACCAAATTTTAAAACGATATTTTTAATTTTTTAAATGATTTTTTTTTAGTTTTTAAACGATTTTTAATAAAATTTTCGTAATAAAAGTTTATATAAATTTTTTAGAATATTTTGACAATTTTTTTCGGTTTTGGGGTCAGAGATCACCGGTGTCAAGGTTCCAGGTCACGCATCAAAGGATATGGTCAGTGTCAGTGATATCCAAGATGGCGGACGGTGACGTAACAATATGGCGGCTCCCCAGCTCCGGCTCCGACTCCCCATTCCCTTGTGCGTCAATCGGCCAAATCCTACTACTCGTGCAATAATTCCCTTCTTATGAAAACCAAAATAACTACTTCTTACCGATATTCTCCCCTCTTAATAATTTATTTTGAAAATAATATTTCTCTATGATGCTAAATATTGGTGCATAATGCATTGACGTATTTTGCTCATTAGGCATTTTTTATTTTATTTATCCCCTTTTCTTAGTTGGTTTTGTATGCATTCGCAAACAAATTATTCTGTTTTAACTATAATTCCGGACAAATGCCTGCAGTTCAAAAAATTCAGGGCAATAATATTTTGAATGTATGAATTCATCCGACTAAACCCCCTCTCAGATTTCTCGGCTATGATTCCCGAATCACACGCTGTTACAGGTCGGCGCTGTGAACTTCAATGTGTTGCACACCTTACTCCACGTATTGGTCAAACAGACGAATCTCGCCAACACTCCAGTCGAGTTCACAGGACCGCAGGCTGACCGCATGGAGGTAACATTTCACTTAAGTATAATCTGCTCATTATTACGTTGCCACTTTTGAAAACCTTGCTTATGATCCACTTCAAATTTTGTATCCTTCCGCAATATATACGATTAGCATTGCTATGGACCACCTCACTTTATTCATGCTTTAGTCCAGTGGAAACCGCGGAATATGTAGTGACGTAAGTGTGTAAACAGCACTCAAACTAGTGCTCTTATTGTGTATAAAACTATAAACACTGACCTTAGTAGCCATAAGTTTACGTGTTACTGTCTATGCACGATGTCAATTCATAGGGGTCACTGTGGCTGAACGTCTAGACTGCTTGCCTCGCACCAAGGCGAACCGGGTTCGATCCCTGGCCGCGTCACTTCCGGATCCTCACGACGCCGCTGGTCGGCGGGCTTTCTCGGGGATCTCCCGTTTCCCCTGCCCATGCATTCCGGTGCCACTCCAGTCTTGCCTCATTTCACCCTCATAGGTTCTGAAGACATCGTTAAGAGCTTTCGAAATCTCTCAACTCAACAAGTCAATTCATATTACTATAGGCTGTTCACGGTAAAATGAGCACTTTTAAAAGCCCTGCTTAAGATCCACTTGTATGCACTTTGTGTATTGTTCCGCCTTACGCAAAATTAACATAGCCATGAGCATCATCACTTTATTCATGCGTCGGTCAAGTGAAACTGTGAAATTATTTAAA
Organism: Dryococelus australis; assembly: GCA_029891345.1. Classification (NCBI taxonomy): domain Eukaryota; kingdom Metazoa; phylum Arthropoda; class Insecta; order Phasmatodea; family Phasmatidae; genus Dryococelus; species Dryococelus australis. The sequence continues at coordinate 284,202,947 of CM056993.1, forward strand.
AAAGTAAACATTTTATAAATCTGCTAATTTTTACACACTGATGCATTAAAAAACGGAAAGCGAAATAAATAATTTAAACGATCACAAATTGTTACCTTACACTTTTTATTCAGCTTTAAGATATGGCACTACTTTACATCTATCTTTATCAACTTTACTGGGCGCATTTCACTCAGTGCGCCCTTGAAGTATATGCAGGCAGAGGCAGTGGCTTTTTTCTAAGGTTGATTTAAAAACTGCTCACTTTATCGTGAACAGTCTTTACTTTAATTACTTTTCTGATAACTTAACAGGGAGCAGTCTGCCGGTGTGAATTGTAGTTACGGGCAATTATTTTTTTTTGTTCTAAGTTTGAGTTCAAAAGTACTCCCTCTATAAAAATATCTTTGCACTGTCTACCATATCTGAAGTAATGTTGGCAGTGATCTATGATAAAGAGTTCTATACATTTTAACGTAATTTGTTAATTGGTGGCAACTGGAATCGTTTTCTCGGGGATAATTTAAAAAATTTAACGTAAGGTAAGCACTGGCAAATAGTCGCATATTTTTTATATTTGTAAGAATTGTGTAGTGTTACTTTATAGATGGATGTATAATAGTTAGAAGAAAAAATTAATAGTGATTCAGAAGCACTTAATTTAACTCAATCAAGTACTCCAGTATATTACTTTAAGACATTGCAATTCTTAATAGTTAATTAATGGATTCGGCTCTAAATTGTCAACAATGTGTAGTTAATTATTTCAAAATTCTTTTATAAATTATCTGTAGTAAATAGTTATGCTCTGATCAATAGTTTACCTCTTCACGTAAAATCTATATTGACTGAATGTGTTTCTCCGAATTTCTTGGAAAAACGTCTAAGCATGTAAGATCAAGATTATATAATATTAACTCCCATTTTTTTTTTTACAATGTTGAGTTAGTCCCTTAAGAAATCAGTGTTATTAAAAATGAAATTAGCATACAACATTGCAGTTTCAGTTGACTTTTAAGTCAAGACAGAGAGACGCTACAAAACAACAGTCGCTCAGAATCATAGACAATTCTAATAAAAAAAAATTATTTCCGTAGTTTTGTTTAGTGTTATTATATTACGTCGTCGCTTTATACTGGGAGGATAATCAGGGGATAGTTTCCGTACGACACTAACCTAAAAGGAATAAATATGTTCGCGTGATACTAAATGTTTCGCTAGTCAGTTATTATTGCTTATTTACATTAAATAAATACAATTATACAAGTAATGTCCCTTATAAGTTGGACGCCGCATATCAATTGACTAGCTCATCGGTAAGTTAAGATTCCACTTCAAGGAACTCTTGGTATGACAAAAAAAAATCATTCTACCAGGGAAAGTTCACAAGTTATTGCAGTGCAGGTTACAAGAACAAATTTACACCCATCTGTTGAACAAACTCGCCTCTTGCCGCACCAAACGACGATCTTGTCGCCCTCTCATAAATAGCGCCGGAAATAAAATGTCGCCCGGAGAGAAGTACTAAAAATAATCATTGCTCACTGTAACTAGAAATTAAAGGCTCTGTCACACTCGATAGCTTAGAAATGGGCTCTTGTCTTCTATTTTCAAGCAGCAGATGGCCAGAGTATGGTTAAGGCGGAATTCTTGTAATATACAGCATGTAGGGGTCTGGCAACTAATAGTAGTCGGCTACTAATTATATAACTCTGATGTTGAAACTTAGTTTATGAAATAAAGCAAAGATCCACGATATCCTAGACACTACACAACGGGAAATTGTAGTGGATTACTTGCAGCTACTAAAGCATACAAAACAACCAGGGAAACTTGGATATAGGCTATTCGTGGTAAAGTGAGCACTTTTGAAAGCACTGTTTAAGATCTATTTGTATGCACGTTGTGTATTCTTCCGCCTTATGTAAGATTAACATTGTCATGGGCGTCATCACTTTATTCATGCATCGGTCAAGCGAAACTCTGAAATTATTACACAAGTAAATATTTTACAAATTTCCTCATTTTTACACTTCGATGCATTAAAAAAAAAAAACAGAAAGCGAAAGAAATAATTTAAATTATCAGAAATGGTTACCTAACACTTCTCATTCGATGTTAAGATACCATCCATAGTTACCAACTTTACTGGGTGCATGTCACTCAGGGCGTCCGTTAAAATATATGCAGGTAGGGATATTGACTATTTTATAAGGTTGGTTTCAAAAGTGCTCACTTTATTGTTAACAGCCTTTAGGTATTAAAACATTAATGCAACCCCTTGAGCTTCGGCGCCACTCACGAGCGATGACTGCTGCCGGCATTGATATCCTTGATCCTACGGCGGACGTACGAGCTGCTAAGTTCGTGGTCTACACGAAGTTCACATTGCAGTGTTTTACCCGGGAGTTGACCCTGCAGTCCAATGAATCTTTTGGCCACGGAGATCGTTGGCGACAAAGGAACGTCCAGTTGAATTTTATGGAATCCCACCGATCATATCCAGTGTTTCCATTCTACTTGGGCCTATCTTTACGCCTAACCCCAAATTTTGCTTAGAACCAAATGAAAGAGAATTTTTAATGTAGTCGAACAGATATACTTTGATAATTATTATGTTCTGCCCAGACCAATGTTGATTCGGTATGTAATAATAATAATAATAATGATTATTATTTCCCGAATCACGCCGTCTGGATATAATGGCAACATATCCGCCTTCTGTGATGCCATGCTGAAGTGTTCACAATCTGCGGGTGTTTAATTAGGTATTCAGGAACCTTAATGGCAATAATTGATGAAAAATTAAATTAAAAATATTTCAGACTGTATATTTGCATTAATTTTGTTTAGTCTATTATGCAAAATGGCACCACTGTACCGAGGATTTTGCTGACGGAATATACAGTCACCCCTGCCGACGAGGTGCCACATGAAGATGGAATGGAAACAGAAGCCTCGGTAGGTGAAGAACACGAGGCAGAGCCAGAAGAAACAGATAGAGATTCAGAGGAGAAAGGTAAAGTTCGTATACTCAAAAATCGTTAATACAGAGTGTAACAAAGTCTTAGAAGAGAAGATATCATTCGCTTAAATAACCATAAGTCAGTAATTGATAATTGAGGAACTTTCTTACGTGACTGAAGAGAGAGTGAAAAACTGAATTTCCATTTAATTGTAATCCTTTACAGAAATTGTTTAAAAGCGTGGCAACCTGTATCAATACAAGCTTTGCATCGACGTGCCATTACCTGTTGAACACTTTCAAAGACTCCAGGCATGTCCTGTAGAGAGTAGGCAGCTGCAAACGCCCGAGAGGAGAGCTCTTCCTCAGACTCATGGGAGTCTCATACTACAGGCTCCTCAAGTGTACCCACACAAAATAGCCAAGTGGAGTGAGTTCGGGATAACATAGTGGCGCACCTTCTCATTTCTGTGTTGAGGTCCGACAGCATTTGAAGCGCAGCTTCGGTGAGCAATCTATTGGACCCATTGCATGGCCTGCTCGTTCTCCCGACCTCACTTCACTCGATTATTTAACGCGTGAGGTCGCACTTTTAACCAGTTCTTTTTTTCAAATGATTACAATCAAATTTTAATGTAATGATTTCCGTCTCATTCTCGACCACGTCAAAATGTACCTCAATTATCAATTCCCAATCTATGTTAATTTACTACAACATAAGCTCTATTGGTGTCTTGTAGCATTTAGAGATGTATTGTGCATTTGGTCACATCGGGTATGTATGAATAGTATTCGCTAAAAAAATATAAGGTAAGATCGAGCTATATTCACAAATTAAATTAACAAATAATTTATAATTTTGAACCTGCCAGCGTGCTCAGACAGTTCTTTAAGAATAACGAATGCGTCGCAGGTTTTTATGGGTCAGGCACACATGTTGATACTGTGTGAATTGGGCGTTTTTTTTTTAAATAGGCTTTAATCATAAACGGAGGACTAGTCCTAAAGGATATTGTGTAAAATACGGCAACTTGTAATTCATTGCAGTTGTGGGTTCTTATAGCATGGAATTTGTAAAAAGTTGGGGTTTAATATATTAATAGTTTATTTCCTAGAACTTATTCTCAGTTTTCTTCAGCTTGTACAGGAAAGGAGAAAAACTGGAAATAAGGTGGGATGTGAACCAGTTGATTTCCATCACGTTTTCCATTAAAAAAAGATTATATATCTGTATATTCGTGCACGTTATTTAGAGTTGGAGTAACGCATTTTTTAAGGTTAAAAAATTAAGACACCAGGTTTTTGGAAACAAACTGCTTAACTGTTAACAGAGAAATTATTCTAAGTGTTAGTGAGTGGGTATCTGCGAAGTGCTACCCAAAATCTAGTGAAATGTCATCAAATTAAAGGTATGGAGAATTATGCCATGTGACGTACGTCTTCACTGCCTGTAAATCGTACGTAGAAGCACATGCATTAATTTGCACTACCTGCCATATATCTGCCTTCAAATTTCGTAAATATCAGGCAAGTATTCTTATAAAATGTTATGCCTATAGCATGGTATTTACTCTCGTATTTATTATTTTTCTGATCAAAATGTTATGCTTGTAAAGATAAGAACAAGAAATTGGCCGTGCATATAAAATGGTAAATAAACTGCCTTGCAGTTAGCACGACCAGTAAATGGTACATCGGTATGATTTTCAGGTATGTATGCTTGAGTAAGTTATTACTTTCATAATTGAAATGTGGGTACTGCACTAATGTAATAAACGGTTGTTTGGCAAGTACGAAACCATGGAATGTCAGGGATTTGAAACTGAGAGGCAGGCATTCTGCTACGAAGTGGAGGAAATTTTAAAATGTGACATATATATATGTAAACATATGTATATGAGGGTGTGTGTGCATGTGCGCACGCGAAAGTGGCGAAGGACGAAGTACGAGTGGGTTTCAGAAGCAGAGAAGAACAATCTGTAAGTTGCATTTTTTTCTGGCCAAAACCAAGTTCGAAATATCAGCGCAGTTGACGAAATTGAAAACCCAATACCGCTAATATTTTCAGAGATGTACAATTTTTTTTTTTTTTTTTTTTAATTTGTATGGCTTCCTTTAAAAATTAATATTTCTGAACGTGGCCGTTTCTAATGCATACATGTCCCACACTTTTCCTTCATGTGCTCCAGATTCCCTACATCACAAATTGTGTGGAATTTGTTAATATATTTTCAATGACGATTCTTTTTGCGGGGTATTATAATGTAAAAGGAGGAACGGTCGTTGACTAATATTGCCAGGTTCCATCCCTGTAGCTAAGATGCAGGGGAAATGCATATCAGAACATAAATCACTTTTGAAAATATTTCGTTACTGTGAGTTAACTACTCCCAGAGTTTTTAAAGGCAAATTATTAAATTAGATGGTGATACGTACCTATGCAAAATTCAGCGTGAAAGGAATCATTAAAAATATTTTTACACCCTACCAAAAATAGCTAGAAAATTTTAAAGTCTAAATTGTTATTGGTTAATTCATAGATATGGGACACGTAAATATAGAAAAGTTAATTGTCAAAAGAGAATAGCTGAAAGCTGTATACGATTAACCCCTTCACATTATCAGTACATCAAAGTTGTGTCAGTTATCTAGTACAGAAACCTGTAGGTAGCTGACGAATACTAGTTATGTAAAAAATACTATTTCTGTGACACGGAATTCAAGCAGGAGTAAAAGGGAGAAGTAACGTCAGCCATTCTGCAACGGTATTTTATTCAATGATCATTTGGATTCCATCGACGTAATTACCTTGTCGTTTCAGTTCGGTCGCGCAAATATTGGTTTACGATGCGCCTTCTCCCTCATCCTTGTAGCATGGTGGTCGTCAGTCATTTAAATGTTACTGCTCCATTACTCGCGTTTATTTCCGAGGCAGCCATTTTGGAGTTTCTGCTTTTTATTCAACTTTGGTGACCATCATATTAGATTTAGTCCAGCATTCCAGTCGCAAGGCCATCTTTCTGAATCCCACTGAACTCGAGCCTTAAAAGTTCAATTTCCTGTAGGTGTATGTAAAAATAGGTTTATATTTAAGAAAATAATTAAACATATTATGTTCCTTATTTAATTTTTGAAAAATTACCAAAATACGTACTTTTTCTTAAAAATTAAAAGGTTTTATAAAATAATATAAAAAATCTTTTGGCGTTAAGAATAGAGAATCCGGAAATACAAAATACGGATTTCAGGAACGAACAATGCCGATCCCACAAGAAGCTTTATTCGTAACTTGTGTTCGGAAAATTATCGTTTCTGAGGCAGTAACCACGTTCACCCATTCCTGCAAACATCAAACATCAAAAAGTAGAATCAGTTTCGTGTTCGCAGTTAAAAGCTGTTCACGATAAAGTGAGCACTTTTGAAATCGACCCTATAAAAATGCCACTGTCCCTAATTACGTATGTTTTAGCTGGGGCACTGAGTGGCATGCGCCCAGTAACGTTGGCAAGATGGGAGGAAAGTAGTTCCGTATCTTAACATCAAATAAAAAAGTCTTATGTAACCATTTGTGATATTTTACATTATTTCTTCCGCTTTCTGTATTTTAATGCCTCGCAGTGTAAGAAGAGCATATTTGTACAATATTAACTTTTATAATAATTTCACCGTTTCACTTGACCGAAGAATGAATAAAGTGACGAGATACATTCTAATGACAAATCCACACAAGGTGGAAAAATACAAAACGTGCATACAAGTAGATCTTAAGCAGGGCTTTCAAATGCACTCATTTTACCGTGAATATCATAAACCAACATTTAAAGCATTCAAATATTACTTAAAACTGTAAAAGTTACGTATATAACGTTTTATAAATATGACGTTACAATAAGTTGAGGGTGAGTCGTAAGACCCACGGGCTCCAAGCTTTTGACCCCGTGTTCAAATATGGCCCCGGAATAACATATTTTAACTTCTTTTAAATTTATTTTTATACGCTGTGAAATACTCGCGTAACTAAAATGAGATACTTTTTGAAATAGCCAATAATTTTTTTAAATCGGAAGAACACAAAAGCTTAAAAGAAAAATTTACGCATAACTTGTGTGAATTCATGGGTGAAAGTTCAGTGAAGTTTATTAAACTTCTTTATTGGGAGGGAGTTGGGACGTTTCTGTAGTTTCACAGAGAGTTCTGGAGATTTTTATTTTTAGCAGTATACTTCTATAATAATAACGGAAATTATTTTGACAGTGTATTTAAGCCTATGTGGTTTGAATCAGCAGCTGAGACCTCTCGGAAAGTTGTGGTGGTGCACTCGCCGGAGGATGCTGATCCTGCTCATCAGCCTCGGGGAATTGGCCGCAGGATTGTGCCAGGACCTCTGATAAGTCCCGAGGGCGTCTTGAATATGCAAGAGTTGTCCAAGCTTGAAGAGAAAGTAGGTTCAAGAGTATTCACAGCTAGAGGCAGTTCACGGTCAAATGAACACTTTTGAAAGCCCTGCTTAAGATTTACCTGTATGCACGTTGTGTGTTCTTCCGCTGTATGTAAAATTAACTTTGCCATGGGCCGCATCGCTTTATTCATGCGTCGGCCAAGTCATATTGTAAAATTATTAGAAAATATAATATTTTACAAATCTGCTCATTTTTTACAAATAGACGCATTAAAAAAAACAGAACGCGAATGGAATAATTTGGTTATCACAAATTGTTACGTAACATTTTTTATTCCACGTTATAGATATGAAACTATTTTTCATCCATCGTCACCAACTTTACTGGGCGCATGTCACTCAGTGTGACCGTTAAAATATATGCAAGCAAGGACAGTGACTTTTTTCTAAGGTTGATTTCAAAAGTGCTCATTTTATCGTGAACAGCATTTACACTTCTGTGCTTAATCACTTCCAAGCTTACAGCAAAGTGTCTTCCCTGTAATAAAATTTTTTTTACAAAGATAATAATAATAATACCTACGTGTATGGATTTACAAAGAAAAAAATTTTTTTTTTAAGCCCCTCTTCCTTATTCATTCAAAAAGGAAACCACTTTATCCCTAAGTAAAAGTACTTGTATCAGTACTGAAATTTCTCTAACTGCAGATAGGAAGTTAGAGTTGCACGAAAAATTTCTACTGATAAAAATTAATTTCACAATTAGCAGTACCACTTATTCAGAGAGTCGTTTGTGATATTTGTGATATCGAGAGTTCATTTTGACGGCGTTTTCAAATGATCGTGAGACTTGAATTCCGAATTCATTAGTCACTGTGCAAAGGAGGTCTGTTAAAATTTCTGCTAGCAAGAAAAGTTGTCAAAGCTAGCATAGAAGTTATATTAAAAAATTGGCAAAAGAATTACACGAAAATGCATTTTGTCTGCTATATAATTACAAAATTTGGTTAGTAGTTGTGAAAAGTTCCTTCATGTGCAAGTGGCGCCTCACGTAGGACTGAAGGACTGACGGCGGCCATATTGTATGACGTCATGCGAAATTACCTGCTCAGTCATTCCTGTTGGGTGGCAGCCATATTGTCAGCCAGTATGACCTTGACCTTTGGTTTTCGATCTAAAATTTGGTTTTCGAATTCAAATTTGGATTTTAAATCCCATATTTGGATTTTCGACCTCAAATTTTGTTTTGGATTTTGAATTTTGGTTTTGTGCGTCTCCGACAGCGTCCATCTTGGTTTTTATTTTCCATTATAGCATTCAATCGTCGAGGGATTTCTCGGGACCCTCCCAAGTTTTATTTCTTTTGCATTCCCCTTTTATCCTCTCTCTCTTCTTCTCGTTCTCTCTCTTCCTCTCGTTCTCTCTTCCTCTCTTCCTCTAGTTCTCTCTTCCTCTCTTCCTCTAGTTCTCTCTCTCTTCCTTCGTTCTCTTTCATTCTTGGAGTGGTTTTCTCATATTCCCTCCATCGTCCTCGTCGTCCATCTCGTTTGTTGTCTGCTGATGTCGGCCATCTTGTTTGACGTCCATCTTGTTCCATGTCGTCTGCTGGCGGCCACCATATTGTTTTGCAGTAGTCTGCTGGGTGCGGCCATCTTGTTTGCGGAACATCTTAGATTCCTACATCGGCCGCAAGAGTGTGTGCTTTTGGACATCTTTGATTCTCGCACTCGCCACCTGAGTGAAATTCCACTGGTGGCAGCTAGGAGTGCTGGCGGCCATCTTGTGTTCACTCATCGACCGCCAGGAGCGCTGGCAATTTATTTTAAGTGTGATCACAAAAAATGCTGGAGTCGCGCGGTTTCGTTCCGGCTACTCTTGCGTCGCTAGTACGGTGTTCTAACCACAAGACTACCATTTTTTTAAAAGTGTATTTTGACTTTAGAATACAGAAAATACAATAGAGGACAGAGAGTCAAAAGTGCGCATGTCCTTACCCTGGTCTCAAACTTTTTATTACAAATTAAGTTGTTACGACATACACACACACACACACAGGGATACACTTTAAAAGAAAAACAAATAATGCCCATATTTTTTGTTCAGTGTCTTATCTTTCACCATCAGCCACCTCGCCCTACGCAGTCTGTCAACAAATTCACGTAAGTGGAAGGGTGTAGGCGTATTGACAGTAAAGTCGATCAAGTTCATGGGTAGCCAGACCACCGCTCTCCGTTTGACGGTAGGGAACGCTGTCAAATCAAGGAAGCAGAGTGTCTCTTCACGTATGTCATCAGCTACCACGTCAAGTCGATGCGACGTCGACACCAAGTCCATAAGGGACAGGAATAGATACAGCTGGTAACCCGATGAAGTGCTGTATCACAGTGATCACATATGACGCATCGGTCATCGGCGTCAAGGAAAATACGTTTACGTCGAATCTTAGTGGTTGTTAAGTCGTTGACAAAGGAATATGCAGACGCTCGGAGTGCGGTGGGTAGTTCTACATCTGCTATATTTTTCCATATTGTATCCCAGTGCAAATTGGCCCATTTGAGTTGCACCCGCGGAACTACATTCACAATCCTGCAATAATGTTTGTATAGTAGACTCGTAGTGACGCTTACGCCGGCCTGTAATTCAATGAGAGTTTGTTTCACGCCTTGAAGTGCCTGTAGGTAACGTCGAGGGAGAATGTGATAATTTGTCCATACTGCGCGATGAAGCGCCGTGACTTCGCGGTTTTCAGACGTGAATCGTTGTATAATAGTTCTCTCAAACAAAGCCCTAGCTTTCAGTTTCACATCCACAAGGCCCAAGCCTCCTCTGTCTGCCGGAAGAAGTAATTGCTCCCTATTCGCCCCGAATAGATACCCACGCCACATGAACCACCGTATGCACTGTTATGTTGTGCGTCGGTTGCTTTCGGCATGGGGAATAGGTGCGCTACATACCATAGCTGTGACAATAGATACGTGTTTACAATATAAGCTCTTTGTATAATATTGATGTTACGAAGCCGAGCAGTTAGAAGGCTGCCGCGTACTTTATGCACCACTGAGTCCCAGTTGCATTTAATCATTTGCTCGGAATTTTGCATAAATTCTATTCCCAACGTACGAAGTTTATCAGTTTTGACATATGGGGACACTTGTCGCACAGCATGTGGCTCGGGCCTCAGGTCGAGTAATTTAGTATTCGCAGAGTTAACTAGGGCAGTTGCCGCGCGGGTGAAGGCGGATAGCGTGTCATTAATTCCAGCAACGTCGTCTTCACTCCGCACTATGCACATGACGTCATCCGCGTACCCAATGAATGTTAGAGTTCCTGTCCCAACACTGATACCGTTGAGTTTCGAGTGAAGTGTTCGTAGGAGTGGTTCGATGTACAGTACGAATTGAGACATGGATATGAGACACCCTTGACGTGCGGAGGATTTAATGGTAAAACTTTCTCCCAACCTACCATTAAGAGATATCTGTGTTGTTGCACCTCTTCGCAGAGTTTGTAAAATGGCGATAGTTGGTGGTGGGAAGCATAATTCTGTCAAGTAAATTCCAGTCCACTCGTTCGAAGGCTTTGTCAAGGTCAATATTCAATCAAAGACACCGGTCCCGGAGTCGATTTGGCTATTAATTGAACATCTCGCAATACTGCAACGCCTTGAATGATATAGGTGTTTCGCACCTCGCAACATTGTTCAGGTCCTATAATGTCAGATACGACGTGCTTCAGGTGATTTGCGAAGATGCGCGCAAGAATTTTATAGTCCGTGCAGAGCAGAGTAATAGGCCTGTAATCAGTAATGTGGAGAGGGTGATTTTTCTTAGGGATCAGAACCAAAATACCTTCAGTTTGATATCGACAAAGTGTATGTGTGTGTGTGTATGTGTATATATATATATATATATATATATATATATATATATATATATATATATATATATATATATATAAACAATCTCAATCTTCTCAGGTGAGGTAGGGTATGTGGGGTCTGAGTTCGAGACTTAAAACTATACAAAAATTAAATATTAATTCTCTTTCCGACAAATCTCTGATATATTTTTTCCCCATGTCACGTGGAAATATTCTGAATGATGGAGGTGAAACTAATATCAGCACAGGTTAAATTACAGGTGAAGTAATTTGTACATTTTGCTTTAATTTACAGACTTGACATAATACTATTTGATACATACTCTTTCGTAGAACATTTCCAGCTGTGAACATTCAAGCGCCATATATTCGAATCTACCACATTGTAGTTAACACATTGGTAGGTCTTGTAGCCGATGGCAAATGGTCAGTTAGTATCTTCTTCATGACATTTTTGGCACTTGTGCTGTTAGAGAATGTATTGTCGCGATACTCGTACTCGCTTCCCGATGAACAACAAACATTGGCTTGGTGCTTCTTGCTATGCATATGCAATGCATCACTACAACTAAACACAACATCACAGTGGTACATCTTGTATCCTGAACTCAACATGTAATGACAACTTTCATGTCGCTGTGTGTTACCACTTTTGCTAAGAAGTATTTCCGCAATAGCACAATTGTAGCGTCCCTTGCCGACGACGACGATGTCGGTGGTGGTGTTATAGATGGTAAGTGTTCGTCTGATGATTCTGTCTTCATATTGTAGTAGAGTACGTGATCGCTGTAGATGCGATCTGCTTCCCGCCGTCTAGTTTGTTTTGCACGTCGTGAGGTTGGCTCAGTAGATGCCTGCTGGCTGTGATGCATACGTCTGCATGGTTGTAGGACGGAAATGTTACCTCATCCATTCGTTCGCTGTCTAGCCAGTGAAGTTGACCGCTCAACTTGTTTACACTAATTCATCTGTACATGCCTGAGGTGCCTTGTATTTTTATTTTGCTGCTCGCTTTCGGTGTGTCTTACACCAGCTGCTGGAATGTGTCATGTCTGTACCGATATCACTACCTTGATCAGCCAAGAATCTCTTTGTCCTATTGTAGATAGGTAGGTAGGGATGGTTTTTTTTCGTGTCGTGCGAGAAAAATTCTTTAGGCATGCATGTACGCACGATATGTCTGTAGAGTGTTGTGATTTCATCTTTCTGTATACCATCAAAATATTCTGACCGCGAGAACGGCATGTCGTCATTTTCACTATGCCCTCTCGGCTAGAGAAAAAGCAATATGGATCATTGTGTGTTCGTAAAAACTGCTTATGCAGACCTTAAAGTGAGTAGGGTGGGCAGAAGCCTTATCCTCTATTCGAAGCGATATTTTAGAGATATGCTAAAATTTACAGATAAATGTTTAAAAAAATGGTAGCTTGTACTGAGTTCATCTCAGCAATGGACACGCATGTGTAATATTTTGCTTTTCAAATCTATTTGCCACAACACATAGCAATGTTGACACACTTGCACGACTAATAGTTTAAATACATGTTTCTTATGCTATAAATGATATAAATTCAAAAAAAGTACATGTATAGATAATGTTTAGACGAAATAAATTGTAAACTTGTACTGAATTCCTTTCGTAAAGGAATTACTTGTCTGACACGATTGGTCTGCCATCCTGGAGCCCGACACATCTCTCTCGCCTAGTGTTCTGTACCATCCCTTCGACTTGGCGAGAGCTGCACGATGTTCGCGTCACTGGTTGGCCACCTGAGCTAGTCGGCCGCGTCGGACGTGTTCTACTGCCAGTGATGTGAGTGTTGGCTGAATTTGACGGCTTTGTTTCACTTAGTTCGTGCATAAGGATAGCCTAAGTTTGTCTGGCATCTTTTAACACAGCATACAGCACCCGGTGCATGTGTGTAATATGCGATTGCGCTGGTTGGTAAGTGTTGATAACTATTTTCGTTTACCTTAGTATTTTTATATCTGTTTATTTATACTATCATACCGTATGATGTGCGATTCTTGTGTTGGTTGTTAAATGCTTATAACTATTTATTCTAATGATTTTTTATACATCTGTTTGTCTCAGCGTGTATCAAGGACGTCTCTCTTGCGAAGCTAATGATTTAAATGATACATGTTCAAAATAAGTACTTGTACTATTTTAATTTATAGTGATGTCTTACATATTAGTCGATCGCTCAGTGCTGGACAGGACGTGTGCCTTGTGCTGCTAGTAATGGCTGAATCAGACGGTTTCATTTCACTCGATTCGTATGGAAAGTGTTTGCTATTCTGTTGTACTGACCAGAACGGTCTGGCCTTGTCTAGGATCTTTTAATATATCGTGCAGCACCTGGTGCAGGTGTAATAAGCGATTGTAATGGCCGGTACGTGCATATAACTATTTTTATATCTGATTGTATCAGTGTGTGTAGCAATGTTGTCCTTATTGTTGCCGCACTTCACAATAATACTTTTTTTGCCTAACATAACACTCGATGCTTGTGCAATATATGTAGGTTGTTAAATAGCTATAATCATTTTACTTTCATAACTGTTCGCATCAGCACGCTGCAGGCAACGACTTTTTGGGCTACAGATGGTTTGAATGTATGTATGTGCTTGTAGTTAGTTCTAGCACTATAAATGTCGTGTATTTACAACGGAATACACTGTTCGCCTATACTGTATAAGTTAATTCCTCTCGTAAGGGAAAAGCGCATGTATGATTCGGCTGGTCTACCATCATGGAGCCCTGATGTGTCTCTCGACTAGTGTTCTGTGCCATCCCTTCGTCTTGGCGTGTCGTGAATGGTGCCTGCGCTGACAGTCGTCCACTTAGACTGCCTTACAAATTCTCACGATGTTATTTGGTCGCGCAACGATGGACGGTTCGGACATGTTCTGCTGTTAGTGTTAGCTATACTCTGAATTTATCGTTTTCACACATCTATCAGTCATTGTATATATCTTAAACAGTTCTAAAATTATAGCTAAGTATGCTTATGTGTGCTTAGATCATACTTGTCCCCCACGACCCTTTTCAAAGTTGGAGCTGATGCCTATGTTATGAATTTGGAGTGTATATTCTCAACGATTCGGAAATAAGATCCCACCATGCTTCTAAGTGCACTTAGGGCATACTTTACATTGCGATCATTCTCGTTATTGTATATGATGTCTTTGTTATAAATTTGGTATCTATGTCTTAAATGGTTCAGATATTACAGCCACCTATGCTTATAAGATGATATTTAGTGACTTTTGTTCTGCATGTGTGCTACAGGTGTCTCTGCTGCACCAAGAGTTGGCACGTCTGCAAGGACTGCCCAACGACGAAAACGTGCTTGAACGGGCCCGCTCCCCCGCGGCCAGCATGGTCTTGGAGGACATGTGGAAGTACATCAACCTGGAGAAGAGGATCGAAGCCATCGAGGAAACCATACAGAGGGCAGTTTTCATTTCTGCTCGATTGCGCATATTAAGCGCATCATACTCACGTATTTTCTTCCATGACTTCATTTTAGGAGTCAGTATTTAAAAACGAAGCTATTTGAGGCACGTCATAACCGTTAAAGACCGTTAAAGGCTGTTTACGATAAAGTGAGTACTTTTGAAATCAACTTTAACAAAAAGTTACTGCCCCTACCTGCATGTATTTTAACGAGCGCGGTGAGTTACATGTGTCCGGTAAAGTTGGTAACGATGGAAATTAAAATAGTTAGTTACAAATATCAACGTCGGATAAAAAATGTTAGGTGACCATTTGTGATAACTTAAATTATTTCTGTCGCTCTGTGTTTTTTATTGCTTCAGAGTATAAAAATGAGTAATTTTGTACAATATTTACTTTGAAAATAATTTCACAGCTTCACTTTGATAAAGTGATGAGGCCCATGGCAATGTTAATTTAACATAAGGCGGAAGAACACACAACATATATAAAAGAAGATCATAAGCAGGGCTTTCGAAAGTGCTCATTTTACAGTGAACAGCCTATATTTCCAAATACAACTCATTTTTCTTTCATGATTAGTTTCACATATGCTACCGTAATAAAATATTACCTAATGATTTAATAATTTCAATCTCACATGGGAAAATACAGGTGAAATTGAAACTGCACGAATGTCAAAAAATTTGTTGAGTAATTCTGTAGGTCATATATAGTTGTGATTTTTTAGGTCTAGTCATAAATTTTTATTACGAATATTGTAAGAAAAATTTAACATGAAATGGATACTACACCCTTCGCGAAATTTAACATGGAATGAATACTACACCCTTAGCGAAATTTAACACGGAATGGATACTACACCCTTAGCGAAATTTAACATGGAATGGATACTACACCCTTAGCGGTCTCTCTTTCACCCCAGATGGCTGAAGGACGGTCGTTGTACATACAACTTTATATTCTTAATCGGCACACTCGCCCATTGACTAGGGTAGAGTGGGGCAATTCTGATCACGAGGCAAATCCGATCATAATAAGAAAATTGGCAACATTGCAAGCAGCGAGCAGGAAGAAGACTTTGTCATCCCATCAGTCGCGAGAGGGGAGTTTGGTGTTCAGTTCGTGAAAAGTTTTCACCGGTATTATTAAAATTGCAGTTTACAAGGCTATCAATGTCGACACCAAGGTAAGTGAAAAAATTAATTTTTATCTCTAAATAAACGTCCATGTTTCAAAATAAGGCGTCGCAGTCACAAGAATTGATATTTTTGTAGTATCTTGGTTTTTGTCTTGTAGCTTACTCATTGAAATATAATATCCGTGTATTTTTTCCGATAAAAAGTAGTTTACACTTAACAGTTAGGCCTTCAGAGCTAGAAGTCAACAAAGCGGGGTAATTCCGATCAAGACATTGGGGCTATTCAGATCATAATGAAAAACGCATTTCTGTGCACAACAGGAGACGGAATGGGCCATAGTTACCTTCAAATCTTAATAGCTGTTACTTGTTAATGTTTCATAGCCATATAAACTCTGCTGACAAAGAAAAGGGTAACTTGGTGTTTCAAGGTCAGTCCAGGCGATAAACATTACCTTAGAGTCTCCTAGCTGTCGCCCTTCGGGCAGTGGTGATGTTTATCTGTTTGAGGAGGCACATTCCCAGCGACTAATGGTTTCGCTGCTGCTGATAATACTGTGGCAGGGCGCACCCTATATCGTTCAAGAACAGACGGCTGGCTGGTCGCACTCAGTATAGGCCTAACTGATTACCATTAATATTTTCTATTCAGTAGTTACAAGAACAAATGCATCATCCATTAATAAAATATAAGACGAGAAGCATACAATAATATAACAATTAGAGGATTGGTCAGCACACTGTTAAAACACACAGCATCTTTAAAGAGCCTATTCTGTAGAGTTTTCAACTCTTGTCAATGTGTGTTTGGAATTACAATAACAATATCCAAATGTCGTATGTGGGAACCATCTTGGTAGAAGATTTAACACGATGGACATCCATTTATAATAGTTTATTAATTTGTCTATCCTTGATTTGTATCTCAAACCCCTTCTGGAATATAAGGCAAAGGCTCTACAAATCCGTGCTACCCAAGTGATTCTGTTGGACATATAATCTCATGCAATGCTTACATATTCTTTCATGTATTTTACAAGAGCCTTACTTGTGACGAAAAAATTATGATTGCAAATCAACATAACCCGGCGTCTTTATAAATTTCAAATGGTAAGAAACTACAAACGATAAAACATTACCCTTCAGTGGTCCGAGGAGTCGATGTCGCAGGTTATAAGCAGCATCCTCCGTGGGGATACAACCATAAGTGCAGCTGCTAGCTTACATCATATACCATTTACCACACTTCAAAATAGGATACAAAAATTGAAACTACATCAGTTGCTTGGGGCCAAGGGGAATGAATATAAACATAGAGTAGGTCATCCATCTGTACTCAATGCTGAGGAAGAAGAGGAACTGTGTGAGAGACTGCTTAACTTGTCGATGAGAGGCTTTGGTTTGACTACCATTCAGGTAAGAAATGTAGCATATGCGTACGCGGAAGTGAAACGTCTCGAAGTTCCCTGAAATAATTCCGAAAAATTAGCAGGTAAAGATTGGCTTGCTGGGTTCATGGGCAGACATCCTCAACTATCTTTGAGAAAACCAAAAGGTTTATCGAAAATGAGAGCAGCTGCCATGAACGAAAAAGACTTAAGCAGTTTTTATGAGCTCTATGGAAATTTAACAGCTGAACTAAGGCTTGGTGAGAAGCCAGAGAGAATTTTCATTGTGGAGAAGTCAGGGTTTCCTTTGAACAACAAACTATCGAAAATAATTTACGAAAAAGGTCAAAGAGAAATCATCAAGCCGACTAATATAGAACGTGGTGAAAATGTGTCCGTAGTGGTTTGTTTCAGTGCTAGTGGGGTATACATCCCACCGTTCGTGATTTTCAAGGGTGCGCGTTATCGGGAGTCATACTGTGCGAATTTGCCATCTGGCTCTGTAGCAGCAATATCTGAATCTGATTACATAAATAAGGACTTGTTCCTCAAATGGTTGCAACGTTTTCAGGAACACCGACTCCCAGGGTAGTGCCTACTTATTTTGGATGGGCATGCATCGTACTGTTCACTTAAGTGTCTGAACTTCTGTACAGTCAATGAAATTGAACTTCTCTGTTCGCCACCCCATACCACACACGTCCTCCAGCCCTTAGATCGAACATTGTTCAAACCATTAAAGACTTTCTGCCACCAAGAAGCACCTGCATTCATTCACAACAACCCAACACAATCAAATACCAAGTCTGACTTTGGAAATATTTTCACAGCAGCATGGAACAAGACTGCATCCCATGGGAATGCTACCAAAGGGTTCCAGTGCGCTGGCCTTTACCTATTTAACCCTGAAGTAATCTCATTGAATAGATTTCTACCATCTGCAGCTTTCCAAGGTAACTATTCTCCAATCCCAACAGGGAGCCCTCCTACTATACCCACTGCAGATCCATCTTCTGATGTTTCTCGTGAGTGTTCTGCAGACCATGCTAAAAGTAAGTCATGTTACTATAATCGCAGTTGATCGCTCCATTTATTAAGCTTCACCTACTTTGTTTGTGCCAGCTTCTACCTCAAAGTCTCCCAACAAGCAGACAAATTCTCTATTTAATGACATTATTCCAACTCCACACAAATTATCCAGAAATCCAAACATCCCGTAGCAAACAAGAATTAAACAGACAGCTCGTCATCTGACATCGGAAGGAAACATCAAGGAAACTGTAGAAAGTGTTAAAATTGCGATAGAGAAAAAGAAACAGGCGAATGGCACAGTAAAAAAGACGTAGACTGTTTGCAGAAAAAGAAATGTTCTCAAGCAAAGGACAAACCCCCTTAATGAAAGATTCGAATGATGCACCGTGTGGTTTTTGCAACAGAAGATGGAGCCAGTCTGCCAACAGAGGGGATTGGATCAAGTGCCAGAAATGTGGAAGCTGGTATCACGAAATCTGTGTTGGTGCCGAAGGACGAAAGCATTTCATATGTGGTAGATGTCTGTGAGCATAATTGCCCCACCATGATCGGATTTACCCCACTCATGATCGCAATTACCCCACCAAATTTTGTGTATCCTCTAATTTCATCTTTCACTAAAAAAAATTCTTGTGAATGTTGAAAATGTTATTAATATGCTAATTAATTGGTGGTAGCACATATACATGTTGAAGTTTATGTTCATGCATTTGTATTAACTAATTCTTATTTCCACTTACTTTATTTACAAAACCGTTTGAATTGATGGGAATTGCCCCACTCTACCCTATCAGGGATTTGAACCCGGAAGTCGTGGCCTGAGGTAACGCGCTTAGACCTGGACCACGGAGGTCGTTCGGGGGAAACATAAAATGTCTGATTTCTGCAGAGAATTTAATTCCATTAACGTTCGTTTGTAGAAACTCTGATAGGAGCCTGACTGTTAGTATTCTGCTGTGGGCTGTAAACTTCACAACTCTGCCTTTGGTGCATGTGGTCATAACAGTCGTATCCGACAGTGCGGCGTAATAAATACAGCTCTTTATCATAGCAGCTTTTCACGTTCGAAATGAAATACACTAAGATGTACTGAAGAAGTTTTTCAGTCTTACTTTTAAGAAAAAGTGGTTGCTCATTAAAATGACATAAAGTGAAGGAAATGGTGGACAACAATACTACCATAAATAAGCATACATATATTTGTAAAACATGCCAAGTAAAAGCACCTGCCTAACTTGCGAGCAAATTTTCTTGTAGGATTTTTAATATATAAGGTTTATTATAATAAATAACTTAACTTATGCAGAATTAGTTTTTACCGGAAATGAATTTCCACTTCGGACGTACTGCTGTATCACAAATAGAGTATACCATAATATAAATTAATGGCTAAATAGTTACAACATTAGCGTAGGTGAAACTATACTTAACATTCCTTTAAGCTTTCTAATAATAAAACAATAACTTCATAGCTGAGTTTCACACTGCCTATTACTGAAACTAAACAAAAAGTTTGTGTTCCAATTAAAAGGTTTGCGTGTAAAGGCGATAGCAGACGCAATGTAGGTTCCGTTGTCGCGCTCTTATCGTACCATTCATTTCATACCTCAAAAAATCATAATAGTCCAGGTGTGCAGGCACCTTAAATGTGTAAAAATAAACTTACCCCGGTATTCTAAAGAGAATTCTTTCTTATTGTCGTAGAAAACATACACACGTCTCGCTAGCAAGTTTGATTTATGTCGTCTCCGAGGGAAACACAGCGAAGTAATGTGCAGGGTTTGTAGTCGTGCAGAAAGCAAAAAACCCATTTACATAGCGAACCTTAAGAGTTTTCGATGTAGCAGTGAGTATGGGCGCTTCTTCTGTGTGCAATAAATCTCGTTCCGGTCAGTAGGTACACGACAGAGAAGGTAACCGTGAAATTAAAAATAGGAACCCGACAATAGAGGTTTTCCATGAGCTCTATACCTTTCTGGCCCGGAGAAAATTGACTGTGAATATTTTTCTAACCACAGCTCGGAAACGGGTGTCAAACGTGCATTTTCAGTCCACGTAATCGAAACAGTAAATATAATGAGCAAAGTATTCTTGGCTTTTGAATTCCAGCTGCCGCCGACATTTCGGCTGCAAAGCGGGGGCCGCGGTGGTTAGTGGTCAGACCACTCGCCTCCCACCTAGGCGAACAGGGCTCGATACCCGGCGGGGTCGCTCCCGGATTTCCGCGTGTTGGAATCGTGTGGGACGATGCCGCTGGTCGGCGGGTTTTCTCGGGGATCTCCCGTTTAACCCGCCTTCCATTACGGCACCATTCCATGCTTACCTGATTTCACCCTAATCGGCTCTCAAGACCTCTATGTGAAGGTTGAAGTAAAACAACTGCCATATTGCACTGCACCCGATTATACAACGTGAAGAACTGATTAAAAAAAACTATTACAGATACCATAAGAATGGTCAAAAAAGTGTGATTTATGTTCTATATGAGAGAAGAATGTAAATGTTTTCGCAACATTATGAAATGTTTTAATAAAATATACTTTTTAATGTAAAAAAGGAATTAATCAACAGAGTCCCCATTAAAAAAAAAAGTGCATTTCCGTTTTGGATGCTCAAATAAATTTTTTTTAATAAAGAAGGTCATAATATCTACTGCGTTCATGTGTATATCATATCATATCAATTTTATAGTTACCTTATTTACGTCTGTTTCAGCCATAAATGTTTGACAAATGGACGCACATAAAATCAATTATAGAAATAGTCTCTACATTATTATTACAATTTTTTTTACACACAATCATAGTAAACATTATGTCGATAATCCATGACGAGGATTTCCTTATAAATTCTGCTTTCTGAAGCATCTAGAATGGAAATATGCTTAAATTTTATTTAAGATACAGACTATTTAAATCGCTTTATTTTTTACATTAAACCCAAAAAACCAGGAATTCTCAATGGTAGCGAAAGCCGGCAAACTTTATATTCGGAAATATTATCCGTATGGTATTGTAACATAATTAGTATGAAGAACTGTTTTTGATATTGTTGATTAACTATAGACTCTGGTCTTTAAAGAAAATTATTCCCTGCAGCTCTCATCATTAACCCAGACACTGGCCAAAGAGACAGACCAGAATCGCAACGACATAGCTGAGTTAAACAAATCCCTGGAAAACTGCAGGGACCAGATAGACAAACATGAGAATGGGCTTTCAGACCTGAGCATCCGAGTTGAAGACCATATTGATACCAGGTAAAACTAACTACACGTTAGACACTGGTAAACTTGCAGGTGAGCATACCGGCAACTGGTTTATTCACTTCTGGAGTTTACTGTTATTCAAGACACGGAATACTTTTACGCTTGAAATAATTATAACAACCGTATAAGAGACTGACCTATGTTTAAATAATTGCAATCTTAACTCATTTACAGAAGCATAGATCAGCAGCTATCAGATGATATACACAAGCGAAAGCTTGTGTATATATATCGCATGCAACCGTTGCTCATCACCAACTTACGTGTTGATAATACACAGGCCACTGGAGTGCGAAATTTTAGAGTTTAGAAACTTTAGAAACAAGTTTTCCTCATAACATATCTATCTTCATCCTTCCTTCCGCTATTGCCACATGAAAATTTTTCTTCACTTGAAAACACGAAATGATTCCACGAATCTGGTTATTTATATGCGTCTTACGTGCTCTGTTCTGGCCGGTAAAGTTGTATTTACAACCATCCGTCGTGTCCGTCAGTCAGTCATCCGTCTTGCTGGGAGGCGAGCGCGCTAATCGCTCAGCCACCGTGGCTCTTTAGTTGGAGGTGTATTTTGGTTGGAAATACATTTTCAAGAGAGATAAATATTGGGGAAAAATTTTTTTACGTGATAAGAATTTGTACTGAATTATTGTTTACATTATAAATTACTGAATTTGCCAACAAAGATAAATAAAGGCAGATCCACCGCCTTGCGTTTTATTTCGAAGTGCGAATTCGTTTCTACGGAATGTCGTCACAAGGCGATGGTCCATCCGTCGGTCCGCCAAAAGTTAAAGAGTTTGAGAAATTTTTTGACGGGACTGACGGATAAAAATAAATAGTTGCCCTGCGATTGGTGGCAGATCACGTGACTGGCAGGTGCGACGGATGGTTGCGAGTCCAGTTTAAGAGGAAACGTCTTACATTTGTAGTGGAGTAGAGAGATTTGGGTGGCTCTTAACAACGAGGTCTTGGAAGCCGATGAGGCCGAAGCAAAGTGGATATGATGCAGCGCCGGAATGTAAGAGCGGGGAACGAAAAATAGGAGGACTCCGAGAATAACCTCCGACCAGCAGCACCGTCTGGCACGATTTCCACGTGCGATAATCTGGTAGTGATGCCCCCGCGAATATGGCAACTCAACCGTAGCTCCCGTTTGACGTTAAATGTTATGTATATTTTTATTTTGCGTTATTAATATTTTATGCATATAAATTTAATGTGTAAAAAGTTAGATATCAGTGAATGCTGTTTAATTGGCATGGTAATTTGCATATTTTAACTTACATTGTATTTGCTCCTTACTAAACTGACAGGAGATTAGTTCTGCTGTAACTACTGTTACTTCGGTAGAATTGTAGTTTGAGATGTTGAAACCATTTTCTTAAGTGAGTTATGTTCAATTGTTGTTGGTATCTTTAACTAACTAATGTCCAGTAGCTACTATGCTCACGTATTGTTGAAATAGTTATACTACAAACTGTATACCCTATGTTAAATGTACACCCGATTTGAAAGTTTTCATAAGGCGCTATACCTGACTTTGGTTCCACACACATCGTTTTCATCATTGAGCTCAGCTCACTCAAAAGTTTTACAGGGAGGTTTTTATTTTTAATATAGGCAGTTCACGGCGAACGGAATAATTTTGAAAGCCCTCCTTAAAATCTACTTGTATACACAACGCGTATTCTTCTACCACGTGAAGTTAACATTGCCATGGTCCTTATCGCTTTATTAATCCGCCGGTCAAGTGGAACTGTTTGATTATATGAAAAGTAAATATTTTACAAATTTGCTCATTTTTACACTTTCATACATGAAAACAGACAGCGAAAGAAATTATTTCAGTATTCACGAACGTTCGTCTAACGCTTTAAATTCGACGTCAAAACGTGAACCTACTTCCCTTCCATCGTTACCAACTTTACTTGGTGCATGGCAGCCAACGTGCCCGTTAAAATACATATACAGGTACGGCCAGTGGCATTTTCGAAAGGTTGATTATGAAGCGTTCAATTAACCGTAAACGTCATATAAGTAATCAATGAATGTAAATATTTACTATAGACTATTCTCAGTTTCTTCACACTTTTCGAATCAAAGCTTTGAATAATCACACTATATATAGTATGTTGTGTATGACAAGCATTTTATACTTGTGATTAGTTAAATAGAGTGTAGTGAAGTGAAAATATTTGGGCGGCTCTTAACAGCGAGGCCTTGAGAGCCGATGAGGGTGATTGAGGTGAGTATGGAGCGGCGTCGGAATGAGGGGAGGGGGAAGCGGGAGATCCCCGAGAGACTCGTACACCAACGGCATCGCCCGGCAAGATTCCCACTTGCGAAAATCCGGTGACCCGACCGGGGATTGAACTCGGTTCGCCTTGGTGGGAGGCGAGCGCTAATCGCTCAGTCACCGTGGTCGCCTAGTTAAATAGAACTTTTGCTTATATTTTATCTATAAATTATAATATTTAATTTATAACTTATATGAATAAAACAGGGTGGAAATAGGTGTGTTGGTAATGCGTAGTGATAAATAGTTATACAAAATATTGCACTGGGCGTTCAAGAATGCGGTGCGTTGTCCCTTTAGCGCATATTTAAAGATGTGGTTTTAAAGTTTGTTTGCATGAGGCGCAGGAATATCCTGGGAAGTAGAATTTGAGAAGGGCTTCAGAAAAGAGTGGTTCTGCAGCAGAAGGATTGTGTGCAAAATGTTTTGTTCGCGTCGGCAGTGACGAGAGAGACGAGAGGCCGACGGCGGAGCACGGCGTCGAGGACCCGAAGGAAGGACGCGCGGACTCGTCGCACGTCCTACCTGACATGGAGGGGATGGAGGAGGACGAGAAGTTCCGCGTCATCGAGGACGTGCTGGAGCGGCTGTGGCAGAGGGTCGAGAGCCTGACGAGGGACCTCGCCGGCGCCACTCCGTCTGTCTCGTCGGAGGCGGACAGGCCGGAGGACGGACTACCCGAGGACAGTACGGTAAGACAGGTCAGACCTCGTGTAACCCAGGTAAATTATGTCACTACATTCATGCCTCTACGTATTATGTAAACAACTGCACAAGCTTTTTCGTGAAGGCCAGGCGTCATGCGTCGCCGTATAGGGAATTAAATGCTAAATTCGGGCAAAGATCTCTCAGTCGGTTTTTGTGGTAGTATTTTCAACGAAAGATTTTTTGTTAGAGACTGAACGCATCTATATTTGTAAACCTTCCAAATTTCAATTGTTTAAGTTTTAAATGTACTTTTTAATTTTTCTTATATAATTGTTACATTTCATAAATAATAAAAAAGTGAATTTACAATAAAAATAAAAATTTGGATTGTTTACAAATCTAGATGTGTTCAATCTCTAACAAAAAATCTTTAGTTGAAAATACTACCACAAAAAATGGCTGTGAGATCCTTGTCCGAATTTAGTATCTAATTCACTATACGCCGATGCATGGTGAAGCCTGGCCTTAAAGGCTGTTTACGGTTATTTGAGAACTTTTGAAATCAACCTTTGAAAAATGTTACTGCCCTTACCTGCATATACCTATAATTTAACGGTACGCCCAGTAAAGTTGGTAAAAACGGAGGGAAAGTAGTTCCAGGTCTTAACGTTGAATTACAAGTATTATGTTCAACATTTATGAATACTGAAATTATTTCTCTTACTTTCTGATTATTTTTAAAACGTACTAGTGTAAGAATCGTGATACTTGTAAAATATTCACTTCCGTGATAATTTCGTAGTTTCACTTGATCGACGCATGAATAAAGTGAGCAGGCCTATGACAATGGCAAAGTTACATGGAATAATTCACAATGTCCATACAAGTAGTTTTTAAGCAGGGCTTTCAAAAATGCTCATTTTTATCGTGAACAGCCTATAATAGTCTCCCTTTAGATTAATACACATAGCTGCATTTCCTTTAGTCGTGTCTGTTACATTTAGTTAGTAGTATCTATTTTCGAAACGCTGGAGTGTCCTGATGCAAACTAATCAGTGTCTTTAGCGACTTGAAATTTTTCCTCCGATGAAAGTGTTCAGACTGCATGGCTAGTTTTCGTGGCTTCCATACAGTTTGAAATTTTAGTTCAGTTCCTCTCAGTTATCGCTGAAACTCTATTCAACAACTGACGGTTAGGAGGCCCGACGTACTTTTTATAGCCGCAGACCTTGACTTGGAAGGTTGGCAGCACCTCCAGTTTAGCTGAGAGTCACGAGGTCAGTAATCCAAAGAATTCTTCAGAGGTCTCAAAGACACCTGATACCCAAGGTCGGGAGCGGTACGCGCCCTGATAGGCATAACAGGCATGATTTGTAAACATTCCTTTGTCAAAACCCGGCGGCTCCAGTTGCAACTGATAGCGCGCTCGCGTCAATAAATCATCTAACTATGCTGTCCTTCACCACCGCTCGCTCGTGCGGAACAAAGTAGCGAACGTGTAACACTGCCCCCTTCTCAGATATGTTCGTCCCGAACAGACCCTGGAATGTCTGGTCTTTCGTAGAGTCCTAGTGGATCGATGTGGACAACCTTCGGCTTCGTCCGAGAGCCGTGACGACAAATCCGAAAGACCACATTGTTGATCTTATTCAGAATCCTGTTGGAAACTTCCCAACATTTCTGTAGCTTCGGGCAGTACACTTTTCTCCTCTATGGGATGTGCAGCCACACTAGTTGTCCTTTAAATATCTCAACCGACAGTCTCCTATTATATTACGTCTTCATTCTGTCACTATTTATACTGAGGTGCTGTCGAGCAAAATCATGAATGCCAACAAGTACGTTACATAATTCGCTGGCATAATCAGAGCTGCAACTAACTCTTCTGTCGGTCGGCCAAACAGCAGGTCAATAGGGAGGTGTAGCTCTCTTCCGAACAGCATCCTTGATAGCTTTACCCTTGTGTACTCGTGAACTGTTGAACGGAAAGCAAGAAGAAACAATGACATCTTTGAATTTCAGTCCTTTAAGTTGCCTGCCACAAAGATCGACAGGTATTACTCAAGAATGCGGTTAAGCCTCTCAACCATTCCATCCGACTGAGTGTGTAAGTCTGTACGCCTAATTTTTTTCATTCCCAGAATTTTCGTCACCTCCAGGAAGACCACAGCATCAAAGTTTCTTCCCTGATCAGAGTGGAGTTCTAGTGGCGCCCCAAACCTCGAGAAGACATGCTTTATAAGTGAATAGGCCACAGTACATGCTTCCTGGTTCGGTAGCGGAATGACCTCAGGCCACTTAGTAAAGTAATTTTGGGCCACCAGTAACTACCAGTTACCTCTTTATGTGATAGGCAAGGGGCCCAGAATATATACTGCCATCCTCTCGAATGGGGTACCAACATTGTATTTCTGGAGGTGACCTTGTCCTCTGGTCCTTGGACCTTTACTTAGAGTACTTACCATTTTGGCCGACAGCAAGGTAAGGGTGGAAGTGTGAAATTGCCTTCACCATGACCAGGAGCTCCCTGTGTGTGTGATGTAGTGATTTCTCTCAGGCCCCTTACTGAAGTATTCTAGTGGTCTTACTTTCCCATCTTGAACCCGAGAAAACAGCTCCAATGCCTACATCGCTAGCGTCAGTGTCCAAAATGAACATGCCCTCACTTTTTGGTAAACCCAGGACTGTTGGAGATATCATAATTTCCTTTAGCTTACGAAAAGTATTTTCACACTTAGTGGTCCAATGAAATTTCCATTTTCCCTCAGGCAGTTCATGTAGTCTTGGTGATCGAGGAGAACCCATCTACAAATCGAAGATAGTAGGCACATAATCCCAGAAAACTCCACACTTCAGTTTTGCCTATTGGTGTTGGAATATTTCTTGTTGCTTTGGCCTTCTCGGCGTCTGTTCCTATTCCATGGGCTAACACTATGTCCTAATAAATTGATTTTCTTATGGAACAGGTGGCATTTCTTGGGAACTAGTTTCAAGTTGGCTGCGGCCACCTTCTGGAATACAGAGCCTAAGCGTGATAGATGCTCTTCAAATGTCCTTCTTGTCACATCAATGTAATCTAGGTAAACCTGACAAATATCTAAAGACAAGACTTTTTTCACCAGGCGTTCGAAGGTTGCAGAAGCATTACATACCCCAAAAGGCATAACTAGAACTGCCAGGTTCCTTATCCTTGGATGACAAATGCAGTCTTATCTTGGTCATCTAGGGCTACCTCTCACTGCCAGTACCCACTCTTCATGTCCAAAGTAGAAAACATTGCAAACCTGCCAAGCTGTTCAATGTGTCATCTATCCTTAGAAGCAGAGAAGAGTCTTTCTTTGTCACATTATTTAGCTGGCGATAATCTACACAAAACCTCATTGAGCAATCTTTCTTCTTAAAAAGTGCAATGGGTGACGACCATTGATTAACTGATGGCTCTATAGCATCTAATTCTATTTCCTTCAGAATTCGCAACACTTAAAATACACTAACTTCAATAGAAATGTCATTAGTTGCTTGTGTTAGTACATAGACATACCAACGTTATACTTTTCCGTAAAATGAACACTCTTAAATCGGAAAAGTTTAAACTACACCAAATAAGAGAATTTCTGTGCAGATCTGTGGAAACCGTTCCACATGAATCGGTAAAATTCTGCTGATCATCGTACTTCTGATATACTCTGATCAAACAATGATTTCTACTAATTAATAGTGAATTGCGCTGGCCTGCCAGTAAAACTTCAGTGAATAACACTGAATCACCAGTAGATAACAGCTCACTATTTAAAGATTCGGTGAAATAATTCTACACTGTAAAAATAATGTGAAAATTATCAGACAAGTGTAAGGTAATATTCGCAAACCTGTGGGGGAAACACAATTTTCCTTACAGGTAAGGTAAAATTACCGCATTCTAGAGGGAAAATTCACTCACATGGTAGTATAAAATCCCTTACATGGATGGGAAAATTACCTTACGACGCGTGCATCTCTTCAGCATTCTCAACAGCTAAGTGGGTTTGGGAGGGGGGTGGAATAAACAATCATATAAGCCGCTAATAATCACTGACGCTATAACGTTGTCGTAGTGTGATGGACCGCGCATCGGCCTGTCGGGATACAGGACCACGGTTTGCGCCCACCCACCAATAAGTGTTGAGGATTTTAGTAATGAGGTTTCCGTTACTATTCGTCAGAAGATGTAGGTAATAGAAAAGTTAACAGTACAAATACTCCGGGGTATTTTTAAATAAAATTTTATTATAAAATATAGCTAATTTTCCCTTACTTGTATGGGATTATTCCCTAACTCTTGTCCAGTACTTTATTTCCCTACGATTATGGAATAGTATGTTAGTTGTCATGTAATTTTACTCTCCATTTAAGACGTAATTTTACCTTACACGTAGAGGTAATTATAGGTTGTTAATGGTAAAGTGAGCACTTTTGAAATCAACTTTAGAAAACATTCACTGTCTGTACCTGCATATATTTTAACGGGGACACTAAGTGACATGCGCCCAGTAAAGTTGGTAACGATGGATGGAAGTAGTTCGGATCTTAACGTCGAATAAAAAATGTTAGGCAAAAATTTCTGATAACTTAAATTGTTTCTTGCGCTATTTGTTTTTTTAATGCATCGAAGTGTAAAAATGAGCAGATTTTTAAAATATTTCCTTTTCTAATAAATTCACAGTTTCGATTGACCAACGCGTGACTAAAGTGACGAGGCCCATACCAATTTTAATTTTACATAAGGCGGAAGAATATACAACGTTCATAAAAGTAGATCTTAAGCAGGACTTTCAAAGTGCTCATTTTACCGTGAACAGCCCTTACCTTCCCTTACATGTAGGGGAATTTTACCTCAATTTTTTTTACAGTGTTCTCATTGAAATCACTGATTCAGATTTAGAGTGGAGGAAAAATATTTTTTATAGCAGTTCGCACCGAAAGTGTGGTGACTGAGTCAGTTAACAGCCCGCAGACGAGAGGAGACAGTCGGTGCCGGCAGACTTGAACGGGCAGGTGTCGCAGGTGAGCGGCCGGGTGGAAGACATGGACCAGGTGGTGAGCGGGCAGCTGGGCGAGTTGCAGGGCCGCATAGACGCGCTCGAGAGGGACCTCGGCATGGTTATGGAGACCATGAGGACGGGCATGCCTTTCACGGACGCCACATCCCAGGTGCGTCGTCATAACACCTCCTCCTTCGCCCACGCACCTACAAACAGGCTGGTCGCCGTTGAAGGGACTGTGTACTTGCACGCCGAAGGTCGAGAACCGAGGGAGCGATACGGGCGACAGTCAACACGCACGCCTAGTGCCTCATCGCCTTGCGCGTAGGAGCGATGAGGCCCTAGGCGTGCGTGTTAGTGCCGCCCGTATTGCTCACTCGCTTGTTGACCTTGGACGTGCGGGTCCATCCCGCTCTTAATTGATCGTTTATAAAAGCCTCCGATCTCCCGAGGCGCAGTCGGTTTGTGCGCCGCCGGTCTGATGTGCGGGAAGTTCTGGGTCTCGAATCACAGGCGAGACATAGATGTTATCTTTAATTTTTGTCATAAGTTAGTTTGTAAGCCGTACCCTGACATAATACCGGGGGACCTTTGGTCGCACTGCCCGTGGTATTGAGTGGAGATATTTGGACGGCTCGTAACTTCGAGGTCTTGAGAGCTGACGAGGGTGAAGTGAGGTGAGTATGGAGCAGCACCGCAATTGAAGGGCCGGGGAAACGGGAGGTCCCCGAGAAAACCTGCCGACTAGCGGCATCGTCCGGCACGATTTACACGTGTGAAAATCCTGGAGTGACACCGCTGGGAATCGAATCCGGTTTGCCTCGGTGGTAGGCGAGTAGTCTGACCACTACACCTCCGCGGCACCCTGGTGGTCGTATTGGCATAAGCTGTTCACGATAAAGTGAGCACTCTTTAAGGCCCTCCCAACAGGCATAAACCCTTAATAAATGTATTCTATTGCAGCATCGGGCATTAATTTTTGAGAGAGTTGAAATGTTTATACTCTGATTATTAGTCACATAGCAATATTTATAGTAAAAATAGATTGAAAGATAGAAATTGACTGAGAGGAAAAATTTAGCAGGGCCTTAAAAAGTGCTCACTGTACAGTGAACAGCCTATATCACGGGAGGCGACTTGGAAGGGCTGTGCTCGCGGATCGTCTTTGAACTCTTTGGCTAGCAGCTCCCTTCACGTAAGCCTTAGAGTAAGCTATTCACTGTAATGAGTACTTTCTCAAGTCATGCTTAGAATCTATTTCTATAGGTTACTCACGGTAAAGTGAGCGATTTTGAAAGCCCTCTAATTTTAAATAGTAGTCCAACATATCTTATTTTAGCCATAGACGTTAACTTCTGGGTGCAGTGTTTATTTCTTACATGACAATATTTATTTTAAAAAAAATGCTCTTAAAGGATAAGAAAATGGCTGAAAGGAATAAGTAACTAGGGCCTCGAAGTGCTCACTTTACCGTGAACAGCCTATATGCACATTTTGCAACCCCCGCCGTATGAAATGTTATCACTTTATTCGTGCGTCCATCAACTGAACAATTGTTATGAATGTGAAGAAATGACAAATATGCGGATTTTTACTCTTGTGTATATATAAAAAAAACACAAATATAAATAAACCCAGTGGTCACAAATTAAAATGATTCGTTCTAAACATGACGTTAATATATGAAACTACTCTCCCTGCATTGCTGCCAACTTACTGGGAGCGTGCCGCTCACTGTCGATATCAAGTGCAACGTTAGTCTGAACTCTAGGACCAAACTTTGTGAGATGATACCTTATAAAAATGGGTATAAAACATGATACGACCTGCGACCTATAGTCTATTCGCGGTTACTTCACACTTTTTGAATCAAACCTTTGAATAATCACCCCATGTATAACGTGTTTAGTTATTTCCCAAATACGCCATGCATCACAACCGTTAACATAAACGTATATTTATTTTTCGTTAAAATGAAGTTTTACCTAAAAATTTCCTTATAAATTATAATATTACATTTACAATAAATAAGAGCAAAAAGAGCGAGAAACTTTGTTTTGGTAGCGCCGAGTGAGAAATTGTTCTCATGCAAAACAATGTTACAACTGAGTGCGCACGGATTCAATGCCTTGTCATGGGTAATTTTCTAGACTTAGATAAGCTTAGTTTGCGGAGGAATATCCTGGAAGCAGGACTTTAGCAGGACTTCAGAAAAATGTGAGGTAACCGCGAATGGATTATAACTTGATTATTTAGGGAGACACGCACACTTGAGAATTGGGGGATTTAAAGTAGTTACGTGCAAAATGTCAGAAATTACGCAAGATGTAACATTAAATTTCAGCTTTTCTTGGCCTGATTTGATATCTGCTACCTGTGAACATTTTACAGGTAATAACATAGGCCGTGATTAGGTTTGCAGACCTGGCGACCAACGTAAGACCACTCTTTCAAACGTTGCTTTTTTTTCCCGGCAACCGTCTGCCTGACGTGTTAGATCCGTAGACTGAATACGACACGGAGATTGGTTGTGCGAAGCCAGCGAGATCGGCCTACCTTGTCTTAGTCTGTGGTTACAACATGATGGTAGCAAAACGAGATTCCCCATGGGAGAGTTTGGCATAGGGGAAATTCCCATCGCAAGGTACACTGCTGTTAGAAAGAAGTCGCTGTTAAGTTGGAGGTAAATGTACCAATTTTATTTAGTGGCGTGTAAAAGTTTGTGTCTGACCCTAATCGTAAGATATGTTTGCCCTAAACAAAATCCCCGGCCGGGCCACTCCGGATTTTCGCATGTGGGAATCGTGCCGGACGATGCCATTGGTCGGCGGGTTCTCTCGGGAATCTCCCGTTTCTACCGCCATTTCATTCCGGCGCTGCTACATACTCACCTCAATTACACGCATCGGCTCTCCAGACCTCGATGTTAAGAGCCGTCCAAATCTCTTCACTATTCACTCTTCACTAAACAGGAAAAAAAAAAAAAATTGTTTGCTTTAGCTTTTGTAAGCACGCTTACGTTAGTAAAATTTTCTAAAAATTTAAACTGAAATGAAGATGACTATAATAAAAAAGAAATTTTTAATTATGCTATCACATTTTGTTTGAATTGGGATAAAGTAACCTGTACTAAAAGGCGACACGAGTGCCCCTGGCGGCGAATGTTTTTAGTTGCCAAGCTATTAGCGTTACGCTTCCCAGTCCAAATATAATAAACCTTGAACAAGGCAATTCTTTGTGTTTATCTTATGTATGCGTGATTATTACTCCGTAAGTCAATGAACTCCCACGGCGAACACATCTTTGTTGGTTATAGGCTGTTCACGATAAACTGAGCACTTCTGAAAGCCCTGCATAAGATATACTTGCAGGCACATTGTGTATTCTTCCACTTATATAAAATTAACATTACGATCGGCCTCATCACCTTATTCATGCGTCGGTATAGTAAAAACGAAAAAAAAATTAAAAAAAAAATATTTTACCAAGTTTCCAATTGTTAATTTCATGTGCATTAAAAGAAACGCGAAACAAAATAAATAATTCCAGGACTCGCAAATGTTTACTTAACACTTTTAATCCAACTTTGAGAGATGGAACTAGTTTCCTTCCGTCGTTACCAACCTTACTGGCAGCACGCCACTCAGCGTGCCTGTTAAAATATATGCACGTAGAGGCAGTGACATTTTCCAGAGTTTGTTTTCAAAAGTGCTCACTTTATCGTGAACAGCCTATAATAACATTCACCGTTCGCCATATTAGATGAAATTTACTTTGACCTTGATATTTAACCCGTGACCTTGACCTTGACTCCGGTGACATCTGACCCCAAAAACAAAAACAAAAAATGCGAAAAAATGCTAATTTTTTTTAAATTTATAACAAAGATGTAATTTAAAAATCGTTTACAAATTAAAAATCGATAAAAATGTATAAAAAATTTATTATTAAAAAAATTAATTTAAAACTTTATAAAAAATAATTAATTTTTTAAAATAAAATTTTCTTTAAAAAATTTCCTAATTAAAAAATTACTAACTCCAGTGGTCATTTTTCCTTTTTTCCACTTGAAATTTCCCTTTTTTTCCCCTCAAAATTCATTGTATGTAGCCCGTGTCCTTAAATTCTTCTATCATTGAAACTGTCTCGTTGGTGTGGCCACCATATTGCGGGAAATCTCCGTTTTCACACGCCCCATCTTCGCTCTGAGCTTGGATAGGTAGTTTCGAAATAATGCATTTTGTTCAGCCAACATTCTGCGCAGTTCCGATATGATGTCATTACCAGTTTCGAGGACGAAATTTTTAGTAGCAGCATCCCCAGGTCGTTCAGGTTCATCAACGTTTCGAATTATTCTTCTACCAGCATCACAAGTTCCATTATCCCCTGATACGAGACAACCGCCATCGTTGTCTTTATAATGGCGTATCTTGAGGCTACTTAGCCCAAATTTCGATATGCTGTAACACATTCTCGACGGCTGACGATGAACTGATCGAACCCGCGCCTGTACCGCCCATTATTTAGGGGCCAGTACTTTGTCAAAAATCCGTATTTGTCTTTCCAGCACAAAGTACGCATATGTTTGAAATCCGATAGTGTCATGCCTGTATTTAGATGATCGTCGTAAACATGTCGCAAATTCGTGTCGTCCATGCGAAACAGCACTAACACATTATCGCGAAGCATCTGTTTGGGTATGCGCGAATATGTCTGGCCGAGGTACACGCAATCCACGCATGCATGACGTCCCATGCTAAAGTACTCTTGAATACAAGTTTGTTTCTCGCAGGCAATGTCGTCGAAGACAAATATCGAGTTTCGCAGTGATTCGTTCGGAGGTACGACGGCTTCGTTATCGTTGCATGGGAAATAATCCATGTCTTCCACGGCCTGCAGTGCTCGTGCCAATCGCCGGTAGTTCGGTTTCTGGAGTGATTTGCAGTATAGGTAAACGTTCTCGAACTGGAGACCGTTGCCTTCTTCCAGCAGGCTCAGTAGGACGCACGTCTTGCCGCAACCCGTTGGCCCTGCGATGATACACCTCACTGTATTCGGAAATAGGCTTCCATGCCACGTTTCTTGGGTGATAGCTTCATCTTCAGCATGAATGCGTATGGGTAAAGTAATATCTTGTTTAATGATCAGTATACTGTTTTCGTCTGCGTGGTTTAAATCATACTTTGGGGGTGGAGGAGGAAGAGAGGAGTAGGAAGAGGATGAGGAGGAGGTGGAGGAGGAGGTGGTGGTGGAGGAGGAGGAGGAGGAGGTAGCATATACAAGCCTCTTGATGACCTAAATCACATTTTAGAATGTCTCTTCGAGTTATTATGCCGAGTAAACTGTCTGGTAGAAATCGCACTGAAATGCTATACTGCAATATGTGATACGTCCGTACCGTTCCAAGTCTAGAATGATACTGAAACAAAATGTACAAAATGCCCGTGTGTATACTTTTCTCGCTCAGTTCACCACGATGTCTCGAAGAGGTAAGACCGTAGCTGGAACCGGGGTCGTCGATACGCTGATCAACAATCTACCGTTCGAGCTGCATATTCCCGGTTACAGGTTCTGCGTACCAGGAACCAAGATAGCTGAAAGGCTGTCACGCAACAAGATAACAAGGCGTGAAAACAGCACGACGTCGCCTATTCCAAGCCCAGCTATCTGCAAACCTGACACTGGGCAGACAAGATACGTGCACAGAAGGCGGGCGAAATAAGAAAATCATCAGATGCCAGGCTCGGAGAAAAAATAGCGTGGGGTGTTTCCAACTTGATGAATCCCAAAGTGAAGATGGGCATGGGTGATAAGAGCAAAAGAACGGCACAAGTGAAAAGAAAAGCAGTTACAAAAATAAGAAAAGCCGCCAAGCCTAAGGAAATATCTACCAGTGGATTTATTCCATGGCTTTTGCCCGCATTCGCAACCCTTGGAGGCCTAATCTGAGCCACTGATGGTATCGCCGGAGCCGTCAACACAGTATCGAACGAACGGAAGCAGTTGACCGAGGCACAAAGTCACATGCAAGTATGGAAGCTATCGCCATGGGTAAAAAACATGGGCAAGTCCTCTACCTAAGACCATACCCAGTAGGAAGTGGAAGTGTGCAAAAGCGGCCCACCAGGAAGAATCAATAATGAAATCTCTATCGAAACGAGCACTCACGAATGTGGATTTGGAACTGTTTGCGCGCAAATTGAAAATACCTCATTTTCGTGGAGTGTTTATGAGAGATGGTCTGCCCGCTAAACCCAAGAGAGAAGAATACACTGTTATTAATCTGGATACGACAGCAGGGCCCAGCATGCACTGGGTAGGGTAGCCTACGTAAAAAAAGGTAAACATGCAGACTATTATGATAGTTTGGGAATTTGCGTCCTCCGCCCGAATTGCGCGAGTACCTGAGAAATTGTAATCTAACTCACAATTACGAAATGGAGCAGCTGCCTAACACGTGGTGCTACGGACATTTGTGCCTTCACTTCCTGGTTCGATCGTAAAAGTAATTGTATAAAAAGACGATACACCACAAGGAAACCCCCAGTTATGTCGATAACGCACACATTGGTGGGTCGTAGCTCTGAGCTGCGTGTGGTACATTTTCCACCACTCGACCTGGAGGGAGAATGGAGCATAGGCCATGTCGATTTCCGAACTTAAAATATGACACCGAACATTGATGAAAAAAACTGCACGCTGTACCTCGTAAAAAGTAGTAATGTTTCCCACGAAGTTTCGCTGCCCGTTGGTTCTTACGCAATAGACGATCTTGCAAGGTACATTGAATATTTGCTGCCCCCCCCCCCCAACTCTGAATTCGAACTACGTGGGAATCCCAATACTCTGAAGAGTGTTATCAGATGCAACGAAGATATAGAATTTACGAAACCAGATACTATAGGACAGATGCTGGGGTTCGAGCCGCGCATCTATGAAGCTGGTAAAACTCACGTGTCGTCGCAGCCTGTAAATATTTTGCCACTCAACGTGATACGAATAACCTGTAATTTGGCGAGCGGCACATACCTCAACGGCAAGCCGAGCAATATGCTGCACGAATTTTTGCCTATGGTAACTCCAGGTTATAAACTGGCCGTGGCACCGCAAATCATCATTTACGTTCCGGTCGTCGTGAAGAGAGCATACGAGATGGTCGTGACAGTCGTTGACCAACACAGAGAGTTGATGAACTTTCGAAATGAAGAAATCACCTTACGCCTGCATTTGAAAAGATGGGTATAAGATTTACGCCGACCAGACGCTATAAAAGCACGTGTCATGCAAAACCTACCCTCAGTACTTCACAGGTCTCCAAGGAGTTAATATGTGCTAGCGAGATTATCATCTGCAGTTTCGACTGCGAAACCGATTGCCATGGAAAATTTCCAAAACTACGAAGAGCCAACCGTTTTCGAAGACAGCATAACGAAGGTGCAACTTCATGCGTACCAGCCAGCCATTCCTGATTGGGCCTTACACACTACTATCGGAGGTTCGGATAGCACTCCAACATCAAGATATATGCACTCTTCATTGCCAGCCTTTCCTGCGAATCAGGAGGACACTGACAAAAGAAGATGGGACCAATCCATCATCGACGAAAAAATTAGCAATGGAATTCTTCACCTGATCGACCACATCGCCTACTTTCTCAACAGTGCTGAGGTGGACCAGTCGCAAGATGCGGGCATAACCCCAATAATCAAAAATTACCTTTCGCTCACGCCGCATGAGCTGCCTGCAGCCAATATGGCAGGTTGGTGAAGCGAAGAGGGCTACAGTGTTCCCATTTATACCGAAGGAAGGTTTGAAGTATTTGTTCCGCTCTCCATGCTATTGGGATTTGCTGAAGACTACAAACGAATTACCTTCAATTCGAAGCAGGAGCTGATGATAATGCTCACCAATATGCATTTGGATACCATAGTGGGTACATGAGAAAACCTGTAGGCAGTGGTCCTGAACCTACAGTCTATCGAATGGATGTTGCCACATGTGCAGTTGAGCACTGCAGAACGCTTAGACATGTTGCAAAATGTGGAAGATGGTAATAACATCGATGTGGCTTTCAGGTCGTGGAGTCTGGAGAAATACCCTGGATTGCCAGTAAGCCAGCGCATTAACTGGATATTGAAGGCCCGCTTTGCTTCTGAGAAACCGAGGTACATCATTGTTGGACTACAGACCGGAAGACAGCACAATGTCAGAGTGAGCCGTTCGCAGTGCGATACATTCCAAATAGAAATTGTCAAAATATTTTTGAATAGGGAAAGCTGCCCATACATAGATATGAACACGAACTTTGTAAATGGCCAGTACCTGCTGGCATATCAGATGTACGCTCAATTCCAATTTGCATATTATGGTCGTACCCAATCCCCGATATTGAACCCTGATACATTCAAGTTTTTGGCTCCGCTCAAGGTATTCGATTCGAGTAAACAGGACGAATGTATATATTACCTCCAATGTGATCGACTGCAGGATCGAATTCACTACACATGGAAATATTCCTCACAAAACGTATGCATTTTGACTCACGACCGGCTTGTATTCTACAATTGCCGAGACAGAACCTTCAAAATACTGTCATGAGCGAAGCTGACTGTTCGCACATCGTAAGTGTTCACTCGTCTTCGAGCATCGCCAGCTTCAAGTGGTAGGGCTCCCTGCCCGCTACAATTCCTGGGTCGCCGAGGCAGACGAGCGGTGAACGTCGAAGAAGATTAATAAACATGTATATATTTTATTATGTGTACAATAAATTTTATGTAAAAAAATATATGCTGTGTTTTATTTCAAACCTAAAACCTTTTCCGCTTTATATATAAGAATAGAAAATAATAAATAAATTTAAGTACTTTGCAGGAATGGTCAATGTCACAATTCGGTACAGGACTATATCAGGTGGCATTATCGGGTTGTCGCACAAAAGTGAGGCTCAAACTTTTAAACAAATGACAATTTAAAAAACATGGAGGACTGCACCTAGCAAGATGGCTGCCTCCCAACATGGCAGCCTCCAGTAACATATATAAACAAATTATGTACGAAAAACAAATATGGCCGCCTACAGTAACATATATAAACAAATGATGTACAAAAAAACAAATATGGCCACCTCCAGTAACATATACACAAAGATGGCGGCCTCCAGTAGCATGTAAAAAAATCACGAATGAAAAAATCAATATGGCCGAATGAGTATATGTGAGGAGAGTGGAGGCGAGGGAGTCAGTTGCCTGCTGGATTCGAACAGAGGTGAGTAATTGATTGGTGTGGGGGGAGACCCCCGAAAATGTAAGTTTTTTAATTAGAATTTTTAAACAAATATTTAAAATAAAAATGTCTTGAGGGAAATTTCGAGGGGAAAAAGGGAAAAATGGCCGCCGTGGATAAAGATTTTTTAATTTAGAAATTTTTAAAATAAAATTTTGTAAAAATGTATTTCTTTAACGATTTTTTATAAATTTTAAATTAAAATATTTGAAAATAAATTTTATACATTATGAATCATTACTTTATTTTTAAACGGGTTTTAAATTAATTTTTTTGTTATATATTTTTTAGAGTTTCTTCAATTTTTTTGGTTTTTGGAGTCCGGGGCCACTGGGGTCAAGGTCAAGGTCACGGGTAAAAGGTCAAGGTAATTGACATTGGATATGACGGACGGTGACTTAACAAGATGACGGCCGCTGGCTTCTGCGCTCCTATGCCCAATGCCCTTGGCCCCAACTTCTCTATTTCCTACTACTGGGAGTAACTTTAAAGTTGCTTACATTCTATGTAAATGTATAAAATGCGTTCATCTTAGAGTCGAATTATTATAAAAATATGAACACAAATTTATAAAACTAACATAACTTAATACTTTAAATAATTCTCGGGTGAAAGAAATTTGATGTACAAACTATGACACCAGTTTTTCATTAAAGAACACCTGCAGTGTCGTGTCACTGTGTGTCATTTATCCTTTTTTTTTTTTTTTTTTTTTGCATATGGAAAACTACCTAGTGTTTCAAGCTGCTGTTGAGGGGTACAAACCTAATGAAAATTAAAAAAAATTTCATCCTCAGGATTTGGCTGGGCTGAGTGAGTTGTACAGCAAGTTCCAAGACATGCAGAAAGAAGTCAACAATCTATCTGGCAAAGCAACTCAACTTGAGGACGAACAGCAGGAGAAGCAGGCTTATCTCGAGGTAATTATAATAGTAATATTATTTATATATGTGGCGTAGCTAAGACATTATCGCCTTCTCTTACACTTAAATACATTTTTGAAAAATATGTTTGGTACTTAAAATCGTATTTCAAATAAAAATAATTAAAAACTACACATAATACTGATATTCAGTAAATCCTCTCTTACCATTCATGTCAATATGGATACCTAACTGCCATTCATAAATTAAACTATAGAATAAGAAAACATAATTTAGCAAAATCTTCAATTACATTAGTATACCAAAAATATTTGGAAATGAAGCCATTGCATAAGCTTTCTAAACACGATTTAATAAAATAAATTAATGAATAGCTTACCATGCCGCATAATTCCCATGACCTGAAATATCATGTTGAAATCATGTTAACTCTACAGTCAATAAGTTTAACTATAGAATAACGAAACATCATTTAGCAAAACCTCAAATGACACTGACA
Organism: Dryococelus australis; assembly: GCA_029891345.1. Classification (NCBI taxonomy): domain Eukaryota; kingdom Metazoa; phylum Arthropoda; class Insecta; order Phasmatodea; family Phasmatidae; genus Dryococelus; species Dryococelus australis. The sequence goes on from CM056993.1 coordinate 284,243,094, forward strand.
TAGTTTAATAGTTAAAAAAATTATTACAAAAGTTATTTAAACACGAATTAAAAATAATAAATTAATTAAAATGTCACAGAAATAAAACGTACATGACCTAAATTATCACGTAAACAACAGTTATCCCACAAAGTAGTATCTACTAAACTGGGTTGAATATTGTAATATATTTTACGTCTCCACGGTTGCACACAGAGGATTTACAAAGGTGACAAATGGCATTTGCTCCTCAGATTGGACTCCGAACTCACCACCCCTATCTTCTACTATGTGATTTGATTCGCACTAATGCAGCGAATATACAGGATGTTTGGAAATGATACTCCCAAACTGCGGGAGGTGATTATTTATGGAACATAAAGTAGAAAATATACAGGACACCATATTAAACGAGATAAGTGCCTATGAAAATTGGGTTTTGAAAACGTATTTTTGTTGAATGCCTTGTACAACGCCTACAAAGTCCGCAGAAAAAAGGTGACTTGTGTTTCCCATGTTGCAGATACACAATATACGTAATGCTGGCCGTCCTCGGTCTGTGCGCACTGTTCGGCTTGAGGAAGTGATACGTCAGCACATCAACGACATGCCCTCCGCTAGAACACGCCCCATAGCGCGCAATTGGGCGTGCCTCATTCAACCGTGTGGGACGAACTGTGGGTAAATCGCCGCCACCCCTATCGCTGGCAGAAAGTAAAAGGCATTCAGCGAAAATACGTTTTAAAACTCCCATTTTCGCAGGCTCATATATCTTTTAATATTCTGTTTAGGAGTGTAGTGTCCTGTATATTTTCAACTTTATTTTTCATAAGGAATCGCCTCCCGCAAGTTTGGGCTTTTAATTTCCGAATATTCTGTATTAGCCATCACTTGTTACCACGTAGCAGGTTTCAGCTCATCACGGTATCCTAAATTTAATTTTAAAAAAATCCTATCAATATACAGGAATAGATTGAAATACGATAACAACTTATGGTGAATATATAATAAATAATATGATACATAGCGAAACTGTAGAGGATTAAAAAGTTTCCTTTCGTTTGGTAAAGATTAAAATTCTTAATAGTTTGTACTATAAATTAGATGTTTCGGAAGAAGACATTTAACTTCTACTAAAATACATGGGCATGCTATAAAAGAAAATAAGCATGCACAATTATGTTATTTGGTATTTCCTTAAGTTTAACTATAAAATAAATAAACGTGAGACCATCTTAAATTTTTTTTTTAGATTACGTGTGTGGTAACGTAAATACCTAAGAAAAATCAATATTAAAATAAAAATAAATAAAACAAATGAGCAAATAAATAGATAAACAATACAAATTAATTTAGCAGTTAGCATAAGCTCTTTATAAATGCATTTTCAGGTGTTTATTCCTCTTGATTTTACATGAATATATTTCACTTCGGCGCTCATGAGTGCTGCCCACGTATTGATGCAAACTTGAGCAACCTGCTTGTGCCTACATTGCAGGGTCGTAATCAAACCAGGCACTGAAACATATTTGAGAGACTCATCGAAGTTCAACTTTTAGATTAATTTAAAAAAAAAACTGCTGCCCTGCCATATTGAACACTTAGGCACATCTTGAATTAATTTTAAATATTTACGTTATGAAGTTTATTTTCATCACTGCGTTTCCGGCGCAGTTACAAACTTCGCGTAGAAGTTCTAAGTTTACAGCAACACATATTTGCTTTTTATTTTCCCAAAAAACTCTCTAATACTTTTCCCAACTCAGGGGTACATAAACAGTGTAAAAAATGCCTAAAGTATTGGGCAGAATTCAATTAGCGAACTGGTTTTCGGAAACTGCTGTAAGGAATGCCTGTTTGTTCACGTTTTTACTATGGTATTCTTTTGCAGATAATCGAAACAAAAGTTAGGCTTAGTTAAATATATTAATTTTTTGACGCAGGATAAGCGTACAGACAACAAATGGTTTATAGCTGCACAGAAAATCACAGGCATGTTCCCGATTTTTACTCTGCCTCGCATCACAATATGCCACTGCAAAGTGAGTACTATTATTGTTATATCTCTTCGAAGAGAGGGAAATCTAGCCCCACCTCTTTTCGAAGGTGTTCGTTGCTATTGAGGTTAAGGGGCTGCCAAGCGTGGGACCGACTGAGTGAATAGATAAGCATGTACTTGCTTACAGAACACTTCATGTTGCTTGTACAGCTAGTGATGGGTATGCAGTTATCAATATTAACCCATGTGTAGTGTTGTGAGGTAAAAAATGTAAGGAGATCCGATATTTTTGGTAGTAAGATCAGATAGTTTAAAACGTTGACTGTGAGAACAATATGTCAAATGACATATGTTGCATACAATTACATAAATAATTACTAATTAACAAAACGTTAAATTATTTTAGACGTGTCTCAGCTATCTTTCACAACATCGCATTCAAACGAAAAAAACACTCTGTGCCCTTTGAAGACATGAACCGTCCCACAAGAGTGCAGGGGCCGCGGTGGCCGAGCGGTTAGCCTGCTCGCCTCCCACCAAGGGGAACCGGGCACAATCCCCGGCCGGGTCACCGCCGGATTTTTGCACGTGGGGATTGGGCGCGGACGATGCCGCTGGTCGGCGGGTTTTTCTCGAGGATCTCCCGCTTCCTCCTGTTCCTTTATTCCGGCGCTGCTCCGAACTCGACTCGATCACCCTCATCGGCTCTGGAGACCTCGCTGTTAAGAGTCGCCCAAAGCTCAACACTCACAACACAAGTAATATTAAATTAATAATAGTTAGTGGTTCTCACTGTAATCGAAGTTATCATGGCATGAACATTTCTATAAAAAACACAGAAATGTAGCCTGGGCAAAGATAGACAGTGTTTTTAATTTGAAAACGATATCGTGCAAGGTGGTCGAGACGCTCCCAAAATAATTTAGAAATGTAAAACATTACCGTTTCACTCAGCCAGTCCCGCACTACGGCCATTCGTGTTCATCCACTTCCACGGCCTCTTCAAACACCTTAGCCTCTGCTTTAAGGACGGGCGAATTGTCATGCTGGAAATAAAATGGGCCAAACAGAAATTGTCACAATATGAGTAGCACCGACTGGTGAAGAATTGCTTCTGTAAAGCCAGTGGACCAAAATCATACCACGTAAAATGGGCTTCCTCCATGATTCAAAGTTCCAAAATTTTATAGAGGGAACTGTAAATATAGTCTGTTCGCTGTAACTTCGCATTTTTTGAATCAAGCATTTGAAAAATCACCCCACGTGTGATATGTTTGATTGATTCCTAAATATGTCATGTATCACAGGAGATTTTTCTTATGTTAACACTATATATATATTGGATAAATTAAATTTAAATTATATAATTATAATAAATAATATTGTATATAAGTTAATATAATATAATTTTAAGTATATCATTATAATAAATAATATTATATATAAGTTAATATAATATAAAATTAATTATATAATTATAATAAATAATATTTTATATAAGTTAATATAATATAACATTGATTATATAATTATAATACATAGTATTGTATATAAGTTGTATATAAGTTAATATAATATAACATTGATTATATAATTATAATACATAGTATTGTATATAAGTTAATATAATATAACTTTAATTATATAATTATAATAAATAGTATTGTATATAAGTTAACATAATACAACTTTAGTTATATAATTATAATAAATAGTATTGTATACAAGTTAATATAATACAACTATAATTATATAATTGAAATAAATTATAAATAATATAATAAATTGTATGAGGCTGGGGAATAGCTTGGAATTGTAACATTAACGCGACTTCAAGAAAGTTGGAAGTAATAGTGAATGGACAATGATGTTCTCCAGGTCTCTCCTATTCCGTCGCCAGACGTCAGTCGGATCGCCACTAGACGCAAATTTTTTTTCCCACTCCAAGTTGCGATCTTCCACCGTTCTAGAGTCTAACGGCGAGGTACTCTAACGGCGAGGTACTTCGCGTCACTGTCAACAACGAACGACGTTCTGTGCAGCCATCTCAGGTTTATTGGTTGAAGCTCGTTCGTATCATCCGAGCACAACCACACCCTGGCGATTGGTACAGTCACTTGCAGCACTTCCTGATACCGATCGAAATTACCTGACCGCCGTGAACCAAAAAATCTTGCTGTATGACTTGACCGCACGTCGAATACTTCTGAGGGTACAGATTTCTGTCAAAGTTTTCGGCTAACCGGGCCTGAGTTGGCGTGCTGTAACTCGCTTACATATTTTCACCACTATATCGCCTACTGCTGTGCAAGTTTCATGTGGCTTTCCTGAAATGCCATATATATAATGGAAATGTCTGTAGGAAATAGTAATTATGCCGCCTTAAAAATCTCTTATTAAGCACCATGTATTCATACTGACAGCATCTGTATCTGCTACGTAAACACAATAGTTTCGTTTCGTTGACCTATACAAGCTACACAGGCAAGCAAAGCTCCACAGGAGTCGTTTATTTCAACCAAATGTAAAGTCAGACTATGTGAACGTGACCATTTAGTTCGACCGATGTAGCTACACTGGTGTAATTTTGTGCTACATAACGTACGCCAGCTCTGGAGGCGTAGTTTAGTAAATTGCAAAGCGCGCGAAATCTAAATAATTATATCATATACTGATTTTTTGAGGACAAATCTGTTTTCACAACGAAATTAAAGTTTGGTATATTTTGTATGTTGTGGTATAAGGGTTTCCATTAATCAAAACTGCAAATAAAGTGTAAGCTATTTGAAATAGATTAAAAAAAATATAAAAAATAAATAACATTTCATATCCCATGTTTTGTGTTTTGATGAAACTACTACCATATTAGAAATTAGTATGTTCTTAGCTAGAAATAACGAAATAACTTAGAAACCTTGGATATTATTATACGTTAAATTTGCGAAATAATAATTATAAATTCATAGTGTTGTATGCTAGTAATGTCGAACACTGCTGGCATGCCATTGCATATTGGAAATTATTGATATGATTTACAAACGCTAACAAGCATCATAACAAAAATATAATAACAAAATGGCGGTTAAAGCTCCACAAAGCCGTTTGATTCAAACCTTTACAGCGTAATTGCACACAGTGAGATAAATCTGGTGTAGCTGCACTACACTACACCGGCTACCATTTCTATGGTTGAAAGAAGCGAACACGGTGTTCAAAACTGTTTTATAGTGGCAAGGCATGTGTGGACGGTCTCATTTAATCGCCAGGGGATGTGCAGTAATTAATGTCTACATGAAGTACCGAGACCAACTCATTGATCGCTCTTCACTTTAACTCTCAATTCTAGCTGGTCGGCGTATTTTCCAGACTTGCCACCACGATCGCCTTGTAGCGACGATTATCACGTGATTGTTGCAGAGTTTGCTGGAGGAACTGAACCACATACGACTGATGAAGGCAGACAAGGAGGAACTGGAGTTGGCACTGGAGAAGAAAGCTGACCAACAAGACGTCAAGAAGAAGGTGTCGCGATCACAGTTCGAGACCATCTCCGAAGACCTGATGAAGGGTATCGACCAGGCCTTGGCAAGGCTCACTGAACAGGTACGTATCCGATCATACTCACACAAACGTAAATGATAGTATTAAGCCTGCGTACATTTAAAATGAGACGCAATTACTACAATTTATTTAAGAAAAGGGGCAAAATGTGCTTTTGATGATATCTTATTTACGTTACAACATTTTCCTGCCAGTATCTTTTAAACCAGCGTATTTTATAGAAACTTAACAAGCGATAAAATTATGAACACAGAGAAAACCCGTCTCTTACTGTGAAGAGAAAGTTTCATTTCCTTTCCAGTTGCATATAAAGGTGTCAGAACTGAGCAAGATCAGTAATTAATTAAATAAGTTACATAAACTGCATGGTCAATAAAATATATCACACTATGTTTTTTACTTACGAGATTCTATATATGTGTTTGATATATGCCAGCTGCGCAATAACCTGACTGTGTTGCGACATTTCATTATTTTCTTGCAAACAGAAATGCCATAGCGAAAATCGTGCGATTCATCTAGAAAACTGTTAAAATGATGTGTTACAGCAATGGCAAGGTTGGTTTACGAACAAATAAGAACTGTAGTTCATGAAAGTAATTATTAAAGTAACTTAAATATATTCTATTAGCGTTATTACTAGAAATGTTCAAAGGCAAACACCAGTTTATCCACTCTTTAATCTATAATTTTAAAGTGAATCAACAAGTATTTAAAAATATATAACCATAGAAGGTGTCATGAGGATTGAGCAACGTTAACACGATCAATTATTAGCGTAGTTTGCTTAACTTGTTCGAAGGGGGTAGAAATGGAGTACAGATATGTGGACTCAGTTGTAGAAATTGATTATTCAGTCCTATAACTTCTGGAGTTCATCAACATCAACCACCCTTCTGGCCTATCACAACACAAACTTCTGCTGAAGTTTGGGGTTCTAATAATGTTACTGTGAAACCTCAACCTGCCAAAATACTGCAATAGCACCAGATTCCAAGTGAAGGCTTTGCAAAAAGAAAATGAAATTGTGGTCACAGTCTCCATTGGACATACTTCGGGGGAATCATTTTTGATACCGCATATACCACTCATTCTATCCGAGTACCCGTTATAATTTAAGAGATTGCAATCCCCCCTCGAAGTATGTTTCGCTAAGACTACAAGTGAGATTTAGGGACAATCGCTAAATTTGGCAGGGGTAATTATTCCAAATAGAATATCCAAAATTTGGTCACTTGAGATTTCAATGTTTAGAATTTAAACTGTTATTTTTTCCCTATAATTAAAGGGCTAAGTGCTGGTAACAACTTACTCTACAGAAAATCTAACTTTTTAAACTTATTTGCTGTATTGATTGAAAAATAATTTTTTTATCATCTTATTTGTTGAGCAACTGGATAATTTTTGGTATGCGGTTATGTACTGAAAAATTCTAATGAAAAACGATCAACCTATTAAGCAATGTTTTTACTTATTCATTGGTATTTTGTTCGGTTATAATATGGCACAAAACACTTGTTATGTAATTGACTTAACGATACTGTGCCTGAACTTCTCAAGTCTTGGTATTTTTTCAAATCTTCTTATCTCCAAAACTATAAATTTACAGTAGAGAGGAAAAACAGAAATCTTTAGAATGGATTAACAAAATTAAGAAATCAATAGTTTGTAAAATTGCTGGTCAGAGCAACATACAGTAACCAAAATTCACTAAATTATATATAGTATATAAGAAGTTATTTAGAAAGGCACACTGGATATATAGAGTTTTGAACAAAATGCGTGGACATATTTAGCTATTGAAAAAATGGTTATGGATATATTAAGCTCTGTTTGAAAGTGTAAGAGATTTCAAACTATCCTAAATAGTTAATATGCTGAATAAACTAAAAATGGCTTTCAATATAAATCAGTGGGCCCCTGTTAGGTTATTGGTAATACTAATATGAACAAACTAAGGTAATTTTATTAGGGTATTTAGGAATATTATGATATGAAATCGTTTGTGAAAATCATTGTTTTCCATACAAATAATCAAGAAATCCAACATAATAATTCTAACTCCCTTCACATTAGTAAACAGAAACAAACGTAAAAAATGACACACATGTCCACTAAATTAATATACATAGTAATGGATAAGAGATGGAACGAAATCGAAAGCAATCCATGGACTTGGATGATAACAATTCTGGACACACCCCACATCTCAATATTAACAATTACCGATTAAGCACTTTGTACTCAACTAGATGACATTTACTAATAGGTAATTTATCTTGAAAAGAGTTTTAATAATAGGCAGAATGTGAACTCACATAATTTATATGTTTTTTTTTTTTTTTTTTTTTTTTTTTTTTGTAATTCATTCAGTTATTTCAGTCAAATATGTTTTGAAATGACAATGGAACCACATTACTTCACTGTATACAAGTCCAGCAGTTAATGTTAATAACACACTTATAAACATCTATCACTTAGCCTTGATAGTACATGTTTCACTGTTCCAACAGATTGCTAGTTCATATTCCAAGCAGTCACATGGTTCAGTTTCTTCAACCCGTGAGCACTCTAGTGCATGAAGATACCACTGTAATTTTGGACCTTGCCTCCAGTTCTCACCAAACTATGCTTGCAATAAGTTTTGGACATCTCGAAGTTTTTCAGAAGAATGGCTATGCTTCTTAAGCACTTCAGGAATTACCATATTTTCTTCATCAACTTTGATTTAGTTTTAGATTTACATATTGCTCATTGCGGTCAAACCTGTAATATATTATGAGCTTTAACTTTAGTAGCATTTGTTGCCTTCCTTATCTCAGATTTCATCATTTTCATTCCCTTTACCTCACTTATTCGTTTTAGCTTACTGTAAATGTCCCCCAAGCTCTTTAAATCATAAACCTTTCAGTCTAAATTTAATTTCTTTACAGTGCCAACACACTCTTAGAATATGCTGTATTCATCCAGTGATACAATAATGGGTTGATTAGATACACTCTTTTTAATCTGTCCAAAAAACTTGTCAGCAGGCAACGAGCAGGTGTGCCCTCGAACAGGAAATATCAATTCAGTCTCCTTGATGTGATTAGAAGATTCATTTCTCAACTAATGAAGAATGATATGCATAAGGGGGTTGTTTTTATTTTGACCAGCACAGCCATCGCAAAACATGCCAAGGATATGTACGATTTCGTAAATAAAGCAACAATGCTGAACCTATTTTATTAGACCCTCTAGGAGCTTGTTTCTCCTTCCATGTGTAAAATGTAGGGATATTTTTCAGTTTAAAGGGACTAAAAAAATTTAGAGTTCTATTTGACGCTTATAGAAAGCTTGTTGGATGGGAGTTTTGGGTAGTTGCTGAACCCGTTGCAAGTCAAAAGAAGAACTGAACACACCTTCAAGTTCACGATATTCACGAAGCAAGGCTCTTTGCCTCCCTTCTATGCTGATTTTAGTTTATATTTTAACTGTGTATATCTTGCACGAGCTCTACTGTTGGACGTGCTAGATTAATGCTGAATTCTTTCACAAATATGTTGTTCGACATAGGAGATTTTACCTTCAGAGTTGTATCATATTCTGATGTTTGATACATCTTACGTAATTTAGAAATAAACAATGCTGGGTACAGGTATATTCTTCTACTTTTCTTTCTGCCATAGTGAAATTCCCTTACCAAATCTGCTATATAAACTTTCTAACTGCTGTTTTCTTTGCAACAGATTTATGAGCCTATCTATCTCCTCGTTTTTCAGTCAGAGTTTTTCCCCCGCAAACAGTTTTAACTACTCGTAGAGCTCTTAATTTCGATAAATTCATACCAAAACAACATAATGCCTCACAAACAGGTATGTTTCAGTGTGCTACAAATCGTAAATAATATTGTTACAAGACGCCTGAGGGGGTATCTGAGTTCGTGAGGGATGGAGGCCCTAATAAAAATAAAATAACTAAATTTAATTTATAATTTATTCACACAGTTGTCATTTACAGCATTAAATTGTGTATATTCACTATTATTCTTTCGTATTTCTCAGTGAGCGCAATATTTAATGCCTATTTCAACTCTTATTAACTTCCTTCTCAATGTCTCTGTTTGGCAACAGTCAATTAACTCATACTGATCATTAACAATGTTCAGTCTGTCTGTTGTCATCATTTGTAATTTCTTTCACTCACGCATCCAGTTCAATAGTCCAGCCTGCAGTGGTACTCTTCGCTGCGCCGATGCTCGCAGTCGCAGATTTCCCTTCTGCTGGTCACTTCTCTCGCAGCTCGCGTCGCTCGTCCGTCGTCTATCGCCAAAACTCCAGCCATTCAACCGTTCGGGAACTGCCGGCTGGGAGGCCCGACGCTCTTTTTATAGCCGCTGGCCAAGACCTGGAAGGTTCGCCGCACCCCGAGTCTAGCTGAGAGAAACGAGGCCAGTAATCCAGAGCATTCTCAAGATGTCTCAAATACAAGCGATTCTGAAGGTTGGGAGCGGCACGTGCCCTGATACGAATAACAGGCACATTTTGTAAACAATCCTGTGTGGAAAGCCGCTGCGTCTCCGGTTGCAACCGATAGCGCGCGCGCGTCAATAAACAAGCCTTTGCTTGCAAGCTCACAGAGTGGCCGCCTGTAACATTATGTTATGCTCACTTTTTCCAAAGTATTTTTCCTGGATACATTTTCACTGCTGCATCGGCGCTGAGGTTCAAACAAACTGATAAAGCATGTTAATGTCCTCTCTTGCGCTATCTTGTCCGGGACTTGATACAAAGTCGCACTTTTTTTTTGTTGCCAGATCGGCTTTTGTAACAGCAACACACTTAAAACTCTTGCTATTATGGTTACATGGTCATTGTTGTAGGTTAAGATGTCGTGGGTCATTATCAGATATATAGTTCTTTTCTTATCTTCGCGTCGTTTGCGTTTTTCAAGGCCACGTTCCTTGTACCACTGTCAAGTTCACCAACAGCAGAACCCATTATATTTTTAAGAAAAAAAATGTCTACACACAGTATTAGAGATAACACACAGTCTGAAATTTTCTTACAATGAAACTGGAGGGGAAATGACAGGTATAATCTCCTGCTGCTAACTATGCACATGTGTATATCTGCGTTGAAATACTTAACACAGTGCAGTCAAGGCTTTGGGGCTGAAAACTATTAATCTGAAGGTTATAATGGCGATATTTGTTGTAACGGAATATAAGTAACATTAATGGGAAGAGGGAAATTCAAATAAAAATATTGATGGACAAATTTAGTTTTGAGAACAACATTCATTGCTGTATATTTCAGAGCATGAATATATTTACTCTGGTAGAAAATATTATAAATGGTGCACATATTCAGTTTGGAAAGAAAATTATGTTTCTTCGTCTTATCAGTGGGAAATATTAAAATTTGATAAACAAATAATTTACCATCAGATTCAGATGAAGTAAATGTTACAGAATTGACCAAAACAGAATTTCGTAATTTTTGGAGGTACTTTTTCATTTTTGAAAGAAGCACTTAGGAATTTTTATTTTTACTCTTTAAAGATCATATAATTTGAACGTATCACAATTACAAGCTCTGATCATTTTCACCTTTCATTAATAGTCTTAAATACGCGCTTTAATCTTAATGACAGCCATTTATTCACATGTATGAATTTTAAAGACAACAGTTTCAAACAAAAATATTCAACTCAATTTAATCGCAAAATACGAGTACGTTAAGAAATTTTCAAACAATTTTATTCTTCCATATATTTTTTAAATGCTAATTTTAATGTTAAATTCCAGACAAAATTACTAAACATAAAATTTGACAAGATTTGTTAATGTGCCAGTATTATTTAAGAAATGTCGTGTGGAATACTTTTGGTTTAAAAAGGTCACCTTTAAAATAAAGGCATCGAGAAGGGATTTCTTTAACATCTATTCCTCAAATTAAAAAAATTTAAAATAGAGTTAACACAAAATTAAATTAACGAGCCCCTGCGTTAACGTCAATGCAAATCGGCCTGCAGGAGGTGGTGTGGAAAGAGGCGCTGGAGAGCATGCAGGCAGAGATGGAGAGCAAGGCGAACAAGGAGGAAGTGTCTCCAGTCCAGGAGTACGTCAACGATAAGCTCAAGTCCATCCAGGAGAAGCTCAAGGCCCTGCAAGCCATGCGGGAGGAGACCGAAGCGGCGGGCATCAAGAAGAAACTTCTCAGGTAAAGTCTATTCAAGGTAAAACGGGCACTTTTGAAAGCCTTGCTTAAGATCAACTTGTTTGCACGTTGTGTATTATTCCGCTCTTTTATTTACACTATAATACATAACAAATTAGTACGAAGCGAATGAAATAATTTAAGTTGTTGTAAATGGTTACCTAACACTCTAATTTTGCCGTTGATATATGGAACTATTTTCCATCCATCGTTACCAATTTTACTGGGCGTATGTGACTCAGTGCGCCCTTTAAAATATATGCAGGTTGGAGCAGTGACTTTTTTTAAGGTTGATTTTAAAAGTGCTCACTTTATCGTGAACAGCCTTTAGCCGCGTACACTGGGGAAAAAAATATATTTCCTCAAATGTAATTTATACTTAGTATAGTCCATTCGTGGTTACTTCCAACTTTTCTTTAAGTTCTACTTTCAAAATATTCCTTCGCCCCATGTAAACAAAGCTTAACAGAGTCTAGAAAATTACACTCAGAGGGACAACTCTGTTATTCGTGCGCACTCAGTTCAATAACATTTTGCATGAGAATTATTTCTTACTAGGTATTACCAACATACCTATTTTCTCCCTGCTTTTTTTCTTATTTTATTACAGTGAAATAATATAATTTACACACAAATATAAATAAATGTTCAATTGAATCAAACAAAAATAAACTTTTATGTTAACAGAAGCATAAAATGCCTGTGGTATATTACATATTTAGTAAACGATATGCCTTGAGTGATTTTTCATAGGTTTGATTCAAAAAGTGTGAAGGAACCGCTAATGGACTATTGAATAATACAATATGTCAGGCATCAGATATGGGAGTGTTGAGAATCGTTGGTAACTTCTGAGCAAATGTGGGAACACTACCATGGTTGTATAGGAAAAATAATCTACCATTTGCACTCTTTTACTTTACGTGTATGTAGTGCAATCTGTTTTTCGCGATAAGATTTGCGTGGAGGCTAGACTTCAATATCCTATGTGCACACTTGCAGGCTTCCTTTGGCTATTGGCTGCTTGTCTTTATTTGAACACTGGCTGCTACATGAGTGAGCCAATCAGAATTAAGTTTCTCCGATACTGACCGCCTGTGATTTGCAGGCAGATAGATAAGATGAGTAACAATTCAAGTTATCCAACCACGAAAGTGGTTATGAACTAAAATGTTTTGGAACACAACTTGTCCTGAAATCTTTTCGCGGAAAACAGGTGCCCCCCCCCCCATGTATATGCAATTCACGGTAAAGTGAGCACTTTTGAATGCCATCTCATTTGCAAAAATAGTCAATAAATATATGTTAGCTTTCGACTTTAAATTCCGGTTGCGGTGGATTGTACACTATGTGTTTATTACTTACATGACAATATTTATTTAAAAAGAGGGGGTTAAAGGATAAAAAATGGCTGAAAGGAAATGTAACTAGGGCCTCAAAAACGCTCACTTTACCGCAAACAGCCTATATTCACTGGTGTGGTAAATTTGCGAATAATCTCTTATAGGCTATTCACGGTAAAGTGAGCACTTTTTACTTTCAATAATTTTTTATCATTTAACCACATTTTTCTAAATAAACATTGCCATGTAAGCAATAAACACTGTGTGTACATTCCATCGAATTCGGAAGTTAACGTCTAAGGCTTAAATAAATTTATTTATTGGCTATTATTGCTCACTTTACCGTGAACAGCCTATAGTGTACTTACCAAGGTGGGGCAAGGATATATGCTTCATAGTTTTGCACTCCCGCCAGCTACTATTAAGAGGAATAGCAACCTAACGTCTTATATCTACCAACTCTTCACCGTTACTAGCTTTCCAGAATCGTATTGATATTTTCTGGCCTTCTTTACTCTAAATAAACGTCTCCCACAACTATTTACTTTGTTAAAAACTCACTACCTTTGTTACTATCCGACTACTAGTTGAAGATACGAAAGAATTATTTATTTATTATCTTGAAACACTAGTCATAGAATCAAAAAGACGGTGGTTAGCAACGTTAAAATGGACAATTATTTCAAACATTAAAAAATAGCATCAGGCGTCTGTAACATTTGACAAAGCTAAAAATATACTGAATTAATAGAAACTGAATTTTTGCTTTTGAATTTGAATACAAATATAAAAGTCATACCACAATTATCGAATGAGAGTTGTGGGTAAATGGTCAGGGTCGTGAACGGGTAATTTTTGACTCGGGTTCAAACCTCGCCTAAGTGCAAAATATTTTAACTTTTTAAATATATTTTATACATGATAGAACGCCTATATAACGAAAATTAAAGACATTTTCATTATTGCTTTTCATTTTAAACGGAAAGTACAGAAAACTAACTTGGAAATTAACGGAGAGGTCCCTTGAAATTTACGGAAAGTCCGTTTCTGAAAATCAATGTGTCCGTAATTTTACGGAGAGTTTACGTACACTTCTGGATAAATTTTTTACCAACACTTTTTCGTAAAATGAAGGAAATTTTTTTTTAACAGTGTAGACATAGCGAGCCCAAGGTTAATTTGAGTGATAATCCGGCCTTCGCGGCTGTTGATTGCTCTCCGCGAGTGTTCTTGTTGGCTTGTGAAATTGTTTCAGACATGTCAACTGCATCTCGTGCGACAAGGATGTGGTGATGAGGCGAGAGAACGCTATACCCAGAATCCCTACTGCGGTAGGTTTACCCGCTCACAAGAGCATAAAGCCGTACTTGTCCTACGAGCTGGACAAGATCCGCAAACAAAGGAGGTACGTACCTTACAGTAGACTTCTTGAGGCTGTTCAAGACCAACATTTTTTTAATCGATTTTTCGTGAGTTGATATCGATCACAATTTGACAAAAATAACAAATCACTTGAAAAATAACAATCATCATACATTTTTTAAAGTGCCAATATGAAAATTTCAACTCCAGATTTAGATTCACGCAAGTTTCAAACAAAACATTTATTTTAACGCTAAGTTTGGTTCCAAATAAAGTGAAGAGTGACGCGTTGCAATTTGTTTGGAATCTAACACTTGTTTCACCAGCGGTACCGGTTTAGCTTCTATTTTGAATTTCAACTCCAGATTTAGATTCACGCAAGTTTCAAACAAAACATTAATTTGAACGCTAAGTTTGATTCCAACTAAAGTGAAGAGTGACGCGTTGCAATTTGTTTGGAATCTAACACTTGTTTCACCAGCGGTACCGGTTTAGCTTCTATTTTGAATTTCAATTTTACATCAAAAGTTAAAATTGAAATACGGGCGAACTGCACAACAGGTTCCCAAGAATATTCTTCATCATGATTTAATAATAGGAGCAGTTATTTTGAGCTCTGGGATTACTTAATAATTTCGTTCAGTTTTGAAACGTTTACGAAAAAACATAAATTAAATTTTTCGTATAACTATTGTGTTTTTTCTGATCATTATTTCATATCAGAACGAAAAAGTATATGATAGTCCATGATACAATTTAAAAAATAATGTATTCTCTTGAACGCCCTTAATGAATTATAACACATTACATAAAAGTAAATGAACTTTTAAAATGCCTGTGGAGAAGTCTAGGCGGCTTTTAACACCGGAGTCTTGAGAGCGGACGAGGGTGAAGGGAGGTAAGCATGAAAAGGAGCGCCGGAATTCAAGGGACGTGGGAAATGGGAGAACCCCGATAAAACCCGCCAATTTGTTACACCGTCCAGCGCGACTTCCACGTGCGAATTTAATAATGGTACCTCGTTCTGAAAACTTTGTATTTCAAGCGTATATGTGTGAAAATATCCAAAATATATTTTTTAAAGTAATACGTCTTATGTATTGTTATATAATAAGAGTTACCTTAACTTCAAATTACACAATTATGAAAAAAAAACTCTTAGTACTGCCTTCGAACACATAATACATTCTGTGATACCCTTCTGCATACGTTCCCGACATTTAATTCTGTACATCCGTGTCATCGGGTCTAAATAACAGAATCTAGATAAACCTTTCTCCAAGAAACTACTTACACTTTTACTGCCACCGTACAAAATGCCGTATTAAAGTCGGGCTGTCTGCATTTTAAATTTAATGAAGTTAATAACATACATCGTGCTATAATTTGCAAGAATTACTTTACATTTTAGCATGGATACTAAAAATTACTGACATTTAAGGAATAAGAAATCCAGAAGACAATAATAATGTATTACAATTTCATGCACGATACTTAAGCATGAGATATATTATCTCAGCAGAGCAACGGTGCATTCCAACTTAATGGCAATGTAGACCATCAACATAAAAAAAGAATAAATTAGGGAAAAACTGAATGATATTGATATGAACCTGTATGAATAAGAACCCACAACAAATGTATTAAAAAGTATACACATACAGCTCCGTAGCAGATATTCCTATTTATCTACGCCAGCCATTCTAGCGTACTCGACACATTTAAAAGGTCTTTTTTATTTAGTATAATATTAAATATAGTAAATTTTCAGGGTCCTTAGCAATTTTGTTGCATTCTGACCACGAAAATTTAATCACGACATTCGCGAGTGTCGTTCAATATTAAAATCACCCAATATTCAGGGTAAAACATGGATGATATTAGTGTAATTAGGCGCTACAGGATTAAATGTTAGGGAATGTTAAAAAAAGTTTTAGACTTCAGAACACGAACTATTTTAAGGGCTTGATTTGACGCTAGTTACGCCAAGAATATCGCTTACAATAACACTTTGATAATTGTCGATATAAACTTGGCTCCTTTAAAACATAGTCAACTTACTTAAGCAGTTTATATTATATTCTAATCAACTCAAAACAAAGTTACCCACGGGTGCTAGTGAACGATAATGGGACATTTATCTGTATCTTTTTCATGTTTATAAATGAAACGAAACCAATTAAATGCAAAGTGACTACGCTGTGCAAAAACTCAAACGGCAGGCTAACTAGACGAACGCACACGTTTTTTCCCTAGGCGTCATATGGAGTCTGTTTCCGTTATAAAAAATGTCCCGCTAGGCTTCAAATAAAATTATTTATTAATTTATGGAGAAAGATATTCTCAACCAATGTATCGGGGTTGGCATGGGAAAAAAGACTCGGTCCCCTGTAAATAATATTTTATAATATTCTGGGATTTCTTAAATATATTAATTAAGTTGAAAACAGCTCTATGATGCTCTTATTGGTAACTACATACAAAGAACTTTCACAATCATAAAAGAGCTGAAATATATATATTTGGAATAAAGCTGTTTTTAGTTACCACAGGAGCTTTAAAATGTTTGTTACATTTCAGTAGAATTAAACATGGAGCAATTATATAGCAAAATAAAACTGAATTGCTTTTCTTCCAACTTTAATCTTACTTAAGTCTTCTTATAAACATTTAACAATTATTAATTCCATTATATAAATAATTCCACATTCCTCTCATACAAATTGAATTCTTCACAAAACTTCATAATTATTCATAATGAAACATCTTGCAGCCAACGGCACTCAATATTCTCATATAATATATTTTTCTTACAACTTATCACTTACAACTGTCTTCTTAATTTATAATTTCAACTTAAAACATGTTTTATAAATTATTCTTCACATATTTATAATTATATTCTTCAGTTATTATTATTTAAAACCCCACACGACCATCTTCGGCTGTAGTTAAATTCATTCTAAAGAAAAATTTTGTTCTATTTGCTATCAGCCTTACTTATGTTGTCTCATATCGTCTGACTGACTGTCGTCTGACCATGACACATTTCTCAGCCAATCAGCAATGGCAAGACGAGAGAGAACCAGGATAGTTTTATCGTAATAATATTATAAATGCGAAAATTTGTATGTTTGTTACTCAAACACCTCGTAACGGCTAAACGGATTTTGATGGAATTTGGTACAGCGGTAGATTATATATCCAGTCTCTAATGGTATGAGATGCCTTTGGTCGGAGGGGTACGTTTTGAAAGAAAGTGGGATGATTTCCTTCTGTAAAGTCACCTTTTACCACATATTTTGCAATTTGAGGACACAATAGAATTAAAATAGTGCCTCACGAAGACAAATAAGTAAAAATTTCGCTCACGACATAGATAAAACGTAATGACATAGTTATGGAAACTAAACAAGCTAACACGTGATAGCAACAAAATGGTTTGATAAAGGCAAACTTTATCATATATTTTCCAGAATGAATGAGAATTGCTGTATAATCACAAAAGAAAAGAAAATTAAAAGTTCCTTGTAATTAGGACTGAATTATTACAGTTTGTTTACTCGTTCATAGACTTTAAACGCCCATCCACGGGCCAGAATTGTTAGGTTCAACACGCAAAAGATAAAGGATTTTTCAGTAAAATTCAACTTACGCTTTGGAAATTTACACACGATGAAAGTGAAAATTTCACTGTATAGCATTTATTTTTCCGGGCAGCAATATTTTTACTGAACGTTTCTTTATATACATATATGAAAAGGAGGTTGATGCATGTACATCTCAGTGATAAAGTAGTATGCGAAAACGAGAACGAAAATGCGAAAAAGTGGGAAAACAAAGAGAGGAGCTATGCTTGCTCCGTGATTGCAAAACAGGAGAAAGTGGAGTGGAAAGTGAAGTGAGTATGGAGCAGCCCCGGATTGCAAGAGCGGGGGAAACGGGAGATCTCTGAGAAAACCCGTCGACCAGCGGCATCGACCGGCAAGTTTGCCACGTGCAAAAATCTGGGAGCGACTCCGCAGGAGAATCGAACCCGGTTCGCTTACGTGGGAGGCAAGTAGTCTGAACTCTACACCACTGGGGCTCCAAAACGAGGAGAGAGATATAGCCAAACTGTAGCTATACAACATAACGTAGTTTGTACTCTGTGGACTAGACAAACCAAGCAAAATATGTGAGAAAGAACACTATTTCTTCTCTCTTTCTCTCATTCTCTCTCTCTTTCTGTCTCTACCTTTCTATTTATAATTTTTATCACATTCTCTCTTTTTCTCTTTTATTTCTCCTCTCTCATTTCTCTTTTCTCTATATTTCTCTCTTTCTCTCTTTCCCTCCTTTTCTCTTTCTTTCTCTCTTTCCCTCTTTTTCTCTTTCTTTCTCTCTTTCCCTCTTTTTCTCTTTCTTTCTCTCTTATCCCTTTCTTTCCTCTCTTCTTCCTCTCTTTTCTCTCTTTTTCTCTCTCTATTTTTCTCTCCCTTTTTTTGTTCTAATAATGCTGCCATTTTATAAAATACACTTTATTTTTAAATTTTAACTATGGAAAATTTGTTTTATTTCTGCATGTATCGCTTTGTGAGATGTACATACAACTGGGTTTAATTGGAAAACAGCTGAAAAGTTTTTTTCGAGTCTTACTTTGTGTTTCAGTTCATTGTGGTTTATATCTCTGGAGTAAATGTCTGTCCTACCAAATATCGCAGAAGACAGAGAAACGATAAATTTGTAGCATGATATTTTCCTTTGTTACAAGCTTATTCTGTGAACGCTTGTATGCTGGACTGTCTAGGTTTCCTCCGGCCAGGAACATGCGCCAGTTCGAGGAGATACTGCAAGAGCACCAACTCGTGGGACCAGCTATCCCGCCACACGCTCAGCAGCAAGGGGATGTGTAAGTGTTAAGGGAAATGGTGCACGAAAGCAGTATATTTACCCGATTTCCTATATAAGACGTTTTCCAAATAGTTTAATGAAATTTTTTATTCGACAAGAAGTGAATCATAATTTTCAACACCTTTTTACGTTGTTAGATATCCACGGCCTTCATTATTCTCGAAGCACTGATGAAAGTAATGAAAGGATGCTTTTTCTTACTTCAATCAGAGCTCCGAGAATAACGAACGCAGGGTATTTTTTCCATGTAATAAGATGTTCGAAATTGTTTTTTACGTCTTGTCGAACCAAAAATTTTGAAAAATCCTCTGCAAAACAAATTGTGACAAAAATTCTATAAATATACGATTTTCGTGCACCGTTACCCTTAAGCCCCTGTCACACTATCAAATTTTCACCTTCAACTATATTTGACCAACTTGGAAGACAAAATACGGCCTTCAAATTTTTTCTTCCACAAATTTTATGAAATAATTTCGAATGTGTTTGGAAATGTGTCACAATATCAATTTTTTTACTAGAAGTAGTTCGCAGGTCTCTACCCATAGTTGGCATCGGAAAAATGTGTTATTTTATATTTGTACCATGTACTGATCAACTCTTGGACATTAACTGTGTTAGTTATTTTAAAGTTTTTTGACGTCCATTTTAGTCGCGCACGATTCTGATTGGCTGAAACTGTCAAAAATCAAAGAAAATTTAGAACCGGTGCAATAAAAAAAATATTTTATGGAAACTGAAGCTGTCCCCAACTTTTTCAGACAAATATGGCGGCGTTTATGACGTTTCGATGACGTCGCAACTGTCCAACTTTATTTGACCAAACTTATTGGAAGCAGTTTGAAGGAAAACTTTGACAGTGTGACAGGGGCTTTACGAGTGATCAGGCCCCACCATCTTGAGTTTTTTTTATTTTCCACTACTACCCGCGAAAGGGGATTTTCGAAGGATTATTTTGAACGACATAGCATAGTGTTGCGTGCGCCTAGTCAGCCCTAACACCTATTACTGCTTTCGAAGTATAGCTGGGTAAACTGAACTCTTAAGGCTGGCGACTACACCAAGCCTGGCTGACATAAGACCGCCAACTAGTCTCAGCTATAACTCTAGAGAACAACATTTAATAACTCTCACTTCTCCTTAACTCCAAATATCACTGGGTTTAAGTACGGGTGACCTAATAGTACTATAATTACGCACACAACGAATTCTGAACAACAGTTTATTATTTGCTATTACTTTTCACAATAGATTGAATAGACAAACAAGAATTTAATACTGATAATTCGTTGTTCTGCAATATTTAAAATAACCTTTAATTTTATTATTTCTCCAACCGCGTAGCTTCCCTATTGACTCAACCTTGCACCCTACTGGGTATACACCTACCACTGACTCAGTTCGGAATCGACCGAAGCTCCTCCGTGTCCTACTGATGTCGAGCAGTGGAGATGTGTTGGTGTAAGTACATCTCCTGACGTGTGAATACTGCGGCCTGTACTGGAGTCTGGACCAGCGACGCCTCGCCTTGGTGGCACCTCAGAATGCGTCTTCGTGATCGACTACACACACGCCGACAAATGCCCGAAGCGTCTGATATTGGGCCGTAGAGAGAGTGAGGGGTGAGCGCGCGTCCAGCGGCTGTATTTATGCATCGTCCTCCCTCTGACGTAGGTCGGCTGTTGCCATGCCGATCATCCTCTACTCCCCTCTCCTGTAGTGTGGCTCGCACACGGCCGATATGGCGTGCGTGCACAATGCATTACTTATTCTTTCTGCATACAACTTGTGGTCCCAACAATATGGTATAACTTAATGTGTTTTCTGAAATCTGTTCCATTCGACTACCGTAGCTATTACGACCTCTGTTGTCTCTCCCACAAAATAATCAACTATTTTACCTCGGCTGTTACAAGTTAGAAAATATCACATGCAGAGAATGTGTAACAATACAAGAACACTAACGAAGTTATTATTCATGCTTTGTCGTGCCAAAAATCCTAAAATAAAATTTGTGGCGGAAAATTTATAAAAATTATTCGACAAGGACTAAACCCCCGTTAAGTTGGTATCTTCGAAATATTTTTGAATTACATACATCGGTTTTGTAGCTATATATGTGACGAGCTAAAACTTTATAAGGAAGGCATCTTTCTTAACTCTTTTTAGGACCAATATTAATGTAAATAAGTTTCATATTATGACATATATTTTACTAATATTATTCCTGAACTTCTTCATTAGTAATGTCGTGAATAAGGTTAACTATGAGAGTAAATGTGTATTTTCTTACAAACATAAAAGAAAATAATAGTTCTTTTAAAAATACTGAAAAATGTTATCTGTTAAAAGTGAAATGTGTAAATAAGTCGCCAGTTACAGTCGCATTATATTCTTTACACAACCGATTAAAAATTAACTGATTTTATCTCTAACAATTTCGGAGTGTCGCATGATAGACGCCCGGACACAAAGTCATACGTATGTTGCAGTGTTTAATATTTAAGTGTTGCGGAAGTATTAGATAGTAAGCTAAAAGAGGAGTATACGAACGGATTACAAATGTAATGAGTACCGATCTTGTCTGGTCAATCATTACCGTGTTAGATTCACGTTCGGGAGAACATGCCTTCGAATCCCAACGACTACACTCACTCGAAGATGGTTTATAAAGGTTTTTTTTTCTACATCAGAGTCTGGTATATGCTTAAAATAATAAACCTTACAGAGTTCCTCTTTTACAGTTGTTTTATGTGTTTCCATTGT
This sequence comes from Dryococelus australis, assembly GCA_029891345.1. Classification (NCBI taxonomy): domain Eukaryota; kingdom Metazoa; phylum Arthropoda; class Insecta; order Phasmatodea; family Phasmatidae; genus Dryococelus; species Dryococelus australis. The sequence continues at coordinate 284,265,197 of CM056993.1, forward strand.
AATTTTTTTTTAAACCGTCACTTTGACGTCTAAAGGATTTCCTGGAGACGTCTTACACAGTAAAATAACACACACTTGCTCTGGAAAGAGACTCGGGATTCAAACACGAAAATTCGCTATCCAAAGGCGTCACAAGAACATGGGCAAGGAAGTTTCCCCCCTTTCCCCTCCGCCACCGCCATATAAAACTCTCCCTATCATTATTTCTCCTTCTTTATTCCGCCCTCTCTCTTCTTCTTTCTTCCTGGATTTATCTCTCCCTCTCTTTCTCTTCTCGCCTTCTATACACTCACCATTTCTCCCTCTCCCCCTCTCTCTTCCTCTCTCTGCCCCTCTAAGCCTGACTCCACCCTCTCACAAATTCTCGCCCTGATTCTTCCCACTTCTTCACTATTCTCACCGAGCGAGGTGGTGCAATGGTAACACGCTGGACTTACATTTGGGGAAGACCCCTGTTCGATTCCTGGTCCGGCCATCCTGAGTTTGTTTTTCCATGGTTTTCCGAAATCACTCTAGGCGAATGCTAGGATGGGTTCCAAACAAAGACCATGGCCGATTCCTTTCCATTCCTTCCCCCAATACCTCTTCCCAGTGTAACTTGCACCGTCTCTAATGACCTCGCTGTCGACCAGACGTTAAGCCCTCTTATCTAACTACCTACCCTATTCTCCTATTATCTATTTCTCCCTCTCCCCCCTATTCCTCGATCTCCCTACCGCACTCTGCTCTCTCATTCCTTCTTTCCCCCTTCTGCCTTCCCTTCACTCTTCCTCCCTTCTTACACCCTCTTCCTCGCCATATTTTTCCCCAACCTTTCTTTCCCGTTTCTCCCTGTTCGAATAACATCTTGGTAAGCCTTGTTGCACAAAAGGAAGTAGAGGTTACATTGCCCTGCGGGGCCGAAATATCAGTGTTTCGGGTGCGAATCCCGGGCAAACCACTTAAATGTGTGCAGTTTTTTCTTAAGGGGAATCGTTTAAGAAAGCCGTGTATTTACCTTAATTTTGGTCAAAAGTTGTTTTTCAGAGAACTTTTCAAAATTCTGGCATGACAAGACATAAAGAATAATTTCAAACACCTTCTTACATTTATATATATATATATATATATATATATATATATATATATTCACTATCATTACTACTAGCGGAGCACTGATGGAAGATAAGAAATAATATCTTACTTCTCGTCTTCCATCAGTGCTCACCGAATATTAAAGGTAGTGAATATGTAACAATGCACAATGCAAGAAGTAGTTAAAAATTAATATTTACGTCTTGTCATGGAAAAAATTTCGATAAACCCTCTGAAAATAAGTTATTACGTAAATCAGGTAAACATACTGCTTTCGTGAACCATTGGCCTTGACGTAAGGTTGAGCTAGCCTTTGTTTTGTGATATACCACGCCCCTCACACGGCTGACTTCCCGCCAAAGTCAAGGTAACTACAGTATATTATACAGGGTGAGTCCTTTAAAAGAGGCCCCACGGGACATTCAATCAGTGCTCCGGGAATAAAGAAAGCAGTGAATTCGTAGCAATGTAAGAAGGTGTTCAAAATTGTTATTTAATTCTTGTCGAGCAGACAATTTTGAAAAATCCTCTGTGAAGCAAGTTGTGACAATAAAGTATGTAAATATACGGTGTTCGTGCACCATTCCGTTTAATTCTCTCAGTTCGTCCGTCCGTCAAAACCTTGGCAAGCTTTAACTTTCGATGGACGAACGGATGAAATTACACCCTTCTAAACTTCACGTTTTGTTACTCGTTCATCCCGAGTTATTTAGAAGGCTGTGTGGTGTGCGCAGCGTTTGGTTTTAGCTGTCTTTTGTTTTCATATGTTTGTTTGTGTAACGGTATAATGAAATATCTTTCCTGAAGATTGACACTTAAGTTTGGAAACACGAGCTATATAGTGCTACAGTAAAAATAATAAAATCTTGTTTTATGTGATATTTAAATTTTTTATATCGATTAATTTTTGTTACGTATGTGCATGATTTTGAGTACTTAGAGGCCAATGGCGGCCACTTCCAGCACCTACTCTAGGTATATGCTATTCACGGTAAAGTAAGCACTTTTTAAGGCCCTTCCGAAAATTTTCCTTTTAGCCAATTTTTATCTTTCCGCCACATTTTAACATCAACATTGCCACGCGACTCATAAAAATGGCGTATACTTCCACCACTCTCAAAATCTAATGTCTGAGTCTTGCAATAAAACATTCTTATTAGTCGCTAATGCCTGGTAGGAGGGCCGTAAAAAGTGCACACTTTACCGCGAACAGCCTATATTTTGTCGTCACACTGGACTGTATTTCCTCATTCCCTCGCTCCGTCACACACATGTCCCACGGCTCCTCTTTTAAACGACTCGCCCTGTACAAGTGGCGTCGCGACTGAAGGCAAATGGTTCCTTGCACAGGGACAAGGATTGGTGCTACTGCACGGGCAGCCGAGTTCTGCGGTCGGCGGAGCAGAGTGCGCGGCTGACCCGGCGCCCCGATGTGCCGTTCGGCCCCCAGGTGCAGCCCGCGCTCCGCCGCCGACCCGTCTGCGGCGACGCATAGGCCTCCTCTCCAGGTATGACACCTCCCCGTCAAGGCTGTTCACGGTCAAGTGAGCACTTTTGTGGCCCTTTGTCACAGTTTACTCCGAGGGCTGGCCATTAACGCACGAAGAAAGTATATCTTTTCCGTAACATAAAATTTTTTGTCTCGAATTTATCAATATTGATCTTGAATCCAAAACCTAGCACATCCAACATCACATGAAAACGTTTAATGAGTGTAACGTCGCCACCAGTTTTTCTTGCATATATTTCCTCATGTCTGAAAAATTTACGAACAGTGTTACTGTCATCGGTGTTCCCTGTTTACTGTCGTGGATAGTCAACAAGTACACCTAGGTCATTTCGAAAGTATCCTTGCGCCTGTAATTTTTCTGGATATCAATACTTTATACTTTCTGCTCCTCGTACGTGCTAGCTATTTATTTGCAGTCTATATGAAATATGAAGGATACATTCAAAGAAACGCATCCAAGAATGAAGTGGAGAAAAACCATACGAGAGGAAGTTTCTATTAACAGATTTAGCTAAAATTGAACCCAAACTAAATAAAAAGCATTAAGAGTTATATTTTTTGACGACAGAGTCGATGTAAAATTAATGTTACTAGTTAGGCCATAGTATTATCCATTGATGTAAGTCGTTCTTAGTTCTTATCCACATGACCCATCACAAACAAAACAAAAACACTATTTTGATACATGGCTTTGAGTGTTCTTCACGAACTAAATCGATGAGTATTGGTATCAACTCGCGAACGTCAATTGTTAGGCAAGCGTTAGGACCTGTTCTTCTATGGCTGTGGATTTAGCAATTACTGCAAGGGGGTTTTATAACTTCTGTTGCTAGTTTGACTTCCTGTGTTACCAGGCTCGCCCCACATCCACCTTCCCCCTCCCCAGAGCAGGAATATAGCTTCTGCCGACCAATAAGGAGACAGCAGACAAGAGAGTCACTTCAGCGTTGGGCGGACCTTCTTGTACAAATTTCTGCATGACAAGTATCCTTCGACTGCACAGTGTTGACAGTGTTCGAACAATGTACTTTCTCTTTCGGACGACGCACTTCTTCGCTTATGTGACTTTATTACGTGCAAATGAGCACTTTAAAAGGACCTGATTGGTAAATTCTTTTCTCCACTGTAAAACACTCCGCATCAAAAGAATATTAACATTGTCACGAAACTAAATTATTAGAATCCATGCGTCAGCCAACTATGAGATGTTTACAAGCAAAATTATCTTCTTACGCCAATACTTACTTTGATGTAAATAAAAAAAAGGAACATGTTTCAGTAGACACGTTAAAAATACAACAGTTTTAAATAAGATGTTAAAACATAGAACCACATGTTCTAATTTGCGGTCAAGATTACTGTAAATACATCAACCTGAGTTCACAGTCGAACCATATATATTATTTAGTTACTATATGTGGTTATGATCAGGATATTTCTTTAATGCAGGATATTTTTTGTGTGTTCAAGTAATATTGCATTAGCTAGACGGGATCTATAATGCAGTTAAGCTGTATTGTATTTTCTTCTCCTTACATTGTATTTTTGGCACTTAGAACTCGTTCTGGGAAAAGTTTATCCTCGTAACGATAAACGATATGTGTTGACGAAACCTATAACATTATACATGTATATATAATTAATATATAGGATGTATCTCTATATTCACCCGACAAACTTCAGCTGCAAGTTATTCACGAAAAAATAAGTTGTAAACATAAATACGACCTTTGTTCTAAATCTACTCCAAAGGGCGGTACACGTTTTTGGAGTTGAAGCTGACGAACCAGATTATTACAGATATCGGAGAAAATATGCAAGAGGGAACACTGCGTTTCTCGATAAAGTATAAGTTTAAAATGGTCTACAAACACCACAAAACCTGTCGGTGTCATCAGATTAATTCATGGAAATAATAACGATTAACCACTCTAATTGTGAGCCATTCGACATGATGCTGCAGCATATGTCGAATCTTATTATAGATGGAACATGAATCCGCTTGTTCCAATTGAGGAAAAAGATTGCCTTGCGTAAACATCCTTACCGCCAACGTTATCGAGTAATTCGAGTTTGAAATTTCAAAAGAATTGTGTTCAAAACCCGGCAGATGGGCAACACGCACAGCACTCTTTAACGAATGGTTGCCAATATCAAAAGGGCAAGATAACAGAGAGAGGACTGAAAAATTCAGACATATGAGGCAACAAATGTACAGCGGTTGTTTACCGGCATCAAATTTTTAAGTTGTAGCAATAGAGGATGCGAGGTAAATTCATATTGCAATTGCAATATGAATTAATTAATCGGTGAGATTAAGAAGGGGAAGATTCAACATTTTGGGCAAAATAAACTGAGATAGCCATTTATGTCCCGAAGGGTAAATACAGCCATTGAGTTAATAAAAGAAAGCTTTCCGATGCTACAAATGAATTTTGTGGGTTCGTGGTCGCGAAGAGTGAGATGAAGAAGGAAAACATTCCTGGGATATTTTCCTTCTTGGGCTCAGTAGTCACGTAACGATCCGATATCCCAACAGAGCACTCTGCTGTGTGTTATCGTTTTCACTGCAGTGTTGATATCTACGGTCTGAGGTTAGTGGTGTTTTATTTTGAAACAGCAAAGTACTGACTGTGTTATATTGTTCATAAACAGTTAACGTCGATACTATTTATAATTTCAGAATCGGAATGTGCGAAGAAAAGAAGAGAAAGTGGAAAAATTACAGACAAAATGAAAGAGGCAAGGCGAAAAGGAGGAGTTTGTTACAACTGGCAAGTTAGTGGAACGAAAGTAATCTGGACCTGATTGTGGCTGTAAGCAAACGTGTACTACGACGTTTACAGATGATCAAACAGAGCATATTTAACATTCTTTATAGCGGAAGGCCAAAGAATTAACAATATGCTTTTGAAGTAATACCCATACGCACTCAGGAAGTACTTAACTTCAAGGCGTGGTGGCAAGTGTTGTTTAAGAAAACCACCAAAGGTTTGCTAAGCAAACAAACATTCCAAATAAGCAAATATAAACATTTTACGTTTACTGAAGAACTGAACTTGTCGTGACTTTGTTGTTGGTCTGCTCAGTGATGACTTTAAAATGTACAAGGGTGGTGAGGTTGCCCTTCCCACTATCAGTGCGCATGATGAGATGTATCAAGAAGAAGAAGTTCAAAGATCTTGCAAAAATCGTCCATTATGTTCCTGATGACTGCAAAGACTTCTACCATCAGATGTTATTGCGGCCTACTTCTAATGTGAACGGAGAAAGTGACTAATACGTCTCACGTTTTTTGTGAGATAGACTTGCTATTACGGCATTGTGTTACTCGAAAAGTACTTTTAATATAGTTTGTGTAACCTAGGGACATGTAAAATAATAGTTATGTTCACTATAGACCTCTTGTTCATACATTTGAGCAATCATTATCATGATTATGTAATCATACTTTTTGTTTTCAACAAGTACATTCAATTGAGTACGAAAAGGAAAAGATTCCAACATTTCCCCCTCTGTTTTCTATACAGAATTTGTACAGTATTTAAATATCACTGAAATGTCATTGTTTCTTTGATTATTTGGAATAACTTTGTAATTGTAGACGTTTGCTTCCGACTATTAGCTTACGAGATAAACAGGTGTTTCTACGTTTCCCAAAAGTTTCACTGCATGGAATCCTTCCCTTCTTCATCTCACCGATTCTTAATTACACTATGGCGTGCAATACTGTGGTATAAACAATCTTTAAATGAGGTGCTCGAACTGTCGGCCTCCAATTTCGCTGCGGAGTGTACATCGACGATGTCACGAGTGCCGAACACGCCCGGTGTGGTTCTTAAGAAATGCTATTGGAGTCTCATACACCAAACATTTCATAGCACCTCGCAAGTAAAAGTCAAGCGATGTAACTGAAGACCTCGCAGGCTATAACCTCGGCCCACCGCAGGCTATCCATCTACCTGCAAATGTGGTGTGAAGGTATTCTCGAACATGTGCACCAAAGTGCGGTGGTGCACAGTCATGTTGTAGCCACATTTCTTGTCGAGTCCCATGTGGAATGTTTTTCAGCAACTCTGGCAAAACGTGTAACAAAACCGCGAGGTACCAGTCAAGATTTAACTGAGCGGGAAACATGTATGGCCCAATCACACTGTCACCTACAATACCACACCATACGTTAACGCCAAATACCTCCCGGTAATTGAGGATTAAGGGCGCGTGCGTGTTCGCCTGTGTCCACACACGAATGTTACGAGACGTCAACACACATTCTCTTATGAATCACGCTTCGTAGGTAAACAACACGACACTTGTTGATCTACCGCACATCTTTGTAAACACCACTGCACGAACTGGAAACATTATGGGTAATCTTCAGTCTTCAAATGGTGCACTTTCTGTCGGCGATATGGCTGGAGCAGCTGTTCATGCACAACTCTCCCCACATTCATGTATCCAGTGTGAACTGCATGCGCCATGTGACGGATGCTGGTAGATGGCAACTCACGGAACCTTCGCAGCACATCCTCATCAAAGTGAGGTGTTCGTACCGACCTTGGACGGCCAGCATTAGGCCTGTACACCTGTAACATGTTCGGTATTGGGACAGGTACACTCGGTTTCACAGTGTACGACGATCGCTGTGACATCATGTAAACACACTGCGTTACTCTTTCGCTCACCGTAAATGTCCCCTGCTCGCGAAGCCTCCTATCAATAGCCGTGAACGTTGAATGATATGGCACAAGTCTGTTTGGATACCTTGCCCGGTACATGTGTTCTACAGCTATACTGTTTCACTGCACAGCCCTTTTAGGACATGCAAAACGATTCACTTCGCATTACTCTAACTAAGCCTCTGTTCCACTCCGCTAAACTGTAGCATAATTGTCTCGACTGAGTAAATGACTGAACATATCACAGGGCACATAGGCCGAAGACCCTCTACTTGACGATGGTGTGTGTGTTGTGTGGCGGCGTACATGGTAGGCCGTTTTGATAGGCAATTAATACTCCCGGTAACTTATGACGCCATCCCTCACGCAACCGTGTCGTGATACCTGTATTCCAACGGTGTTTACCCGCACCAGCATCATATAAGAGTTGGCCACGATAACCATTTCACGAAGTCGAATTACAATGTACGCCTCATCCACAAGTCGAGTCTTACACAGAAGAGACATTTGATAACTGTGGTATGAACATTGATGTTGTCATATAACTATCGATTACTACTGTAAATGCTACATTATTGCACAATTTGCGGTGGTGCCCTATGTTCTTTTAATACTCATGCTTGGTATCCCAGAATTCATTATGCACTTTCGAGTTTCTCGTCATGGAAATGGCACACAGACAGATGCAGTGTAAAGTGCTATTGTTTCGATTTATCGTGATTTACGCCATTTATCAATGCCACAGTTACATACCTCTCTCTGTAATCTTGCCCTTTGATATTCGCAACCATTCGTTATTGGGTGTTGTGCGTGTTGCCCGCCTGCCAAGTTTTGAACATAATTCATTTGAAATTTCAAACTCGAATTACTCGAAAACGGTGGTGGTAAGGGTGTTTACACAAGGCGACCTTTCCCGTCAATTGGAACATGTGGACTCATATTACATCAATAAGATCCGACATATACTACTGCTTCATGTCTAATGGCTCGCAATGAGAGCGGTAATCATTATTTCGATGAATTAATTTGATGACAGCGATAGATCATTTTAAACTTACGCATTATCCAGAATCGTGATGTTTCATCTTATATATTTTCTCCAATATCTGTAATAATTTGGTGCGTCAGGTCCAACTTTAAAGACGTGTACCACCCTTGGGAGTCGATTTAGACCATAGGTTGTATAAATATTTAGTAGTAGGGCTATGGGCGAGCTGGTGCATTATTCGGGAACCGGAGCCACGGAGACAACCGCCATGTTGGATTCCGGACATCCCACTCTGTCATTCCGGTCACGCGACCGCCATATTGGATCCTGCCATGTTGCTAGCCAGTACGCCGCCATCTTGGGCCGTCCGCTTTGTTGATTGTGTCTCTTGTATGGTCTGTGTGGACGAATGATTGAGGTATGCTAGAGTTATAGTGGATGGTATGGTTGGTAGGTATAAGCTGTGTTGGTTGGTAGAAAACGTAGAATGGGTGTTATGTTATGTACTAACCTCAGCTGTATAGTTGCTCGAGTTATGATGGATATTGGGCTTGGTGTATTGGGTGATGCAGTTGAACTGAGCTTTTCTTTGGTTATATGAGATGGAGTGTTGGGTAGCCTGGTATGACTTGGGTCATAAAACGGATGGTATGGGTGATCAATGTATATTTGACTGGTGTACACCAGTAGAGCAGAAGCAATGATGGTAGGTAGAGTAAAATAGCATGCATGAGTTTACAGTGGGTGGAACATTGAATGTTAAGCAGCCGGCTTGCGAGTATATAAGCCGCCGGGTTCATTTTATGAAGCTGTTTCAGAGTGGCAGTCGAAAAACTTTGTCGAGAAAAATATATGGCCAAGGGTTCTGGTTAGATGCTTGCTAGCATGAACTGTCTTGAGCTGTGTATAAGCAGTTTATATTAATTAAGTGCTGCTGTAAAGATACTATGTGAAGAGCGTGGGAAATTCTAAGGATTCTGTTTGTAGTGTGAAGTATGTAAGTATATAAATAAAAAAAGTCTTTAATTGTTCGCTGATGTTGTATCCTTCCTGATATATAGAGAATATTATGGTGCTCTGTTTAGTCACATACACACATTGAATAAAATCCGAGTAGTATAGTTATGCTGAAAAAATAGTTGAGATAGTAAATAATTAACATTGCATAGTTTTTAGTCTTGAAGAGAGAAGTCCTAAAATTAAACTAAGAGAACTTTTATGTCGTGATCTACATAAAATTCCAGTACAACTTAAAAAAATTAAATACATATTAAAAACCGAATAATAAATTCGGTTTTAATACTCTTATTTTAATCCTCTATCGTAACAAGTCTGTTATAAACATATATCGTTGAAAAAAGCAAAATATTATTTTAAGCTAGCAACTATGCTTATATAGGTCTTAAACAAATAAGAATTCTTGGGTTAGAAATAGTGCTTACAAATTGAATTTCGCGAGACTGCCACACTCCTAAGAGTTCGCAAATTATATTTGTCTACCGAAATGTCTGTAGGCCTACATATTCACTTGCTTACAGCCCCCCGACTTGATACATTATTATTTTATAAAGAATGTACTTATATGAAAATAATTACATGTGAGCTTAAGAATTCAGACTCCGACTGAGAGTTAAGACGCTCAAATACAGCACATCGTGTGGCTTTACATAAACTAAAACTGCTCTAAAATATATTATTATTAAGTTATATTTAAACTGGTTGAAAAAAAAATACATTAACAATATTTCTATAAATGGACGAGGGAATGTAGTTACTAATTTTGCATTAATCCAAACGTTCTTGGTTCGATTTCCCATCTAAGTGTTATAATTTTATTTTGTTACCAGCTATCTTGAGAAAGTGTGAAATTCTACAAATATTAAGATCTGATTAAGATTTGAACCGAATTTAAATTGCAAAATACATTTAAAATACATTTTTACTGTAATTTTCATAGAATGTTTTTTTCGGCATTTTTCAAATGTTAAAAATATGAAATTAATCTAAATAACTCTACTTGTTTATTAATGCATCGATTCCTATATGTCTGATTGGCAGGGTCGATTAGCCATAGTGCCTCGCGACTGCTAAGTTCGCAAGCACTTCTCCCTCCACACGCGATGTCTGTGGATGACGTCACTGCTCGTGCATGTCGATGAGATCACTTGGCGAGTTGCTGCAGTGCGTCTGTCCCCGGCAGACCTGTCGACATTGTGTTATATGTGTGGTTGCAGGCGATAGGCGACAAATGTGAAAACGAATTGAATAAAGAAAATTTGAAGACAAAATATTGTTTTTCAAAATATAAAGTATTGAAAATCGAATATGTGTACAAAGTCCTGCCTGGAATGCACTTTAAATAATTTTTTTATACACCTTCTCGTGTATGGAAAAGTACATCTTTAAATTCGTAATTAAATATACGCACTGACGATTTGCGCACTCTAGCAGGCGATGATGGAACTATGTAGATGGTGGAATCGAGCAAATGCAACTAGTCGAACATGTATAAGTTGTCAGTGGAGCAAATATGACTAATAAAACAAGTTAAATCTTAAATAATATATATGTAAGTTAAACCAACATAATAAAGAAATAAAAATATTATAGTAAAAAAATAAATACTTACAAAATTATACAAGTTAAATCTTACATAGTATATATGTAAGGTAAACCAAAATAATAAAGTAAAAAATAATATAATAAAAAATAAGATACTTAAAAATTATATAAAAAATAAAAATTGTATAATAAAAATGTACTAAAAAGTTATTGATATGTAAATAAAAAAACGAAAAATTATATACGAAATAAAAAAATGTAATGCCTTTAATGAGAGGCAAGATATTATTTATTCATCTCAAGTTTTATACTACTTATAAACTCGCGATAGCTGAGTGGTCTAAGGCGTAAGTCTGGCGACCCAAGGTCCAGCAGTTCGGTCCCGCACTATGCCATATGGTATTTTGAGTTCCGACTAATAGATTGAGAGCAATACCAGCGCTCCTAGTTTCTAAAGCCAGAACGAAGATAGCGGCGCTCCTAGTGGTCAAAGCCAGAACTAACGGGGACGAAAAACCAAGATGGCGGCCTCCAGTAAAAGCCGATGTAAACGAACGAATCGGAGAGAAGGGAAAGAAGAAGAGAGAAGGAAGAGAAAACTGAAAGAAGAGAGAATGCAAAAGACAAAAAAAAGCGAGTTCTCGGCGAAAACCCTCGGCATGCAAGCGCATGAAAAATGACATACTGGTTACTAAAATTGTGGCGTACTGGCTAGCAACATGGCTGTCGGTGACCGGAATGACAGTGTTGGAAGTCCGTGACTCCGGTTCCCGAATCCTGCACCAGCTCGCTCATTGTCCTACTATTATATTTTCAACTTATTTTTGCGTGATTAACCTGCACCCGAAATTTGTCGGTAGTATTTAGATATACCCAAGCCAGTCCTTGGTGATGTGGTTTTCAGAGAGTCCGCCGGTCTTACAAGAGACAGTCATTTACTTTCTCATTCAAAAATATTGTTAAAGATACTAAGTGTTTCGAAAGTTGTTAAGTGAATTGCGCCAATCATCAAATTCGATTTTAGTAATGTCGGTACCGGCGTTTCGAAATGTGAATTTAACACATTATTAAATAAGATATTTTGTACTGTTTTTGTAATAATGAAGGCAGTTTGCTGTTAAAAACTTTATTTTTGTTTACAGGTTTAAACATCAGATTTTGAATATTTCGTGAACAAGAAGAAACTGACTGCTACACCAGTGGAACCTATCCGGCAACTAGCGTAAAATAAAAATAATATATATGCAATTTTCACGTAGAAAATTTTATGAACAGCCCTACATTTTGTATAATGCTTTAGTACAACTTTACCTGAACATTTCGTAAATATACTATACGTGATTATTTACTAAGGACTATGATCTATCGTTGAAAACAATAATTTGCGAGCTATATTCAGTGTTGGTGTTTATAGACAATATTTCATTCAAAACAAACATTTTTGTAAACTTATAAATTTCTTGTTTCTTTCAGTAGACATAAAATGTTTGCACCCTTGCTGGAATGAGAAGGAATATCTTGCTGTTAACATACCTATTGTTATACCCCCCCCCCCCCCCCCAGGTGGTATATAAACTCATGAGCATGACTATGGTTTATTAGGGTAGGGATTTATGTGAATATGAAATAACTCCCAATTAACAAATATAGATCAATTTTACTGACACCATATTACTGTACAAACAAATGTGATGTGATGGAATAGAGGTGGATTTAGGATAGGTTAAGGACAGAGCTATGGGGATAAATGGCTATGAAACGGGCAAGCTCTCTCTCCCTAGCTGAAAGGCACTCACACCCGATCGCCGCTCGGAACTCACAGACCTCTGTGGACCGTCGCCGACTGACACCTCGGCCCACTGCTGTTCCGACCACCACACTTCTCGTTCACACCCACCTTCGCCGAAATCCTCTGTTCCCATTGGCTCTCCCACGTCGCCTGGGTGGTGTTAACGATACGATAGCTGATGGAATAGCCCCAATCTCCTATGTCAGCCTGACCCAAATTTTCTGCTAACTACTGTAGCCCATTGCGCTTTCCGCCGTTGCGCCGCTGTCCTCGTTATATGCAGTTATAGTTTATAAAACAAGCGTTGGCCGCATTCCCGCCGTGCTTGAACTCGTTTGAGATGTCGCAAACATAACACTGTGCACTGAAATTTACAGAGGCTTGATAGATATGAATACAATTTGTTCATAACTTATTATGAATAAGTATGAAATATTATGACTCTATTATTAATTAAAACGAAACAAAACTTTTGTTTTATAAGAAAAGTAAAATTTTTACAGTAGCTAAGGTTAAATATAAAAGTATAGTTTTGAAAGGAATCATCTCATCTGTAAATTAAATACTTCCCTTGATTTTCCGTAGTAATAAATAGCAGGATTGTTTAGATTAGAACGACTTAATAAATATCTTAAGTATATGCAAGGTGTTTCAGGGGAAAACGGACATTCGTTAAAAGGTGATAGGATGGCCCATTCTAAAGGAAAAAAAAATCAATAAACTTTTGCTCTGTTCGCAATGCTGTCCGAGAAACAGCTATGTGATACTCACTGCGTCGTTTCTCAGTGAACTTGTGGTGCAGTATCATTGATAACAAACTCATCGGTACAGTTATTTTAGACAACTATTTTAACGGAGAACGGTACTTGGAGGACGTTCCATTGGCAACAATGGCTGGAATGTACTTGAAACAGGATGAACATTCCACATTACTAGTGGTACAATACCTCAATGAAACCTATCCTGACCGTTGGATTGGTCGAGGCGCGGTGCCATTGCTTGGCCACCACGGTCACCCGACCTCACTCTGCTAGATTATTGTTTCTGGTGTTGATTGAAGACCGACGTCTACATGTAAAAAGCGAAAACAAGGAATGTATTGCTTGCTCGCATTTTAAATGTTTGTGCACACGTTAAAGAAGAATGTGGACCAGTGGCATGTAGTGAGTTTTTTTTTACAGGATAAGCAATATAATAGCCCCACATCTTTGAGTGTTTTAGATTACATTTACTATTGCCGGGCTGTGGTTTTATTTTCAATTTCTACTAACAAAAGCAATTTCCAACTTTGCTTACCCTCTACATATATTTACCGTTTCATAATACCTAACGTTAGTTATAAAAACGGAAATGAATTGAATATAGTAATAATCAAACTGAATAATATTTAGAGAGCATATTACAAATTGCGTATATAGTACCGGAGTTTACGAAAACTCTGTTTCTCGAATCGGAAACAGGAAACTCAGATGTAAATGTGTTTAAATTTAAAGTCACGGCGAAAACTACAAAGGGTCAAACATTTCTAATATGTATAGAGTAAGCATTGCTTACCTTGCGTCTATGGAATAAATGCCCCTGTTGTGGACTCCAGCCCCGATTAGCAAACACTGCATCTAACAACACGAGTTGAAGTTGGGCGGTAGCATTTTTGAACATGTGCTGTGAAAGGAATTTACACAATAAAACCCGACACGTAACGATCTGTTCACTTACTATCGCCTGTACCGTTCCCAATCCCTGTGATTTTCACATAGCTGTACCTCGGACACCTGCGCGAATAGAACGTATGTGTATCGAGGTTTCCCCTTCGGAAAGGTCCATACTACGACCTCTCATGAACGTCCGGTATAGTGACAAGAACTTTGCGTGCACAATTGGAAATAATATATTTGCGTATCCTAAAGGAAGAAATAATAGTTATATATATGTATGTGGTTTATTATATCTTGAATCAACTTGGGAATCTGAGACGCGTATAGAAATATAAGGCTAAGCCACTTGGGAGGGAGTGTATTTAGTTTGTATCACCACTGCACGTCACTGCAGCTGTCGGTTTCACACACTTTAATCTCACATTATTCTTCTAGACTATGACGAATAACTCCACCTCAATAGAAGGCGTTAATTTTCATAGCTATAAATAATCAGGTACAACCTCTTTTGAGATAACACGGCTTACCCTGAGCTAAAATGATTGGCCTAATAGGTAGGTTTTGAAAGAATGCGTGTGGCAGGTAGAAATTTAAAAAATATAAGCTGTGGAACTTCCGATCAACGTTAACATCCTTTAATATCATCTGCGAGGCAAGTGATTTCAATTAGAATAAGAAAGAGAAAACAGAATTTTTACACACAGGCACATTCGTTATATCCCAGACACAACTATATGATGTTCACAGTAAAGTGAGCCCTGCGCTCATACCTACACATATGTTACAGTGGACACTGGCTCGCCGGTTCTCAGTTAAGCTGCAGCAAAATAAAATAACAGTCCTTAAATCCGGCGTTTAACTTAACAGCGAGGTTAGTGTTTCTTGTTTTATTCATAGTCTAAATAAAGATGAGGTAGACCGATCTTGAAGGCTGTGCACAACTAATGTCTGTATCCCAACGTTGAACTGCTTTTCTGCCAAACACGTCTAGAGAAAACGGCATAGTTTGGATTTTAGGTTAGAAAACTGGTTTGTAAACAAATGTTTTAAAATTATCTAAACATCTTCTAACCAATCTGTAATGCAGTTTGATTCAATTCAAATCAGTAAAAGTACATTGTTCATACAATAGTGCTTGTCATTAAAAATTAAGGTATTGAAAAACACGTTCATCACTGTTGACCATGTGCTTTTGACAGTTGTATTCTTTTGGCGAAGGTTGATGTTAGGTACATGCGCAGAAGACGAATAATCAGTTTACCTCATCTCCTCATCTTTAGTCTATGGTTCTATTCATATTATAGTGAAAATTCCCATGTAAATAAAACACACATGCCTTACAATTTCGACATTTCACTTGATGGGTGTATGAATAAAGTGATCAAGCCACTTCCAACGTTAAACTTACATGTGGTGGAAGGATATAAAGCAATCAGAGAAGTAGATCCTCGGTAAATAGTTGACCGCAAGTGCGGCGCAATATTATTGTGACGGGTGCTACCCTGAGAGTGTGTTAATACAGGCTGTTCACGGTGACGTGAACTCTTTTGAGGCCTTAGTTACTTTTTCCTCTCAGTAATTTTTTATCCTGTAACCACCTTCTTATATAAATATTGCCATGAAAATAATGAAAACAGCCTATGTATACCACTGCACTCGTAAGTTAATGTCTAAGGCTAAAATAAAATATACTTATTGAGTACTAGATGACCCATGCGACTTTGTTCGCATGATATTTAGGACTGCGGCCCCACTTGATATATATCTATACACCGCGCCCCACTATTTAGTTCTCTAGCCACTAAATTTCTGTGGCCCCACTATTGGGTCCTCTAGCCACTGAGTTTCTGTGGCCCCACTTTTGGGTTTTCTACCCACTTAGTTACTGCGGCTCCATTATTGGGTTCTCTACCTACTGAGTTTCTGCGGCCCCACTATTGGTTTCTCTACTCACTGAGCTACTGCGGCTCTTGGGAAGGAATGGATAAAAAAGAAAATAGAAATGACGGAACTTTTTATTTTAACAATGTTTTTTAGGCAGTAAAATTACAATAAGGATTTTAATGAAGGAATGATATAAATTACAATTTTTTTTTTTAAAGGAAATTAGATATTTTTCTGGGATAAAAAGTGGCCTATGTCACTCTCCGACTCTCCAACTATATATGTGCAAAAAATCACATCGATCCGTTGCTCCGTTTTGGCGTGAAAGAAAGACAAACAAACCCACTTTCCCATTTACGTAGTAGTAAGGCTTATTCCAAATGAGAGGTGTTTCAGAAGTGCTCACTTTACCGCGAACAGCATATAGCAGCGGTGTCCAGAGATACGGGCTAGTAGCGCTGGCTGGGCGAGTAGACGCACCATTGTGGTTTGTCGCAGTTGATTAGTGACACGCCGCTCGCGCCGCGCCGTAGATTCGGTGAAGGGGCAACACATGTTGCCATGGGGATGGACACACCCCTGTGATTATCGCGACGCAATTAGTCCGATCTGCAATCAGGCCTGCACTCTCCGTCTTGCATGGCCGCGTGCATCCCGCATCGGGAAAGGACTCTTGACTCTTGGGGTGCGCTGAATAAATTGGCAGGCTTTGCTATATTCTCTCCATACAGTAATAATTATTGGGCAAAAATGGATAATATATAAAATGAAACACGCTTTCAGATTTTACAATAAGCCTTACCATATTCGCGATAAAAATCATGTTTCACTATAATACAGTAATTCGTTGTGTTGCAACAGCAACATAATAACAATAATATTCTCTAAATGTTTAGATGATGAGAGCAGTAATTGAAAACATTACATTTTTATCACAAAAATGCAGTAATATTTTTGCCTAGTGTAACATGATTCATTTCATGTCTAGATTTCTGACACCAGTTGAAACCCGACATAGAGTTACAGAGATAGTATTTTGGAGGTATGAATCACTTAACTATAGAAATTCATGATCTCAGATGCAACATTTTAACATAAAAATTGTATAACGTTTACGTGGGTATACGCAGGGGCTTATTGAGGTATTTGGTGCCCCTAAGTAGAGAAAAAATTATTTCTGTCTCCTTTCTTGGATAAATAAACACCATAGAAACACTATGCTGCATTTAATAACACATATGCCCATTGATTTCAACCAATGAAATTCGAGTGACAAAATTTTTTACGGCAGGGTTTTCTTTGGGACTAATCAAACCGTTTACCGCGATATCTGTGTTTTTTGAACCCCTTGTAAATATCTGATCTTCAAATGAGTAGTGCAATGGGGGTGAATGACAAGATGGACGTTTTTAGACATTCGCTATTGCGATGCAGATGTCTGCCATGGAAATAACAAGACTGAACACGAAAAAATACTTAAAACAGACAAGCAACATATGGCTGTATACATAGATTTATTTTCTCGACCATAGGTTGCTTGTCTTTTTGAAATATTTTTTTATGTTCAGTCTTGTTTTTTCCAATGACAGACATCTGGATCTCAATGGCGAATGCTCAAAAATATCCATCTTTCCCTTGTATTTTGCCTTAATCATTTGCATTTTCATGATATAAAGGAATGCCATGCATAATTATTAAAGTATACGTGTAGCATGAAATTATATAAATATGTACTTTAGTAAATTTCAAAAATTAAATACCAAAGTTTGTAAACAAATTCAATTTAATATACTTTTTACTCGTGAGACTAATATGGGAGTTTAAAAAAAAAACCTTGGCATCTTAAATTCTTCTAGCATTAGGAAGGAGGTCTTAGTCTGCTTAGGTCTAAATACGCTACCGGGTATACCGAAATTCCGACAAAACACCCCACATTACTTAGTTATAGGTGGGAGGGTCAGAGGTCTGGCAGCATATCGTATCGATTCTGGTGGACCGAAATAAATAAGGCAATGGTATCAGACGTCTGGGTAAAATGACGAACCATTACACAGGAAACAGGTGGCCTTCTACCTTATATGAGGATTTCATCAAAGCACCCAACAGCCACTATCCTGGGAAAAAACCTCCAAGTGGAGTTTGCATTTATAGTCCATTTATGGTTACTTCAAACACTTCTGAAGCCCTGCTAAAGTTCTACTTTCAGTATATCCCTCCACGCCCTGTAAACAAAGTTACACTTAGTTTATTAAATTGCACCACCACATTCGTGCGCACTCAGTTCAATAATTTCTTGCATGAGAACTATTTTTTACTGGGCATTACCAACACACCTATTTTCTCTCTCATTTTATTCACACCAATTACAAACGAGATATTATTATTTATAAATAGCATGTAAGTAAAAGTTCAACTTATTAAAAATAGTATGACACTTCCATGTTAACAGAATTATAAAACACTTGCGATACAAGACATATTTAGGAGAGAACCGAACACGTTACACGCGGGGTGATTTTTCGTAAGTTTGATTCAAAAAGTGTGGAGTTACTGCGAACAGACTATATTCAGTAATACCAAGGTTGGAAGGGACCATAAATGGAAGTGATTTCAGGCTGTTTACGGATTCTCAAGAAATGCATGCTTGTGCGTATCTGTCCCCGGAAGAGACATAACCATGTATATACTAGCGCTGTCCGAATTCCCAATATTACACACACGCTCTAAACTTGGAAAGTATTTGAAATTGTATACTTGCGTACTTACGACAGTCGCCATATTGTATTTTAGATGTGAAAATTACCGTGTACCTTTTGTGGTTATAAAGCTCGCAAGTTTTAAAATCTAATAAGCAATGTTTGCAAAATGTGGTTCTGTTGTATGTGTAAATAATTGCAAATGTGCTTCCAATTATGAACAAAATTATGAGAGCTGTGTAGACATCTACAGCATATTTCCCAGATGTATGCTTACCAATAATATTACATTTTCAATCCGCATTTCCAAGTTATTACATACCCCATTGATTTGTATGTCTCTTTCTTTTGTTATCAATGAGTATATTTCAAACATAAAGGTACGTATCGAGGGACGAGGAAAGAATGCCAATTTCTGGGCAATGCCCTTTACATACGATAAATAAACGCAATAAATACCATAACTGCCCTCATTTATTTACAATCTTCCACTGACGCGATAAAGCAATATTCCAAAGCTATTGGTGTGGTATTAATACTTGTGAAATCGAGAGAAGCTGAACAAATAAATGTAACCTCAGGATACCGAGATGCAAGAATTTCTATATTCCTGCAAATTTGTTTTCCTGTGGTACAACTTGTACTCAAAGTGTACAACGACCAAAAACTGACATTATATTGGAATATTTGTGTGTAATCGTTTTCGTTCAAAACAACACACGCCTGTTGTCTTGCTGCTCTGCCAAGCAACCAGTTTACAACAATATTTATACGCCGCCTTCATTTCCTTCCTGTAAATAATACGAGGCCACCAATGCTCCCATTAATTCCTCATTCCCAACTAAAGACATGTTTCAGCGCTTAAACTCGTAAGATGTCAAGGTACAAAGCCATGACATAAAAATAAATAACAAATGTTTATATCATCGTTATGCGCGTCGTCTTATGTAACATATATGTAACACCATGCACGGAATTTTTACTGTTGTCACATAATTTCTGATAATTCCCCCCGAATGTGCGACCAATCTTACATGAAGCGGCGATGAGCAGTCCGAATAGTTTCAACAAGTACGCGTCACTGCTGGTACGCAAATGTACATACTTACACGTATATACTGACACTCTGGAAACAGCCTCAGTGTCACAAGGGGTAGTAAAGGCTGTTCACAGTAAAGTGAGCACTTTTGAAATCGACCTTTGAAAAATGCCACTGCCGAGACCAGCATGCATTTTAACAGACACACTAAGTGGCATGCGCCTAGTAAAGTCGATAATGACGAATGGAAAATTTTTCCATGGGTTAAACGTTGAAATAAAAGTTCCCGGTAAACATTTGTCTATACTACAATTATGTATTTATTTATTTTTGTTTTCAATTCATGTAAGTATACTAATAAGCTAATTTGCAAAATATTTACTTTTCTGATAATTTTACGATTTCCCTAAACTGACGCATGGATAAAGTGACCAGGCACATGGAAATGTTGATCTTATATGTGATGGAAGTATACACAATCATGCTTACAAGTAGATATTAAGCAGGGCTTTCAAAAGTGCTCATTTTACCATGAACAACCTATGTCAAGTTATTTATTATTACATACAGAAAAATGGCAGACACAATGTACACGCTCAGCAGTCGATACCACAGAAATCTGCGAGCTAAAGCTCCTGTCACACTGTCACATTTTCCCGTCAAACTGCTTCCAATAAGCTTTGTCAAATAAAGTTGGACAGTTATGGCGTCATTGAAACGTCATAAACGCCGCTCTATATGTCTGAAAAAGTTGAATGGCTTCAGTTTCCATTAAATATTTGAAAATTTGACCGGTTCTAAAATTTATTTGATGTTTGACGGTCTCGGCCAATCAGAATCGTGCACGACAAAAATGGACGTAAAGAATATTAAAATAACAAACAATTGCTGGAAACGAAGTAAGTTATGAAGCCAATTAATTTATGTAGAAGTTGTCTGGACATGAATGTTATTTTAAGTGAATATTGCACATAATATTACGAACACAAAGGCATTAAATTCAGTTGTGCAGGAAACATATCATATATATATATAAACCTTAATTTAGTAAAGAAACGAAAATAAATTACAATATTACAAAATTTTTTCCTGTAATGTACCATATGTAAAAACAAAAGCAATATCTCACTATGAAAATAATTTTTAAATAATATTTCTAAAAAAAATTGACAGCGTGGCATAGTTTCAAACACATTCAAGATTATTTGATAAATTTAGTTGGAAGGAAATATTTAATGACCGCATTTTGTCCTCAAATTTTATTGTCAAATACAGTTGAAGGCAAAAATTTGATAGTGTGACAGAGGCTTAAGAACATCTGCACCACCGAGTCCTTCACAACGTCATACACAGAAAACTCACAAGCTTACGTCATAGAACGAGGTGTGTGTGTGTGTATAGTGTGTATATATATATGTATTATATATATATATATATATATATATATATATATATATATATAGAGAGAGAGAGAGAGAGAGAGAGAGAGAGAGAGCGAGAGAGAGAGAGAGAGAGAGAGAGAGAGAGAGAGAGAGAGAGAGAGAGAGAGAGCTACGGTCTGGCGAGAACCTTTGGACGAGGAACATCCACGCATTGGAAGATACAGGTGCCCCTGCTCCCACCATTCACTGTTACTTCACACTTTTCTGAAGCCTTGCTAAGGTTCTACTTCCATTATATCCATCCGCCTTGTTCAAACTAAGCTTATTTAAGTCTAGAAAATTACACCAAAAGACTACGCACGGGATTTGTGCGCATTCAGTTGTAATGTTATTTTGCATGAGAACTATGTCTTACTAGGCGCTACCAACATACGTGTTTCCTCACTGTTTTTTTCGTATGTATTATAAATGAATTATTATATTTTATAAATAAAATAGAGATAAAATATCGATTTAATTAAAAATAAGATACTTTCTTGCCAACAGAGTCATAAAACGCTTGTGTTACATTGCATATATAGGAAATAACTCCACACATCACATACGGTGTTTTTTCAAAGGTTTGATTCAGAAAGTGTTGCACTGACTTTCAGCGCAATTGTAAATTACAAAAACAGAGAATAACATACAGAAATCAAAACACATACAAAATCCATTATTGACAAGTTTATTGTGCTCAGCCCAGTATAAAAAATAATAAATATCACAGATTTAGAAGGCGAAAAGAGCAATAAAACATAAATAAAATACATTGACTAGAAAATATTGACTGAATAATACTGGCAAATTCAAACTTCGTTACTCTCAAATACTCAATTATCAAGCACTGCGTTCAGGTGCGAAAAACAAGAGGCATTTCAAAATTGACACGTCACATGTGTCGTACAATTAATGCGGCCACTGCCGTTAATTAACATCTCCATCCATCATGAGGGCACAACCAGAGAGTATTTAACCGTAGTAAATTACGCCGTAGACCACTAGCCAAGCATATGTCACCACCGGGCTGTTTAGTTAATACTTCAATTTCATTAAGTGCCTCGAAAGGACACGCAACCAATTAACAAGTTAACAAAGTTCATTTAACACTTAATTCCCATTAGTACATCGATAGATCATTCGACAAACGCAATTCCCTGAGCATAAAATATTTAAACACTCTGACAAAGACGTATACGATGATTACCATTAAAATTACCAAGGCGAGTGCACCGCGACCGGAAGGGGCCCATTAAAGAGTGCAACTCTAAAAGAAAAAAAAACACGTTAAAACTTAATTAAAAACTTTACTAAAAACAATGTGTTCTATTCGGGCGGTACCCGGTAAAAAGGCACGAACATCAAAGCCCCTGAATATAAAAAAAAAGACGGACACATTAAAAAGAATATCTCCTTCGTCTACCCAGGCATGAGCTGTGGACACGCAGCATGAAAATACAAAAAATACAATACGGCAGGGCGAGCAGAATGGGGCAATGGTCCAACCACTATATTACGCACTCGTAAACTTCCAAGTACGCATGGCAACTACGTAAGACGTTAATAAATTAATGCAAGCTACAACCAGATACCAAAATGCAAAGGGATAACTGCGACCGAGCACCCAGCTACGATTACGCACTACAAACGTGCCAAATAAAAAAAAAAAACTAGCCCAATTACAAAGGCTGTCCACAATTCACCGGTGACTTCCCATCGTGGCTCCTAAACGCTATCAGACATTAATTAAAGCTGAACCAATTAACTCATGGCTAAATCACTGTGCCGATATTACGTTTTAAAGCTGAAGTCGCACTCCGCTGTGGTGTTGGGTGTCTCGCGCGGTCTAGCAGAACATGTCGTGGAAGAGTTTCAGGCGAAGTCGTGCTTGCTAGAGTCGCCGAAGGTAGACTATCTATCTAATATGAAGCGTGCAAAAGCACGTGGCCTTGGATCGAACCGTACAGCTATACAAGAAATGTCAAAACAACAAAAACGTGAGTATTCACGGCAGAAAATCATCAAAAAACTCGTCAAATCCATGATTCGAAGGTCCACTAAACTCGCAGTAAAGTCAAACGGCACAAACACTTAGTGGCGTCGAGATCCCGACGCCGAGGTTCAAAAATACGAACCGTACACGACGACGGATACTACACTGCTTGCCGAAGGTAGAGTGCGGAGGAGGGGTAGCAGCTCACGACCCAGCTGACTTCAGCACTCCCTCCAACACCCACCACGTGAGGCACCCCGTGATGAAGAGGGAGAGGGGGAAAGGGAAAAGAGTAGGGAAGCGGACCTGGGCGGCGATAAGCGAAAACGTCGGCGCCGAGCGTGGTAAATTAGCCGGAATTTCGCGACGGCGCAGCAGCACCGTCGCAGTGCTAAGAAACCGTGAACAGACTATATTCTGATAACCAAACCCAAGCAGCTTCATACAACCACGGGCAGCATACGAGGAGTTATGAAAGAACAGAAACCCACTTGCGACGCGGCAAATGGGCTAACCGAGTTTAAACAATCGGGAATGTTTTTTAAAGAACCGATAAGAGATTTAATACATTTTATAATTTTATTCGCAAAATTAATTTTTTTTACAAGTGTTACCTTACTTTTAAGTTAGCCTATTTTCATTGTATGGGTAAACAAAACTTTTCTGTGTATACTCTATTAAACATGATATATTCCGATCCGTCGCGCCTCAATGCTTACGAAAATCGTAACAAGGCATAGTTACTACAAATATATGTAAAATATGACGACTTGGTTGCAATCATTTTCTATCACACTTATAAAAATAAAATCTCATCATCTCACTAGGAATTTGAATGCGTTGACTGTATAAAGAACATCCCAGATAACCCACTGTTTACTGAAATTATGCATGTTCTTTTTGTGTTTCATTTAGTTGGCAGCAGCGATAAAAATGTGAAAAAGAGAAGCACTAATAAGATTTTTTTTTTTGTTCTGTGATAAAATATTGCCAACAAATGATAGCGATTTTATGGTTTTTACAACACCAGTTGTGCATCAAATATGTGAATATCATTATTGTTTAAAGAAATGATATCACCGTGGTAATTAGTGGCTTAGGTTAATCATAACTGGAAGCTAATATGCACAAATAAAACCAGACAATAGACAAGGATGGTTGAAGCAGTGGCAGGAAACTACAAAATATATTTGGCCAGCTCACTGGGTACTAATAATTGCGTATGCTTTCAAAGTTCCCTTACTAGTTTCCGATAACACTTAGGCTTCTTCTCATGTTCTTATGTTCTTATGTTCTTATGTTCTTCTCATAAAGATCTCAGATGTAGTTTTCCTTCTCTCTAGCAGCCTTCATTTTCCTAACACTGTGGCGTTGGAGTGTTGCCAAGAATTTTGTTATTGTAGTTTCGATTGATGCCAGCTGCATTCATATCGATGTGATATGCCGTTTCCACAAGTCGATAGCTATACAGATATCACAAATCATTTCTATCGGAAAAATTTACTCAGATTAAAACGATTTAACAGCCGATATCACAATTTTTGCAAATAATTGTATTATTGTTATATCGCAAAAATTACCAGAGAAAACATTGCAAATATATAATTGCAGGGAGATTACAGCATTGCTTATGTAATTCGACAATTAAAAATCGAAAAATCTAAAACGGCTGCTAATCAGCGAACTTGACTGCAGCTATATTGTAACTGCGTCACTTGAATCAGTAAAATTCCTATGACCGTTTCAGTTGCTAGACTTCGCTGATTAAACAGTGGTTTATACTGATTTCTAGTGAACTGCAGTGACCTGGAAGTAGAGCCTGAGGGTACCCCACTAATTAGTCAGTAGATAATATCATCGAGTGAAGGTTCAGCAAAATAATTTACTGACTGAAATCACTGATTCAGATTTATAATGCGACAGTATTTAAATTGCTACAATATCATGATATGCAATGTACATTTTTCGAAAATATCACAGTGAATACATATTTCAGGAATATTGTTTTACAATCGATAAACTGCGATACTGCACAGCCTCGGTAGTCGCAAATACTTGAGATGAGGCAGACTGAATTCATTTATTTTTGCACGTCTCAACATTGTCCCATCCATCGCCATTGGAACTGTTAAAAATTATAATAGTGACACAGACGTTTCTTTACATTTACTTTTCCGACTGAAAATATTCTGGGTGAGTTGATAGTCTAATATCGTTTAACTCAGCTGTAGGAAATTTACTAATGTTTCAAAGCAAGTGTTTACGTAAAAATTATGACCTAACCTCAATTACAATACATATCATCAAGATACGCTTTTGCCGAAGAAAAAAAAACAGTTCAGTGTTGGAACAGGGATGTTGATTACTGCGCAAAGGGTATTCCCACCCTACCCCATAATTCCCTTACAAGTCGCTGCTGCATATTCTAACAGCTGCATGGATGCATAATTGTTATTTTGAGAATTTTTAAGTAAACAACGTAAGCACATTTTATAATGAATATGGAGTATGTGTATACACAAATTCGTCAAGAAAAATGAAATTAATTACCAAAAAATGAATCTGTGCTTGGCTATAATAATAATAATAATAATAATAATAATAATAATAATTCTTACAAAAAGAGAACCAACCAACTCTCGCAGTATTTATTTTTCCACTCTGGTCTATATCTCTGTAATAAAATACCCCAAACACATAATTTTCGAAGATAACTTTAGGAATTTAATTAACCAAATATGTGGTTTTATGGATACACATTGCTTCTATAAATCTAACATAAACTGACCAATGTCTTTCTCAGGTATTAAGGTAGTGCTATTGGGAGACATATATTCAAAATAAAGTAAACTTATTTTGTAAAACAGAGTTAAGTATATAACGTGTAACGGCATGTATAACATGTTAAAGTGTACAGACTTAGATACATAAATTACTATTTGCATCTTAGTAGGCTAAATTTTGTAGAATTCATATCATCTATTGCTTATGTCAAATCATATATCGAAGAATTTATTCTTTGATTGATTATAAGGATACTTGAAATATATAAATAGTTCCAAATCCCAAAGACAGGTCGAGTGTCTGTGGACCGGCTGAGGCCGCAGTTAGCGCGCAGCGTTTGTATTCGGTCATTATTATTGCGAATGCTCGTTTCCACCCATTATTTTTAAACGTATTATCCCATCGTAACCGGACCTCCTAAACTAACGGGTAAATACGTGATTCTATAGTTAAACCCAGTCCAAACTAACCTACAGTATAATACAAGTGAACTGGGTGCTTTTGCAAATTGAACTAACATACGGTAGTTTGTGAATGAGTGGGTCGTCTTACCACGCGCTGAAACTGTCTACAGATGCTTATCAAAGACATCTAGTGACCTACCCCAGTGTTACTTCCTTTCGCCGTTAAGAAGTTTATGGACGTCGCAAGTGCGACTGGCGGGTGCTGGCTACTTCCGACAAGCAAACCATTACCTAATCGAGCCTGTTTAACGCCCTGCTAACGGAAGGTCAGAGATTATCCTATTGGTCTTGGCAGTTTCGCTACTCGTTCGTCTAGCGCCATGGAAGGTCGTTTTGATGTGACTCGGCCACTACGCAGTGGAAAGAAAAAATTGTTCTTGGAGATGACATGTTGCTGTAGAATGCTCCTGCATGCTCTTAATATCGCGGGTTGTATATATTCACTAACAATGTAGTGCATGCGTGAACAAAGATCGAACGTCTGTGTCTTTGCAAAGATTTACTGCACCGCTGAAAATACCACGTAATTCACGATTTCTGTACTGTCATTATTTAAAGGATTGCTGAAGTTATAAATTGTTATACCGGCCTGGGAAGGGTTGCATCTATTCTTTAATGTAAGTTTTCGAAGTCTGTTGATAGCTGCTGAAATCATAAAAGACAGCTGAGACAGGATGCTGAAGTCGATTTTGTTTGGTGTAACATATTCTGGTGATCATTTTTAAATTAACAAGTTTTTAACAACCCTTTCACGAAATTTTAATCGTATATAAAACTTTCGACATCCTTGCCGTAGTACCTAGCGGAAAAGTTTTGGAAACTAGTTCAAAATACTTTGTTTTTAAAAGCACAACCAAACTGTGCAACCAAACTATCACAGAATGTGTTAGTAATTTCTAAAAATTAAATTAATAACCTGTTTCGTAACCAACGAAAGTGGTAGCATTTGTCATGAAACACACACGTTATTTGGCTATGGTACTTCTGTTATAGGCTGTTCACAGTAAAGTGAGCACTTTTAAAAGACCTGCTTAAGATCTACTTGTATGCACGTTGCGTATTATTCCGCCTAATGTATAATTGACACTGCCATGGGCCCCATTACTTTTTACGTGCGTCGATAAAGAAAAAATTTGAATTTATTTAAAAAAAAGGAAATTTTTCACAAATCTGCTCTTTTTTACACTTCAGTACGTTAAAACAAGTATAAAGCTAAATCAATAATTTAACTTGTTACAAATAGTTACGTAACATTTTTCATCTGACGTTAAGATCTGGAACTATTTTCCATACATGGTTACCAACTTTACCGGGCGTATGTCACCAAGTGCGCACGTTATAATATATGCAGGCAGGGGCAGTGACTTTTTTTCTAAGGTGGATTTCAAAAGTGCTCACTTTATCGTGAACAGCCTCTAACATTATGTAAAGGTCTTAATTAAGGTTCCCCAGTAGCATTACGTAGTGGGTATCTCACAAAATCCTGATAACTCGTTTTTTTAGCCCATTTTCTTCCACCGTATATCAAAAGTAACTTTATTATGGGATAAATGACTTACATCCATTTTTCAGTTAAGTGAATAGTGAAATTGTTATAAACATAATAGGTAAGAAATTAAATCATAGAACGTTTTATTTTTTACTCATAGCAAACATTCCCAACAACACAATAAGAACTGCAGTCTTTGCGTTGAAATACACCCAGTTATTGCCTGGGAATTTCTGTAGCGGTTCATCTAAGAAGCGTTTACTGACCGCAGATCTGTTAAAAGTAACCAACCACCCGACCTGAAATAACATAACCATTATCTGATATTTTTTAATCCACCCTAATACCATTTTATCTGGGCATATACGTATTATAACCTAACAAGGGAACATTAGTTACACATTTGGTTGTTCGTGACCTAGTCTATGCTCTCTAACCGACTTATGCATGTGTATATGACTGCAATTCACACAATAATATATGTATATGTGTGTGAATCACAGAAATTTGCTATAGTGTTATAATCCACAATTTTAGCAAGGAGTTATCATATCCAACAATCTTGTACAAATATTTAATGTGTTAAAAAATATCAGAATTTTTACTCTTCCGACAGGACATGATTGATATGAAAAAAAAATGGTTGCTCTGTGCTAAATCCTGCACCACCACAGATAAAATTATTTCAGAAATATAACTAGTTGAAAATCCGTTCCTTTGGAATAATATTTTTGGACAGTGGCTCTTGCCAGCTGATAAAGTATTTTCAGAATCGTGGTAATTTTTAGTTAAAACACAATCAGTGCACTTTTGGCAGGACGATGTATATCGTATAATGTGCCAAGTTATACCCTCGTATCTAAAAAATGTTTCCGAAATAAGTTAATTTTGCTATTTAATCCATTTAAAAACAAAACGTTTAAGTACAATAACGAACGCAAAAGTCTAAGAACTTGTAACGAGGGTTGGAAATGAAATAAAAGTCCACGCGTGTCAAAGGCATATCAATACTGCAACAATATCAGATATAAGATCACACAAACAACACCACTCGCAATACGGGCGTACTGCTGGTTCTATGTCAGCAAGATGTAGCATTCCGTCAGACCTGAGTACATTCACTGATTCATATCGGAAAGGAGTTTCGCTGCAGTTGTATGGGTATGCCACAAGTCACCAAGGTGTGCCAAGGAGATTTTCCTTCGTAGTTTTGGGTTTGAGGTTGATCACCATGGGAGATTACATAAACATCGACAAGCCGGTCGTTTTTTAAGACAGCGTCACGAATGTGATACTTCAAGCATACCAGCCTTTCCTGATCGGACCATACACATTACCATCAGAAGTTCGGATAGCGATCAAACACCAAGATATCTGCACTCTTCCTTATTAGTCATTTCTGCGATTCAGGGGGACACTGACAAAATAAAATGGATCCAACCTGGCGTCAACAAAAATAACGAGCAGTGATATTCTCCACCTCATTGATCGCATCACATATTTGTTCAACGGTGTCGAGGTATGTCAGATGAGAGATGTCGGCATAACAACCATGATCAAAAATTACCTCACGCTCATGTCTGCAGTGAAGATGACAGGCTGGGGGATAAAAGATGACTACAGTTTTCCTATTTTCACCAGAGGAAAATTAGAGGCCTGCATTTCTCTAGCGACGTTGGTGGGATTCGTCGAAGACTACAAACGAATTAACATCAAGTCTAAGCAGAACTCGTACTTATCCTAGCCAATACGCATGCAGATGCCATCGTGGGTATGGGGGAATACCTGGAGACAGTGGAACTGAAGCAGCAGTCTATTGAATGGATGCTGTCTCACGTTCAGCTGAGTACCAACGAATGCATCAATATGCTGAGGAATGTGGAAGATGGATGTGGCTTTCAGTTCGTGGAGTCTCGAGACCTACCACGGATTGCGCGCAAGCCAGCACAGTAACTGGATGGTGAAGTCCAGCTTTGCCACCGATAAACTGAGGTACATCATCGTTGTGCTACAGACTGGAAGACAGCACAATATGAGAGTGAGTTTTTCGCAGTTTGACAAATGTCAAATAGAAAATGTGAAAATGTATTTGAATACTGTAAGCTATCTGTTTGTGGACATGAACACGAACTTTGCAAATGGACAGTACCTGCTGGCGTATCAAAAGTACACTCAATTCCAAAATGCATATTATGGGCGCATCCAATCCACTGTATTGAGCCCAGATGCCTTCAAGAGTTTGGCGCCGCTCATGGTGTTCGACGTGAGTAAACAGGACGAGTATATTAGTTCGAATGTGATTGACTGCAGGATCGAATTCACTACACATGGAAATTTACCCCCACACATGTACACTTTCTGCCTGATATTTCACGACCGACTCGCATCGTGCTATTGTCGAGACAAAGTCGTCAAGATACTTTCATGCAGAGGGTATAAACACGATGGGCCATAGGCGATATCTGTTTCGTCGTCTTCGAGCAAAGGCAGCAACAGGATGTATTGTAACCTGCAGGGCTTCCAGTGCCAGAGCGGCCATGTGCTCAAAGAGATTACACTGCCCTACGATGACAATGGAATACCGCGCATGCACTCCTTCCGCCGCCCCTTATTCGTGGAAACTGTTCGACGAGAAAAGCAAGAATACAAGCGACTGGCTGACCAAGTACCATCTCGGATTGGAGTGGGACGAAGGCAAGATTCCGTACAATCAAGTGGAAGACGTGCTGCGCGACTTGCTGATTCAGTATCTGCGAGGACCGATTTACATGGCGGGCCCGAACAGAAAAATGTGACTTGTGCAAAACAGAATTTGAATTCATAGACCTGCAGTTCGAGTATGGGTGTCCTTTGCTGCGCAAGCTGACGAAACTTCTCAACGACCAGCAGTGACATATATGTGACATGTCAGAACCTTACTGGTAATGCGTATAGAGGAATGCACAGCTGCTCCGCAAATTGTGTGCCTTGTCCTTGGACCATGAATCTGTCCCCCTACGACTAGACAAGAAGTCACCACAATTCCGAAGAACATTTTTTTTTTCAAAAAAGAACTGAGATAATTTTTTTTCTTTTATGGCATTTATGAATTTATCTGTAAAATAAACTTTGTGTTTGCATTAAAAAAATTATTTATTTTTTATCCTACTAATTAGACTTAAAGAAAGACTATATAATCTATAGAGCAATACTGATGTAGATTGAATTCGCACAGATGAGCCTGGGAATGTACACATGCCTTCAAGTTGAAAGAGGCAGTGTGTCAGATGGAAGGGTAAGGAGGGTGGAGTTGCAGAGGGATGAAGAGAAGAGAGGGTGGATGTTTTTGCTGTAAATAATGGCTCCTTGTGGAGGATCAGTAGTTCGTCGACAAGAGTGTGGATGTATGGACCATTTCATTTAACTTTTTCAGCCGTCAGAATTTCAGCATCCATAATGTATTCGGACATTCCAGAGCTAATGGGATCTACAGCCATGCCATGGATTTTGTGTGTGGTACCAGCAGTGCCATCGATTTCTTCGGGTGGGCTGTCTACAATAGCACCACTGCCAAATGCAATGGGCATGGTACCAATGCCACCATCGTCTTCTTCAGGAGTGGCTACCAGCAGTGCCATCGACTTCTTCCTCTTCAGTCATATCATCTGCAACTACGGCGGAGGTCCCTATGTGTCTACGGGAATTTCTAGGGTCTTCGGGAATGTTTGACAAGGAGACTGCAGAAGTGCTGTCTAGTTCCTCAGCTGAGGCAACTGCATCGCCAACCGGGACATCGACATCTGTTCCAGAAACAACTGTATGACCAACCACCTCTACTGAACCATTCATACATTATAGGTGTCGATTTTGTGAAAAGGCCTTCGCTTGTAGAAGCCGTGCCTGACGACATGAAAAGTATGTTTCTACAAAGAGCTCCACGCAAATAAAGTACACGTGTTCGACGTGTGTTGGGTAGACTTCACAGATGTATGGTCTAAGTGTGCATATGAATATGTGCAATGGGCTTCCTCTGTGTAACCCAGAGAATAAACCTTCACAGTTATCGACATATGTTGACCTCGAATTTATCAAACATAAACATACCGTAATCAATCCCCAAAACTATGACAACCAATGTTTCAAGTGGTCAGTGTTAGCTGGATTTGTTGTCATCGCATCCGCAGTATGTGGACAAGGCGTATGTTAAGGTGGAAGGAAAGTTTGATTTTAGCATACTGGATTTTCCGACTCGTCTACAGCAAGTAAGGGTCTTTGAGAACAATAACCCTGGTGTGTCCTTAAATGTGTATTCGCTGAATGCCAAGGGAGAAATGGTTCCAACACATGTGACTAAGAACGAGAAACCTGAACATACAGATCTTTTGATGGTAATGGACGACACTACGAATAGTTCACATTATTATTACATAAAAAAGTGTTTCATGACTGTAACTCGCAGATTATTTCGCATCAATACAAAGTTCATGACAGCAAACAGTGTTTTAAGCATTATACTGATTACCCACGGAAACCAGGACACACCGGTGATTAGTGCCTTGCAATACGCAAAACAAAGTTAAAAATATACATTTTTAATGTTTATATGTGTTTCCTGATGATGTTCACTACTGAATAAAATTAGTTTTAAAACATATGTTATGTTATATTTATTAAAAAATCCCACACTTTATATACAGAATTATTTAAAATAAAAATAATCATATAAAAATTAAATATGACAATTTGCTTGACCTCTTCACCATTCGGTACAGGTCGATAGCACTCTTGCCGACAGTAAATTACCTCTGGTTGAAATATGAATTACAAACACATTCTAGTGTGTCATACTGGAAAAATATATGTACCTCGATTTTTAAAATTATTATTTCGATTTTCTCACGAGTTTTATTATTGGTGGGGGATTGAATAGGGGGTTGTGGTGAGTTTGAGGTTAATGTTATATGTTCCTCGATTTTTTCGATTTTTTTATATAATTCTTCCCGCGTATGGCATATTACATCTTTGAATTCATACATACATATACAAATTGGCGATCGGCCCTCTAGCAGGGGTCGTGGTAGTCGAGCGAGTGGAGGTTTCTACTCAAACTGATGTTTTTTCCTAGGAAACTCAATATAAATTTTAAGTGGCGGGCCCGCACTTTTTAATTTTTTATTGAAATAATAATTATTAAAACAATTTTTTTATTAAAATCGTTTCTAGGGTTACGGGTCGATGGAACGGCCAGTCGTGGGTTTGGAGTGGCAAGAGGGGATATGACCAAGGCCACCTGTGACGTCATCGCCGACAATTCCTACCTCCTACCTGAAATCCTGTGTCCCCGAAGGAAGATAATCATACCACTGCTAGGAATTTATTAAAACATGTAATACAATCTGGTAGCCTGTCTAGACTTTACAGATCATTGTACTTTAACCATTTACACACCCAGCGTACTCACGTGTAACAAATTACAGCCGATTTAGAGCATTCTTTCTGGGCGCTTCATTTTTATCCATTTATTTATATTGTAACCTAGGAGATATGGAACTGAATTGCCTAAGCCTAAAGCGGCCGTGAAATGCACACATCATGCGTTATATTTCCACCTAGGTGTTTTGAGTGTCAGGTTTTGTGGCTGGAGAGGCTATAATTGTTTAATTTATTTGCTATTAAAACATTTTTCTTTAGGCTCCGTTCATACTTTTATAGGAATGTTTTAAAGGCGATAGCACATCATGGTTATGAGAGACTCTTGACTACGTGATTTCCGACTCATTGTTTTACTAGGGAGTCATGCTGCGGATGAGGAACTGCCATGGGGCGGGATTACTCGCATCATCGTGACGTCGCAGAGATGAGCACCTCAGAGCGGACTCTGCCTTGCAGCCCCGTGTCAACACATCTCCATTAAGTGTGGCAACAAAGGCTGAGTGGGCCCGTTCTGATGACGTGCCCTTGAACCCCAGTGTTTGGTTTTTGCGCTTATTGCAGTTAAGCGGTACAAACGAGATGAGTTGATGTGCAAACTGCGGCGTGTATGTGTAGAAGCTCGTAATCAACTCATCACGTGAAAGCCTATCATGCTCGTTGTATAAGGAGTTTTAATTTGTTGCTGACTGGCAGATGAGACAAGTCATCAACCAAGGAACGCAATTAAGAACGGAATGTTCAATAACTTTATTTAAAGCTACTTACCTAATTGATAGCCACCAGTTAATCCCAACTTGCACCTGCTTCACTGGTGACGTAAACGTGATTACTAAGTAGGCATACTTAGGTAAAACGCAATTTCTGTATTTTTAATTTAAATAATTTAAAACAAAATAACTCACTTGTTTTGTAAATACTACAGTAACCGAGCAATTTGTACAGCAAAGACTACATAGAAATTTCCTATCGAAACAGAACGTAATTAATTTACTCACAAGTAGTTATTCAACACCCTTCCAGAAAACTTGTGATGCAGTTTACTTAACATTGGGTTACGAAAATTGATGTGTCAAAATTAATAGCAGGTAAATTTAATATATTTTGCGAAACAGAAATAATATCAGATTATAAATTTCCATCGAGTGTCGGTTAGTTACAGATATACTCGTATTTTTGCTCTCATTTGTAAAGTTAATGCAAAGCCATAGCTGTAAATTTTAAGAAATCATTCAAGGCATTTCCTACTCACAAATAGCTCTGACGTTTTCTGCACCGCTTTATGTTAGGAATATTTATTTCGCAGATATTATTAGAATACAAAAGTAATAGGAAACTTTAATTAATTATTTTCTTATTAAATTATTATTGTTATTAAAAAAAAAAACAGAATTTTTCCATACAGTGTATCACGCTGGTACCGAGGTAGCTAGCGCAATGGTAAAAGACTGAATGACTTTCAGCTGGACTCATTTTCAATTCCCGGAACTGTCATCCCGATTTCGGTTTCCCATGGTTGTTCGAGATCACTTCCGGTGAATGCTGGGATGGTTCCCGTGGCTATTTCCTCCCCCTGTTCCTGCTTCTTTAAAAGACTCACTCCGTCTCGAGACAGAGTGGGATTTATGTGTTTCTGCACTCTTCACAAGTGTGTCAACAGTCAGTGAGAGAATATTAACATAGCGTTCACACATGAGCTATTTTGTTGAGAAAATGTGTCTGTGGAAGTGTGGGAAATTGCTTGTAATATTATATAGAATTTGTTTTTGAGATTTATTTATTTTTTCCAGTAACGCAAGTTTATTAAGTTTGGGGAAATGCGTAAAATTTTCCAGCTGCGTATTTACTTTTTGAAAAGAATTACAAAAAATTGTATTATGTGTGTTATAAACCATTTACAGATTTATTTTCCTAGAAACGAGATGTGAAAATGAACCAACAACATACTAATTAATAGCCAAAGGAGATATCAAAACACGTATTGTATTCTTACACCCAATAACACATACATGGAAATATTTACAGTTACGTGACGCACTCATACATTGTTTCCTGTTTAAGTGTGTGAAATTTCGCCGTCTGTTGCACGTCGTTTGTACTAGCATTTGACATTTGAACGTGTGAATGTAAGTGGCATATAAATACCTAGATGCCGCAGAAACGAGAGCATTTGCAGGTTACAGAGACAGAGAAAAACTGAATGTAGCCTCAGCATTGTTCAACCATGACCCCCAGATCCATTGCGAAAAAGGATAGATTACGCGGTTTACAAGTTCGGATATCTATTCCCTAAGGGCTCTCATCTTTTGTGACGTAGTAAAAGTGGCGGATGTGTTGAGAAAACAAAGTGGGGGGGGGGGGGGGTGGTGCTAATAACATGTACGACATACATGAAAACTGTGCATATCACAAGTGGTATTCAAACTAATAATGTTTACATTTTTTAATTTCCAGAAATTATAGGTACACAACAGACAGACTTATTTTAAGAGACAAAAATTAAAACAATAGTGTACAATACGAAATAAAGTCAACCGCCCACATATTTTTGCCAACATGGGTGCGTATGACGTTTTTATTCATTACCGACATAAGGTTTGCGCATGTAAACTGTACATTTCCGTAAGCGCTCCCGACATTTCAGGACATTTTTTTCGGTAGTGTAATCTAAAATACAGGAAGCTGAATGGGCTGGATCGCGTTTGCTTCGAAGGGCGGCAGACAGTTAGTTGGCTTCACGATGGACGCACTGGGTGATCTCGTTCGATTTAATTAAAGATCCCCCTCCCCCCTCCGCCTCTCCGAGACAGCGAAAATCGCTACAGACCCGACGCCCTTTTGTTTACGTTTCTGTTGCCGTTGACGGGCAGTTGACTGTTGACGGACAGTTGACTGGTCGGCTGACACTTGGATTTACAGAAGTGTGGAGAAAAACAAATGAATGATTTGTTTTGTGCGTGTGGTGACTCCTGCCGACATAACGTTTCCTATGTCGAAGTAGTCCAAGAACATTTAATTGCCGTTTCGTTGTAAATCAGTCCGATGTACGTACGCGGATTCAGGTCCTCGCGAAAAGACGAACCGGCAGGAGAAAAAAAATAACAGTTTAAAAAATGCAATATATGCCTCATATGCACCGTCGCTCAGAGAGGTAGTCGAAATCCCCTTAAAAAAAATTTCGTTCGATATTTCCCAGTAAATTTATTTTAAATAACGTTTCCTGCTACAATTGATTGGTTAAAAAATAACTGGTGGAACTCAGCGTAAGAACGATATAAATGTAATCTGAATCATAAGAGAAAATATATTTTGTTTTGACAAGTAACGCTACTGCGTTAGTACTCTTAATCCCGCCTTTCAAGGCTCGGAAGAACGGGTTATTTGCTTATACAGTGCACATTAGAGTGGGGGTAATTTCCATGCTCATGACCGACAGGTGTCTGAGTGAAGAGATTTGGACGGCACTTAACATCAACGTCTTGGGAGCCGATGAGGGAGATGGAGGTGAGTATGTAGCAGCACCGGAATGAAAGAGCGGGGGAAACGGGAGATCCCCGAGAAAACCCGCCGATCAACGGCATCGTCCAGAACTATTCCCACATGCGAAAATCCAGAGTGACCCGGTCGGTGATTGGACCCTATTCGCATTGGTGGGTGGCGAGCCGGCTAACCGCTCAGCCACCGCGGGCCCAACATGTGTCTGACGATGTATACATATGAGGTTGTCAACCGTAAGGTATGAGATGAAATGAGGCCTTACGACGGTAACAGTAACAAAATCATGAGTATCTACGAACCTCTCCCCACCCCGCTCGATATCATGGCAACATCCGCCACGTTCCTCAAAGTCCGAAATCCGTACTCGTATTCACAAAGGATCCAAATAATTAACAAACAATGCTGGAAGACGCGCGCACTCAATGCATCCTACTGTAAAAGAAATTAAATAATTTGTCTTAGTAATTTAATTTCCTAACAACGGACTTCAATTCATTACATTATCCTATTATTACAATGAGAAACAAGTGTGAAATTCTTCATAACGCCGGCTGTGCTGCCTATTTTAGCCATAGGCATTCGTACTGGGGTGACTATAGCATGTATGACATGAATTACGGCTTGTAAAATTTAATGTTATGGCGAATTTATTGTATGCAAGTCTCACGCAGAAATACAGTTCACAAGAGTCATTGTAATAAGTGAGTATTTGCGAGAATCAGATTCAATATTTAGGACTTACAGCTGCATTTGCCTCATTGCTGACCGGAAATCAGCCAAAAACACAAAATAATAAGTTTATAATTAATTGAAAAGTTTTATTCTTATATTATATAAATGTTTATTTCCCGTAATCACAAATTATGTCACAAATTTTTTATTATTTAGCGTGAGAAAGGAAAAAGTTAATGGCGTTTTTTGTGCTTGAAGGAAACGCCGTATTTAGACAATTACGAAGGCAATTTATTACAGGGAAATGTTTGTTAGCGCACGCGTATTTTTAGTGTTGCAGAAGCGTGAGATACGTTTCCTCGAGGATGTTTCCACAGCCAAGGAAGCAGACGGTTACCACCCGACGTCAGATCAAATTTTACGACAAGCACGGAACATTTCCCACCTGAAACGCCACAAAAGTCTGCTAGGCGTGCGATGGCTACTTTCTGTTGATAAGTGGCCTCTTAAATTTCAAACCAAACCAGCGGTAAAACTCTTCCGCACACTCGATATTTTCTTTTTTTACGCAACTTGGAAAACGAACACCTGCGCTCTGGTCCCAGTAAAGTCGAAACGCCTTCTGCCCTTATCTCTCATCATTGCCGAAGCTCAGAGCGGGGGGTGTGCTCGGGCCTTTGTGAGGGCCCTTATACCACCCAGACGGTTGCAGAATTTGTATCTCTCTGTGGGCTGAGGAAGTTTCCCTCACCAGACCGCAAAGAACACATAGCCCAGAGGTCAGGACGCCCTGCACGTCCCGGCGCAACTCAGACAGTCCGCCAGGCAGACCAGCAAAGCCGCGGTCTTCTGCCCTTATGTCTTTGAATCCCCTTGTTTTGTTCCGCTCTCCTAGTTTTTTTTTTTCTTTCCTCTCGTTCTTTTTCATGCCCTACTTGTTGGTTCCGTTCGGTTTTGTTCCTTCCTTTTCATTGTCCCGCAGCAGTCTGCTTCTACGCTAGTATGCAGGGATTGTTCTGTGTTTCATGTCATTTATTTCCTTTCGTGTAACACTCGTCCTGTTTTTCAATGAAAACATATATCACACATGCACACGTAACACACTCAAACCATATTAGACTACACAAATACAGTACGTCAATTGCATGACTTCAGAAGAACAGGGGCAGTGAGTGATTCGTCTGTGCAGTTTTCATTAGTAACAGGGAAAGGAATCGTGGTGCTCTCTAACGTCGTCAAACTCAGGCATTTTAAGAGTATACAGTGAATAGTTTGTACTGTTTTGCGCCGTAACTGAAGTTTAAACAACGCACGGAATTGCAAATTACCAGCCTGGCGGGGAATTCGGTGATGCCGTCAGGTTACGATCTCATAACCAAACATGCCTGAATAATATTACACGGTTTGAAATAGCAACCGTTTCGACTAAAACTGTAACGACCAAAATCACAAAGGAAATTCCAACTAAACTTTAACGGTGCGTTTACTTTACCAAGAAGAAGATAAGAAAAAAAGGAAAAAAAAAATCCCAGAAATACTTTGCTTGGCTCCTGAAGGTTGTTGAAAGGTTTGTGTGCCACTTTGAGCACTTGAAGGAGTGAAACGAGGTTAAGTTGGAAAGTATGTTTACACGATACTGTCGTGGAGTTTCGACAAGCTACGAGAAATGTAGAAACATTTTGTTCTAATATATATATATATATATATATATTAGAACAAAATGTTTCTACATTTCTATACATATATATATATATGTATGTGTATATATATATATATGTATGTGTATATATATATATATATATATATATATATATATATATATATACATATATATATATATATAAGAACAAAATATTTCTACATTTCTCTACATTTCTCTCTCTCTCTCTCTCTCTCTCTCTCTCTCTCTCTATATATATATATATATATATATATATATAATATATGTACAAGAAGGCAAAAAGTGTTGGCGGATAGTTGATGGAAAAAGTAGTACGTTTAGGGACGCCGTATGAGAAACGGGTACAGCATCGAAATCTCCTTATAATTATTAAGGTGACAAAATTTACAAAACTGAACGGTTCTTTATACGCTCGAAGGAAGAGATTACGGTGAAGAAGAGGGAGTATAAAATACTATCTATCAGGGAAGAGCAGAGAAACTAAGAAATTATACCGATATAGCTAACAGCAACTGAGACAAGTCGCGAGGAACAGGCTATCGTAAGAGGAGGTTTGCGCCGTATGCTTAAACGGGAACATCAGCCATTTTGAAACTTGTTCACGGACTTTAACTACTGTGTCAAAACCCACTCTTAGATCAAGATCAATATCCGAGAATAACAGAGACGTTTCATCTCGATGATATGGTGTTAACGCTTTTTAATGGCTTTTTGAGAAGAATATTGCTTTTATGCGTCTAAGAGCCTAGAATCAATGTCTAAATTGTTGTAATATTACTTTCATTTTGTTTCGAAATAAAATAATGGTAAGAAAATAAGTATTAATGTCACAGGAATTATTAATTAATATCTTTCTCGTACAACTCTCAAAATAAAACAAAACGATACACTAGGCTACAACTAAAAATAATTGATCACGGTATTAGAAAGTCAGGAAGGTTATTTCTTGGAAATTCGTTTTGCGGTTGACCGTGTTCCAATTTCTTCTTCTGAGATAAATTTTAAAGTGAAAATAGACAGCGTTAGACCCTTAGGACAAGTAAATTATAAGCTGGATTTTAAATTAAATTGCAACACGCTGATCTAATGACTTCAAGAAAAACTCTAACTGGAAACAAACTAAGTGTTAAAACAGGTATTCGAAATTTGTACGAATCTATATTTTCAGTTATAATTATAATATTTATACTTTAAAAAACATAGGGAATATACATTTCTTAACATATAATTAGGAATTTTTATGAAGTTCTACACGAAACAATAAAATATTCTCAAAATACAGGTTGTTTCACAAAGATTTGAGGTTTGACAGAAATATTCTGGATAGAACGACTTTTTCGCTCTTCGAAAGTCTCGCTGACAATGTAGTTATTAGATACGAGTTAGTGGCTCAGACAGTAAAAATCGGGAACGAAAGCCGCCTCCCAGCATTCGCCTAGAGTGGTTTCGGGGAACCACGGAAAACCGAAATCAGTATGGCCGGACTGGAATCGAACTCAGATCTTCCCCAAACAAAATTATTGTGAGGAATATAGTAGATGTTCGTAACGAAAATTCTGTAGAGCCAAGTGGCACATAGAACTATTTTCCGCGTGGTAATAAATACGCTCCTTAAAGATGGCAATGAAACATAGAAATTAACTTAAGTAAATAGAGGACACTAACCCCTGATGTTTAATAATAAACTTCTACTGGTCTGGAACAGCTGATGTGTGTTTATTTGTGATATTTTATAGAAGAAAATGAATTGTTATTGGGTGATTTTTATTGCCGGTTTGGTGAAGAAGGCAGTTTGCTTAATAGGTCTTTCTTCTTTCACTGCCGTGATATAAGTGTCGAGAAATTTCCCCCTCCGGGATAGTAATTTTGTGAGTGCAAATGTGTAATAAGAGTTGATATATATGTAGTTTTTAGAAAAAGCTGTTGCTTTACAAGTTTCAAGTAGTAAGAAGCAATGATATTGCAGTAACTTTAACAGATACGGTCTTATGTGCCAATAAGTCATTGCTTGGTATTGTACAACCAATTTTTACTGGGGTTGAACCAAGGGATTCCACAGTAAATCAAGTATTAGTGTTACAAATTAAAATTCTGCCTTTACTGAACTAACAGAAAGTTTGGAAATAATTATTTGTTTAACATAAAATTGTTGCCGACCCTGAGTCGCAGATTTTAATATTCTTAGATTGAGTTTAAGCCGAGTGGTATTGTTTCTATTTCAAGCAGACTAAAATGGAACAATATATTTTCTCTTTTAAATTATTCCATGACAGGCAGGCCAAAAAAACTTTCCATTTAAAGTATTATATTTTGAAGTGTGATATTAACTACCGGTATTAAACTTTTTCAAGATAATATTTTAATACAATTTGATAATCACATCTAAACTAGATTTTTCATTTATGGTTGAGCTAGTCCTCACAAACATTAGGTCTACAAATGTGACACTACTAAGTTGTTTTTGAGTACTACATATTGTTTTAAGTGTACACATATTTCTAAATGTTATATCCGAATGTATTGATGCTATATTTTCTGTGTTTGTTTCTCATGATGATTCTTTGGTGTAGTTTTACATGTTGCTGAGAACATTGGAATTGAGTCAGGGAACAAACTCATACAGAATAACAACGTACACTAGACACTATAGACGTTACAGTTAGCAACTGTGCGAACGTCAGTGGGGAGCAATAAGAACTACAACAAGCACAGAAGACCCATAATAAGGAACACCACAGGAAGAAACAGCGCCTTACGTGGGCTAAAAATTAAGTGCTCAATTCATAGGTATAGAAGTAATTTAAAAGACAAAATTTACGAGGCGACAATGAAAATACTTTTGTCTGTGATGTACATTCGCTATTTACACCGCGACAGTTGGTTCTGATATGATGGAGAGGGATTAGATAATAATGCTTGGAGAGTGAAATTTACCTAATGCGCTCAGAATATCGTGGGAAACTGTCAAAATAACTATAGGAATTTTAAAACCTCTCGCTGGGGCCAGCTCCTGCGTGGGTAGCTCAGCGTCACACTGAGGCAAGGCGCGGAGCGATCTCAGTCAGTTGAGCCTTGTTTTAAACAACACACCAGGGGATCGAGCACGAGGTCAGGCA
Organism: Dryococelus australis; assembly: GCA_029891345.1. Classification (NCBI taxonomy): domain Eukaryota; kingdom Metazoa; phylum Arthropoda; class Insecta; order Phasmatodea; family Phasmatidae; genus Dryococelus; species Dryococelus australis. The sequence goes on from CM056993.1 coordinate 284,307,600, forward strand.
AGTACTATATAAGATCAAAGCGATGGAGGCTCGGGGCGCCATCTTGCCTGCCGCCGGAGGCTATAATCGAGGACGCCCAGACGAAAGGACCGCAGTCTGTGGTCCGCCTTTGACGCCCGACGACAAGCCTGCTGTCGAAAGAGCTGCCAAGAGTCGACGACGGAATAGAGGGTAAATATTAAATCCCTGGTAGGGCGACTTAAGGCACGATAGGGCACGGGACTTGCGACGGCGTTAAGCTCCCTTCGAGCAGAGTTTGTCTGATTTAACGTTACGCTATTTTGAGAGTAATTGAGGGCATCAGTGCCAGTTTGCGAGACCTTAATTGTAAAGATATATCTGTTGTTTATTGCTGATTAATTGTAGAAGTAGAGCATTAATTGAGACGACTACTTGAGGCGGAATTGTAAAGAATTAGTATTTAATAAACTTAGTATTTTGTATCCGAGTGCTTATCCTTTGAATTACCCTTAATCCCCCTAGTTAATGCATGGTCTGCTCCCTCAGGAGAGGTCACAGCAAATGGTAGAGGCTCTCGGCTCTCCCACTATACCCTTAAAGTAGAATTAATTTAAATTTGCAAAATAAAGTATAGATACGCGTAATAAATTGTGGCGTTGTCCACCTGCCTTCAGGGTTTAAATTCCCTCGACTAGAACAGGTCAACATATCCGAAGTAGTAAACGTTGAAAAGAATTGTAAACACTCATTCATGGTAGTGCACGTTGTGTCAGTCAGCACTTTAATGGCGGCCGCACCAGAGCACGCCGGAAAAAAGTGCCGTGTTGCGAAAAGGTGCCAGACCGGACAGTCGCCGAGTTTATACTGTAGAATAGTGTGCGTGCTTTGCTTAAAGAAATTAATTTATGTTTAAAACACGGATCCGCTCTTCAGACCATACTTTAACTTTCGCTTATTGCAAACTTCTACAGGAGCGTGGTAATTGGGGAAATGTAAACACTAGCAAGCTTTGTGTGTGTGCATTTTAAATATTAAGACTACATTACAATACACTAATCTAACATGCAGTCATGAGCAAACCAGGCAAATCAACTTCCAAGAAATTAACAAAAATCATTATAACAGTAACAGTTAGCACAAGCAAAGCCGAGTGTGCATTAGAAGAACAATAAAACGAATTAACAAGAAAACTTACAACACTACCTGATAATTTACACTCAGTATCTACACAAGAGGCAGCTCTTGATTATTCCTTCTCAGACACCAGTGAATACAGCTTACACCAAACTAGCATGAGCGGGTATCTGCGACCCCACCCATTACAAATACTCCAGGCAACACACCCGTTTTTAATTTCACTACCGCCCACCAAACACGTCTACACTAACATAAATGAAATCTCAGAACACCACTATGAATATGCCGCTGATGAAATGACACACACCCCTCAAGAGTTATATGGCTGCAGGTAGAGACTAAATTAAAATCAGTTTTCGCACTCATCAATGAAATTGAAAGATACACCAAATTACTTTACAGCACCAAACAAAAATCAGGACAAAGCTCTCAGGTCCATGTGGAAAATCTCATGTTTTATAAAAATAAATGTAAGCCTAACTTGCCAGAGGATGACTTCATAAAAATCGTTTGGAGATTCACTTTACCCCACATTGCAGGCAAACTAACACCACTACAGGACGACACACTCGAACAGCTACTCCAGAACCTGAAAAATGTTGAGTTTGGGATACATAATTACAATCAACTCATGGAGAGAAGGAACAAAGACACTGAAAACACTGCACTTCAGACAGAGATAAACACATTGAAAAGTCAATTGGCCACCCTACAAAAAGAATTGACCAAAACGAACACTGACACATCATTACACAAGGAATCTCACACACATGTAAACGTTTTTCAAAAACAACACAAACACACCACCCACAAGTATTATGCCAATTCACGTCAGGAACGAGTCTCATACACAATTATACAGGCCACAGAGAAGTGATCATTACAGAACACCCACATACCACAACCATTTCCCATACACATCATACAAACAGACAGGCCCCTTAAGGGCACAAAGTGTAAAAATACAACACCTACAGAAACAATGCATGCAACAACATGTTCATGTACAAAACAGTCAGGCAGGGTTCTTAAGAGACGCATGGGAAATTCAGAACCGTCCGCCGGGCGATATGCGCCTGGAAAGACACATACAAAGAACCGTCCCTCCTGAATATAAGGTAAGACGAGTAATTAATACCTGTGAGGTGATTTTCAGTAAGAGGATCCCGACGCAATCATATGCAGATATTGACAAATTCAATTCACGACCAGAAATATTCCAACAGTCACAGGGACAAAAAATTCAAATTACAAAAAAGCTTGCCAAATGCGATACCAGTGAAACTAGGTCGTCAGGTATCACCTTCAAAGAACCAAAATGCAGGTCACGGAACCAACAGGGGAATCCCGACACTGAACACAAGGACATGGCACAATGTTACCAAAACACGGTGCTCATGAAAGCCAAGACTGTAGACAGCATGGAAGCGGCAGGGCAAGCCGAGGTCTGGCCCACGGAATTCATGTGCCAGCATGATTGTGACGTCAGCGCATGCACGGCCTTCATTGGATCACGGTCACTGGCAGCCATGACGTACGAGTTGTGTTTTTACCCGGGGCATCGATCCGGGAAATGCTCACTGTTTCCGAACCAAACAGAGTATTTCAACACCAATATAAATGACAGATATTAAAGGTTCAAAAGATGTTTGGGATTAGTGGAATCCGACTTGTGGGCAGGTCATATAACGTGCTGCTTGACATGGGATGCTCACGTTCCTGTATAGCCACAACTCTAGTAAACAAACAACTAACAACCATTTATGAAACGATTTTTATTAGTGGGTGCTACGGCAGACATTGTCCTGCCAAATATAAAACAATCTCAACTTCAATATAGCGAGGTGCAACTTAAATCACGACTTTTTACTCATTGGCAATTTAAAATTAGATATTATATTGAGAGTGGACTTTATTAAAAGATATTACTAGTGCCAGTACTCATCAAATATATAATGAATGTACACTCGTATCATAACAAAGTGTCATTGAAATTCCTATAAACACTAATCAATTGTATTGCGAAACAAATAATTGCATTGAATACTATATTAACAAAATTGAATCATTAGACAACCCAAGCAATATGACCACTACAAGTAGCATAAATAAATAATTGTCCTCACATATGAAAGAACAATTAAGAGAAGTACTCAATACTTACAAAGACTGTTTTGCAAGTATAATAACTGAACTAACAGAAATGAAAAATTATTTGATTAAATTAGAATTAACAACCGACAAACCCATTCATACGAGACCATACAGAATAAATCTACAACTACGCGAACAAGTATTGGAACAGATCCACCAGATGCTTGACATGCAGATTATCACCCCTTCCAAATCCCTTTACGCTGCGCGAAACCTGGTAATAAGAAATACCAGGGTGGCATAAGATTCTTAACAGACTTTAGGCTACTCAACCAACATCTAGAAAAGGTTCAATACCCCATCCCCAGAACCGAAGATATAATAAACATGTTGCAAAATTTCAAGTGTATTTTTTCCATAGATATGTATAGTGGTTTTTATGCTATCCCAGTAAGGGAGCAAGAAAGAGAAAAACTTGCTTTAGCATGGATGGCATATAATTATACGATTATGCCTTTATGCCTATGGGGTTGGCCACAAGCCCAAATTATTTTCAAGATTTTGTGGACATTATGCTTGGGCCCCTCTGCTGGAACACAGCAGTAGCTTATATTGATTATAGCTTTATTATAGGCAATGCCTTTCAGGAACACATGGACAACATTGGAGAAGTAATGGATATATTACGTAAATATAATGTAAAAATTAATGACAAGAAATGCCATTTCGCATAATAATAGATCAAATTATTAGAGCACTATATAACACCAGAAGGGATCCACACAGACCCCGATAAAATCGAGGCATTAAAACAAGGTATATAGTTAACTATGCCAAACTAGCCGAACCCTTTACATACTTAATCAAAGAGGCAACCCCATTCTTATGGAAAGAAGAACACCAGTTAGCATTCGAAAACCTAAAAACAACCCTAATAAACCTGCTCACTTTAGCAAAGTTTCAGGAGAACTGACATACAATACTAGCATGCGACGCGTCTCAGACAGCGATAGGCGCTGTCCTTATGCAAGAAACACCAGGTAGCAAAGACCATAATATTAAAATACTTTGTAATATACTTCAAACAATATCCATACGGAAGAAAATTCACAATCGAAACAGATCACGCCAGCCTTCGGTACTTGAAGGCAATTACCGAACATAACGTCCGAATATAAAAATTTGCAATAGCTCTAACAGAATCTGATTTCGAACCAAAGATAGTAAAAGAAAAACTAAACACCTTAGCAGACACCATGATTCGAATTCCAGCGACAGGTAAGTCTGACTTAACACATATTCAAATTGAGAATCAGTATTACACCATAAAACCTGAAGATACTAACTGTACTTCATTTTTCAAAGCTCTTGCAGAAACACTGTTACAAAATCCGCACAAGGCTGACGAATTCAAAAACAATATAGCTAAATACATAACCAATAATTGGAAAGAGATCAAACAACTAATTAAACCAGAGACCGCTACTACCGACAAAAGCCATGTAGCGAAAATAATCATAAACGAGGAATATTTACGGCTGTAAGCAATTGCATAACTCACGTCAGCCATATATCAAGTAAATATTGAAATTATGATTGAAGGAAATGTAAATAAAATTAAGTCAACTTGTATCGACCCCTGTTTACAATGCAATATTGCCATCTATAAAGAATTACAAAGCACAATACCATCCCATCTACATACACGACAAGGAATATATCAAGTTTTTGAAGATGACACACACTTATTCCTGGCACCTACTATACAAGTAAAATCATCACCATTTTTAGCGGAATATGCCAATAATCCTCACATTACACAACTCAAAACCATCCACTCATATTCACAAAATGCAACTTCTATATATATACGTTTAGTAAGGCATTATGGCATCACCAGAAACGCCGAAATATATGACAAAGTGCACACCCCCAACAAGGAAAAACATCTCACTCTAGTACCACAGTACTATGTACTATAAATTATTATGGCTCACCACGATGCATTATTAGGTGGAGGGTACTTCGGCCAGTTTAAAACGTTACAAAAAATTAAAAACCAATACCATTGGAACACAATGGTCATTTATGTAAAAAATTATACCAAAAACTGCCCTTATTGCCAAAAAGTCAAACACAGCATCCAGAAACCTATGGGACTGATGACACCCATTGAGCCCCCCCACCCCCCATCACATTCTTGGGGTCTCGATGCCAAAGGCCCACTACAAACAACAGCATTGGGAAATAAATACATCCTAGTGATGACAGTTTTTCACTAGGTACGTGGTAGCCAAACCGGTAAAAACAATAGACACCAAAACCTATGCAAATTTTATTAAGTATGTTATTCTGCATTACGGGTGTTCTAAATATATTTTAACTGACCACATAACTTCCTTCAATAATGAGCTCATTACTGAGCTTTTAGAAAAATTACAAATAAAAAATTGCAAACGACAGCATACAACTCAACATGCAACGGGACGACCGAACAGGTTAATAAGGTTCTATCCCAACAGCTCACAGCATGCACAAATGAGAACCAGGCACACTGGGACGAATACGTCCAATATATAAAATTTTCAACTATAATACCATAAATAGAAGTACAACATTCTCCCCGTTTTTCCTGCTACATGGTGTTGAGGCCGTCCAGCAATGCCATGTCGTCTCCCATACGTTTTCGAAATGTGCAGTTGACTGGTGTGAAAAACTCCACCAAGCCCATGAACAGGCTTGAGTTAACTTACACGAATCCCAAAAATTACAAAACTAAATTTTTTAACAGGAAATTTAGACTGAATGAATTTTAAATGGGCCAATACGTATGGGTGAAAAATCACATGAGACAGAAGGCTCTCACCTTCAAATACCACAGCCTGCACCGGATCCATGGCATATTGGGCCCATCGACTATAGCTATTGAATTTAGGAAACGAGGGTTAACTAAGATAGACACAGTTAACACAAGAAACATTAAAATTAATAGTATAAGACATTAACAGTATAATGTGTTTTACAGGTAACAGGATTCCGCAATAAGAAAGACGAGTGTGGGGTTGCTGCTGTTTATCACGTGCCATGTTGTGTCAGCATCCACACGAGCTCACTTATTCAAGATACACAGCGGCATCTACTTTCAAGAACTTTCTTCAGATATACCATATAAAGATACCATACCATTGGCCTACACTATACCGCTCCACCAACCGGCTGCTCCCAGCAACATTGATGTGTGGTAACATCAGGCTTGTACCACCAGGAACTCTATTGTCTGCAAAAAGTTGAGCGTTTGCTCCAATATTTCAGCGAAACAACTAAAAATATTCTACAAGAATTTATATCAGAGGTATCCTTGTTAAATAAAAGAAAACATGGTATTACCTTCCTTGGAGATGTCGCAACTTGGTGTTGCGACATTCTCACATCCCAACATCTAAAAACCCTCCTCACTGATGAAGAATCCTTAGCCTTGCAATTAAATGAATTGGAAAATAACTTCACATCAAATAACAACCTTAATATTAATATACATAGCATTTCAGAGATAAAGGGCCAGGTTTAAAATAAATTAAATGATCTTAGTGCTAATATAGAGGCAATGCCAAGTAAAATGAATAATCAAAACAGAGAAATAGGCATCACAAATTCAAACTAAATTACTAACTAGTATGGTGCTGGAAATAATAAATAATGTTGTTAACGAATAGACTTAGCACATACATACAACAATGTCACCAGAAAAAATTTGCCACTTGAAGCAGTGTCCAAAGGAATATTAAACTCAGACATTCTTAAGCTGCAGGAACAGGTCTACACCTTAGGCTTAGAAATAAGTATTCCCACAACACAAATGTTAAAATACTACACATCCCCATTAACTGAATGCATGCTAACGCCCACTAAAATGATAATTAAAGTACAGGTCCCTTTGAAAAGTAGTAAAAGCATGTGGAAATTCTTTCGTTCTACGAACGTCCCGTAATAATATAAGAATCAGACTTGCACAGTAAGAACTCCTTCCAAAATCATTGCAATCGACATTAACACGCAAGAAACTAGGGAGCTTTACGATACCCCAGAACAAAACAAGGGCATTTATTTCCTCTCTAAACAAATAGTTGACAATTCCCAATCAAATGGTTTAAAGGCCGCAATTTATATTAAAGATCTTCAAAGAGTATTTCAAAACTGTAAATTTAACTGCGAGCCAGGGAATTCACTTTTGTCCACGCAACTGAACCCTACCACTACGTCATAACAGATGCACCTGGCAAATTGGTACTCAAATGTACAAATAAAAAGCTCAGTAAAATTAGTCCCATCCCTAAGGTCGGAACCAAGGAAGTTAACGTACCATGTGGCTGTGAAATCACATCCAATAAATTAACTATTATTACAGCAACTCACGTTTGTGATATTAAGAGTCCTAAATTAGGAAAGGCACACACGATCTTGCCAGTACAATGGTTGCAAAACAACGAGTTTGAAGCACAACAGTTAAAAGCAAGCGGAGGTATTTCCTTTTATTCCGTAAACGATACTATTTATGACAACTGGCAGATAAATCATGCGGACCTCTCCATTATAATGTACACCGAAACTAGGTCTGCAATACATCAAACACACGTGTTTTCTGTTCTATCTCAGGAACGTTATAACTATAACAGCTTTTCGACCATCATAATTCTAACGATAGTGTTAGCAGGTGTGTGTGTGTGTGTATATATATATATAACAAGCTAATAAAAATTGCTACATTAATGAATAACGTGGCACAAGCAGCACACCCGTAAAGTTACTCAGTTGTCACAAAGGCAGGCAGCTCAGTAATAGGCATGAACTCCTCCATTGTGTAATTAGGCAATCGAAGAAAATTGCCAATGCCTCTATTAATGGAGAATAATTAATGGAGCTCAAAGATACATATGACGTATAAATCGTGTGCACACACGGAATCACAAAGCAACACTCGGGCATTTCAAACCACCTAGGAGGCTATTCTTAGACGAAAGAGTGTACAATAATAATAATAGTAATTGACTTTCAAACATACTAAGCAAACAAAGTTCGCAACGTAATTACACAGATCTGTTGTGTGGTAGCACGGTGCAGAATGTCGGCAGGGCGTACGCGCAAAGTTCCTGAACGACCACCAATAGTGTAACACAGCACTACCTAATTGGCAGAGTTCAAAGCGCTGACGATACTGTTGAAACAGCACAAACATTAGAGCAGCAACAAACAGGTAGAGTGCAGGAGTTAAGCACTCAGTCTATTACAGTACTGTAATCGTGCACTAGAATGCGCTCAGGCGGCGCTCACAAGCCGTGCAGCTACTCTCGCCATATAAGTGAGCTCAGGGCCCAAATCATATAAGTATTTCTTTTCCTATAAATATGATGTTAGGCTAAGCTCGTAAATGTATATACCCAGAATTTTCAAAAATATGCCCGTAAATATGAATGTCACTTACGTATAATCTTGTAGATTTACACCTCATTGTAATAAAGAAAGACTTACATACACACACACATATATATAACGTAACTTGACGTACAACATTATTTAATAACTTTTAAAACACTGATCTGAAATCACAGAGCTATTATCGACTGTTGTGTTCTTTACGAGCGCTGTACCTACAGTCCCCACCTAATGTGTTCGACGCCGGGTTTAACAAATACATTTTCATTTTCCTAAGGGGGTAATAATTTGTAAGCGGAGTCGAGCACTACCTTCCCTATCCTGGTGAACCAACATGAAAGCAATAGTGGCCGCCAACTAAGTTAAGGAGCCGGAAAAACACATATAGCAGTAGTAAAGTATTGAAATTTGTTAAATATCAGGGTTAACTTGTTCGTGTAAACTCTAGAAACAAACCATTGAGATGTCTTGTTAACTATTCAGAATAGTTAAGCTAGTAATAGATAAAGAAATCTCACAAAATACATGTGTACAGAACCTTACAAAGATACGAAACACTATAACAGGAGCAGTATGATAGTAGAACCTGAAATGAAATCTTTCTATATTCTGGAACTCCAGAACAACATGTAAATAAAATTTTAGTGTACATAACTATCGCATATTGTATGAGATTCATAATATATAATGTGTAAAAGTGGTACAGTCACCGCAAATATCTTCGGGGTAATAATTTGTAGTCATTTTGCTTTCGATATGTAGAACATTTAGTAAAATAATGCCATATCTTACTAAGAAAATTATGTATAAATAATTAATTCTGCCATATTGGCATTAAAATTACGAAAATGATTTAGCATTGCCATTCCATAGCCAGCCAATAATGTAACGCAAGTCCCGACTTTACATGCTTGACATCGCCTGAGGAAATCTCCGAATTGTTTGGGGAGGGGGGGGGGGGGAGAGAGAGAAATCACTCAGTCAGTAAAAACTTCAAATTGTCACTACACCACTTGCAAAGCTCTTTCCGGAGGGCTCCACGACTACAACGGGGCTGGGCAGCCCGACATACTACAACGTCGCATCCTGGAACGACCGACTGATCTAACACAGCCGATCCCCTGCAACATTCAACCTCATGCTACAGACGAGGCTTGCCTGGATGCTCGTGAAAGCACGACAGAGCACGACAGAGCACGGGACTTGCGACGGCGTTAAGCTCCCTTCGAGCAGAGTTTGTTTAATTTAACGTTAAGCTATTTTGAGAGTAATTGAGAGCGTCAGCGCCAGTTTACGAGACCTCAATTGTAAAGATATATCGGTTGTTTGTTGCTGATTAATTGTAGAAGCAGAGTATTAATTGAGATGCCTACTTGAGGCGGAATTGTAAAGAATTAGTATTTAATAAACTTAGCATTTTTTATCCTAGAGCTTATACTTCGAGTTACACTTTATCTCCCTAGTTAATGCGTGGCCTGATCCCTCAGGAGAGGTCACATGATCACATCAGTCTGTAAAAAATAAACTCGAAGAGAAAAAGTTCAGTTTTAAAATAAATACAGGACTTAATTATTTTTTTTTTATGATAGAGCCACTCGTATCGTTTGTGTACACGAATTCAACCATGAATACATACAAAAAAAAGGGGGGAGGGGATGTAGGAAAGCAGAGAAATGCATTCGTTTGGTAAACGTGATGATTTAATCTACCTAACCTTTTGTTGTGATGGAATGGAAACTCTTGTTCTGTCGACAAGGGAAGCAATTAGTGGAGATAATGCGAGTAGGTTCGTGCTGCCTGAACACGGTAGCAGTCCAGGCTTCATCCCACAACATTCACTGCCACAAACTGACAGTACAGTCCACCCTACTTACATCCCGTGGATTTTCTTTTCCACTAAAGTGTTACGGGCCATGCGTACCGCATTTGGCACGCAGTTGACTGAAAACTTTTGAAATATCTGTTAAGTATGAAGATATTTTTTTTTACTTTTGTAAACAAAAATCTTCATTCTAAGTATCCAGAATTGAAATATGAGTAAGATTTGATTTAAAATAGACTTTTATTAATTGGTTTTTAAAAACAATTAAGGGTAGTGAATTTTAGCAAATGTGTTATAGGGTTCCAACATATATGCATTCTTCTTTCATATACGACATAAATCGTACATCCATAACAATTTTGGCTATGTGTGTATAACCATTATAGTATATAATTATATTGTAGAAGTTCTGCATTCTGAAACATCTATAAAATAATATATTCTGAAATATTATTAAACTGCAACTGTGCTAATCTGCAATCCGCCTGCAGACATTTGATGTCATTCAAAACTGTTGTAACTTTCTAGGTCACTAACCTCAATACTTCTCAAAAGTTAACATTCTTAACTTTATATTCTTGCCCAAGATAAACATGATTTATTTCCTATCAAAAGTAACAGAGGATGTTAAGACAAAGTTTAAATGAAAGGTGGGTTCATCAATTACTACGAAAACTGTTTGCGATTTATTGGTTTAGGTAACAGTCACTGAAGTGTAAACATACATTCACATAATAAAATAACACGAAGTCGTCTTATTTCCCTGTGTCAATATAGCCAGAATATTAATATAGTTTATGCACACCAACTGACTGAAAAACGTACACGTAGCTTGCCTGCAGTACATGCGTCACACAATGCCAAGTGCCCTGCTATGAGCATCTGCTGCTTGTACTGTAGGCTTATTCCAAGTACTTAGTATTAACATAAAATATGAGTAGACAGGATATTACTATGCGGCACTGAATATAAAATACATGACAACGTGTGGAATAATGGTAGTGTACTATTGAGCTGTTTGCATAACCATACTCTCCCATAGGCTTATAAAGCAGTGTGAAATAAAAGCATGTTTTATGTTAGGTATATAGTTGGAAAAATTTATTACAACTGAGCAGTGTGATAATAGAATATTTCTCCCCTGAGGAAAACGTCTTCCTGCCCCTTGCAGGCTCGAGAACCAGACGTTCGATGCGAAGAACACTCACCTTAGTTTACCACACTTACTTGAGACCAATGACCATTTGTCACACTCTGAAAACTATGCAACTTACTTTCCATAAGTACATGCAGAAATTATGCATAACTGGGTTATCAGTGAAGACGAGGAAGTGAAAACAATTATTCATGGAAATTGGAAAAGACGTCAGACTACATAAGGTTTCCAGCCAAATTATTTTATTTCAAATTCGGTTTCTTTAATTTAATTGATATGTATTCTGGTTGTAAATGAAACCAATTAAAAATCCTGAATGGCAATAGCAAAAGGTTTATGAAAAACATTCAAACTAGCACTGCTGATGGGAAGTGGTCAGTCATAACGGTCGTTAACTATACCCTTATTCAAAAACGTAAATTAGCCTGACGTGTCAGTTTGTCATTTCAGAAATTAATCACTGAATGAAAACGTTTGCAATTATTACTTGGAAAAATTAAACTTGGCTCAGTTTAGTGGCAGAACATTAAAAACTCTGTCTCTCAGGTTAAATTATGGTTAAAAATATACTGATTCTTAGCTGTTAAAAACGCCGTGGCAACATGGCGTTGTGTAGAATGTTCTATTACAAATGGCCCCTCTCTTAGGCCTATACGACGTGTAGAATAAACTCTTAGAAAAACTAGTAGTGTACAAAAATAGTTTACTTGTAAGATGATACCATTTATAGTAGAAAGCAGGACGGGATCTCAGGAAAATGTAGAGTAGTATTCAAGCTTACAGCTCATGGAACCTCACAGCGTCTAACTAACTGACCTAAGCTCCTAAATAGCTGCTTGTAATACGGAGGGGCTTAAAGCACACTTCTCTACGTAGAAACAAAACAATATTACTTAAGCAAGCTGTAGAAACTTAAACACCCTAATATACTACTTAAAAAAACCTATGCTAAGTCCAACTTCTGGACGTGCGTCCTGACTTAGGTCTTAATCTGTTGTAAGATGGTGGCAGAGAGAGCAATCTCCTAACTGAAATTATCTGCCTAGCCCTACACTATCATGCTAGCCAATGGGGGTGCAGGATTTAAACCTGCCAGCCAACCGGAAGGCTGCCTACTCAAACAGCTAATCTGTCACACTCCTAACGGCCTAATTCCCTATGTCAAAGAGTTACGGGTCTTGTAGAAAGTAATAAAAAATAACACAATAAATTCCCTGAAATAATTACAATGGTGTGAGACCAAGAAAATCAATGAAAATATTGAATTATTAATTAAAATACAAACAAAACTAAAATCTAGCTATGTAAGGAATTTAAACATACATTATTGTCATTCTAACATCTAATTATTCAAACTCCTAAACATAAAAAAAAAATGAAACATATGTGAGAAACGTATGCAAATTACAGTGTTTGACATTGACAGTGTAGAATGAGTAGAAATATAAGTAAATTATAATAATGAATGCAGAAATTGCAAAAGTTTGTTACATTACCTCACTGTTTATGCAGAATATGTTATTTTTAATATTTTAATAATTCAAGAGGTTGTGAAATGTACTTCCAAAGTGAAAGACCAGGAGACATATGTGTTAAGAAGGAAACTTGAATTCAAGTTTATTTAATATCTGTTTAAATGAGTGATCATGTTAGGACATTTTTGGAAAGCATAATATTATTTTCTATTAGATAAAAATTAATAAATCCATAATGTTGGGGACCAAGCATATTTACATGTAGCCTAATAAAGGATACGTAAAACTGGTAATACTGACGAACTTGCAAACTCACGCTCCTATTATTTTAAGTTTAACGATAGCTAGAAAAATTTCATGACAAGAAAACTCAGACGGAATTGGCGAAAAAAAAAAAAAAAAAAAATGAAAATGCGAATCAATTATCTTTCATCAGGCCGTTTAACGATGCGCGTGTACTTTAATTAGGAACACTGAGTTTCAGATCAAGAATTCTTGCCACGTTTGAAGTGCGAATTTCTTGAATTTTTTTAAAGGTCGTAAACTGCTTGCGATGGTTGTTCCATTGCAGATAAACACTGAAGGTAACGACGTAGTTCGCCCAGGTATTGCAGTCTGTCTACGTCTCGGGTGCGAGTGAGAACGAGGCAAGCTGCTCGTCTCCTGGTGTTTATCATCTCGTAATTTACTGTTTTCGTCCCCCCTACGCCCCACACCCGCCCTCATAAAGGTAAAGCGTTGCTGGTGTAAATCAGCAGTCGTGCATTTCAACGGGAACGTGCTTTGACTTCGAGAGTCAAGGTTTTCATTAAGTTCCGAGCAATTTGAAATACGAGATTTGAACATTTGAAAAATTTGCCAATTCGGTTCTACAGACCCAGTGACTCTGAGTGTGGGAATATACAAATTGTGTCATTGTATAATATAATATTATATTTTATAATTTATTATATTTTATATTATACTATATTTTATATTATATTATGTTTTATAATTTTATAATTTAACATTGTATAATATTAAAATCTCCAATTTACTTACATTGTACTTTCTTCTTGCAGTCACTTAAAAATAAACTTATAGTGTTTGGCTAAGCATTTCATAAACAAGCCTTATGCTTTATTTTGAGTACATGAAGCAGTTCTTGAACCACACATTATTTTCTGGGGGAAAGAAAAACCTCACGTATATTTCGGTTTAAGTACGGTATTCAACAAAATATATAAAACACATTTTTTAAAAATTGGGCATTCCAGTTATAATAACGCCCTTACCTTACATGCTGTCTTGCGAAACAAACAAAAGTGTCTTGCATATATTTTAACAAGGCAAATGTATTAAACTTGTGGAATGTAGCTATATCACCACATTGTTCTTTACAAAACATCGGAGATATTTTATTTAATCGACACCTAATCAGAAAGATATATTAGTCTCATATTGGTTTCTTGTGATGCAAACATGTTGCAGTGAAATTTTGTTAATTGCAGTAACAGATGCGCAAGTCTGAGAAGGAAGTAGATAGATACAGGCGAAACATTTAATATTGCTCTCGGTTTGAGTGGATATTTTTCTGCACACAAATGTTAACACTTCCTTGAGTTTGCATAATCGTACCACGTACGCATTTTGATGTATTAGGCTCTGCTCCTATGCAAGACACTGGAATGATATTTACAAAAACCTATTTATTAACAATACACAAAGTTAGGTGAACAATTTATAGCTATAGAAGTACTAATTTTGTTTAATAACATGTTAAAATTCAAGCACACCTGTGTTTGCTCCGTTTGTTATTCGACCTAATTCTGTATGAGACACTCTACATGCGCTGTATTACATATGCGCACACTGGGCCTGAGTTCAGGGGCACACCAAATTGAAAAAAGCGAAATAAGTGGAAAATGTGTAAGGTAACATTTTAAATATTCTATAAATGTACACGTTTTTAATAATTTACTTTAAAATAAACCGTTGCAAATACATTTTTAAATTGGTTTATCAGTTTATCATTTTAGTTAATTGTTTAGTGGGGCGCATGAGGCAGGCTTAGCATTGAGGGTATATCTAACATTGCATGCGAGTAATTGCTTAGCATAAAAAGGGGTTTTCAGCGAAGGGAGCTGGAAGTAAGCCGTCTAATTAACCAATAAAAATTGACGAGTGCCGGTCATCCCGGGAGTTAGTAGTTCCTCGAACCCCGAACCTCCTATCTGTACATATTTAAATAATTTTTTAAAATACTTATTTAACATATGAATTTTTAAACGTTTTAAATTTCTTTAAAAAAATTAATTTTTCGTTCAAGGTCACTCAAGGTCATGGGAACGCGGTCAGGTCCCCGACATCCAACATTACAAACAACATGGCCAACAGCCGACCTGGCGAGGGTCGGTCCTGTCGGGATTTTAGTGGCTATACCACACCCATCATCGAACCACGGGTCTCCTTCATATAACTCTTGAAATTTTTTTTGAATTTTTTAAATAAAGTTTGATACGTTTATAGAAATTTTTTAAAGGTTAATTTTTTGTTTTGTTTCAAGGTTACCCAAGGTCACAGGCACAGGACCAAGGTCTTGAACACGAGGTCAAGGTGAAGGTTATCCAGATCCAAGATGGCGTCATCCAAGATGGTGGGCGGTTGGCACCTGGCTGCTTTCCCAGATCTACGTTCTATGGTTTCCAAATTTATAATAAGGTATCTGTAAACCATAAGGCAATGAAGTCTTCAAAAATACTCAAAAGCACCTGACACTAGTGATGTTAGACAAAATAACCAACTGGGACTGCGTCTTGTTTTTCTGGTAATCATTACATATAAAATCCATTGTGCGTGACTAAACCGCATCATCACTGACAAACCGCTGGATCGATTGAGACCATATTCACACCATATGTTATTGAGATGGCGAGTAAGGTTGTTAGTTATGTGTCATTCCTATAGGAGGCGCTGCAGTCTAACTTCTATATTTATAGCCCGATTTTTCTCATACTTGCAGGAAATGTTTTTTGATCTAAAAGAAATTGTTTCATTGTGCTTTACATTCGGTAGGTTCTGTTCCGATAGGTGGCGCTGGAGTGGAACTTCTATATTTATGGGCCGATTTTGCTCATACTTGCAGGAAATGTTTGTTGATCTAAAATACATTCTTTTATTGTTTCATTTTTATTTATTTGGTTGGTTAGGTTCCGATAGATGGCCCTGGAGTCTAACTTATATTTTTATTATAGAAATTATCTATAAATTTCAATTGAAACAATTTACCCCTAATTTTAAGTTTCTATTTCTATTTTACAAATATGTAAACAAATCCTTAAGTCCACGCGAACGAAGTCACGGGCACATCTAGTATTTCATAAAATCCTGTAGTCTCTGTTCCTGCATTTGTGTTTTGTGTGTTCCTAATGTAAGCATATTATTAACCTCTGTATCTACTGCGTACATGCATTTGTGGTTCTGGGAAATTGAATTTTTAAGCAGAGAGATACTTGTTTGTGATGATCTGTAGGGGAAAGTCGCCGAAATCGTACCACCACCTAAATCGTACCACCGCTGGTTTTCAATAAAGCAGGACTAGTGGAGTGCTCTCACGGTGAATACTTGAACTACTAGATATATTGAGCAGTCCGTGAAAATATCTAGCCAGCGTAAGCACGTGTTGCGTTTTTATTACAGTCATATTGTTTCAGTGTTTGCTGATGTAGTTTTTCTACTCCATATGTAAGATAATACAGCACTTCAAGGTAAGTGTTGCTGAATTTCATGCAGTTATCATTGTGGTGCAAGTAATATTGAACGAAACGGTTGGTCGCTTTGTAGCGAGGCACCTGTTTTAGGTTAGAACTGACGTAAAAAGTGAAGTTGTGCGCAGTTGCCTAAATGGTACCATGGGTGGGGTTCCTAATTCGTATCGGTACGAATTGGGATATCGTATTATTTGATGTTCTATATTTGCAATTTATTTGAATAAATAAAATAAATTTAAAATAAACACAAGTAACACGTGTCAATTGTGTGTACAGAATGGCGGAAAGGAAATCTGGTGTCTGGAGTGAATCAGACATGGAAAGGGCTCTGGCAGCGCACAGAAATGGGGACATGGGTTTCAACGAGTGCTGCCGCCAGTACGGCATTTCAAAACCAACGCTAAAGCGCCACTTGGACTGTAAAAACGTAATTGCTAACGACAGTACGAAGGCGCTTGGACAGTTCACTACCTTGCCACTTGAAATTGAAAATCAACTTGTAGAACATATTTTAAAATTGGAAGAACTACTTTTTGGAGTCACGATATACGATGTACGCAAGCTCGCATATCAGATAGCAGAGCACGACCACATTTCACATTGCATTCTTGTGTATGTGAAGAAACATTTTTGGAAGATATGGTTCCATGTTTAGTGTGGGCATCCTGGGTTCATGAGGTTGTGCGGGTGTTAAGTCATTACTGAAACATTTTGTTTGTGTAGTCTGTAAATAATTGAATATTTCTTGCATTTAGCGTAGAAAAATAATCAAACTTTATTAGTATTTAAATACTCCTTGTGTGTTATTACATGCTGTCTTGTTTGTTCTCTCATTTGTTTTAATTTATAATGTTGTGGTACGATTTAGGACCTAGGTGTGTACGATTCAGGAAACCAGTTTCTTATATCGTACCAGTTGCAGCCTGTTACAAAAAGTTCTTTATTTCTTCCCCGATGCTACATTTTGAAATGTAACCCACATAAATGTACCCATAAATAGTCATACTTTTTAATACGAATTCGTAAAACCTTGTATTTTTTCATTTGAGACAGATAAAATTGCAAATGTGAAAAGTGTTACGATATAGGAAAATCTCCCCTAGTAAATATTTTATGTCTCTTGAACTTATAGTTAACATTGCCTTTGATGAATGCCCTATTTGAACTTGTATAACATCATACCATATCTAGTATTATTTGGCCTGAATTTATGCCATATATAGTTATTTACTTGTTCTGAACTGAAGTCCTATGTAGTAACTGTACACATGTGTATAGTTCAAGTTACGCGTGTGCATGTGCCATATGTAACTGTGATATTTGTAACTTATACTGTTTTCACTTAAAAGGCACAGTACTAGTCTTTAAAGCTCTCTGGACCGTAGTTGCAAGCCATCGACCTTCTATCAAATACTTGTAAAAGATGCCCATTCTGAGCTCTGCTCCAGGGAATTCAACTGTATGTTCCAAAACAAAGGATTGTTGTAAATATGTATTGTTATAATAAAATAATAAATAAATAAATAAATCTTGACTGGAACTAGTTTGGTTTTAAGTTAAAAATATTGCGAACGACAAGACAGTATAAACGACTATAAAGACAACTACTGTATATAAAGCCATTTAATCCCCCATAAATATTCGTATGGTGATACTTCCTTGTATCCTGGGTTTACTGTCTCTTTAGAGACAAGTAGACTTGTTAGTGATCGTTTTGTATTTTTCTGGAGGGAAAGAATTATTTCTGATTAAGTATGGTATATATTAGTGCCTTCTGTGTCTATTAACACATATTTGTTCGTAAAGCGATACGTTAAGATGTCATTATAACGTGGATATACTAAATTAGGTATTACAGAATTTTGCTACTCACGTCAAAAAGAAGTATAAAATATAAAAATAAAGAACCAATACCGTTATTTGATGGAAAGGCAAATTTCAAGGCGACACTTATATTCCGATTAAAAAAACAAGACTTTTTTTTTAAACGCGTAACTCTTTCCTGTAATTCAACCACGTGTTTAATTCAATTAACATATTTGTGCAATTGCGTATATCATATTTCTTTGCCATAACAAAATTAATATGAAAATAATTTATCTTCAGTCATATTAATTTGTAATACAAAATATGACAACCAGACATTTTGGCATTTTTAAAAAGACAAACTGTATTAGTGAATCAAATGTTTATTTCAAACTAGGGGCCCAGCCCGTGAAATTTTTTTTAGTATTGTCACGTGCCTAGAATAGTTACCATGTTATAAATTTTAGTTATCATAGAAAGATAAAAAAATATATATATTGCTTAGATATATTTAGGTAATAATAAAATTATGTGAAATTAGCTAAACATTGAAGCGACTGCGGCCCCATTTGATATTTATCTATCCACTGGGGCACTGCGGCTCCACTTAACATAGTTCTATCCACTGAACCACTAAGGCCCCATTTTGAATAGCTCTATCCACTGAGCCACTGCGGCCCCACTTGGAATCTCTATATCCACTGAGCCACTAAGGCTCCATTTGATATATATCTATCCATTGACCCACTGCGGCCCCATTTGATATTTCTCTATCCACTGGGACACTGCGGCTCCACTTAACATAGTTCTATCCACTGAACCACTAAGGCCCCACTTGGAATCGCTCTATCCACTGAGCCACTAAGGCCCCAACTGATATGTATCTATCCACTAAGCCACTGCAGCCCCAATTGATATAGTTCTATCCACTGAGCCACTGCGGCCCCACTTGGAGTCGCTCTACCCGCTAGGCCACTGCGGCCCACTTGGAAGCGCTCTACCCATTGAGCCACTGCGGCTTCACTTGGAAATTAACTCAACATTGAAGCGTGACATTTAAAGTAAACAAAAATGATATTCCATTATCTTCATATCTGTATGCAATAATCTCTATGCATTAATACAAAACTTCCATATAGGAAAAAGTAATTAAAAAATGAGTTTTTAGGGCAAAAGGTAATGATTGCGTAATCTGATCTTGCTGAAATTCGAACTTGACATGTATTTGACCCTGAAGATTCACTCTGGAAAATTTGAAGAACTTCCGACTTTATTAGTTTTTCGGGGATAGATTGGGCAAGCGCGCCAGTTGCGCTGTGAGCTTAATTAATCACTAAGATTACGGCTGACTCGGCGTATTTTCCAATGCAATGAATGGGAAATAAAAATTTTACTGGCGCTATCCATACCATGACGCTCAGAGAGATCTGCCGAGAGGTGATCGGGCATTGAGTGAGGCACGAGTCTGGTCTTCAACGTTCAATGGAATGAAATTGGTCATATAGGTTATTATCTAATGCAGGCGCACGATATTTCATCTTACAGTGATCGTTCCCTCGTGGGCTGAATCCAGGCACGGCCTCTGTGGACAAGATACGGGCATCTTTCAGAAACTGTCGTGGTCGGAACGGATTGTTTTCTTCCTCTTTACAACCTGCCCAGCGGTGTCATATTACTGTACCATTTTCCAAGTCCTATCCCTCGGACGTCCTTCAGAATGCTGAACTTTTCCAGTACAATCTCACGTGATCGGTCATCAAACAGAACTCCTGACGAAACACTGGCCTCAATGGAGAAACAACATGCACTTAGTTTAGGTAATTTTACTTACTCTCGGTACATGTACTTACTCTCGGTACTCGTGATTGTTTATTATGCAATTATTGATAGTGTAATTACATCTAATTACACCTAATTACCCTCGAACCACGGAGTGCCTCACCAACCTCGTCAGTTGTGTATCGGCAGCCTATGGGCGAACATGTGTACTTAGTGTGTAATTACTCTCTCGGTACATATAATTAGTATCGGTACATGTACTTACTCTCGGTACTCATAACTATTTATTATGCAACTAGTAATAATGCAATTACTCATAACGCAATTACATCTTATTACACCTAATTAGCCTCTATGGGTCTCTAACCAAGGACTGACCATCTCCTCAATCCTCCTGGTCCAACCTTACATCCCCTTACACCTCCTCTAGCCTCTCGCCCTACAGACTTCCTCTAAAAACTTCTAAGTCCCGCAAATGTCGCTTGGGCGCTTTGTCCACCGAAAGGGTACCTATAAAAGCAACGGCCAATCACAACACACCTCAGAACGGTTGGGAAAACCCACCAGCCAACCACAACACATCTCCCAAGGGGAGGGTGGTGGGGGGATTATCTGTTTCTCTGGCTAAATGATGCTTCCAATTAGTGCGCCTCTCTCCGATACCCGTTTACAGATTATTCAAATGGCACTTAGGCCATTAATGATTCCCTAGTGTCCCAGAACATACTCGCTACCACTACTTACATTCATAGTGTGAAGTAGCATGGGAATATAGGGCCTCTACTTCCTTTGCTTTAAAATGCAATGGACACTTGATTTACTGTCACCTGAGTCATCTGCAGCTTGCCGTACAGACGTCTACTTCCCGGGGAAACATGAGAAAGTGTGCAACACTCCCCCCCCCCCCACACACTTCCTTCGACAATTTTGTCATTATTTTCCTGCAGCACCGTTCTTTCTTCACACCATATACAGTTTCGTCCCTCTCAAACTTGTTGCGTAATGATGTCATTGTTACCCGTGACATGAAGTAGTATCGAACCTCTATAGTCCATCGTCTTCGCACCTCAGCATGTTCTCAAATTTTCAAAAATACTTTAGAACCCACTTACGTGGCTCACAATAAAACCTTTCCGCCTTCGCCATTTGCTCTACAGTTGTAGTGCTGCTGCCCTTGGCTGCAAATGGAACTGACAATAGCAGAACGGCTACACGCGCTCACTAACAACCAATGTTATCCTTATAGCGTCAAATACACACAGTTCCGCCAGAGTATCTTTAATGGTTTCTCTGTCATTAACATACAAAGAATGTAAACATTGCAAACATTAACTTGGGACATCCGGTAGATATAAAGAGTGCGTGTACGGGTGATACAGTACTCTGAAATCAATTAAAAAAAACAAACAAAGAAGCTTAAAAATGGAAAATAATATGAGTTTCCTAATCGCGGATATATATTTCTGTGGCAATGTTAAGGCGCGACGCCTAGTGATTTTCTAATGATCATAAGATAAGTATGAGCTAGTGTAATTTAAAAACTATGAGATTGTTATAAAATTAATAACAATTTATAATTATTAATGTGCAAAAGTTACCGAAAAATGTACTAACAAAGCTACACTACGCCACATAACTATTTTGTGTAAGATACTACTGTACTAAAGTCAGAATAGATATGATTCTATTGAAACATTCAATATAAAGTTAAACTAGTTTTGGTTGTGTACACATGTGCGGACATCGTCGAAGGTTATCTCACAAACGACCAAACTTGTCTGACGAGTTAATGCTATGTATATCCAACCATACCTCGCGGGTATCATTGTTGTAGATATGATTAGCCACTTCTACAAATTGTCATAGTTGAGCACAACGTTTTCTTTTTGTGGTAAATTATAGTAAATTTGCTCTTGATCCACGTAACAACATTTCATTTCGTAAATATCAATAATAAAACAAGTGCTCTCAATTACAAGTTTAGGCGCTTTAGCTACCACGAAGAAATAAAATACGATAATTGCTTATGATATTAGAAAACCAGTTTCCAGTTTCCACTTTTTGACTTAAAAAAATTGGTTTAGTATTCTATGGCAGACAAAGCAAAACTGCGAGTGGGATTGGGGCCATTTTAACATACTTCGCATTTGTAACTATATAATTTATCGATAAACTATACGTTTAATTTTTTTCTTTAGGCGAATCTTTACTTTTCAGTGTCTAAGAAGAGCGAGGGAGTTCGTTGTATAACACTGTGATCTGAAAATGTACTACGACGAGAAAGGTGTTGGTAAGGGAGGGGGGGGGGGGGGGGAATATTTTCACTTGGGATGGGGTTAAAATGTTTCATATTTGTGACTGAATTCCATTACTGCTCTAATTCCAGCAGCCAGCAGACATAAAGTTGCCAGTTAATTTTTTATTTTTTTTTGGGTTTCCAAAAAAGATAGATTGTAACAGGTGTACTGGACGAATAACACCGAGAAATATTAATTGCGGGACGGAGAGACCACAGTCCACGAAGAAGCGCAATCGATATTTCATACCATACAATATGTACGATATCATAAATCTGTAAACTGCGAGGGAGGAGAATACCGCCATCAATCTTGCGCAGTGACGTATCTCACCTGCCTTTCATTATGGCCCATATGGCTCTTGCGTGTCGAACAACGTGCGCCCGCCTGCTTCAATTTTGCGCGAAAACCAGCAGCTATTCTCTCCGCCGAGCTACTGTTCCGCTATTCTTGCCGCTATCACGCAATCATTCAATCTCGCCATCTTTGATTTAACGATTTTTCGCACCGACGTGACAGAACAGATTTTGTATTATGCTTCATCGATCGACGGATATTAATGAACATTATTTGAAGTCGGTGTTGTTTGAGTGATATTGCGACTATCGCCCTTGTAGACACACGGAGCAGACACCTTAATTCTTCAGAACAGTTAGTAACCTGGTATAAAATACCAGTGACACCTTAATTCTTCAGATGAGTTATAAACTGGTAGAAAATACCAGTGATACCTTAATTCTTCAGAGCAGTTTGTAGCCTGATAGAAAATACCAGTGACAGTCAAAACAATATTATTATTTACTGCATGTAAAGTTATGCCAAAATTTCGACACACCTTTTAAAACAGAACTTGTATGAAATAAATTATAAGTTTTACCTCTTAGTTAAAAATTGTTCTTTTTGTTTAGATATCGTTTTCGTTGAAATACTCCCGGAAAAAGAAAACTCTTGTCTACTAATCATACAAAATTATGTGACATACATTTTTGACTAAAACATACGAGTTGTTAAAAAAGTGCACTCCGAGGGTTTTTTTTTTTTTTTTTTTTTTTTTTTTTGTAAATTTACTACGGCTTTGTAGACGTATCCATAAGTCCACAGTAGATTTTCTATATTTTTTCAAAATTCCCTACGGTGTAGCATTTCAATATTTGCAGCGTTATTTATAGCGAATTTTAATATTATATAGATGTTAAAATTCTATTACTTTTAGGTAGTTTAATGAAAAATTTATTTACAGTGGAGTTTCCTAAACATAGGCTTAACCAACCTCTTTAAAGTTACTGAGTTCCACACATTTTTCAATTCAGTCAGCTTAAATATTTGATGACGAACCACTTCTTATTCATAGAATGAAGGTTCTGGGTTTAATCCTCTATAAACTACAATGAAGTTCAGATGGCTTTGTCAGAAGTTAAAAAAAAAAAATTAATAATGCTTCACGCGAACTTAATTTTTTATAACAGAAAATCGTATGAAATAAATTGCTATATTCAGGTATTGAGTTGGCAAAACTATGTCACCATTAAGAAGATTTCACTCTCGTACAGCAACTACGACGAGAAAACTAAAGTTCCCCCCCCCCCCCATTTTTTTACAGCAGTGTTCACGGAAGCACATCGACCGCATCACTCATGCGTACCGTCACCAATCATTCCAAACGCATGGACTGAGGAGGGATGCAGGGTATATTCCTGTACGAGGAACTTCCAGCCCTGTTGGACTCTGCCACAATTCCCTATTATCCTGTGTATGTGATTCGAAGTCGATTTCGTACAATATGTGCGGGAAGGAAATTATCGACGCCCAAAATCAGTGATCTGATTTAGTTACCAAACAAGATGGCATCACCAGTCATTCGCTACCCTTAAACCTCGTCGAGAAGTATAGGGAAAGACTTCATCAGTGCAAACAAAATTAGACCATATTTATTGCAGCCAATGCATTACAGACACCATGAAATTTTGAAGTTATGCTAATCCCTTTCAAACAAAAAAATAATTATTATGTGTACCAGTTTTTTTGTAAAGAAATGCGGGCTCGAACCCTTCCTTTGCTTTTTTTTTCTCGTAAAAAAATTTAATGTGAAATTTTTGTTCTAGTACCAGTGAAACCAACGATACTTGTAATTAATTAAAAATAATAAATAAGAAAAAATAGACCATTCCTCACTCGCTCATGTATCAAACACACACAGAGACCGAGATTTCCCAATTGCAGGTCCGACTGGTAGACGCATTAAAAACTGTTAAGATAAAAGCGTACTTAAAGAAGTGGACACGAGTCTCATTGTGTAAGTAAGCGAGAGACACGAGCAGTCGTAATCTGAGCTCACGCACACGTCTAGCCGCACTGCACCAGACGTTGTATTGGACTTTGTCCTAGCGGACTGTCAGCATGAGCAGCGAGGGGAGGCCGCAGGGGCTCGTCGCTCCAGCAGCTTGTTCTATTTCTCATACAATTCAAAGTTAATTCATAGGATAATAAACACAGATGATTCTGCACACACAAGTCAACACCAGGGGATACCTATGCTCAGGGGGACCTGGGTTCGATTCTCGACTCGTCCGGACCGCGAATTTATTTATTTATTTTTTAACCACTCCAGGTGAACGACGGGATGGTTTCGTGGCCGGGTCCTTGCTCGCTTCTGTTTGCCCTAACAACTAGCTCCGTTTCAAAAGGGTGTCAACTTTACTTTTTTGTTATAGTTTTAGTTTGCACGCCACCTAAAAAGCGAAATGTCACGCTACACGAACGAGAAAGATATATATCCAAGTTTAGAATGACAGGATGGACAAATCATCAAAGTAAAACACACACACATATATATATCCTAGAAAAAATGTTTTAAAATAAAATTTCAATGATAAAAAAATTGTATGGGCTGTATAAAAAAACGTAACTTTTATATACTCTCGTGTTCTTCATCCCCCCCCCCTCCACCCCATCATATGAAGGAAATTCATATTTTTACAGTACACCAGTGAACGAAGAATTAATCTTCTCAGGAGCTCGTCCGTATGCGAGACTCAACCATACGAAAAAAAAGAAAGAGAAAATTTTTAATGCTAATTAAAATTAATCGAGCACCAGAATCCTCGAGAGAGTACAGAATTCCTTTTCAGAGTCGGCAGAAAACACCTGTAAAATTATATCATCCTATCTATTTAACATCCATTTCACACAACAAAGGACTTAAAAGCTTACCCGCCGCACGATCTAAGAAAACAGTATCTCGTCAGAACAGAAGTATTTTCCCGAGCTTCATCGTCAGCTTACGATTTGACGAAGGACGTGTTATATTTTACGAAGGACGTGTGATATTTGACGAAGGACGTGTTATATTTTACGAAGAACGTGTTATATTTTACGAAGGACGTGTTATATTTTACGAAGGACGTGTGATATTTGACGAAGGACGTGTTATATTTTACGAAGGACGTGTGATATTTGACGAAGGACGTGTTATATTTGACGAAGGACGTGTGATATTTGACGAAGGACGTGTTATATTTTACGAAGGACGTGTGATATTTTACGAAGGACGTATGATATTTTACGAAGGACGTGTGATATTTTACGAAGGACGTGTTATATTTTTCGAAGGACGTGTTTTATTTCTTCACGTATTTGTATTAACCCCTGTCAATTTCATGATTTTAACAAATAGGCCTACAAAAATTTCACAAATCTGCACACATCTCCTGCTATTATCGGTGCCTTCTTTATAACATTAAATTTAATCGCCATATTCAGTTTACTGCTAATAATACTTGCTGTTTTTGCTAGTTGCAATTTTCAACACATCGCAAGCTCGAGTCCATTCTCGTCCGTCAGTGTGCATGAGGAAAATTCAACAGGACTGTTCACCGTTAATTTTCATAACTCTAATCATGCATTTCACAGTATCTATGAGCAGTACATTTGCCAAGAGAAAATTACACTATGCCTATCCTACTTAAGCCACACAGGTTTGCATGCCTTAATAATCGAATCAGTTTGAAAAATATGTGGTTTCTCTATCCACCGCGTATACTTTGACAACACGAGTCATTGCCAGATACATTGCAGATACATTATGGAAGTGTGAGAAGAAATGACATCCACATAAATGTTTGCGAGGCGAAATGCATACATATGCTTGTAGCCTACGACCCAGCGACGGTGTGATGACGTTCCTGCTGCTATGAAACATAACGAGGCGCTGCCGTGATAAAACACCGTACGTGCATTCAGGAGGACCCAGATTCAGTTCTCAGTCCAAACATCCTGATTAGAGTTTAATCCAAGGTTACTCGAAATCACTCCAGGGATACGCTTGGATGGTTCCTTAGCGTATGTCATGTTCGATTCCTTCCTCCGATACTGATTGTGGGTGCTGCTTGGTTGAAAATAAAGTCCAAAATGGTGCTAGGCACTTTAGTGCAAAGTCAAAATACAGTAATTATAAAAAGTTTCTGTTCGGTGCAGTTACCCAGGAAGTCCCAAGAAATATACCTAGAGACTTAGCTATATATGTTTAAAGCGAGATTATTAAATGAAACGTCCACCTCTCAGTTTAAAGACATATCGTTACATTTCTTTAAATATGGTGAATTTATTTCAACTCGCGACCCACACACACCACAATCAGCACTACACGCACAGTAATCAGTATAATATGCACCACAATCAGCACCCCTTGCACCACAATTAGCACCACACGCACCACAATCAACACCACATGCACCACAATTAGCACCACATGCACCACAATCAACATACACCACAATCAGTACCACATACACCACAATCAGCAAAACATGCACCACAATCAGCACCACAATCAGCATTATAATCAATCCACACAGCAATCCACAAACTAACCCACATCAATCCATACGCCAAACCACATGCCAGTCCTCAAATCCTCAACAATTCACACCTCATGCGCCTGCTCATCCAATGTGTGATATAAAACAAGCAGAAGATAATAGCTTATATAATAGTAGTGGTCCAGACTCATTGCATGACTTCCAAAATATCACAGACCTTTTAGATGAGATTATCCGACTGTAATTTCTTGTAAACAACACAAAACACAGCACGCCATTTCTTTAAAACTTAACATGCAAATTAATTTACAGGGAATTCAAAAATATAACTCAGGTAATTCGAGCTTGGTCGCTTTGCAGTTGTACTGCTAATCGTCACACAGTTCAGCTGGCCTACACTTTCCCCTGCAAATGTAAAACTCACGCCCAATCGTGCGATGTCTCCAGAAGCCTGATTCAAAAGCTTATACTGTTAAATTCTGCTCATTGGCAGTCCGCTGTAATGTAACACAGAAAACTACACCTACAGAGGAACAACAGAAGTGCCCAGAGCACATCCACTAGCAACACAGGCCAGATACTAGTGGTGTAGCGGAAACATGACCAAACCCGCACTTGTAGGAACATTGCCTATAATTTAAAATGCTTTTAACACAAACCAGCGGGGAAACCACTCACACGCTGCACATGTGATCTCCGTCATGTAGTTCTGAAATACGTTGTTTTCCGCGCCGCGCTGGGTCCTTCGTCCCACGCACGACGCATATAATCAACTCACTGTTACTTTACACTTTTCTCAAGCCCTGCTAAAGTTCTACTTTTATAATATTCCTCCGCCTCGTGCAAACTAAGCTTAACCGAGTCTCTGAAAATTACACCAAAGGAATAGCGCACCGAATTCGTGCTCACTTAGTTGTACTAATATTTTGCATGAGAACTATTTCTTACTAAACGCTACCGACAGAAACCGTTGGTATGCCTGTAGGGTATTGTAGTGTAGCATGTGCGATAATCTTTTCGCGAAATTCGGGTGTGTCTAACTATAACCAGCGGCCCGTGCACACGAGTGCATGACGAGCGGATGGTTTCCCAATACGTTTGATGTCCGCGTGTCAGGTTAGGGCTCTGATGGCCAGAAGAGGAACGACGACAATATGTAGGGCTTGTTATTTGGTGATTACAGATGTGTCACGCGGTAGCCCATGGCATAAGTTGACATTGTAAAATATTTTCATTTCTTCAACTTAGTATTTGTTATTACACCTGCAGTAAACCCGAAAATTTTTGTTTTGGAATCATTCAAAAAACATGACGTGTAAAATATATTTATTACAGGGAAATGTCACCACGTACAATGAATGTATAGATGTTGAACAATGTTTGGTACAAAGATAAAATCATTATTATTATTTTATTTTTATTTTATATATATATATTTTTTTTTTTTTGTATCAACGCTTTTAAACATTCCACCTAGCGAGGTGGTAACTCACTGGACTCGCATTCGGGAGGACCCGGGTTCGATTCCCGGTCCGGCCATCCTGATTTCGGTTTTCCATGGTTTTCAGAAATCACTCCAGGCGAATGTTGGGATGGGTCCCTAACAAAGTCCATGGCCGATTCCTTCCCATAGCCCACCTCTTCCCTGTGCCACTTTCAGCGTCTCTAATGACCTCGCTGTCGACGAGACGTTAAGCCCAACTACCTACCTGTCCTGAACATTCAGTGGTGCGACCTTGTTAACGACACTCGTGCACAACGGTCTGGCGAGTGCCTCGCAAGAAGAATGGAAAAGGATTTCGGGAAGGCGGCTAGCGGGTTGGAGCATCTCCGTTGACGATGAGTAATACCCGTTGTCGACCGTAAAACACAGGTGTTGACAAAATACTTCAGGACGAAGCCTCGCGCCAGGGACCTTCAAGCAAACCTCGCGGAGCGGCATTGTGTGCCGAGGCGAGGACAGCTCGCCAGACTGTTTTATTTTTTCTACTCCTCCATGTTGGTGGCCGTGACGTCAGAATGGCCCAGACCACCCCGTCATCGTATACATGAAGACAGGCACTTGTTGGGCACGCTGAAATGCACACGTAACACATCCGAATATACCAGAGCGCAACAAAGCTGAAGTTGCATTGTGACATTTTTCTGTATGGGGATTTTAATTTGACTGGACTTATCTGCTGTAGAAAATAGATGATGGTCGCCATATTACGGAGAGGGGGGGGGGGGCGAGCATAAGTCATGGCAACTATTAAATTTTGTGACGAACTGTTATCTGTGCACGTAATGGTATGTGTCGCGGGGAAGACAGGCGATCGTAGTGCGTGTTGACAATGTCAAATGGCGCAAGGTTAGCCTGTACGAGCGCGGAGAGCAATGTGAAATCAGGTGACCGGTGACCGCTGTGTCAGATGGATGTAGCCCGTGTTGAGCAGCGCTCGTACATCACAATAGCCGTTCTCCGTGGGAGAACTGCCAGAGAATGTCACAGGGAATTGGTAGAAGATGTTGGGAATAATACCCTGCCATACCGGACAGTCGCGAGGTGGATAGGAGCATTTCAGCGAGGACGTGTACAATTGTTGGCGTGTCCTTTATTGTCCATACACATAGTGCTTACCTTGTCCTGCCATGTGTCTATTTCACATTATCCACACGCGCCGGTATTCTCACACTACACTATAGTTTCCATGATTTATGCCCCAACCTGTGTACATTTATATATTTTTGGTTTTACCGTAAGGAAGAAACTGTATTTTGACAGATTTTCAAAACTAATATGTCTTAGTCCCATTACTTTTCACTAAATGCGATCCACCAAGCTGAAAACTAATCCGTAACCAAGCCTTAAATTCAGTTATAAACCTAAGATTATTTATGTGACTTACTTTACGTCAGTAGGCTTATCGGATTGCGGCTTACATGCTAGTGCATATATATATATATATATATATATATATACTGTTCACGGTACATGAGCACTTTCGAAGACAACCTTGGGAATACGTCACTGCCCCATACTTGCATATGTTTTAACGGACTCTCTGTCCAGCATGCACCCAGCAAAGTTAGTAATGACGGAGAGGAATGCAATTCCACGTCTTACTGCAGAATTATAAGTGTTAAGTTAAGTATTTGTGAATGACACGATTTATTTTACTTTCAGGTATTTTAATACATAATACGTTTTAAAAACGAGCACATTTGTAAAATATTTATTTTTTAAATAATTTTACAGTTTTACTTGGCTGATGCATGAATAAAGTGATCAGGCTCATGGCAATATTAATTATACATGTGGTGGAAGGATACACAATGCGCACACAAGTGGATCGTATGCAGGACTTTCAAAAGTGCTCAGTTTATTGTGAACAACCTTGACATGTTTTGGCCTGGATTCGAAACCAATGCCTCCCTGTCCAGAGACTCTACCTTGACATCGGAAACGTATAGTAAGTAGCCGACGTTTGGACGGTCCTTGTATTTCGTAATTTTCTTCCCAACAGCGATATGGTACGTAGACTATTGGTGCCAACATTAATGAATAAATTTTGTAACTTAAAAAAATAATTCTCTCGAAAACGAAATTTGAACGAGGATTCGGAACTTTTGTGGTCTTGAATAAAATTCATATTAAAATTAAATTCTATTTAATACAAAATATATGATTTCGTGATCGTGTTTTCAGTTTAAATGTTTGCGTTGAAGTATGTCTGTGCCTTCTGGAACCTATTTAACAATCCAACAAATATAAATTGATTTTTAAACTAATGTCACCCCATAAATATTTTTTACCTCTTCATTACATTACTTTACAACATACCCTTTCCCAATTATAAACTTGGAGTGTCAAAACTTACGCAGAAATTAGATCGGCACATATCCGCCTGTATATCTACTGTTTGGCCATTGTTCACATAACACCCCTCGGAATTTCATGTCCAGGATTCAGTGTGGTGTCAATATGTCGTGGATCTGTATGTTACGACAAGTTAAACTTCCATATTTCGAGGAAAACTTTCTGCTAGAATGTGGTACAATCTCTCCTTCAACACGGTGAAAATCCCTACGGTGTTAAATAAACAGTTTTACATGTTTTCAACCGACACTCACTCACCCCTAAGGTGTCCAATAAGGCTGAGTTTAGTGGGCCGACCATTTGACTTAACCTACTCTCGTGTCCTTACGCCACAAGAATACTGCCTTTGCTTTACGGAAAGATGACCTATCAGGATAAAAACGAAATTAGTCAGTTACAAATATTCCTGCTGAGGAGGTAGCTCTGACGCAAGTAACCGAAATTACTTTATAGATAGAGACCTGAAAAATTCGCGGTTTCATCTCGGAACAAGCCAGATTTAAAAACCTCGTACTTATGTAATGCTTTCGCTATTGGTCCGCCCGATAATCTACACCTCCTGGAAAACTCTGTGCCAATAATAAACACACAATAAAATGCAGACCCATTCACCGTCTCCCGCTAATACAAGTAACCAATAAACAGTGATATTTGCATCATTTTACATACGAAAATGGAGTATAGCCTAGAGGTCATTGAACTCGCGAATTTTTCAGGTCTCTATTTATAGACCATGGGGTTCACGAGTCTGGGCACTAAAGCAAGGGGGCCATGATCAGTCCCTGAAAAAAAGAACCTAAGTAATTCCACTGTATTCAAACTTCACAGTGTTATAGGCTATTCACGGTAAAGTGAGCACACTTTAAGGCCCTTTCAACAGGGATTAATCACTAATAAATAGATTTTTTGCAGATCCAGACGTTAACTTTTGTTAGTGCTGAAATGTACACACTGTGTTTATTAGTGTGATGACAATGTTTATGTTAAAATGTGACAGGCATATAGAAATATAAAGAAAAGAAAAATTCAGCAGGGACTTAAGAGCTCACTTTACCGTGAATCGCTTATAGTAACGCTCGCTAGACGTTCGTCATACTTACATACATACACGTTTTCATCGAATCGTCAGTGATTTCAGTTTTATGGGGCATACGGGCTAAAAGCTCGTCCGTATAATCTAAGTGCAATCAGGTCTCCGTGGATGATACGATCATTTACAGCACTTTCCGAAGTGTATTGAAAGTTTTCGGCCAATATACGTCACGAGCCTTACGGTTTGACTTAACAACTTGTCGGAGGCTCAAACGGTCAAGTTATATCAAAGTTTTCTGTACACTCTAAATTAGAATAAGTGGAAAACCACTTATTCGCAGTGAAAATAGCTCCACTTAGAATCCGTGAAATTTTTTATATCTCTTATTCAATCAATGTACTATTCCCACTGAAACAATCAGTATATTTTCTTTTCACTGATTCTAAGTGAAGCCATTTTCACTGCGAATCAATGATTTTCCATTGATCGAGTTTAGAGTGTAAGCTGGGTTTGAGTTGGCGTGTTATAGCTAGGGGTTGTGAAATTTCGCGAAAAGATTTCAAGACAAGCTATATTTCAAAATACTGTAGGGTATAATACCTATCTGAATTGTCTGGATTATGTTTTGATACGTATTAACTGTCTGCACACGAATCACCTAGGAGCAGTGCCGATGTAGCCGAATTCTAAGTGGCCCGGTCAAATATGGAAACGACTTCTTAAGCAGACAGCAATCATTGGCAATCCACAAATTGCTGTTGGGTTCTTATAGTATTGAAGTCCACCCTGTACTCATAGTTTCCCGCTAAAAATCACTGGCTCTAATTATAGCTTTCTAGCAATCCAATTTCCCCACTGTATCACATTGTTGAGCGGGGTTTCTGGGCAGATTTAAAGCAATACATGTTCTAAAATCGAATAAAACACACACACACACACACACACACACACACATATATATATATATGTGTGTGTGTGTGTATGTGTGTGTGTGTGTGTGTGTGTGCGTGTGTGTGACAGACGACAAGCACCTGTATTTCTCCTTTCTTTTTCGCACGGTAAAATACGCAAGCTAACGCATGTGCACCATTATTTGATTGAAAGCATGGCTAATATTTTTCTGTTTCTTGTGTGTCGTTTTACAGAATGACAAAATTTATATTGTCATCACCCCGAAAAATTTGTATCTACGTGTCAATTAAGTGATACTCCGAAGTTGTTAAAGCTATAATTAAGTTATTCTTAAGCAAATTTTACTTTTAATTGTAAAAAATAGATAAAAACACATTAGATATTTCCACAATTCACTGCCCGAATCACTGTGGATATTGTATAAATCAGTGTTTATGTCATAAACGTATGGAGTTACGGCCGAGATATGTTCTAAAAGTTTGTTTACATGTGCGCTCTGTGAATTAGATATGTCTAGAGTTATGATAATTATACTGCTTCTGCGACATGACTGCTACAAGCCAACAGTCCTATGTATGTCCGAGCCTCAGCTACTTTTTCCGCTGGCTGCTGCACCAGATAGTAGCTATTTTTCCACCAGCCTAGATAGCATAACTGGATTCGGCATTTGTTTATTTGCAGGATTATTATTTATGCGAGAGTCACGAAGGGCGTGTTTAGTGTATACTCTAAGAAAATATTTGTAAATTTGTCATATCTGTGTATACATACAGTGGCAAAGCGTGAATGGTAGACTATTTTCCCATGCATCCATGTTAACGTTCCTACAGTTGCTCAGGAAAGAGTCAAATGCATAGGGATGTCCCCAACTTTGTATAGTAGCGATGGTAAACATTCCCACATTTTCAGCCTGATACGTAGTACTATTCACACACACTGCATAGGTTAACTCATTCAGACCCAGTGTACACATATTTGTACATTACGCACGTGTAATTCATTTTTGTTCTGTACTGCACACTGCGCTCACTGACCAGTGATCTTACATGTGGGTAAATGATTCGCAAACTGTCTTACTTGTCTACGTCATAATTGGTTCATATAACAGTAGCCGAACATATAGCCTACAACGCACTATATGTGGGAACGAAACAAGAGTTGTTTCGAATAAAGTACACCACGGATCATAAAATTTCTAGCTTGCAAACACCTACAGTAAAACAGCAAATTAAAGTGGGTCTGAAAGGGTTAAAAACTTCCATTACAGTCTGGGAATTTTACCAGAATTTTTTTTTGCAGTGTAACTGCTACAGAGTATAGGTAAGCATACAGAAATCAAATGACGTGGATGTTCTTTTGATGTGGATGTGTAGTCCGTTCACGGTTACTACCAAATTTTCTGAAGCCGTGCTAAAGTTCTACTTCCAGTATATTCCTACGCGCCATGCAAACAAAGCTCAGAAAATTACACCAGAGGGCCAACGCACCACATTCGTGCGCACTCAGTGTAATAATATTGTTACATGCGAGGAAGCCCGAGAGGCGTATCTGAGTTCGTGAGGTATGGAGGTCTTAAAAATAAAAAAATAAATAAAAATAAACTAAATCTGATTTCTAATTTATTCACTCTGCTATTATCTACACCATTAAATGATTGGTCTCCCCTTTCACTCTTTTAAT
This sequence comes from Dryococelus australis, assembly GCA_029891345.1. Taxonomy (NCBI): domain Eukaryota; kingdom Metazoa; phylum Arthropoda; class Insecta; order Phasmatodea; family Phasmatidae; genus Dryococelus; species Dryococelus australis. Next base: position 284,342,607 of record CM056993.1, read on the forward strand.
TTAATATTGAGCGCAATATTTAATGTCTATTTCAACTCTAACTAACATCCTTCTTAATATTGTCTCTGTTGACTACAGCCAATTAACTCATACTCATTATTAGCACGTGTTCAGTCTATATTTTTCCATCATTTTTTGTGTATTTCACTCACGCACTGCCTGCCAGCCGCGTACTTCGCTTCTTGATACTTGCAATCGCCGACTTCCTTTCCCAACTGTTGGTGACGCCGATCGTTCTTCTGTCGCTCGAAACTCAGCCACTCATTCATTCATCTACTTCAAATTCAACTAGGGACTGTGGTGTCGAGCGGTTAGCTCGCTCGCCACCCACCAAGGCGAACCGGGTTCAATCCCATGCCCGGTCAACGGATTTTCGCATGTGGGAATCGTGCCGGACGATGATGTGGTCGGCAGGTTTTCTCGGTGATCTCGCGTTTCCCCCCCCCCCCTTTTCATTCCAGCGCCGCTCCATACTCACCTCAAGCACCCTCATCGGCTTTCAAGAACGCGACGTTAAGAGCCGCCGAAATATCTTCCCTCACTTCACTCACTACAACTTCAACTGGCGGCCCAGAGGCCTGCTGCGAAATTTATAGTCTAGTCCTGACCATCTCGAAGGTTCAACACATCCCGATACGCACTGAGAGAACGAGGCCAGTTCTACAGAACATTCTTCAGATATCGGCTAAAAGCAATACGACGAGAGTCAGCAGAATGCGACACTACAGAGATTATCTTGTCGGCCCTCTCTGTGTAACTGATATGCTGCACCGCTATTACAAAACTTCTGTCTTTCTCTTCGCTCGCCCGCACGGCACCGACCAGCAACACGTAACAATATCGTGCATAAGAACTATTTCTTGTTAGGCATTACCAACATACCTATCTTCTGTCTGTCTTTATTCATGCTAGTTATAAATGAAATATTATACTCTATACATAAATTATAAGTAAGATTTCAATTTAACCAAAAATAAGCTAATTTTATAACAACTAAGTATAAATTGCTTGTGGTCGATTGCAAATTTAGGAAACAATCTAACACGTCATTCATGGCGTAGTTTTTCTAAGGTTCGATTTAAAACATGTAAAGAAACCGCGAATAAACTATACCCATTCGTCGATTGGCTGAGCGGATGTTTTGGGAACGAGTCTAGTGTCTGGTTACCACGTACTTAGAAAAATTCTATATTTGCTGAGCTGCCAGCGAATTCATTTTAGGACAAGCAAGTTACACATCAGATACATGCATATTCTGTTACGTTTCCAATTGGACCAGAGTTTTTCAGACACGCCCAGGTGAGCTCCGAGCCAATAACAGACCTGCAAAGGAAAACGCACCGGGTCTGAGGTAGAACTGGTTACACACTAGGGCAGCAGCCAATGAACTGATAGCTAGAGACCTGCAAAATTCGCGTTATGATTCAAGGACAAACCGAACTGCGAGTTACTGATCATTTGACCGACTTAAGACATTGCCCGGAAATATATCTGGCACGTCTTGGAGAACTCTTGAGCCAGTAATAATAATTAAGTGACGAAGTCGCCAATCTCTTTTAAGGCGATCAAGCATGTAGGTGAAGCTGATTAAAGTGCAGCCGCCAATGAAACCACGGAATGTGCTCTCTTGTATATAAGGCAGTGGAGTCTATCTTACCGAAAGATAACGCGAATTTTGCACGTCTCTATTAATATCTAGAGATGATGGTTTATCGCGGGAAAACTTGACTGTTTGCTAGGATTCAACGTACTGTACACATGCCCGACAGTTTTCTTTGCTTATTGGCTGTCATGCATGTATGATTCTGATACTATAAGGCAGAACCTTCGTGACTGGTCTGAAAACAACTTAGCAGAGTCAAAAGTTTGTTCATTCAATCACAAAAGAATAAACTAGTTGGAGTGTTATAGAAGATATGTTGGCTAAACAATTTTTCGCGATTTTCCTTCATCTCTAAATTAGCTGAGGCTCGAAAATACATAGACACTAGCCTACTGTTCACGGCAATCTGAGCACTTTTAGAAGATTAGCTGCAGATACACTTCTAAATACATTTGGTAATCTTCAACCTTATATTAAAATTAACACTGTTATGGGCCACACCATTTCATGCGCCGGCCAAGAAAAACTGTGACATTATTAAAAATTAAAAAAATATTTTAGAATTTTGCCTGTTCTTATACTTATATGTATTTAAAAAAACAAATCAAAATAAATAATTTCATTATCCACAAATGTTTACCTAGCACTTTTAGTTCAACGTTAAGATACGGAACTAATTTGTCTCCGTCGTTAGCAGCTTTACTGGGCGCACTGCAGAGAGTGCGTTCATAAAACTATATGCAAGTAGGGGCAGTGACAACTCTCGAAGGCCGAGTCAAATTTTTCCGCGTCCAATCCAATCGTCCCTATCATATGGCTAAGTAAGTACTGCGCATGCGCTGCGAGCGAGCTAACGTATTGGTACCCGGTGCAGGTGCCGACGCCATCATCGAATCAGCGTGGGCAGTTTACGACCGGCCCCGCCAATTCACACCCGCGCCCGGGCTCCAAGGCCGCCGGCGTGAATCCTCAAGAAGGCTGTGCGTGACACCCGGCACGTCTCGTCGGCACTAAATATCCCCAGACGGCTCCGCCGAACTTCGGTTGCGAAGCCAGCCGCAGAGTCACAGAACAAACAAGCACACAAGGAGGCGGGAAATCTTGTGCGTCGCGGACCACGACTGCACACCCCTAGACGGGGTGAGGAGATGTGGGGGGGGGGGGGGAAGGGGGATACATATATTGAGACCCTGGCAACACGGCATCAAGGACGCCATTCTCGTTTATCACTTTATCGAAAGCATATTTACGGCCTGGAAACAATTAGCGGGGTGGAAGTTGTAATTTGTTTTGTTTGTTTTATTGCGTCCGTAAGATATTTTTTCAATAGATAGCTGTGCAAAAATATTGGTTAAGTCAAATTACAGTATACAATATAAAGTTTATAAAGTTTACACACACCACACAGATATATATATATATATATATATATATATATATATATATATATATATATATATATATATATATATATATATATATATATATATATGTGTGTGTGTGTGTGTGTGTGTCAGTATATAAACTTTGTATACTGTAATATATACAGCATGAATCCTAGACGCCTCGCGGGACGTATGTAACGAAGCGAGGGAATGAGGAAATACAGTCCAGTGTGACAACAAAATACCTATAGGCTGTTCACGTTAAAGTGAGCACTTTTGAACTCCCTCTCATTTGGAATAATGGTAAAAAAATGTGTTTTATTTTAGCCTTAGACGTAAACTTCCAAATGTAGTGGAATATAAACACACTGTTTATTAATTACAAGGCTATATTTATTTAGTTATGTGGTTAAGATATAAAAGATGGCTGGAAGAAATAAGTAACTAGGGCCTCAAAAGTGCTCACTTTACCGTGAACAACCTATAAGTGGCGGACACTTCCAGCACCTACTCTACATGTTGTTGTCACACTGGTCTGTATTTGCTCATTCCGTCACTCCGGTATATATATATATATATATATATATATATATATATATATATATATATATATATATATATATATACACACACACACATACATACACATACATGTCACATTGCACGTACACACACAATATTTTTTCTTCATTATGTGAGTTACCTTCTTCCAACATGCTGTAGGGCGTCGTCGATTTACTCACACGAAGTGTAGTGGTCATCTGTTTATCAGAATATCGAAAAAAGTGGCTAAGCCTGACCAGCGATGTTCACGTTACTGGGCTCCCGATAAGCGGGAAAATAGAATGATAATAGCGCCCCAGATCAACAACAAACCTGCCGTTCACAATACGAATTAAATACGCAGGGTTTCTTTAAGATGCTAACTCCTGAAAATTCCAACAATAATCTCATAGTTAAGTAGATGTGCTGTGAACAATAACCGTACATACAGCAAATTTATATATTTTAAATGTAACTTACCCGGATCCGGGTAACTACCCGCTAGACTCTTTCTCGGTGGAGTCAAATACACTAGTGTATGTTGTTGGAGTAATTATTCTGTTTATAGCACTTTCTGCAGTGGCTGTTAATATTGGTACAGTCAGAATTTTTACTTTGGTATTTTTCACGCTCCGTGTAAACACATTTGATATTTGTAATAGGTAGACCCTATATACTGACAGCATACAAAGTTAATTCAGAATTCATTAAATTGTTTCGACGATATAATACTATGCTAAAATTGCAATATGTCTACCATTCTGAAAATAAGTGTCTGGCCTACTTAACACATACCATTTTACATCACTGGCCGCATTATTACTTGTTTTCGGAATGAAAACTCAATTTCATCATGTGGCACTAAGTTACAAAATAACGGGCAAAAGTGCCAAATTTAAACATACTTCATGGATGTAATATAATCTGTCAGCATACAAAATTTGATCTAAATTGACCAAACGGCATGGTAGATATACCAAATAAACCTCAAATATTTCTTTAACCACCATTTTGAAAATTAGTGCTTAATTAAATTAAATGGTATATGTTTACATTGTCTACCATAGGGTAGAACATGGTGATTCAAACAGCGAGGCTTTTAGGACAATGTTAAGGTTTTGCTCATGCTGTGTGGAAACAAAAGACGCCATGTTGCTGATTCATGCGGCAGAGTGAAGGGTTTGAGTGTCGTTACAAGTATGCGGTATATGTTTTGTATAAGTGCTGGTGTCCCGAAGAAAGCAACATATATTTTCCTTATTGAGGGTGAGTGAGTAATACTTGCCCTATGCATGCCATGTAATATTTTAGTGTCAATACGTAAGCTTTAACTGCGTTCATATGCCGACTACTGTATTTGTTTGTATGGCGGCCGCGTCCTCGGTATGTAGCGGTACCTGGACCTGCATTGCAGCGCTTTCTGTCGTTTGGTCCAAGAACTACATCCAGCTATGCTACAGTGTGGCTTGCAGGGATATTCTGATACCGCACAGTTTTGTATTTATTGTTCTGAAATTCTGAAAATGATACCTCCGTATTTATTTTCAGATGGTAAGACATTATAAAAAAAGAATTTACAGCTGCAGTGGGAAAATGAAGAAAATTAAACGGGCAGTAACGTCTGTTGCAGACGGGAATTTGTTATTATTAGCAGCAAGTCAACTATTTAAAGTGCCATATACAACCTGGTATACAAAAGCTAAGGCAAAAAGAAATGAGCTTCATGGCTCGCAAGATATAACACCTGCACCAGGGAAGGGAGCGTATTTAGGCCATCCTTCTGTTTTCACAAACGAAATGGAGAATTCTCTCGCAGATTGTGTGAAACTTTTAGAAAAGCATGGATTTGGCCTGACCCAGAAAGAACTTATTCTAGCGTCATATTCATATGCCTTGAAATGTGACACTGAGGTACCATATTCCTGGAACGGGAACAAAATGGCGGGGAAATATAAATGTCTTGGATTTTGCAGGCGAAAAGGCCTTAGTTTGAGGACGCCTGAATGTCTGTCTAAGGCAAGAGCAGCTGGTGCCAACATAGATGCTGTTAGTTCTTATTTAGAATTACTGGGCAATGTACTTACTGAGCTCTCTTTCCACAACAAGCCCGCATACATATATCATATGGATGAAAGTGGGCTTCCTTTAAACAACCGGCAACCAAAAATTATACAGAAAGGTAAAAAAGAAGTAATTAGTCTGACAAGTGTCAAGAGGGGAGAAAATGTAACCGTCGTAGCATGCTGCAACGCCGCTGGATCATATATCCCGCCACTGGTTATTTTTATGGGAATACGCCAGCGTCCGGAATTCATGGATAATCTCCCTAATGGACCAGATGTCTGCATGAGTAAAAGTGGTTACATAAATGAAGAAATAATTCTGAAACTTCTTGAACACATTCAAGAACATCGTGTACCAGGAAGAGTACTTCTGATTTTAGATGGCCATTCATCTCATGCAGCCCTTTCAGCTCTTCTGTGCTGCCAAACCAACGACATTGAAATGTTGTGCCTTCCGTCACACACTACGCACGTGTTTCAGTCCCCTCGGTCGTTGTTTTTTTTAAGGTATTGAAAGCTAATTATCACCGCGAGGCTACATCATTTGTTCACAGGCATCCAAGATCAAATATAACTAAGATACAATTCAATGCACTATTCAGTGAAGCTGGGAATGCAACAGCACCTGTTGGACTAGCAGTTAATGGGTTTGCCTGTACATGAATATTTCCTTTCAGGCCCCAAGCAATCGATGACTTCGGTTTTGCAGCTTCTAACACATATACATATTCCACTGCCAATGACACCAATAAGTCAAATGAGGTGCAGAATGAAGAAAGAATTCAAGCCCAACAGACTATGCCTAACACTTTTCAGGCCCCTGCCAATGTAATTTTGGAAACATCAGTCCCGAGGAGATTGTAATCAAAAGAAGAGCTCGAACACAGCCGAAAGCTTGCCACAGCACATCGCCACAGAATGTAGCAGTTGTCAAGGCCAAGAAAGACCAAAAACTAAATGCAAAACAACCCCAAGCTTGTGTACCAAGTTCGGTGAAATTAGATTCACCCGTTCGGAAGTTTTTATGGAGGACACACACAGACACACACGCACACACACAACACAACATTATACCCTCACATACACATAGCCACACCGACAGGAAACTGATATCATAAGCCTTTCGTTCCTTCAGAAATGTAGGCTAAAAATGCACCTTGCCACTACTGTCTCTATGTCTGTTACGTAGCACCACGATAGGAACGTAATGGAATGACTTGACAGCTAAAATACAATAAAAATAGAACCGTATATAGAGATGAGGGATTATCATTGATAATACACTTATTGCCACAAAAATAGTAACGCTCACAAGAAGACGTCGAAATAGAATGAAACTTAGCACAGACAACTGGAACGATGAAACAAACAACTGATTACGGTATCACGACAAATGTACACTTTATTTGAGCAAACTTTTATGGAAGGGAAGTACATTTTACACAGCTTTCGTGTGGAAGACCATCTCATAGTTGTTGCAACTGCCGCTCTAGATAATGCAGAACAGTTGATGCCTGAAGCTGCTGTCCCAGCTGTTTCCTCACATGTTCTATAGGCGACAATGACTGGCCAAAGAAGTGTCTACAGCACAAAGGTTTTCTTTGGAAACATATTATGCATTTGGGTAAGCATCATTCTGTTGATAAATTGTACACTACGGCCGCGCCATGACATGAAGAACACGAAGCCACAGAATCTTCTTAATGAACCACTGTACCTCCAGTGTTCTCTTAATCTCCACCTTGGAAGAACGAGGGTTATGAGGTTCCACCCCAATATATGACGCCCTCAATTACGGAGGTGTGGGCACTCAAAAATTAAGCCCGGATGTGTGCATTTTCTGATTCCTCTCCATACTCGAGCATGATTGTCATCCATGTCCAGGAAAAACATGGACATGTTGTTAGAAAGGATGCATTTACATTCTTCAGCTGTCTTTGCCACCCGATTAGGGCGAAGTTGTTAGCTAGGTCTTGGTATACGGGATGTTAGTTTTAATTAAGCGTACGGGACGTTGATAATGCAAGTCTACAAGTCGCCTCGCGATGGTGCGAGTAGAAAAAAGTTTCACTTGTGTTGTCTCTCGAAAGCGAAAAGAGACACTCTTGGTTTAGTTCACGCCAGCAATGGAACTATAAAACTTTTCTCTCTTGTAGCAGTTATTCTGAGACATCCATAGCCTTCCCGTCGAGAATGTGTTTTCCTGTGTCCCATTGCTTCCTATACCGTAGCCCATTTCGGTCGCAAAGGTCCATGGGATTGGCAGTTCGAAGGAAATAACACTCTTCTTTCCGTAATCCAAATATTCGGCCTTTCTGGAACTTGGTATTTGTTCATACCTGTTGATGCATGCTAGATACTCCCCAACTTTCACCCCTCACGCACACTTATTATACTGCACGCAGCTCTATCCTACAATTGTTCACATTAGCAGAGTTACAGTGGTGTTAGCACACTTTGGTGGCAATTCTACACGGCCAATCACAGCCAAACTGAAATTATCAGCAACATGACATGTTATAGTACTTTATACCAAAGTTTGCTTCTTGTGAATAATTCGTTTTAGTAAATTAATGTTATTTCAGACGTTTGAGAGCACAGAATACTAGCTAAAGCAGTCTAGTATTTAATATATGGAAAACAATTGTTTAAAACCCAGAAATAACTGTAGATTGTGTAGGCCTAAGGATTTGGTAATGCTAAATATCAGTTTCATCTTATATAACATCGTCACAAGCACAACCATATTGAAGCTCAAAATTCAGCGTCAGTTTATCTATTAACTATTTTACTCTCTCTCTCTCTTTGTCTCTCTCTCTCTCTCTCTCTCTCTCTCTCTCTCCAGTCACCACTAGATATTTTGAATACTCCTCCGCATTCACTGTCAAACAGCACTTATCATCTGCCAGTACAATTTCCATTGACATACAGTAAAACCGTACGCAATGCACCTGAAAACAACATAGTTTGAAATAAGCTATTTCACGGTGAACGCTGAAACAAATGAGAGTTTGATAAAGGTGGAGTTTTGGAGAAATTAAAAAAGTTCATTGATTGTGTATGTGTGTGTGTAATAGTTTCCATGAGTTTTATACTGTTGAAGTATTCTACGTAACAAATTCAAATACAGGAAATCCAAACTCACGCAATTAATTAATAAAGCCATATTTAAAACGGTGTATAGGAATTTTTAAATCTCACAGCACAAAAAAAAAAAAAAAAAGCTATTGTGGTCCACTGACTATTTTCCTTGGCGTATATCTGCATCCGTGACAACCTTCTATGGATAAGCATCAAAATTATTCCTGTCCAAATACAAGTGGTAACAATTAGCCTCCTTATTAAAACTGCATTCGGTGAATGACTCTGGACAGTGCGTCTTGTGAGAAGCAAACGGAAGCCTACTTCAATCGTGAGATCGTTGACGTGGGAGGAAAGTACGCGTTTCCTTTTCCAATGATACACCGCAGGTGTGTTCCATAGGCTAGCCTTAAATTCATACCAGGCAGCCTGCTGTCACTGGTAGTTTATTATCAAACATAGGTCCAAGTGGTGCGGTGATTGCCTCGTGTTTTGCCGCGAATCTGATGATATAGTTAACATCACCTAAATAGTTTTGTAGATGTTTTATATTTTTAGATACAGAGAAATTCGCATGGATATTTACCTGCTTGGTACGCCTACACACGAAGTATGAAGACGACAGAAATATTCTCGTCAAGTAAGCTATTTCAACAGTTCATCGGCTGGACTTGGTGAATATCACTCACATGTAATCATGACGTTCATACTTCTGTCACGTAAACATAATCTTGATGCAGCCATGTTTTTTTTCGGAGAGAAAACAAGACAGCTTATGTTCGTCATATGCACCATCCAAAGTCACAATTGTAAGCAATGTTTTTATTATTTTTTATCACTGTTTGCACGTAAAGCAGAAGGATATGTGACTTGGCCTGCATACAACTGATCGTGTTTAATTTTGGGTTCTTACATCATTACTTATTTTGCAATGGTTTTTGCGTAAATGCGGTACCAGCGCAGCAGAAAATTTCTTGCTGGTAAAAATTCTGGGGAGTAGGCGACTTGCGTATAGGCGTGTTAAATTACCTTAACTTCAATGTAATTTGATTCATACTGAATATTTACAGTTTCAAATGTGTGTGCGATTCGTGTAACAGAAACAGTGTGTTGACAGTTTTTATTTGGGAAACAATATCATAGTGACGTACTATATTGTTTCCTTCCAGTAGCATAAAATTTTGAATCCCTAAACACCCACGTCCCGAATATATTCTATTTTTTGTGCTCTTCCTGTCATTAATTTTTTTTTCCACTTCGAAGAAGCCTTGATCATTTTACCCAAGTAAGAGAATCGGTGGTAGGTAAAGAATGATAAGCCTAAAAAACTGCGCAGTAATTAGGAAAATGTATGCGAATGTGGAATAGTAAGTGCTGGTTGTTTGTTTGAAGAATCTACGTTTCAATAAATCTTTTTGTGTAAACTGGACTCAAAAAGAACTGTATGTGGCAGCGGCGAGTGGTGTATGGTTTGCAAGGTGATCTGTGTTATGCTCTGTGCTATACCTAATCGTTTGTTAGTCTACACATCGGCCTATTAAACGTATAAGTGCAGTTGACGTCATAGCACGCGTGTAATGGGTGCCTCGCCGCTCTCTCGTGATATTGGTCGCAGTACACTCAGTTTTTCCCGGCCCACTCTAGTTACTGGTTCCTGCTGCGTTCGCCGAGTGTGTACAGAACTGAGCAAACACCATCTTACCTTGCAACACTTCACCACACGCCACTGGTATGCGGGCAAACACAGATGTTTTTCAACGAACAGCGGCCAGACAGACCCTTGAGAGACTCAGCTGCCGTGAACAAATGAAATCGTTTAAGAATGACGCAAGATATCCTTCGGATTACTAGAACAATGTATGGATACTTACACAACTATTTATCGACAGTTATGCGCCAGTCGTAAGGTGCGAGGGAATAATTTAGATCACAGCGGATTCTTCATGGCTGTGATATATTTAGTGCATGTTACTCTTGTAGGGCGTGGAATTCAAAACGGTTATGTATTCCGTCACGCCTGTGAAATCACTCAGAATTTGAATAAAGGTGGCTTGTAGGAGACTACATGATCTTGGGGCTGCGTCTCTGACAGATTCTGATAAAAAAAAAAATGACTTGTGCCATAGCAGCTCTGATTTGCTGACTGTACACACTAAAGTCAACAAAACGATCCACCCGCGACCTATAGCTTTAGAGTTATGATATTTGTTACAAACATGGCAAATGAAATAAATTAAGCAATATCTAGACAACTACGTTACCAATTGAAGAAGGGTCTGCAGATGAAATTTCCCATATAAACGGCAACACCTGTATCGAACACGGTCAAGAAAATTGAAACACAGCAAGGCTGCGAGCGGGGAGTGAAAGGCTGCAGTGCGACAGCTTAAATAAATAATGAACATTAGGTAATAATTAGAATATTATGTTCTGAATTCATTTAACGTGCTCTTGCACAAGAAAGCTACGAACGCCAAGATATGCATGGTTATAACTGGCTTGCAAACACTAGTGGATCATCTTGGCTATCATAAATTTGAGTTACACCGGAAGTTGGCGCGATACATTGTGTAGCAGCCACGACTGGCTGCACACATGTTTGGTAAATAGACTGCTCTGACCCACTCGGCCGACAGTATAAATATAGGACCGCAGCGCACCCTCGCCCTCCAGACGCCTAGACGTTACAGCCTACAGCGTGCTACACGTCGGACCCCAGTCCAGCTTACTGTCGCCGATGTCTACGACTACAGTGGTGAGCATATTCGGTTTAGCAGCAGGGTGTAAGGCTATCTTTCGAGACTTCGTTAGGCGGTAATCGATTTATATTCTGGCAAAGACAGGCAAAGAAGTTAACTCTAGTCTATTAACATCTCCCTAGTCCGAGGATGCGGATTGTGAATAGGATCAAGAATATTGTAAAGGATTCCGATTCATGTAAAGTTTCATGTTAATAAACAGTATTGTGCTTAGAGAATCTCCGGGTTACTTGTACTTATTGGTCACTGAGCTACTAACCTCCGTGTACGTTATCTCCCTGAACTGCAGTAACTTGAATGATTGCCGAGGTCCCAGTGACTTAGGTTAAGAATTAATTTAGCTGTACTACGGGAAGTTAAGTGGGCAGTCAGGAGGGAAGCGGTACAATTGGTAGTCTTCGGCGCAGTGCGTGAGACATTAGCGAACACGACCAGCTAGGAACTTTGTGCAAGAGAAGGATAAAGCATATGCTCACTGATAAAAAGAACCTAGTAATAAGGCATAAACAAATTATAGACATACAATATTAGATATGTTAGTGTAACGGTATCATACCCGTGTTATAAGGGGAATGCGGAAGCAATTCGAATTCAAGCCATCTCAGTCTTTACCCCTGCTGTTGCGGTATGTGGTCGTGCAATGCCGCAAAGCAGCTTTGACTCGTCTGGACTGCAATCCTCTTCGTGTGCGATTAAATAGGGAATCGTTCCATTGGAAGAGAAGTTGCATTGAGAAAAAGGTTTTGTCAATTCAAACAAATGAGTAACCAAACAAATGTATACAGGTGATTCGACCAGACAGTTTATTGACAGTCTAGTTTCTTTCGGCCCAACAGAGTAGTGGTATAATGCTAATCCTGGACCACCCCACCTTTTCATCGAAAAAACAAGCAATTTAACCAAAATTAAAGAAACTTTTTATCATTCTCAGGAATCTTTTTATCGTTTTCAAGCAACTTTCTGTCGTTTTAAAGCAACCTTTTCAAGTTTCTAGAAGTCTCTTTTGACTCATATTTTCAACTCTAAAAAACAAGCAAATTCAAGATAAAAACCAGCAAAAATGAGCAAATTTCATGCCAAAATCAAACAATTTCAAGCAAAATCAGGCTATTTGAAGTAAAAAACGAGCTTTTTCCTCGAATTTCGAGCTAAAAAACCACCTCCAAAAATCCCCAAAACCCCCCAAAACCGATCAAAAATACAAAAAAAATTTTTTTTCCCAAAAACAAGCAAATTTTAAATTTTTCACAAATACGCGATCAAGATTTGTGTTAATTAAAAAAACAGCCAATTTAAGCTAAAATCAAGCAAAATAAGCTAAAAATCAAATTTAATATTTTCTTATTATAGTTTATATTCGTAGCTCTATTATTTTTTTTTTTTTTAATATCTTCTATACACTCTATATTTTAATCCAGTTCGCGAAGATCATATTTGTCGTCAGTGTATTCTAAGAATGTTAATTGTAAGCTTTGAAAATTTGAATGAAATTTGTAAATTAATCCTCTGAATTTTTCAGATGCATTATCTAACTTATAGGAAGGTGGCTCACGACGGCTACCACCCTTAAATGTTAGTCATACTGCATGAAAACAAAGGCATTTTCATTTTATTTATAAACAACGAAATTTATTAAAACAACTAAAGCTATACATCTAAATTTTGTAAAGTTTTAAAAATCTAATATATTTCTCAAAATTTTGAAAAGTTCTAAAAGATGTAACTATGCGTCTTAAACTTTGTTTTAAAGTATCGAAACAATTTGTTGAGTCCTCCACTTAAAAGTTTTTTAAAATTTATATAACTTCAGTAATTCTCTCTTTCAAATAAATATACGCTAAATTTATTTGACAAATTAGAACAACATCGCAAATTGTTTCCATTCCAACAGCCGTATAAAAATTAACAATTATTTTGCTATTTCTTTAACTGCAGTTGTATTTTCTATGTAAGCAACCAATAATATACAATGGTCTTCGACCCCAAAATGAATAATAATTCGTATTACCATCAAAGTTTAGAGTCGGCTTATAAAAAGTTCATTTTTTCTATATATTTTATCTAGTTTTGTTTTAGAATTTCTAAAATCGTTATAATCAAGAAACAGTTTATCAGAAAAATTATTGCCAATATCTAGATTTCAATTTTCTTTTGGAAAAATTTCATTTCTTTCGTTTTTAACATAAATATTCCTTACATTACAGATCAAACACAGATTTTTTCTATTAGTTTGAAAACATACAATTACAAAATCGGGCATGTCAAATGGTAAATTATTAAACTGTTCTTTTATATCAAAGTTAAAAACAGTTGATCCAGCAGGAACTTCTTTTTCTGAAAATTGCCAATAATCATAACTAATTAGAATTTTAAGGTTTACATATATTTTTTCTTTAACTGCAACGGCTGTGTTAGATCCGTTTTCAACAACAGCCCACATAATTTCTAACTTTTGAATAACAATTTTACCCAGATCAGTATGATCTCTATCAACTGAACCATCTACTCTCTTATTTTGAAGAACCAATAAACAATTGTTATCAGACGAATTTCGAATAAAAGTAATTTTATAGCCACATTTCCAATAAACTTCATATTCTATCATGAATAAAACCAAATAGATAACTAAGAGGATAGATTATTTCATTTAGTTTAACACTCTGAGTAGCCTTTACCCAAGAATAATCATAAAAACAACTTAATTCAAAATAATTCTGTTCAATTGGAGATCTTAACTAAGAGTTCATAACTTTTGATGTTATTCCTGGATTGTCAACAGCTTCAGTAATATCTCCATGTTTTGAGATTTCTACTATAGAAAATTGGAAAGGAAAAAAGTTAGAACAAACATCAATATTATCTAACTTATTATATTTTGCCTAATTTACTACTTTATCTCTCTTTAGTAAACGAAATTGTTCATAAACATAAGCATCTTTTGGAAAAGAAAAGCCATCTCCTATAGGAATATCAAATTCAATTCTAATATTGTAAATATTTAAATTCCCCCTAGTTTGATCTGCTGGAGGAAAAGTTTGTCTATCAAAAGGGCTCAATACTTTTATAACTCATTTAGAAGAAAAAAATTATATATAAATAAAATATTCGAAGGATGTTTCTCGAGTTAAATTACTCATTGAGAGATACAAATTTATAAAAAAACATCATGAAGTGGAATATGAATGAAATGAGAAGAAAGACCTACCTTTAATTAGAGAATTACAAGATATAGGTAAAAAGGTAGAAAAAGTAAGTGAAGAAAATCGAAATTTAATAACAACACTAGTTCCTGTAGCGGCAAAAAATTTAGATTAACCACCTACTCCCGAAGACACATCATTTGAAAGAGAATTATTTCCAAAATCTCCTCATTTTGAAGAGCGAATGGAAATTGTACCATTGAAAAATTTGATGCAGTGCGTGTCTGATTCTACTATAAATTTCGGAAAAGTAATTTCTGAAAAAATTTAACAATTGATACACCATATGGATTACATTGAGATGGACAAAATTTAAAAATCGGAGATACAAAAGTAAAGATAAATAATAATAAACTATATCTTAAAGGTAAAGAATATACATTAACACAAGGCCTTTATAATTTGTCAACAAAAAAGACGCTGAAGATTTAGCTGGTAAATCCACTACTAATGACAATGAAAATAATACAGAAATTATTTTATCAACCAATGCATTATTGCAAGAATATAATCCAGAAAAACCAATAAACCCAAATAGAAGATGAAAGTAAGATAAAATAATAAAACCAAATTATAATCAGTATATAGAAAAATATCTTTCAAGATAAGTGCCCAACAAAACCTGAAAGAATGATTTTTCAAAAAACTCCTAGATCTGGAGAAGGTATAAAAAATAAAATATTTTACCAAAATACATATTTCGATTAATGATGTTAGAAATTTAATTGGCAGATTGTTAGTTAGTCATGGCGAAGAAAATTCTGGCAATAACATTTTTTACAATGAAAAATTAAGCATAAGGAATATGTTGAACAATACATTTTCTGATTTTGTTATTAATAATCCAAAAGGAATACCTTATCTTATAAGAGTTTTAAATGTAATTCCACTTTTTTTTGACACCATGGTAAAGGTATAATAGATTGGGCATTAAACAATATAAATTTATCCAAAATGCATTTGCCTGGTTATAATTATTGTGGCCAATTTACAAAATTAAACAAAAGACTAGAACTAGGTGACAATGGCATAAATAAACTAGATGAAGCATGTAAATATCACGATATTGCTTATGGGGATCGTAAAGATTTAGAACCTAGACATGAGGTTCATAAAATTTTACAAAAAGAAGCAAAATAAATTATGTTAAATAAAAATACTCCAATTGGTGGAAAAATTGCTTCCGCTGCTGTTGCATCAACTATGTTGACAAAAAGCAAATTTGGATGGGACATTAAAAAGTTTAATTAATTATATATATATCACTTATAAATGAAGATAACAAATATAACTTATGATATACCCATTGATGAATTAAGAGATTTGGGTATAGATAAATTTTTAACAAATGATCAAGTTGAGAGAAAAAATAAAAAATCGAAAGAAGGAAAAAATTTCAAACCATCTTCATCATTACCAACAGTCAAAAATATGGCCAAAGAAAAAACTGGCACTATACCACTTATATTTGCTGCTTTAGGTGCCCTTGGCGCAATAGCAGGATGAGCTAGTGCAATTTACAATTCTGTTAAACAAACTGAAAAAAAAGAAAAAGAATTAGAAGAACAACAGAGACACAATTTAGCAATGGAAAATAAAGCAGGAAGTGGCTTAGTTGCAAAAAAAAAAAAAAAAAAAGAAGACCACCAAAAAAATGGAATATATACCCATTATCTAATATCGACATTGAAAAATATGTAAACATATTAAATAATAAATATTTCAGAAATATTTATTTGATCGATGAATTACGAAAAAATATGAACAAAAAGGTATGTGCTGTGGTTAATTTTGACATTTCAACAAATCCTGGCACTCATTGGGTTTGTTATTTTAAAGAAAATGTTTACTATTTTCATACATTTGGAGGCAATATTCTTAGCAATTTAAATAATTATTTAAAAAACAGAAATATTTATTACATTGATGATTGAATTCAGAAATTTGATTCAGTTATATGTGGGTATCTATATTTAATTGTATTACATATTTTATCGAAAGATTTTAAGTTTAATGATATAATTAATTTGCTAGTAAATGATGGACATATTTGGGAAACCATTAATTGAATCTGTAAATAAAATTTTTGACACTAGTGCTTATGCATTACAAACATATGTATATTCACAATGCAATTCCAGTGTGTCTTCTTTACAAAGTAAACTATCCAACTGTTTTGATTATACAAAATCTTATGTTCCTTTTCTAAGACATCCTGCTATATAAGTATGCAATAACTGTCTGTCTGTACATCTTTAATACCTCTAAGTCCTTTGAAACTCAACAGAAGTTCTTCAAATTTTGCAGAGCGAATCCTCGGGGTCAAATACAGGTCAAGTTCGATTTTCAGCAAGATCAGGTTATGCAATCATTACCCTAAAGACTCATTTTTAAATTACTTTTTTTCTAAATGAAAGTTTTATATTAATTCATAGAGATTATTGCATAAAGATATGAAGGTAATGGAATATCATTTTTTTGTTTACTTTAAATGTCTTGCTTCAATGTTGAGTTAATTACCAAGTGGGGCCACAGAGGCACAGTGGATAGAACTATATCAAGTGGGGCTGCAGTGGCCCAGTTGATAGATATATATCAAATGGGACCGCAGTGGCCAAGTGGATAGAACGATTCCAAGTGGGGTCGCAGTGGCTTAGTGGATAGAACTTTATCCAATGTTGAGTTAATTTCACATCATTTTTTTTCAATCATTATATGGTAACCAAAATTTGTAACATAGTAACTGTTCTAGGCACATGGCAGTAATAAAAAAAGGTCACGGGCTGGGCCCCTAGTTATTGATATAGATATCCCTACTAATAATAAAGATGCGGTCAATAAAAGATTTTTTGATATACATATAGCAGATTATGCATTAAAAAAGGACATAGTTTCGAAATACAGTCATATTGTGTCTGCTTATGCATTTAAAAAAATGTAGATTTGATATACAATACTATTGTTTCTGATTATGTATTAAAAACATATGCAGTTTCAAAATACAATATTATTGTTACAGCTTTACAATATCAACTTAGTTAAGTGTTTGTTTATACAAAATATTATGTTTCTCTTCATAATTGTAGAATTAATAATATGGCTGATCCTGTAGATGGAAAATATGCTGTCAATACAAGATATTTCGATAAAGAAATAGCTGTTAAATTACAAAATTTAAACCAATCAGTTTTGAAATATTGTGATACACTTGTTACCTCAAAAGTTGAAAAAAGTAAAAAAGATTCTGATCAAGAATTAGAAGGTTGAATTACAAAATTTAAACCAACCTGTTGTGAATTATTGTTATACATTTGTTAACTCAAAAGTTGAAAAAAGCTAAGAAGTTATTGATAAAGAGTTGGATGTTAAATTACAAAATTTAAACCAATAAGTAGAAATATTTAATGAAGAAAAATCTCATATATTTTATTTACGTGGAAAGTGGCATAAACAAACTAATGTTTTCACATAGATAATCTATTTTTCTTTTCTTTTTTATTGATTGTACTGTTTATAAAATAATTTCTGATAGTTTACCTTCTGATAACAGTTCTTAGGACTCCTAAAATAAAATTTGACTATAATTAACCTTTTCATGTTAGAAAAGGCGAAAATTTGATTTTTAAAATAAAAAATAAATAAAATATTTGAATATCTTAATGGATTGGTGACAACAATAGGAGTATTCGTAAAATATATAGCTTAAACATCTGTTTTGTGAATTTGAATATTAATTATGGAAAATATAATAATATTAAAATAAAAATTAACTTCTTACTCAATTCGGCAAAAATTAGTAACATCGTTAATCAACTGTTGTTGAGTATAGTTATTACTGGCAATTTAAAAATAGTTATGAAAACACACAATGTGGCCATTCAATGTTTCTCTATTCTTTGATATAAATTGATAGAATTAGGTTATAATCAAATCTCAATAATTGTTCACAATTTGGATGTTTATCTTCGATTCTATACAACTGTCTTTGAACATTTTTTCTTTGAGTTCCAATAACTTAACAATCATAATCGCAATCATCTGCAAATAATTTTAAACGAACGAAAGTTGGATTAAAATTTTGATTCTGTGTTTGGTGTAAAATGTGAGGGGTCATTTCGCAGATTTCCTCATTTCTGAGATTTATTACATCGAAAGACATATTTAACTGTCTTTCTCTTAAATTTTCTATACGGTTATCTTTAATTTCGTTTATATCTCTTAATAGATTAACTTCAATGTCATTTATTTCTTTTTATGATTAACTTTTCTTTCGTTCATTTTTTAAATATGCTCTATTTGCCCTTTACATAGAAGCATGGTGTCTTTCTGCATCTTATATTCGCCATGTTTTCTTATTGATGGAAGAACTTCTTCAGTTACCCAATCGTGGAATTGTTTCACTTGTTTCACTTTTCATTATAAAATTAACGAATATAATCCACATTCATTGATAAATATTGTGTTGGATTTGTTATTTAGATAGCACTATATGAGTGCTATCTAAATTCATATAAATTTTCTTTTTTTAATAGGTATTTTGTACCCCAATTTCAGCTATTTGATTTCCACAAAACCAAGTATTATCGTCATCATAATCAATAATCATAAAACTTGTTTACCACTGCAAATAAACTTTTTGTTATTTATGTCTAGAGTTGACTCCATTTTTATATGCGAAATTAGCACAAGCGAAATTGGCGAGAGGTAAATGTTATATATTCTTTTTTAATAAGGAAATGAAAATTTAAGAAAATAATATTAAAGAATATAGACCAAGTTCATTGATAAATATAGCCTTTGGCTGTGTATTTAAAGGTGTCTGTTTTGTAGAAAAGCCTTTAAGATCAGTAAAATTTTTTATCATCTTTATTTACAATATAATATAATGGATCTCGTTTTAACATAAACATGTTTTCAAAAATTTTTAAAAATTTAATAAATGGTTTGATTATATTTCTATACTCCCCTTCTTTCATTTTTCTATTCAAATCTAATGTAATAAAACCACAATCTTTGTCTCAACATTTTGTGCAAAACTCTTTAAATTTCTCATAAGTCATATCCCCACCAGCCTTATTGGTATAAATATGCTTCAATTTCATGTCATCTTGTCTAAATATACATAGAAAGTTCATATTATCTCTCATCAATTGCTTTGGAACTTTCTAATACATTTGAGCTAAATAAAATACATCGGTATTCTTGTGTCTACCGCTAGTAAAGTGCTCACGAATTATATTTCAATCACCTAAAAAAACATCATAAAATACAACCAGAGAATTATTTTACATTGATCTAAGGGAATCATATCTTCATTATTTAAAAAATATGCCAATTTTTCTTTAAACATGATGGATATCACATCGAAATCATTTTGTAACTGAATATATTTGGGTTGATTTTGAAATTTTGAACGAACATACAATTTATTAAAACTTAACCAACCATTCGTATAAACAACATTTATCATCAAATTAGTTTTGTCACAATTACTAGGACCAACTTTAATAACTCTTATATTGTCAGCCAAAAGTTCGCCATTCTTCTTATTCTTAGCATTTCCTTTGTAAATTAAAACACAGACACCTCAATCAACTTTTTTCATTTAATAACATATTTTGTAATAAATGAAAAATAAGAATTTGTTAACAGGTAATAGTTTTGTACTAAAGAAAAAGCTTAATTATGACATCATTCATTAAGATAAATTTATAGCATTGATTAATTTTTGTACACATTTGTAACACATAATATAGAGAATAATAGTATAACGACAATTGAAAAATTGAGTGCTGTTGACAAAAATGAAGTTATAATCATTCCTAGAGGCCAATATGATATTGAATCATTAAAATAAACTATAAATTCATTTGAACTATTTTCAAATAGTAACATTGAATTAACACCAGACAATGTGAAAAACAGAATATAGTTTGAATCTAAGTTTGATATTAAATCTGACAATCGATTATCCAATATTCTTGGCTTTGAGAGAAACATGACTATTGAAAAAGATGAAATTGTTGTAGGTACTAAATTACACAATTTTGACCAATTTAAAACAATAAATGTTGATTGTAACTTGGCATATGGTATGTTTATATATAAAATTTGATGAATTAAATCATTTAGAAACAGAAATAATTGCTAGTTTTCCACCAAAAACAATGTTTGGTTTTAGAGATTGTATTGTTCTCGAGCCATAAAAACCCTTTTTTTTATAGAATTAATCATGAATGGTTTAATTATATTGCTTTAGAAATTAGAGATGAAAATGGTAAACAAATTGATTTTGATGTTATTGATATTGACATTGTTTTGGAAACATATGATGTTTACAATGTAATATAGAAATATAATATAGAAATAAAAATTATCATAGAAAATGAATAAAATTAAATGTGTTGATATCCATATGGCAATGTATATATTTATTTTCTAGTATAGTTCTCTTGTTATCGAAAGGACTTCATGCTATTTTATTTACTTCGACTGTATATATTTTGTGCTTTTTGCTTCTTATTAAATCCATTGTTATATATTGTAATTTTTCATTAAACAAACAACTCTTATAATCATCAAATGTTGTTCTCTTTTTAAATACACACCGCTTTAAACCTTTCGATCTTTTATTTTCTTTATCATCAACTCTAAATGAATATATTTTTGCTCTTAAACCAACTAATTCTTTAATTATTTCACAATTACATTAATTCTTCATCTTGCCTAAAAGATTCTTATTTATTTGTGGCATGTTATAGAATTGTTATATGAATAATCACGTATATCAACTTTTCTATCATTGTTTTCATGTATTTGTAAAAAAAAGCTTCTGTTTTTTAAGTTATAAATGTATGAATCAGTATCTTTATGGACCAATTAAATTTTATCACAATTTTTTGGTTTCATCACTTTATAATGAGAACCATACATTAATTATTTTGATAGATCTAAAATTGACATATGGACATATATAGGCTTATTAAATTTTCACTTGTTTTATTCATAATCCTCATTAAATATAGTACTTTTCTCAAAATTTACTTTTGATACTAATTTATCACAGACTTTTTCATTTGAGATCAGTCTTGTATTCTTATATTTTCCATAGTTTTACGAAACACGGAATTATTCATCAGTTTGTAAAAATATTTTTAGAAGATATTTTAAGCATTCATTCTCATTGATGTTTCAAATATAAGTATGTACGTTTTTACCCAACCAGACTGCTTAACATTTAATATTCTATTTATTTTGACAAGCTTTAATTCATTATCCAGGCAGTATTTTAAAACATGATAGTGTATTACATACTTTTGTTTGTAATGTTGTTAATAATTTAGATTGATTTGTTCCTGGAACTACATTATTTTCTGGACAAAATAGAAGATATTTATGTAAATTATGTATTTCTTGTGGATATTCTAAATCAACTTCTAACATATATCCATGTGGTGAATGAGCATTCGAATTTAATATAGTTTTAGTCCAAAAATTTAAATTAAATTCTGTATTATTAAACCATTCAAAACCTCCATATGGTAAATATTGTGACATTGCCCATCCATAAAGATTATTTACATCAAGATATGCTAAATAATGAGACTCTTGATTTGACTCTTCTAAATTTTTTGTTATTTGTTTTAACTTATTTCAACATTGTGATATTCCGCCCCTAATCCCTTTTTCTATCATTAAAATCATATCACAATGATGTAATAAATCTAATGGTTGTGTAGTCATTTTTAACATTGCATCCCACGATAAACCCGGTGCTGTAAAATACCATGTAATATGAATTTATGTATGTTTCTCTAAAATTTTCAAACACATCCACTAATAATAACACATCACTTTTTAAATATAAATGGTGGTATTCCCAAAGATTTTTAATATTAAATTGGTTCCACACATGTTTTGTATGTTCATAATCAGTTATGTCAGATTCATTAAATTTATTGTAAAATTCACTCTTTGGGGACTGTTCCATTTCTTGGACTTTTTTCTAACTGTCCATATAATCGCATGGATAAACACCTTTTATACTAACTAAATTTACTTATCTTGTGGGAAATGTTTTTGTGTGTGTGTTTCATTTGATCTTTAGTTAAATTAGATGATAATTTATTTAACTACTGGCCATAGATTTAAATGTGTCTATATATCTCATTTTTTTATTTTTTGTTTGTTTCCCTAAAGTAATAAACTTTTCTTCATTACTTGCGAGTAAATATATCTTTGTTTTATCATATCCTACTTCTTTAGTAAATAAATTAGCATCATACCCAGCTAAATTATGAAAATATATTGGGACCAAATTTGGTAATTTTAATTGTAGATTACAATTATTACATACTGTGTTAATGAACTTTCCAGTTGTATGATCATGATGGTGCAGTTTTTTATTTTCCTTAGAATATTCACACTGACATACAGCACATTTTTTTACATATATTATATAACGATTTTTCGTCTTTTGTTAGTGGATGCATCGCTTCAATTTGTGAATATAATTTACGAATTTTTTCTACTTAATTTTTAATTGCTTATATAAATTTTTGATGTGCAAATGCATCTATATACAACTGGGGGTGTAGAACCACCATAAGTAGATACAATATAACAACAAAACTAGAATCTTCGTGTAACTGATATTTCATTGTATATGATTCATAATTCAACTTTAAATCATTGGTATTTAGTTGTTCATTAGTAAGTTTATATCTCCCTTTAAGTGTCTCCTTATAAAGGTCATTATCAATATCATCCTCTGTTAAAACTGGATATTTTTGGATTAATTAAATTTTTTTATTTGCTTTGTATATGGTTTAGCTGTTGATATTTTCTTTTGAATTGATTCGAAATCTGCCTATATTGCAAAAGGAACTTTTGTTATATGTTTGTAATTTATATATTTTATTTGTTCGCCTTTCGAAGGTAAAGTGATTCTTGCTGGTTGATTTTTAGAACAGTCTTCTGTATGTTTATTTCATTTTTCTTGTGAGTAAAAGAATCGAAGACACATATCACATATAGTCCATTCTCCATTGGAAGCAACTTTCTCGGAGCCCTGCTAAATATCTACTTGTAGACCCATTTTGTATCCTTCTGCCAAATGTAAAAAAAAACATTGCCATGTGACTGCCATGCAGCATCTGTCAAAATCAATGTTTACATTACGTTGTGTGTGTACATATATTCATATACTTTCGCTACACCTAAAAATAAACATTGAAATGTGACTTCTACTTTTAGACCTGGCAAATGTGTTGTTCACTGTTTACAGCTTTTCAAAGATCCCAGTCATATTCCAAAAACCATTTCATATGAATATTCACAGTTTAGGCCTCTAACATTATTTAGGTCAACTTTATGACATTTAAAAAATGCCTGAATTGACGACAGTTCTTACGGTTATTTTACATTAAACATATTTGTATGCCACCACATAGCTCAATACATTGTTACAACTGTTGGTAAAAGGCTGTATTAATTGTAATTATACTTTTGTTATTGATATGTGTGCCATCATTTCTCTAAAAGGGCTGCCTCAATTGGAATAAATATTAAAACGAAGGAACAACCAGTCAAACGAAACAGGCACATTGAATTAAAGCACTCAACTCGTGTTTCTAATTTTTGTCATACAAACTTTAAAAGATAGTGGTGAACATGCACACAAATAAGCCTTCAATAACTTTTATTCCGCTCATATTTCTATGCATTGCTACTTACTGTTTATTAGGTTTACTGAAATTTATAGGGCTGAACTTAATATTTTCATTATGGGATTGTGGCAAATTACATTACACGACTGTGTTTCAAACACCTTAGGGCAAAGTTACAATGTTGTGATAAATAAACAAACATGGATGTAAATAATTAACTTCGTCGTAAAAACAGTTCACAGTTATAATGCATAAATAGTGATAATCAAATATTTGAAATCACGCACACAAAGGGCCAGCGTACCGATCATGATGCACAAAGGCACACCATTTTACAGATGCAATAATTAACAAAACACACGTCATAGTATATTTATTACTGCTGTGGAAACACAGATTTATCACAACATCGTAACATGTCTCGGTAGGTTTAAAAAAACACATCTACAAACGTAATATGGTAATTTGAGGTATTTTTTGGGAATAATTTACGTTTCGTTTGGCAAAAAGCAACACGCCATGTCATGATTCGCCACATCTGCCAACTTCACATTGTAACTGCCCCGCCATCATATCTAAATATATTAAATTAAGTATTCAAACTTTAAAATCTCTTTTCAGTTGTAAATTACAAATTCAAAAATCATTATTTTGCCGTAATAAGTATGAAATATGCTACAATTGAAATATGTATAATTTTTTAGCTTACTAGCGAAGTGAAATTTTCGGAGTTTGAAAGAGACAAAGAAAGAGAGAGAAAGCGACAAGCCTCGCACAGCCTACAGTTTTTCAGATGCTTTTTCGCTCGATAAAACAACACCATACCAATATGGTCTACTCACAATATTTTCCGCTGTTATTTTAAACTGTAAAAATGATATATGTTGCCATGGGGGTTACCTAAATATTTAAATATTTCAATAGGCACTGTTTAATTTACAAATAGTATTCTAAAAAACTATGTTAAATAATATTTTTACTGTGAACTATTCTCACCGGTCGTTGCCAACACATTGCTGCTCTTGCTGTCGTTAAATCATATTTAAAAAGAAATAAATATTACAAGTTATAGAAGATATAAAGGTTAAGTTTCATTTATTCAATAATACAGTACTTTAAAGTTAACCACAGTGTTATATATTTGTGGAATACAGGTTATTGAAAAAATAGGTTGTCATGTTATGCCCAGAGTGTTTCTTCAAAAGTTGATTTTCATAAGTAGCTTCTAATCGGGAATGGACTATATATATGTTTTATGTTGTTGATTATTATTTTGTGCTGAAAGCAATTTCGATAAATCTTTTATACAACAATAATGTGAGTTTTCATAATCTTTGAAATAAAGTAAATTTATATGCTTATCCTTTTTATTCTTTGTGGATTTTAGTGGATATACTATGGATTTACCTTTAATCGAATATACATTTATATATGTATCATTTTGATTTTCTATCTTTGGTATATTGTCGATTTTTATTGGATATTCATATTTATCAATTACTTTGTCGATAATAAGCCTCACATTTTAATATTTAGTTCCTATATCCGAATGGTTGTCTGCTGGAAACAACACAGACTTTATTGCCCAAAGAAAACATTATTGATCATAATTGTTCACATTTTGCCTGCTTTTTTTTCTTAATAAATTCTGGTGCACCATTTAATGAATTATACCTATTTACAGCTAATTGTTTTCCAATTATTTTATCTAAAGTCCATCCTGATCCTCTTCTCTGAAATTCGGATAATTGTGTAAGTAATTCATGCTTTATAATATTGTAAATATTTTTAATTTTTCCTTTGTTTAATATTGTGTGATTATATGTCTGAAATGTTAATAATTCTACTTGGTTATTATCTTGCTTGCGACAATGGGTAAATAAATTAATGTTAGTTTTCAACCCTCTAAATGTCTTAAGATTATTGCGTATTATTTCAAATGTTTCATTTTTTACTGGAGTTAAAAATTGATAAGGCTGTACTAAATTACAGCTATTTTCAATGTTATATGTTTATACCCTGCCTTTTAAAGGCTTTATTGACAATGTAATTTTTATTGGTGCTCCTATTTATTTTATTTGTGAATACATGAGTAGAATAGGGGAATAATTATTTTAATTCATTTTTATCTTGTTTATATAATTCATTGTTATTAGCATCTGCTAAAGGTAAACTTGTAAGATTATTATTTGTTAGCCATTCATTTATCCGCTTACGCTTAAATCTTGGTTTTACAAATATATTATTAGAAAAAGGAAATATTTTCTTTAAATTCTTTTTAGCCTTACTATATGTTGTTTTGTAAGCTGAAAAAGGTAAAATTGCAAAATTCCTTTTTTTTTTTGTTCATTTAATATTCTTTGTATGACAAATGAAATTTAATCAGATTTCCTTAGATTATACCAATATTTAATTTTAAATTGTTTAGCTAAAACTCTGAGCTCCTGTACTATCTTTTCGCTCAACACCTTTTAGATTGTTAGAGGCAATATTTTCTTTTATTTATAAGGGAAAAACTTTCATTTAAGAAAATTCAAAATATGAAAAATCAATACAAACGAATAAAGCTGAAAACATGTTTAAATGATTGATATTATTGAAATCGTTTATCTATTTATCTTCTTGTTATGACGATATTTCTCACTAAAACATTTCTTACATATTGTTGTATATTTGTCCTTAGAATTTTTATGCTGAGAAAATAATTTTAATTATTTATTCTCTTTACATGCCGTGCATGTCTTTGTTGGGTATATTATTGTGTTGAATTTCGTTTAAAATTTCTGCTACTCTATTGTGTGATTTAGTATTTTTATGCTCTTTGAGATATGCTTTACAAATATATTTTCTACATTCACACAATATTTACTC
Source organism: Dryococelus australis (assembly GCA_029891345.1). Lineage (NCBI taxonomy): Eukaryota > Metazoa > Arthropoda > Insecta > Phasmatodea > Phasmatidae > Dryococelus > Dryococelus australis. The sequence goes on from CM056993.1 coordinate 284,369,780, forward strand.
AGTTTATAGCTCATAACGGCTTATAGAATAACCATTGCAACATTTTTTTTTTACATATTGTGGTATGTTTGTCTATAGTAGCTTAATTAGAATAAAATTAATCAAAAGTATTATTCACATTATATACTACACATGCCTTAGTTGAATAATCACCATGACGAATTTCATTTGTATTGTGTAATTTAGTATTTTTATGCTTTTTTTAGATATAGTTTAGAAACATATTTTCCACATTCACATAATACTTTCTCTTTATTTAAATCATAATGATTTCTCTCATATCCAGCTGACCATTTTTTACATGTGTTTATGTGAGTGAAAACATTCAATGTTTAATACTTCACCCCAGTTTTTACATTGCTTTCTTGATTTTCCATTTTTATTTAATAATTTAAATAAAATTTTTTTTTTTAAGTTAAACAATTGATTTGAATTACTAAACTACAAGATCTAGAAAAAAATAAATAGTTTACTACTACAGATTTTGAAATTTATGAATCTAAATTTGGCAAGAAAAGTAATTGTATTGTAGATGGTAAGTTTAAGGTTTCATTACCCGACCGCTATGTGAAAATGTTTGATAAAAATACTTTGAAACTAATAATAGAAAAATAAATTTTTATAGCATATAGAGGCTTAAAAGAAATGAAAAATGGTACATTTATCCTTAAATTAGAATTCTCTTAAGAATATACAAATTCTATTAATTAGAATCTTTTATTTAAATATTTCCTTTGATTTTTACCTTATTTTGCTTGATTTAGTTTAAATTTGCTGTTTTTTAATTAACACAAATCTTGAAGACATATTTTGGAAAAATTAAAAATTTGCTTGTTTTTGGCAGTTTTCTGGGTATTATTTTTATGGTTTTTGGGGGATATTTTGGGGCTTTTTTGAGTTTGTTTTTGGCTCGAAGTTAGAGGTGAAAGCTTTATTTTGGCTTGAAATAGCTTAATTTTGGTTTGAAATTGTTTGATTTTTAATTTACACAAATCCTGTTCAACGATTTTTTTTTTTAAATTGAAAAATTGCTCTTTTTTGCTGGTTTTGAGCTTGAATTTGCTTGTTTTTGAGAGTAGAAAATTTGAGTCAAAAGATACTTCTTTAAAATTGAAAAGGCTGCTTGAAAACGATACAAAGTTGGTTGAAAATGAAAAAAAATTGCTTGAAAATTATAAAAAGTTGCTTGAATTTTTCTTAAATTGCTTGATTTTTCGATGAAAAGGTGGTGTGGTCCAGGATCGGCTTTATACCACTACTCCACACAGAGGTATTGTGAACTCAATGGTGTATTTTGTTAGAGGAACACAATTCATTTGTCGTTTTTCAAGATTTGTGTACTGAACAAAATATTTTGTTGGGGCAACTAAATAAATTTTGGCCTTATACAAACAAATATTTTGGTGGCTTTTCTTTCAGTCTGCGTGGTCGCAAGTTCAGCTCTGACGGGGACTTAAAGCAAGCGTTGCAGACCTGGCTTCAGGAGTGACCACTCGGTCAAAGACGCAAGTGCATGTATGTATGTAGAAAAGTAAAATATATATTTATCCAGAATCAATGGAAAATATTTAAAGGAACAAAGATCTTTAATCACCACAACACCTGTCCCTCGCTGCCATCCAATTATTTAATGGAAATAATCACGGTCAATTCACGCTGTAAAAAATTTTGTAATTTTTACTGAGAAATTGTTTGTAATTTTACAAATGCTTGTAACATTACGAATACATCTCTTGTAGAACTACTCGCTTGTAAAACTACAAGTGCCGTAGTTGTAATAGACCTCAAGAAATATCTGTACTATACTGACCCGTATCCACGAGCTTCAGCAAAGTGGCGGACACACAACGTAAAGCAGTATACCTATAGCTGTTTGTACAAAAACTATGGGTGATTTAAAGTGTAGTTGCGTGCAAAAACTAATGTATTGCAAATTTTAATAACGTAAAACTCTTAAAACAACTCAAATATTCATAATAATACGACTATTTCAATAATAACGTGACCATATTACTCGTTAATTGTTGCCTAACTACACAGATCTCTTAAATCGGCTCTCAAGACATCTTTGTTAAGAGCCGTTTAAATCTCTCAACTCAACAACAGAACTCTTGAAATAAAACAAATAAATTTTTCATAATCAAATTACGTTAAAATATTTTGTAGGCACTTGAAGCTGTATTTACTATAAAAATGACAATTAAATTCGTATGTCAAGTTGGTGTTGTGGTTATGGGTGCTGGCTAATATCACAAAGGATATGGGCTCTAGCTCCCATGCTGGCGTAGTGTTACTTTTTTCTCGTAAATTATGTTTTGAGGTATTTTTTTTAGTTTCTCTCTCTCTATCACATTTGTTTTCTAAAATAAATCATTATCTATGCTTTTCAATAACGTAAGTTATAATACAAGGCTATCATTTGTATGATTACAAATATATGTTTTGCAGATTTTACAAGAAAACTATTTGTAGTTTTACAAAGGATTTTCTTGGAAACTAGGTTTACAAGAATTTTTCTTGTGAAAGTATGAACAATTTTTAGAATGCACTTATTCCGACATAAACTTCACGACGTTGTAGCAAACAGGGATTTAAAATATGGATTATTAACTCGCATTTAACAAATAACTTTACATACTATCCAGACACTCAGAGCTCTACCTCCAGTAGTTGTAATAAACTAGTGCTTCAGGTTCAACAACAAAGATACGTACTGCCCTTATGGTCCACTTTAGACCATAGGTTGTGTAGTGTAGTCGCGGTTTCTTCGCCCTATTTGAATGAAAACTTTGAAAATCTCCCCATATATGAAGTGTTTAGTTATTTCCAACGTAATGCCATATATCACAAGCGTTTTATATTTGTGTTCATAAAAGTCACTTTTTTTCTGTTAGATTAAAATGCCATTCATATTTTATCAATAAATTATAATGCGTCATTTATAAATAATTAGAATAAAAATAGTGAGAAATCATATGTGTTGGTAGCGCCTAGTGAAAAATAGTCCTTATACAAAATACTGTTACAACTGAGTGCGCACGAATCCGGTGCGTTGCCCTTAGGTGTAAATTTACATACTTAGCTAAGCTTAGTTTGCACGAGGCGGAGGAATATCCTGAAAGTAGAACTTTAGCAGGGCCTCAGAAAAATCTGATGTAACAGTGAATGGGTTATATACGTATACGTTCTCACCTTTTTCGTCATTAACCTGCAGCAGAAGTATGTCAGTATGATTCAGAAGCATCCTGTATACACATACAGTATAAATATATATAAGGAGACACAGAATGCATGCCTGTCAAACAAAAACAAAATAAACTACATGCGGAAAGAAACGAGGCACATTGGAAAACCACGGAGGAGATGGGTTCGACGAAGATGGATCTGGCTTTGAGCACGGAGAAGAAACATAAGAAGAAATACAAGCACTCAGTAGTAACAAACGATCCGTGGACCAGTGTGGGTTGAAGCGCTCCCGTATCGGGTCTCTCGAGGAATTAGCTCTGACGCGTCTGGCGTGATGTATCACTTGCCATAGCGTCTGTCACAACTTCATCTGTCTGGCTCAAGAGACTAAGACAACCATCCCGTGAGAGTGTGAACAGTGTGGTCTGAGAATCCCATTAAAAAAAAAAAAAAAAAATGGTTTAGCTGCTAGCATCAAATAAATTTAATCCTACTATCGGCTTGCGTTGAACTTTTTTTTTCGTTCACATAAACGAACTGCTCCTGCTTCAAAACCAATCTTCGTTTCTTTGACGGAAGTAATCTAAATTGCTTTTATTTATTTTTTTCAATTTTAATCGTGTTTTAGGCGTTTAATGCAATTCCCAAATTTTTAGGTAACGGGAACTCTATGGGAGTACACGTTTAGCTAATCTATGTTGCTATCGTAAATATTATATACATGCGTATTGCAAAGCAAAATGACATGTTTCCTTGAAAGGAAAAAATGTACTAACCTGGAGCTATTATTTTTAAAACCCGAAAGTTCGGTAACAACAAAATCAGCTTTGACGGTCACCGGCATGCATTTAGCAAGTTGTGTCAAAATCGAGCGATGTTTGTGCCTCGGCTCGCAAATACAGCTCAAACGCTATTATATCGTTTCCGTTGCAACTAGGATACCAGTATGAAGCTCAATGCTGGCAGAAACAACTACAGCGAAGATACTTCAACTGAAAACAAAACTCCAGGTGCATAATTTGTAGGGTGCCGTGGTAGCATAGCGGCTACCACGGCACTATTTCGCCAGGGCGAATCGAGTTCGATTCCCGGCGGAGTCGCTCCCGGGCTTGCGCACGTGGCAATCGTGCCGGACGATGCCGACGGTCGGCGGGTTTTCTCGGGGGTCTCCCATTTTCCTACCCATGAATTCCGGCACTGCTCCATACTCGCCTCGCTTCACCCTCATCGGGTATTAAGGCCACGATGTTAAGAGCCGTGCCCAAACATCTCCACTTCACTAAAAACTTTGTAAAATTATTCGTTATTGAAAATGTAGTAAAACTATAGGATATGACGAAACGTAATTAAGAAGGGAGTGATATGCCTTTGAAAACCGGGAGTTGAAATAGTTATTCACAATATGTCAGAAAATACGTAATATGAAACAACAAATTAGTCTTATTTAATATGAACCATCTGTGACTTTTGGTGGGCGGCATTTGGAAATTAGTGGGTGCCATGTTAGTAATTAACAATATTGCGACCGTTGCTATTTACCGATTGTATGACGCAATTATAATGCAATAAATATTTTGTAGAATTGAATGGTATTGCTGAATACCTGCAAACTATCTTATTCAATTGCAGAACCAATTAATTTTATAAAATTATATATATATATATGATTTGGTTAAAAGAAGTTCCCAGTATTAAAGCCAAATATAATCACTGCATATTGTTTTAATATATGCATGATTGTTTTAATATATATATTTAATATATATATTAAAACAATCATGGAGTGATTATATTTGGCTTGAATACTGGGAACTTCTTTTAACCAAATCATTTTGTTAAACCACATATACGTTTGAGTTAAAACAACCATGCGACGTTAGCATTTATAGAACACAAAAAAATGTTAAGAAAAAGAAAAAATTACACTCTAAAATATATTTTTTTAGCCGCAATTAACGAAAGTGTTCATACATTAGTTTGATGTAATATAACTACAAGAGAAACATGATGCTATGTGACTTTTGTAGAGCAGACCGGATGGCACAAATAATTAACACCAGAGTGGATGTATTTGCTTAAAAATCTTATGGAACATTATGGTATCTTTTCAAAACCTCGCAAACGAAGCAGCGCTCTTGTTTCTTTATTAGCCATGTTGTACTGATTCGCACTCGCCACCAATCATGTTCATTGTTCAATTTCACGTGTCCCGAATGGTCCAATTTACCACATAAAAAATGTTGAGCAAAAATATAGTTTATATAACTTAATAGTTTTGTAAAATCAATCATATATCAGCATTTCAAGCACAAATATATTATCTGCGCAGTATTAAAATATATAAATATTTGAACGTAATTTACAAGTATGGTTTAGTCAGTGAAAAATACGTTTGATTTAAACAAATTTATTATTACGAAATTTTTTTGATTAAACCATAGAAATCACAATAGTTATTTTAAAATTCTAGTATAAGTCCAGTGTTTATTTAACAATTAATTTTTAAACAAAAAAAAAACGAATGGCAACTTAATTATTTTATTTGGTTGTTCGGACAAATCCTTTTCGTCAGTGCGAATACACTAAAAAGATACATAACACTGCCTTAGTGTAAAACAATTACACGAATTCACGAGAAAAAAATCATCATTTTGAAAGGTGAATTTTCCACTGCTATGTACTTGAATTTTACTCCGTAGTGCGGTAATTCTCTTTTACATGTAAAGAGCCATGTTGGACCGTTTGTAGGACTAAACAATAAAAATTAATTTAAAGTAAAATATTTATAATACAACTATAAAACAGTTGTAAATGGACGAGGAGATCCACGCGTCGTAAGGTAATTTTCCCATCCATGTATGGGATTTTCCACTATCATGTACGTGAATATTATTCCAGAGTGCTGTAATTTTATCTTACACGTAAGTAAAACTATGTTCTCCACACAAGTTTGCGAATATAACGTTACACTTGTCAGGTAATTTTCCCATCATTTTTTACAGTGTGCTTTAATAATCACGTTGCAAAATTGGACTGCATTTTCAACAAAAGCGCTATAAAAACTTTTTTTTTTGTATTTGACATCATAACTCTGTTTACGTAAGTAAGTTCTTTCATAATTTTGTACACTTCCTCTGACATAGATTTAACGTAACTAGAACAATATATTCAAGTGTCCGTTTTTTCTTTGCACTTTTTTGAATCACATATTTGAAAATCACCCCATGTATGACGCGCTTTGTTATTTCCTATGTCTTGCATCAGAAGCGTTTTATACTTCTATAAATATATTATTTTTTGATTAAAAGTCTTTTTAATCATATTCTATATAGCCTTCACAAATATAATATTTCACTTATAATTAATAAGAATAGAAACAGAGAGAAAACAGGTGTGTTGGTCACACCTAACGAGAAATAGTTCTTTTGCAAAATATCATTAGAATTAGTGTTCATGAATGCGGTGTAATTTTCTAGATTCAGTTAAGCTTTGTTCGCACGAGGCGGAGGAATATTCGGCAAGTAGAACTTTCGCAGGGATTCCGAAAAGTTGGAAGTAATCGTGAATGGACTATAGTCGAAGAATTTCGTTAGTATAAAAGGATAGGTCTGTTAAAAATTATAATATAACGCATTTCTCGCTGTCGACCACGAGACTTGGACAATCGTATTGGTAATGGGCGTCTAAATGTTTTGGACATACGCAGAAGAGTGAAATTTGTTTATAGGCTGTACACGAAAACTGGGCACTTCCGCCATATGTAAAATTAGTATTGCCATGGGCCTGAACACTTTAGTAATACGTCGGTCAAGTGAAACTGAGAAATTATTAAATTTAAATGTTTTACAGATTTGCTGTTTCTTACACGTATCTGAGTTAAAAAAAAAAAATAAATAAAATAAATAATAATAATAAATAATTCAGTGTACAAAAAAGCTTACGTAACATTTTTGATTCGACGTTAAGACACGGAACTACTTTCTCTCCCCCGTTACTAACTTTACTAACTTTTACTGGGCGCATACCAGTCAATGTGCCCATTGAAATAATGTAACGGTAAATAGGTAGTGATATTTTTCAAAGGTTGGTTTCCAAAGTGTGCAATCAACCACAGATTGCTTGTATAGTGTATTCACGGTTTCTTCACCCTTTTTTGTAAAAAAAAAAAAAAACAAAAACAAAAAAAAACATGTACGACGCGTTTGGTTGTTTACTTTTTATTTATGTATAACAAACATTTTATACTTGTGTTAACATGTAAGCACCGTATTTTTGGTTAAGTTAAACTTTTACTTATGTTCTACCTATACATTATAATTTTTGTTTATGAATAATGCGAATAAAAACAGGGAGAAAATAGCTGCCTTGGTAATGTCTAATAAGAAATAGTTCGTATGTAAAATATTACTATAACATTTCACGGTACAATGATCACTTTATGAATCTCTCTTATTTGAAATAATAGTCAAAAAATGTTATTTTATTGTCGCCTAAATGTTAACATTCAAGTCTGGTGATATATATATATATATATATTATATATATATATATATATATATATATATATAATAACACACACACACACATTTGCTTATTACTTACATGGCAATATTTATTTTAAAAAGTGTCGGAAGGATAAAAAATTGCCAATAGGAAAAATTAACTGTGACCACAAAAGTGCTCACTTTACTGTGAACAGCCTTAACCGTGAGAGGGCACGATTGCGGTGCGTTGTTCCTCCGTTGCAATTTTACAGACCTAACAGCCCGCCATCGCATCGCTCAGGTTTTATGGAGTTTTTGAAATATATGCCTATATATGCGACTACCCACGACTACCTCTGACTACTCGTGAATACTTGCGACTACCCACGACTACTCATAACCACCCGCGACTACCTGCGACTACCCATGACTACCTGCGACCACCTGTCAATACCCGTGACTATCTGCGACTACCCACTGCTATCCATAAATACCCGCGACTACCTGCGACTACCCAAGACTACTCGTGACTATCTGCGACTACCCTCGACCACCTGTGACTAACCGTAACTATCTGCGACTATTCGTGACTACCTGCGACTACCCGCGACCATCTGTGACTACCCGTGACTACCTACGACTATCCGTGACTATATGGGACTACCCGCAACTACCTGTAACTACCCATGACTACCTGTGACTATCCACGACTACCCATAACTACCCACGACTACCTGCGACTACCCATGACTACCCATGGCTACCTGCGACTACCCGAGACCACCTTTGACTACCCGTGACTACCTGCGGCTATCAGTGACTACCTGCGACTACCCACGACCACCTGTAATTACCCGTAACTACCTGCGACTATCCGTAACTACCTGCGACTACCCATGACTACCGGTGACTACTTGCGACTACACATGACCACCTGCGACTACCCGCGACTACCTGCGACTACCCGCGACCACCAGGGAGTACCGATTACCGACGACTATCCACAACTACCCGCGACTACCTGCGACTACCCGTGACTGCCCATAACTACCAGCGACTACCCGCGACCACCTGTGACTACCTGTGACCACCTACGACTACCCATAACTACCCGCGACTGCCTACGACTACCCATGACTACCCATGACTTTCTGCGACTACCCGTGACTACCTGCGACTACCCGTGACCCCCTGTGACTATCCATGACTACATGGGACTACCTGCCACTACTTGCGACCACCTGTGACTACCCGTAACTATCTGCGACTACCCGCGACTACCTGCGACTACCTGCGACTACCCTTGACTACCCGTGACTACTTGCGACTACCCGCGACCACTGTGACTACCCGTGAATACCTGCGACTAGCCGCTACCACCTGTGACTACCCGTGACTATTTTCGACTACCCGTGGCTACCCGTGACTACCTGCGACTACCTGTGACTACATGCGATTACTTGAAAAATTCTTGATAATAATATACACAATTTCTTCTAACATTGTTTCAAAATTTATTTTTAATGGTTTTGATAGAGCATGCTTAGAAAGCACATAATTAGCTCATTTTTCTCCGACTTGTTATACTAATTTTGAAATTCCCAAGGAAATTTTTTTATTAAACATAGCCTATACCTATCTGGAAAAATATAGTATTCTAATTGTGAAAGAATTATAAGATTCCGCCGTGTAGTTTTTGAGATTAGCCGTTACCTATAAACAAACTCACATTACCTTTTTATTACATTATTGTAGATTAATATTTGTTTGCACGAAGCGAAGGAATATTCTGGAAGTATAACTGAAGCAGAGCTCCAGGAAAGTCGGAAGTAAAGGAAAATTGCCTGCAGCTCGTATTTAGTGAACGGGAAAGGCGACGCTCCTACTTTCTCCCCAAGACACCTCACGCTCCGCGAAGCCTTGCCACTTGCACGTTCGCGACATAAGCGGAGGGCGGCGACTGTTTGCCTCCGTCAACTGAAACCATTCCTCCTAGCCACGTAACCCCGCCGAGTGTTTGCTCTTTTCGGCGCAGGACCCAGTCAAACAAACAGGCAGCGCAATGATTTACGGTCCGGAGTAGCTACACGTGTGCCTCGGCGTCCCTAGTTCCCGGTCCGTGCCGCCACCGACCTGGACCACCCAGATCCTAGCTTCTGAGGCCACTGGGTAAAAAAATATTTTAAGGTGGCCGCCTGGTTGAAGGAAATTTGCACGTCTGAGGTGTAAAGGTGGTTCACGGTAAAGAGAACACTTTCAAAATCAATATTACAAAAAAGTCACTGCTCCTAACTGCTTATGTTTCAATGGGCGCTCCCAGTGACATGCACCAAGTGAAGTTGGCAACGATGAATGGGAAAGTATTTCCGTATCTTAACGTCGAAAAAAATTTGTTAGGTAACTATTTCTGGTAACTTAAATTATTTATTTCACTTACTGCTTTATTTTATTGCATCAAAGTGTAGACATGAACAGATTTATAAAATTCTTACTTTTCTAACAATTTCACAGTTTCGCTTGACCGACGCATGAATGAAGTGATGAGGCCCGTGACAATGTTAATATTACGTAAGGCGGAAGAATACACAACGTGCATACAAGTAGATCTTAGGCAGTACTTTCAAAACTGCTCATTTTACTGAGAATAGCCTATAAAAGCGTGGGAGCGCCAGGGGCGACCGAGTAATGCGCATCAACTCTCTCATCGCCTCTACGCGCGAAGCAATGAACTGGCGTGCAGTCTTGCCGTCGATAACGCACCTTTATGAGACTTTCAGCGGAGACCCTACCATTTTATGACGTAATAATATAAATAAAACTTTTATGTACGTCCTTATTCCTTTTTAAATGTTTTTTTTTTTGTACCGGAATGTTCATATTTAAAAATGACCGTGACAACACCCGTTTGAGCCATTTTGACTATCACAAAAACATGCTTTAGAGAGAAATGGAGAAACTGAAGAACATATACAGAAGCGTAACGTTTCTTAAATGCGATCCGTAAGTAGACCTCACCCAGACACGTAGGACGGTTTTTTAATAAAACATATTTTGCTGGAGCTCTGCACACCATTTGGCGGCTTATCCAGGCCTAAGATCGTGAAATCAACACTCACGGCGCAAGACATTCTATTTAAAAAAATGTAATTTATCAAAAACTTTTGCTTTTCGACATTTCAAAATACGTTCAGGGTTATTAATTACAGAGCGATGAACTCTGTGGACGAAACACATTTGATTATTATTAAAATCGGAAAATATGAAAGGGCAAATATAAAACATATCTGTTGACGTAACGTTGAAAAGTACAAAGCCTAAATTTAATTATAAACAAATGTAAAATTTCTTCCGCCGCGAGGCATGTGTTCTGCAATTTTATCCCATTTTCATACTGGTTCGGGACTTGGTAGAGCACTGACAGACACCAGTTGCTACGCGCCCACATATTTATTTCAGAAGGTTGTCATAGTTGCCGCGCTTGCTCCAGATAACTTATCGTATTTCTTAGAAGTAAGTATCGCGAAATCTCTAACGTAAAAAGCGCTTCAAAATAACAAGCAAAACGGACACGTGCTTTTTCATTTATTGCGGAACAGAAACAAGCACCACTCGCCGAGTGGTGTGCGAATAAAGGGAAAATATCCTATTGGTTTATATATATATATATTATAAATATGTACTATATATATAACAAGCCTAATATAAGATATAGGTAGTTTAGTGATGTGAATAATAGCTGTGTCAATATATATATATATATATATATATTCTAGTAGCATAAATTAATATTTAAAAAATCACATTTACCTATTTTATTATTATTGAGACCTCCATTTTGATACGCCCCTCTGGCATCTTGTGTGTGTGTGTGTGTGTGTGTATATATATATATATATATATATATATATATATATATATATATATATATATATATATATATATATATATATCAAAATTCGTGAAGGATGGAGGTCTCAATAATAATAAAATAGCTAAATGTGATTTTTTTAAATATTAATTTATACTACTATAATAGATATTGACACAGCTGTTATTTACAGCACTAAACAATCTATATCTTATATTACGCTTGTTATTCTCAATGAGCGCAATATTTAATGTCAACTTTCAGACATTACAATATGTTATGACATTTACAATTAATTACACCAAGATTCGTAGTCTGTCAAAATCTCAGAGTAAATGATTTGTTCAACATGCAAATAAAATAAGCTAAACAATTTGCAAAGAAAGAATACATAAAAGAGAGCTATAATAGTTATTTTACTAACTTATTTTGGCAAAAATTATTTTACAGTATTCCAAAGAGAAGCTTAGTTCTCTGTCATGCAAATTGCACCGAACTGCAAGAGCGGATAGAACGTATGGGGTTTCGGATGTAAGCAGATTTTCTGTGTTACCGTTGTGATTCTGTTTCCATCCCTTCCTGGTTATTTAATAATTTTTATTGTAGAGTTTTCCGAAGTAAATATTAAACAACCAATTAGACGCTAGGTACCGACGTTTCTTTTTCTTTTTTTTTGCAAATTGAGTGCAGCACAAATTTTTATTCAATAAAGCGAAATAATCTATTATTGTGTTTAATTCTTATAAAACTATTTTTAAGTTTATCTCTTCCTATCGGATCATTTCCTTACACAAACTTTTGAGCACAGTAGACTACTACCTTACAAGTTCTCCCAAACCAGCGCAGGACCTGGTGACGCGGGGATGAGGCGGGAATTTCTGGCGGGAACTGTAGGCACCCACACCAGAAGCAGAGCGATTCGCTTTTGTCAGTGCGTCGGTGAGTGTAGTTGTGTGCTGACAATGTCGTCAGATGGAGAAGCGTTAAAGCCCTTACACAATTGAAAACTTTAACATTTGACTTTACGTTTGCTTTCCGACATGTTGTTACTTATGGAGCTTGACACAATGGAACTGTCAAAGGTAAAGTCAAGCAATCTTGACTTTACGATTTCAAAAAGTTGAAATTTAAAGTCAAAGTTAAACAGCCATTTTGTCGAAAATCTAACAGAGGTTATGTAGAAAGTGCGTTATTTAATTGTAGGGTGATTTTAATCTCGCTATAACAAACAAAGCTCGTCTTAAATAAAATAAATGGCAAACAAATATAATGTGTAGAGGAAATATAGTGAATTGTAAAATTTAAAGAAATTAAAAAAATCGTTTTTTTTTTTTGTTTTTAAATAAACTTTTATCATCAATTTTAAGACTATTTTTTTTTTATAAAAATGTACGTAAAATGCATTCCTGGAAAATATCATAATAATTTATATAGCAAGATACACATTTTTACGAAGTTCGCAGAACCGATGTTCAATTGTCTGAACACTGAAGTTACAATTGTCTTGTGTATTGGTGGTTTCGTCAGAAGAAAGGAAATGTAAAGTCACAATGCTATAGGTTTCCAATGTGTAAGAAGCTTTACTGTTAGCTGCTGTAGCGGAAGATGATAAGAAGAGTTTGGTGATGGGTGCACGAAATTAACAAAAAAAGACTATTGTACGGAGAGTACCATACACGTATACCTGAATTAAGGAAAGATGAGAAGCGTTTTCATATATACCTTCCAATGACCACGTTTCGAACGAAATATTAAGTCGTATCTTTAATGATATCCTTGCTTACATGAAATGCTTGATTACACGTAATAATAATAAATATAGCTGTTACACATATTGGGTTCGTATACTTCCTTTCCAATTTCCGCCCATATGCTGTCCTATCTGTTGTACTAGTAATCCGTGTGATTCGGATCGCGGGTACAAGTACACAGTTTCGATTAGCTACAAGTTCCCTCCCGTCTGGCGGTGCGCGGGAAATGAGAGCACGCGGCGAACCTGGCGGGATCCCGCAGCATTACCGCTTTCGCCAGAAAACGCGCGGGGAAATTTCCGCCCTGGTCTGGGTATTCTCATATCCCGCTAGGGCGCTGCTGCCACGCGCGATTTCCGCTGCAGCAGGTGCTGCCCCCTGCGTCGCGCGCCGGTTTGTACGAGCCTCAATGGACATGCATGGAAATTTCGGTTTGAAACACGCCACGCAGTGTAAGACTGGGAATTGTCGACGAGCTCAAGCTTCCCCGCTGTAAACTAACTCACTTCTGCATGTACACTTGATCTTTTAATTCTTGTGTTTCAGAACATTTAACTTGATTTTTAAACATGATTACGCAAAATTTAGGTAGTTACCAATTCTCTTCACTTACTTAGAATTATATCATATGTAACGCCAACTAGTCAACTAGAATTGGACATTACGTAGCCTATACTTATTGGTATACGTATAATGGTGTGTCGATGTATGTGAGAAGTAGCCAGATGTGGACAGTACACCTCTCAAAACAAAACTAAATGCCCCTGTGAACATATATGTCCCAGCAATATTCTATAGTAAATGTTTGTGTTAATATTAAAATGTATTAAAAATCATTCTTTATGACTTAAAAACTGACATGAAAATACAAAACTATCCAATAGTTGTTTGGGAGTCAAAAGTATATAATTAATTGAGAATGCAACTATACATTTTGTGTAATACATATTTTATGGAGCACTATCATATCACAAAGGGTAGCATTCGTTGGAAGTTGAACAGTTTGTTATGGTTTCGATGATATTTAATTTAATTTATTTTCTTTACCAACTATACTCTAATGTTAGTCAGGTGTGAGCTAGTATGTGAGCACTCAATGCAAGCCGTTCGAAACCACCCACCCTAAATTCCTAAACTCTAATTCCCCAAATTGGCCGTTTCGGTGACGGCATTAGTAGATACAGAATATACCTCGTTTAAGATATTCCGTCGGCCTGTATTGTCTCTGGGCCTCACGCAATTTGGAAATTTTGCGATTCCAACCAGTAGGCTTCGGCGATAGCGTCACAGTGGAATTTTCTGCTCCTTGGCCTAATGAAACTTCTGTGTGAGATGGTATGATTAGGGAGGCCTTCGAATGAAAGCCATGTAGTCATAACAACTAGAAGACTGACGTTCGGGATTGCTTTATTAATTAACTGAACGATCGAAGCATTTATTTAGAACCGCCCCCCCCCCTCCCCACACCAAGGATAACTCATAACTCAATACCTTAGTTTCATGTTTTTTGCATAAGTGGAATCTTTCGCATTTAAAAACGGAGTGTTTCACACGTGTATGACATGTTAAGTACATTCATGCTTACAGCAAAACAGCATTAATAGTCATTTTTTTCTAATCATACATACAATAATGCATATAAAGAAATTGTAATATGGCCTCGTCATATTCAACGTGAGGATTGTCGCGTCGAGCGGCAAAATAAGGGATAACCTACATCTAAGAAAGCAGTTTTACTTTACAACGTAGATAAACTTAGACAATACGTAGGTATGATATAAACTGTACGAAGTTACTGTGTATAAATGTTTTAAACACCACCCCGATTGCTCAACGTGTGCCTTGTGCCAGTGCCGGCTGTGAAGTAGGACGCCACAAGCAATTAGAAGAACGGTCTTGCGCCCTCATGAGAATGGCTACTCTGAAAACTGCATCAATCTGAAAACCACATTATCAACAACTGATGTAATTAACTATTCGTGGATATTTTAATATTATTTCTATCAAGAAGTGTTTGTGTAGCTTTTTGCCATGAGAATTACATTTTGATGTTGATTGTTTTTCCGGGCACCATTAGTAACTTAGTAACATTAGTTCTGACACTTGATATAATTCGCAAAGCTGATTGCCTAGGACGATATGGTTCTGAAACCGGTTTGGTAGTAACCAAAATGTACGTTATTCTTTACAGAAGAAGTTGAGTGGCATTTCTGTGGTTTTTAAGTCTAGTAGGGTTGCGCGATATTCATTTGGTAGTTGCTTTCATTGTGAGTTGGCATTTATGGAGTGGCAGTTTATTTTCCTTTTAACGTCGCTTATAAACTTTATCTGGTTATATTATGAAAATATCCCCTGTTTGTTTTAAAGTTATGGAAGTTTTCCATCGTCTGTGATTCCTCGCTGTGAATAGTTCTTTGCGTTTCAATGTTGTTGCGAAATTAGTCGTAAAGAGGACGGAGGCATTATTCAACAGTTGACTAGTACTTCAACGTTATTTTGTAAAAAAATTTAACGTATGTAGGGCCTACATGTCATATACGCTCCGTATGTAGGGCCTGCATGTTATATACTCTCCGTATGTAGGGCCTACATGTTATATACTCTCCGTATGTAGGGCCTACATGTTATATACTCTCCGTATGTAGGGCCTACATGTTATATACTCTCCGTATGTAGGACCTACATGTTATATACTCTCCGTATGTAGGGCCTACATGTTATATACTCTCCGTATGTAGGGCCTACATGTTATATACTCTCCGTATGTAGGGCCTACATGTTATATACTCTCCGTATGTAGGGCCTGCATGTTATATACTCTCAGTATGCAGGGCCTACATGTTATATACTCTCCGTATGTAGGGCCTACATGTCATAAACTCTCCGTATGTAGGGCCTACATGTTATATACTCTCCGTATGTAGGGCCTACATGTTATATACTCTCCGTATGATTTTCAAATAGGCAGGGAGCTGCCGCGTGAACGATGCCAGTATGAACGAAATATTTTGTAAGCAATGATATACATGCTTTTATCTACAAATTTACATGAAGAATTACATTAAGATAAGCAGCCTGTCAGATTTCTCAGCGCGTGGCTAGAGAAAACGCATATTTCATGACATGACAAATTTTTTCTCCAAATTTTTTGCAATATTTTGTCCTGTGTAAGGGAATTCATATGGTACTTATCATAAAATTTATCGGTGAATTTCAATTAGATAACCAACATATCGGATTTCTCAGTCAGTAATAGCTGGAGCGGATATATATTTCACTCTATCACAATTTCTCAGAAATATTAGAAATATTTTCTCTTTTTGAGAGCATGAAGTTTAAACCCATTTCGGCTGTGTTATGCCATTTGTTCTAGTGCTGGTGTTCTGACAAATTTACAGGTTTGTATTTTGTAAGAATCTGTTGAGTCAACAAGATGAGAAAGGGTATAATTTGGTTGTTTCCAGTTATGAAGCAACGGCCGAGGGATCGCCAAAACAGCAGAAAGCTTCACTTTTACCAGTTCTTTGTCTCAAAGAGTGTCCAGAGTTGTCAAGCAGAGACTCTCATTCGTGCGATGTGTTGTACGTGCTCTCTGGGCGGTATAGGCCGTTCACGATAAAGTGAGCACTTTTAAGGCCCTAGTTACTTTTTTCTTTCAAACATATTTTATCCTTTAACTTCTATTTTAAATATTTAATGCCATGCAAGTAATAAATACAGAGTGCGTATTTCACCAAACTCGGCAGTTAACATCTAAGGCTAAAATAAAATATATTTATTGACTATTATTCTAAACGAGATGGCATTCAGAAGTGCTCACTTTACCGTGAATGGCCTATGGTTAACTTTTTCTCTCCCATGTCATCATCCCTGCACCAATCCACACTGCACTCAGTGATCATCCATTATTCCTACTCACAAGGAGCGACAGGCTTGTCCTTCCAGATACCAACTCCACTCCCGAGCAGTCTCCCCGGATATTAATATTTTATTACGTTTATCGACTATGATCAAGCAGCAACATGGCCAAAGCACTTTACGCATGAATGGTTTAGTGGTCAACCCTCACCGCTCCGCACCATCTTGTACAATATAATGACTCTCTGTAGTTGCTCTCTTCAATTGCGCCACAGGGTCCGCCTATGTTGAAACTTCATATACCCATGCTAATTTTCGTGTTTCAGAACACTTAACTTGTTATTTCGACACGTGATTATGCACAATCTAGGTAGTGACCACTTTTTTTTCGTGCACTTGCAATTATACCACACTTGACGGCCAACAAGTTAAATAGAATAGGACATTACGTAGCCTATACATAATATGTAAACATATATAGGTGTGTCGATTTATGTGGGAAGTAACCAGGTGTAGGCCGTACGTCTCTCAAAACGAAACAAAATGTCCCTATGGACATCTATGTCGCAGCAATATTCTAAAGCAAATTTGTGTTCTAACGTTAGCCAACCTTCTTGGCTAAAGTTACGCCACTGTCGGTCGGACTAAGTGGTTTCGGATAATGCATGCGTACGTATGTAATTTGAAAATCCTAATATAGTATGAAAGTCATCCACAGGTAACGCCCCCCCTTTTTTTTCTACAAAATAAAATGGACGGATTAGAAATTAAAATTTATTAAAGGCTTATTTTTTTGAACAGATCCACATCTGCTGAATGGTGAACAAGTGAAACTTCAATGAGGATGCAATAGTTAAAAAATAACTCCTTTTAAACGACTTATGAGTTGGTTAACGCAATAATATACGCTTTGTCAGAAAAAAAAATTCTTTATGGAAAGTCGCTTCCAAGACATGAAATAAACAGTCTCGATTGCTCGACATAACGAGAATCATCCCAGCGCTATTATAAATTTAGTTGTTCGAATAATTTTATTATTTTTATACTATGTGCTTAACAAGCACAATAACTTATTTCGTGTTCGTATATCGCATTTTGTTATAGTAGGCTACGGCATGTTAAAAACATAAGCCACGTAAAAATGGATTTGTGTATTTAAATTCCATGGAAACATAGTCATATATAAATACAAACAAAGATTTTGTTGTATATTACGAAAATTTATCTATTTTTCCTTTATACTTTTAAAATAATGTCTCTTTTCGCTAACCGAACAAAACCTTATTACTTAGTAAGCCAAGAAACAACCGATTTAACCGATTAATTTATTTTTAGTGCATACGCTAAAAACTGCCACCATGTCTAGTAGGGAATAAATAAGCTAGAACAGTTACCATGTTAAAAAATTTGGTAGTCATAAAAATACAGAAAAAAAATATTGCATAGATGTATGTAGGTAATAATGAAATGATGTGAAATTAACTCAACATTGAAGAGACTGCGGTCCCATTTAATATTTATCTATCCACTTGGCCACTGCGGCCCCACTTAACATAGTTCTATCCACTGAGCCATTAAGGCCCCACTTGGGATCGCTCTATCCATTGAGTCACTAAGGCCCCACTTGATATAGTTCTATCAACTAAGCCACTGCTGCCCCACTTGGAGTCTCTCTATTCACTGAGCTACTAAGGCCTTATTTTATATATATCTATCCACTTTGCCACTGCGGCCCCACTTGATATAGTTCTATCCACTGTCACTGCGGTCCCACTTAACATAGTTCTATCCACTGAGCCACTAAGGCCCCACTTGTAATCGCTCTATCCACTGAGCCACTGTGGCCCCACTTAATTAACTCAACATTGAAGCGAGACATTTAAAGTAAACCAACATGATATTCCATTACCTTCATATCTCTATGCAATATTCTCTATGCATCAATACAAAACTTTTCATAGGAAAAAGTAATTAAGAAATGAGTTCTTATGGTAAAAGGTAATGATTGCGTAATCTGATATTGCTGAAATTCAAACTTGACGTGTATTTTACTCTGAGGATTCACTCTGCCAAATTTGAAAAACTTCTGTTGAGTTTCTAGGGACTTACAGGCATTAAAGACGGACAGAGAGACAGACAGACAGAGATTATATGTAGATGTGTTGCATAACAAAAATTGTAAGAAAGCAGGCGCTTTGAAAACAAAAAAAAAAAATATCTTTTGAAAATAGTCGTTTTAACCTGGCGGTAGTAGTAATAAAGATATGTTTACTTGTTCCTATTTGTTTCGATAGTTTCTGAGAAGTTGCATCATAAAGCTAAAAAAGCCGAAACTGTGAATTAAAATGAAAAAATCGTAAACTTCTTCAACTATAATTCTGAGTTTGGTAAATCACGGTCTTTGACCCGTTTAGTCACCGTGTCCAAGATGGTGGACACGTTGCAAATTAGTTATATCTATGACAGGTGCTCTAAACCAGTGGCGTGTGGCAAAGTGTTGCAAGTTAAGCTGGTGCTTACTCAGTGCTGTACACACTCGGCGCACGCAGCAGGAACCAGTAACCAGAGTGGAGTTGGGAGAAACTGAGGCCGTGTCCGAAACGACAGATTTTGTTGACAAAATGATCACGTGACCCGATCTTGTACACGAAAACGATGAAGTATTTTGGTAATTTGGCATTTCGTATTTTGTATCTAGCGGATGTTATCAAAAATGCAAAACCACAAAATCAGCGCCATGTTGGTTTTTACCTTCAAAACACATGCGGTAATGCAACGAGCTAAGTCGCGGGTGGTTGCTATTTAAAATAATATGTTAAAATTAATTTTCTTACTTTAAGTTGTAATTACGGAGAAAAGGATTAAAATTACTTTTAAAAAGTAAATTTGAAATTTTGTAATAAAATTTTGATTATTTTGGCTATTATTGCTATGAGTAATTATGTGTATAGAATAATAAATAAATTCCCAGCGAGGTGGGCAAGGGTACTGCTAGTATTATATATATTTTTGCGTGTAACAGCCCATTTTTGACTAGAATTATAGCTAATATATTCTAACTCCAACCAAAGTATGAAATATTAATTTTATTTCGTAGGTATCATTCAAGCCCTCCAATGGTGTTTACAAGAGGAAAAGGCAAAAATACAATTTTGTTCGGCATTAAGTGTTCTTAAGCAAGCTTAATTCAATGGGGAAAAAAGTGTTAAAATTGATAGCTGTTATTTA
Source organism: Dryococelus australis (assembly GCA_029891345.1). Lineage (NCBI taxonomy): Eukaryota > Metazoa > Arthropoda > Insecta > Phasmatodea > Phasmatidae > Dryococelus > Dryococelus australis. The sequence continues at coordinate 284,390,155 of CM056993.1, forward strand.
AAGAAACAGGGTATTTTTCTCCTTCCGTTTATGGAAAGTGTGCAGGAAAACCCTAAATGTAGTATTTTGAACCATTTCACTATACAATTGTTTGATTCAGGTGTGGTATTTAAATAAAGTTATCGTGTAAGCCTACGTTTTGCTAAATCCAATTTACTCCAGAATATTTAACAATATGTGAATACATCTCGCTAAAGGTTGTTCACGGTAAAATGAGCACTTTTGAAAGCCCTGCTTAAGCTCTACCTGTATGCATATTGCACATTCTTCCGCCTTATGAAAAATTAACATTGCAATGGGCCCCATCACTTATAAATCCGTCGAACAAGTGAAACTGTGAAATTATTAGAAAAGAAAACGTTTTACAAATATACTCGTTCTTTTAATTGGACGCGTTGATAGAACCGAAAGCGAAAGAAATAATTTATCTTATCACAAAATGTTACCTAGCAATTTTTTATTTGACGTTAAGATATGGAAATATTTTTCAACCTATCGTTATCAACTTTACTGGGTGCATATCACTCAGTGCTTTCGTCGAAATAAATGCAGGCAGGTACAGTGAGTTTTTCTGTGTTGATTTCTAAAATGCTCACTTTGTCGTGAACAGCCTTTATATTCCTGCTCTATTGCAAAGAAGGAAGTTTTATTCTTTATGTAGGGTCAAACAAAATACAAGTCGGCAGATTTTACACAGTTACTTATAGTCAGTTTGCGGTTTGTTCACCTTTTTGAACCGAACCTTTGAAAAAAAACTCCCCATGCATGACGTGTTTAGTTATTCCCAACAGATACCCTTTTCACAAGCGTTTTATACTTATGTTCATAAAAGTTACTTTTTTCTTGATAAATTGAAATGTTATTCATATTTTATCTATAAATTATAATGCTTTATTTATAAATAATTTGAATAAAAACAACGAGATAACATGTCTGTTGGTAGCGCCTAGTAAGAAACTGTTCTTATACGAAATACTGTTACACTGAGTGCGCACGAATTCGGTGCGTTGTCCTTTGGTGTGATTTCCCAAACTTAGTTAAGCTTAGCTTCACGAGGCGGAGGAATATTCTAGAAGCAGAACTTTAGCAGGGCTTCAGAAAAGTCTGAAGTAACCGTTAATGGATTGTATATTGATTGCATGAAAATTGCAATCATCCCATTTACGCACTTACAAAACGGAATAATTCGATACAGATGCAACAGCAGTGACACCCGGAGGCGAATATTTTTTAACGCTGTTCACGATAAAGTGAGTACTTTAGAATGAACCTTGGAAAAAGTCACTACCCCTGCATGCATATATTTTAATGGGCGCACTAAGTGACATTCGCCCAGTAATGTTGGTAACGGTGGATGGGAGGTAGTTCCATATCTTAACGTCTAATAAAAAGTGTTAGGCAAACATTTGTGATAATTTTAAATGAATGACTTCACTTTCTGTTTTTTTTTTCATGCATCGAAATGTAAATATGTGCAGATTTGTAAAGTAATTACTTTCTTAATAATTTCACTTTCATTTGACCTACGCGCGAGTAAAGTGACGAGGCACATAGCAATGATAATTTAAAATAAGGCGGAGGAACACATAAGATGCATACAAGTAGATCATAAGGCAGGGATTTCAAAAGTGCTCATTTTACCGTGAAAACCTATAGTTGCCAAACCAAAATCATTGAGCTTCCCAACCTGAGTAGAATATACCTTAGGTCTACTCGCTACCTCCACAAGCCGAGTGCACATAGCTGGTCACCTCATCACAGCCAACGCAGTCCAGCAACCCCTCGTCCACGACAAACTTTAGTAATTAGGAATCGAACGTCGACGCATCCACGGGACGCCAGACTGTAAACAGCTTGTCAATATGTCACACTTGACCGAGCAATTACGAACTCTCGGCGAACCCCCAAGGTGCGCCCTTCAGATACTCGGTTAACCAAGCCCTTAAGCCCCTGTCACACTGTCAAGTTTTCGCCTTCGACTGTATTTGACAACAACATTTTTAATCAAAAATGGTCATTAAATTTTTCCTTCCAACAAATATTATCAAATAATGTTGAATGTGTTCGAAAATGTGTCACACCGTCAAATTTTTTTTACTGGGAGGATTTCATTTGAATAAATATTTAAACATTATTTGTCATTGTAAGATATTCTTGGTTTTCCATGCATTCAATTACAGGAAAAAAAGCAAAGAATGTTGGAATTTATTTTCGTTTCTTTAATAAATTCGAATTTTATTCATCAGAGGTTTTCTTCTGCAAAATAAAATTTTATGCCTCTGAGTTAGTAATATTTATGGGCAATATTCACTTAAAATAGCATTCATGTCCTGACAGCTTCTACATAAATCAATGATCTTCATAACATACTTTATTCCCAGAAATTGTTCGTTATTTTAAAGTTTCTCGACGTCCATTTGTGTCCTGCACGATTCTGATTGGGTGAGACTGTCAGACATCAAATAAATTTTAGAATTCGTCCAATGTTCAAATGTTTAATGGAAACTGAAGCCAACAAACTTTTTCATACAAATATGGCGGAGTTTATGACGTTTAGATGACGTCATAACTGCCCAACTTGTTTTGACCAAACTTATTGCAAGCAGTTTGACGGAAAAATTCGACAGTGTAACAGGGGCTTTAGAGCCGCAGGGATCACTTTGAAAGTAGGCTACTTAAGGAGGTATAAAACGCGTAGCTTACTGTGCACTGAAAAAAAAAAAAAAACAGTTTTGTTGATAAAAATAATTATTGGAGTTCACAAAACGTTTAAGTCTATATGAATATCACAAAGGATTTTGTGTGCACCAATAGAATGTTTTGTTACATCATTGCTTGTAGACAACAACAAAAACACTTTTGTGGTCGTCAATAAATTCAGTGTGTTGTAAGTCAATAATATATTCGCTAGTCGTAGAAAACACGTTAAGATGGTAGCAGTAACACTGGTAAGTGACGCTCACTATCGTATTGCGGGTTGCAGACTTCAAAGACGGAGCAACCTGCTCGTACAAGTAGAATCGTGACACAGATCGGCCAAAATGATCTTGAAGAACCACTGCGAGCTTAAATCTGGATTGCCTGACCGGGAATAGAACACGGGTCCTCCTGAATACGAATTCAGTGTGTTACATCTGTGTCATTTCGCAAAGTATTTTGAGCCTTGACTAAACACGCACATGCACATAACAAGTGGCAAACACGTCTAGCATGAACCTTCGCCTCAAGGAAAAATTATTTTCCGGGGTCATTTGTTCATTTACTACTTTGTAATAAAGAGATGATGTCAACCGCTGCAATTTTTATGTATAAGACAATAAGGTGGCCACTTCCAATACGCCAGCGTGCACGAGCTGAATTAAGCGAGCGAGTGAGAGAAGAGATTTGGGCGGCTCTTAAGAGCAAGGTCTTAAGGTCTTGATAGCCGATGAGTGTGAAGCGAGGTGAGTATGGAGCAACGCCGAAATGAAACGGCGGGGGAAATGGGAGATCCCCGAGAAAACCCTCCGACCAGCGACATCGTTCGGCACGATTCACTTGCGAAAATCCGGGAGTGACGCGGCCGGGGATTGAACCCAGTTAGCAGAATTAAGGTTAGCAGAATATAACTGATGGCTATTATTGTGAGACATTTAATGCTAAAGACAGAATGCGTGCAGTAGAGTCGGTTTGTGTGGGATGTACACTTGCAAGATTTTCGCGTGAAGTCGACGAACTTAAAAATAAACAATTGGCGGCTCTAAATACTGACGATCGTACAACACCTGATGCAAAGAAAAGCAAATTGAATATAGAATACAAAACAGGAGGCGAAGATGACTATTAAGAGGGTATTGATGAAAATGAATATGAAGACATTGATAGTGCAGAAGACAATGATGGCGATTTTCTCGATGCACTGATACACACCTCCAACACATTTGCTCCAACAAGCGATATGAAGAAGGCATAAGATGCCGAGAATAACGATTACCTAATTCCCGAAGACCCGAATGAACTTACTATAGACTCAGATATTTCATTGACCTTAAAAAAAACGCGGGGATCTCACTCATATTAACGAGATATCTTCAGTCATTTGTAACCTGAAGAATCGGGGATATATCACATGATGCGATGAACTGATTTCTTCTGAAATTATAATTACAAAATAGTACATTATTATTATAGAATATTGGTTTTGTTTTTTTCTGTGTGTCGTATCCTTTTTCCCCCCACAATATTAAAGTGGTGCTATGAGCACTCGACCATTAGCAGAAAGATCTGCATATAGAATGATAATAAAGACTAAGTATAAAAATGCATTGATAGTTTACTGCATACAAAACATTAATTCTGTCGACATGTACATACAAATTTGGAGATGGTTGGTGATAGAAAATGTAATTTTTATACGTATGGGTGGTAGACAAACCGAAAGATTGATCAAAGGATCGATCGAAGGATTGGGATTGATCGAAGGATTGGGACTGATCGAAGGATTGGGATTGATCGAAGAATTGGGAATAATTGATGGACTGACATGGATAGCAGTGGATTGCGGAGGAGAAATGCTAATGATTGGGAGTGATCGAATGATTGGGATTGATAGAAGGACTGACATGGATTGCTGTGGATTGCGGAGGAGTATTGCAGAAAAGTGAGAAAGAGGATTGCAGAGGATTGAGAACGATGATTGCAGAGGGTTTGGGAGGAGGAGTGCAGAAGGTCGAGGAATGCAGAGGGCTGAGGAAGAGGATTGCAGAGGAGGATTGCTGGGAAAGAAAAGGATTGCAGAGGAGGATTGCTGGGGAAGAAGAGGATTGCAGAGGATGAGGATTGCAGATGATTAAGGAGGAGGATTGCAGATGATTAAGGAGGAGGATTGCAGAGGATTAAGGAGGAGAAATGCAGAGGATTGACGAGGATTTCAAAGGATTGTGGTGCATGTGGTGCTGATTGTGGTGCGTGTGATGCTGATTGATAGAAAGGTTGCGATATTGATCGGAAGATATTTTTTAATGTAGTTGTGGCCAGTTCTGAGAGATAAATTTTTCTCTGGCACGGCTGTGAGGCTGCGAGACTCGGGTGTTAAATATTGTCGGCGAAAGGAGGCCGCTGTTGGGAAGGAGAGGTGAGAGTAACTATGACTCTCTTAAGGTGCCAACAGCCAGGTGCTGGAAATCGGGGGAAGGCTCATGGGGGGTGTAAGGTGACCAAACATCCCATGGGAGCTCTGATTGCCTTTGGGTGGGAGGAGCTTCCTTTCCAGTGGAAGGTATTGGAAGAGAAAAGGGACGGGGGGCTCTGCTCTGACTCCTGAAAGGTCTTGGTCTGGTAAAGAAACTGGTCTGTAATGTGTGTAAGGCTGTCTATGATAGGCAAGGACATCATGTGACTATGCCTGGTGATTCAGTCGTGACATGAGAGAGGGGGAATGACTGAATCGTCTCAGTTTGCAAGGATGCTGGAATAGCTCAGCGCAAACAGGCCATTAAAGGGCGTAAGGCGAGTATCATGTATGGGGCTCTTGCCCAGTGGGAATGCCCGGGACTAGGGGATACGACTTCCCCACACCGAGGTGAAACAACACTCCTACCTTTAGAGAGAGCATATGGACGATGACATGTCGGGGCTACTGTCAAATCCTAGTATTGGAGCCCATATGCAACATGGTTGCAGTAAGAGTCAGTTATGCACAAGACTATAGCCTCTGCTGACTTTGGGACCCACACCTCCTCGTGGTACCACTGAGTGACTCTTTCGAGAGTCAGCAAACCTAGGCTACCCGTGGTGTTCCCTATACCAAGCTTTATAGCTAAAAGGGGTATCTGCCTCTCAGAAGAGTGCAGTCATGGCAGATAGTGCCGATTCTGATGGGATACGGGCTGGTTGACTCCTTTATGGAAGCCATCTGTTTCTCTTTAGCCAATGGTGGTGTGATAAGTTTACAGCGTACTGCCATATTCAAAATTATAATTGAGAGTTTTACTTGAAGATTTGACTTCCAAATTCTTCCAGACTTGAGTCATGAATTGTTGTTAGGAGTAGACTTTCTGGGAAAAATGCGAGCCGTTGTTGATGTAGCAAACAAAGAGCCAGTGTTCGCATTTTGTAAAGATCAACCAGTAGCTATTACTTCCTGGCAGTTTAATTTTCAGGTTATCGCCATCCGAAATCAAAGTCCGAATCAACATTAAAAATAGTTACAGTTAGAATTTTCAGATGTTATCAGGTAGAATCATTATAATAAGCACCCAATTATTTTAAGACTTAAGGATCATGAGCCTGTCTCTTCAGTGCCATATCATGTATTTCCACCAAAGTTAAATATATTTAAGAATATTGTTAGTGAATTGCAAGCAGATAATAGTGTTGAACCTTCTGTCAGGTTTACTCTGGTACGGATTTTCTCCTGCCAAAAAGGTAACTGGGCAGTATCGTGAAATTTGCGATTACCACTGGGTAAACAAAAAGATTTCTGTATATCCTTATCCTCTCCCAACAATATAATCTGTATTTCAACATGTAGGGAACGATCGGTATTTATCAATCTTTGATCTCAATTCTGCTTTCTTACAATGTGAATTAGACCCCGAGTCTAGAGAGATTTTGGCTCTTGTCCCTCCATGGGGACAATATGAATGGTGGAGATGGCCGATGGGGGTAAGCTATGTCAAGAGTTTTATTTCATGTTTTGGGAAGATTTCAGTATGAATTTTTATTCACATACAACGATGATGTATGTGTCTATAGTAATAGTTTTGAAGAGCATATTGAACATCTCTGGTATTTTCTGTCCTCCCTAAGGGAAGCAGGAAAAACCGTTAGTCCTGAAAAGTTGACATGGGCGAAGACCTATGTTCGTTATCTAGGCTTTGTAATATCTGAAGGGAAATTTATTATGGATCTGGAAAAGATCCGACCCATCGTGAACTTCCATGCCCCGAAAAACTTTAAAGGAGTGCGGCGTTTCTTAGGGATGGTAGGATTCTTTTCCAAATTTATCCCAGAGTTCGCAAAAATATCGTAACCTTTAAATGCTTTGACACGCAAAGACGCTGAACTTTTGTTGGACGACGTTCATGACCAATTTTTTTTGTCTTTTGAAGGAAAAACTAGTAACTCCTCCAGTGTTGCACTTACCCAACTTTGAAAGTCCTTTCGTTCTCCAAGTAGATGCCAGTTCCAAGGTATTGGGAGCAGTGCTCTGCCAAAGAGATGATAACAGCTTAATTCCTGTAGCATATGATAGTAGACTTCTTACTCGTGCCGAGCAGAAGTTCTCAGCTTATGAGTAAGAGATATTGGCAGCCATCTTTGGAGTGGAGAAGTTTTGCGATTACTTGGAGAATGGAGAATTTAAATTGCACACAGACAATCAGTCCCTTAGCTGGTTTTTGGCTACCAACAAACCAGCTGGTAGGTTAGCCAGATGGTTGGTCCATCTAACCAGATTTAAATTTAATGTCAAATATATTAAAGTAGTGGAAAATGGTGTGGCGGGCGCCTTATCCCGCATGTTTGTTTCAGATGATTTTTGCATCTACCCTCCTGAAGAAGTTGCTGTAGTAGATCTATTAAGTCAATTTTGTAACACAGTTTGTAAATCAATAGATAAACAAAATTCACTATGTCATAATTTACTAGAGCAACAGATTCAAGTAGATAGTGCTATTTTCAATTCTGAAGGCAAAAATGGTAATGATATAATTCAGGGTTTGAATGAGTTTCCCCAAACTTACCTGCAGTTACAACAGCAACAGGGAATTGATCCTGAGTGTGTGAAATTAAAGGGGGACATTGATGATGGTAAGGGTGGGTCCTATGAAATTCGTAAAGGCATAATAGGTTATGTAGATCCCAAAACACATAATTTTTAATTTTTTGTGCTTCAGGTATTACGTGGTCCAATATTTCACTATTACCATTACACATATTTTGGTGGTCATTTGGGCCAGGACAAAACTGTTTCTCATGTCAAGGAAATGTTCTTTTGGCCAGGGTTGGTGAAGGATGTGGAACAACTTGTAAAGCAATGCGAGGATTGCCAAAAGGCAAAAAGCGCGAAATGTTAAGGTAAGGAGTCCTTATAGTGCCACAGTAGCCAGTTTTCCATGGGAAAAACTCTATTTCGATGTTTTTGGACCATTGCCCAGGACCACTGCTGCTTTTTCCTCTATACTTGTAGCGGTTGATAGTTTCGCCAAATTTATATTTCTGTTTCCACTTCGGACCATGAATTCAGTTGAAATATGTAAGTTACTTAGTCAAAAGCTTTTCCCGATTTTCGGGTCTTCTGTACATATAGTGAAAGATAATATTACATATTTTGTTAGCACTGAAATGAAAAATTTAGCTTTTTCATGGGGGATCAAGTTGATACAGACTACGCCATATTATCCCCAGGTTAATTTGGTGTAAATATACAACCGGAATCTGAAGACAGTATTAAGGGCATTTCAGACTGGTTACCATAAAGACTGGGATATGATGTTATACCAATTAATGTTAGCCTTTAACAATGTAGTAAGTTCTGCCACCAAAAAGGTTCCAGCTGAAAAATTTCTCAGGAGGAGACTTTTCCATCCACTCACTAATTTAATGGAGTCTCCATGAATTCTTTTGGGATAACATTGACCAAAAGGATCTTAAGGAGATATGGGAGGAAGCCTCTCAAATTCTGAAAAAATATCATGCCAAAATAGCATCAAGGAGTGCTTATCATAATGGGTCTGTCTTGTTAAAGGTTGGGGACCAGGTATATATTGAAATCCACCTTCTGAGCAATAAAGCAGCTCAATTTATTGCCAAGTTGATACGCAAATTTTCAGGTCATTATAGGATAAAACTTTTTCTCTCTCCATTCATGATGTTGTTGGAGAATGAAAAAAATCAAGGTAGTTTTAATAAAGCCCATGTGTCACAAGTTAAATTAAGTACTTCATAGATGATTTTTCATCGGAAGCCACTGAATTGAAATTGTGAAATTTGGAGGGTAGTCTAATATGATTTGTAAGAAATTTGTTTTGCATATGCATGGAGTTATTTTTTTCCTCTATCATCTTGTATCATATCATGTTGTGTATCATCTTTTGAGGGTATTTTGTTTTTAAGTATTCTCCTTGTGGGGGAGCCCAGAAGTAAATCACTCTCTCAAATTTCATGCCCTTTTCGTAAGTGTTTTCATCTTCCTGTATCTTATAAGATGTTTCTTCATCCTCATTTTTTTTTGTTTTCTCCCTAGGGTTTTTATTACCATATAGTGTGTAAGGTGTTTTTAATGTCCATGAAGTCATTTGTGGCTCACCTTTACTTAGGCGTAAGAATATATTCATATTCTTATAGTTTGGTAATTATCAAGAAATTCTATCTATTAGACTAGTCTATTGGATAGGTCATTGTCCAGGAGGTTTTGTCCCTTGCGCCCATCTGGAGTTCTGATGAGGAACTTGCATATTACTGGGGTTGAAACTAGTTGCCACTTCTTGGAGCTGTGTGATGCTTGCACTAGTTTGTCTTGTTTGTTCCGGCGGACTTGTCGGAGGCTGGAGTGGTAGAAGACTTCTCCTTCTCCTAGCTGGTGTTTTCCCTGAGGATGGTGATCCGGGGCGTATACTGGGTGTGGCCAGCCCGACATAGTTCCTGGCATTTTTATTCAGATTCTACACCTACAACATCGTTTCAGAAGGGGTGACTGAGACAAGTGTCTCCGTGCCCGCATTCGACTGTCCGTTCAACATACCACTTGACTACAAGGCAACGGAAAAATACTGTGATCTACGACCCAATAGAAAATCTGTTCTTAAATACGAAAGAAATTATTAAAAATAAAAAAAATTACATTCCAACCCGAAAAATGTAACACCAACCTTATTTGCGTGTTTGCTGGACGATCTGCTGTATTCACCCTTGTTATGACAAGGGACTTTACGACTGTCAACACTTCACTCCACGATTCAACATAGCCTCCGGACGCAGTCAGCACCAAGGCTATACTGGCGAGCTCGCGGACGTTGCAGCTTCGAGCGGCAGCCATGCGACGCAATGGCGCCACTGGTGACGTGTTCGCTGGATTTTAGCCCACGTGGAAGGAGATTGGCACCAGCCGAGAATAGTAAAGAATGTTCTCTGGGGTCGTGATTGGCCAGATTAAAATATTGGTGTTGTGGAGTAGGGGCAACTGCCAGATCCCATAGTATAAAACATTGGGGGGTGGTCAGTAGCCTCAGAGACCGACTTTCCTCCTGGACTTCTTAACAAGTTAAGTAATTCTATATAATGTAACTTTGACCCTTCATGTCTGGAAACAGGCAATAAGGCGTCTATGTCCGTCCATAAAGATAGGGCATTAATTAATTAATTTAAAGATACGATTTCCTGGTAATTGGCTGTTAGAAATTTTGTACAAGATTTTAATGCATAAAATGACACCCATTTTGTGATGAAACACGATTTATTGAAAATTCAAAAGATTGTTTTAGTAACTTAGCAATTTTTTGAATAAAATTAAAGAATTTTAGATGACTTTTTAAATGCTGAAAAGCAGGAATGTTTTTAAAAGACGTATTCAATCTTGCTAGTAAAATAATAGGAAGGTTAGAAAAATAAAATGAGTCTGAATGAATTTTCAAGAAAGGCGTTTAAATCGTAGAACACTCGTTTAGAAAATCCACTTTTGAGTGAAATCTAACTTTGTGATAAAAATCAAACTGGCTAAACCTTTGTAGATGAAACATTTTTGGGAGAAACTAATTTGGAGTGATAGAAACTTTCATGAGAAAGTTGGCTTTCTTGGTAAATTTATTTAGCCTGATAGTTTAATCACATTTAAAATATATAATATATATTTACTGCTGTTTATATTTTGGGTGATTACTTATCCCGTTAACTTTGGATTGTTTACAACAGTTAAAATATTTACTTTTCTTTAATATTGTAATTGATAAAATATAAAATATTTTATGCTAGGTCAATTTGTTAGCCCAAAATAATACTAATAAGCGTTAATATGTCAACACCCCGAATTGTTTTATTTTCTCCTGGATATCATTCAAATGAATCAATTTGTATTTTATACGAAATAAAGTATGAAATGTCATGAGAGAATTCATGTGTTTTTGTCAGAAATCCTTATACTACGTGGCTCTGTCTTATACATTTGTTTTTGAAATAGTTTGTTAACTTGCATTGCTGGGCTGTGTATAAGCCCCCTGCCACGCCCTTTGAGAAGGGCGTCGTAATATGAACAGGAAACAGGTGACTTATGGTGGTGTAATTCCTAACATTCAGTGGGAATCACATACCAGTGAAATTCAGTCATCATAACAATCAGGTATCTGGCAGAGATTACCAGTGAAGATTTGTACTGCTTTGCGCTTATTTCGCTCCCCGGTATTAATTATCCTAGTAAACCACCAACATTGCTTTAATGAACGCGAGGTTTGCGTTTAATTATACATAGTTACGTATAATTTCCCTTCCTGAAACTGATTAGAAGTTGTTTAATTTGCTGTGAGCCACACATAATATGCACATGGATATCGCCCGCGACGTTCTATCGCAATGAGCGATGTATGCAGTACATTTCATTACGATATGCATCTCGCAAAATAAGTTTACGAGACATCTCCAACCTAACATTTTGTGCTCCATTTGCGGGATAACTCAAATCTTGTAAATCAAAAATGTGACTCGCGCGCGGAAATTCTCTCTCGGCTCGTCGTTGAGTCGAGACGTAGAGTATATTTACACGCCATCGATCGCCTGCTGGTTCTTCTGAGCTTCTTTGTCGATCTCATCACGCGTTTACCCGCGGGGGCCCAGAAATATATTGTTATCTTTTAGAAGGTGGGCGGATGAAGCAAATGAATTATGCAGTTATATCCAGGCACATCTTGTAGTGCCGGCGAAGAAATGCCGGTATTTTCACGTGGATTTGTGAAGTCAATGTAGCAGTACGCTTTGCCATGACTATTCCTAGTTTTCAAAACCACACTTTGCAAGCTAAGAAATGCAAAGAAATGTGGCTACCAACTATAGTATATGAGAAGCTTTAAATTTGATGATAGCACAATTCTAAAATTCTCAAATTTGGAGTTATGAACAAAAAAGTATTCTTTTGGAGATGTGAAGACGTACGAAATACTTTAAATTCTTGCAACGAAAATAAAATATATATTCATTGAGGGAGCCAACATGCTCAAAGTTAAGAACTTTGAGAGTTTTGGCTCACTTAACATTTGATTTTTTTGTTGAAATATGAAAACGGTAATTTACACTTTCAAAATTATACTAGTCATTGGCCTTTATTGTCGTTGAAAAGTAATTTTTACCAAATACATACAATAACAATTTTTTTTTGGGAAATTCGCGTGGATTAGGTTGTCGACTGTCAAAGCGTGTCCATCTATGTAACTGTGTGAAATGTTCACTGCACCCTAAACATTTTGAATAACTTTAACTAGGACACCATTACCTACACATATATCAAACACACGAAATATGTTCAATTTAAGTTGTCCTATAACAGATCAATTCAAAGCATTCCTTTTAGTAAATTCTGGACCTGATCTTAGGTAACATTTTACTATACCTCGTATGATAGCAAAAACGCCTGCATACAGAAGTGTGTACAAACATTCATAAATTATAACGCGATCAATTTCAAGCAATGATATTATAAACAATTTTTTTTTGTATACAAGAAATAGTAAGGATGTTTTTCAAAACATTTGAAGTAGGCAAGTATAAGTATTAATTCTGAGTAAATATAATTATGTAGGTAAATTCTTGGGATTGTGCAGTATTTAATATATGGCGCAGCATTCCGTTAAGTCATCCCCCACTTTTTTCCATGCATGATATATTTTGCCGTCCGTGCCTAAATATTTTCGTAGACCCGACTCAAGCAAATATCTACAAATAAGTAAGCTTATTTCAGGGGTGGTTACAAAGGGGAGAAGGAGAGAATAGGGAAAATTCCACTCCTTTCCCAAGAGTTCTTAACTTTGCTCCAGGAATGGTACATAACTTTTGTATTTTAATACTGAACAGCAAAGTTATGTTATGTTAAAAATAACTCACGTTAAATTAGACCTAAGCTTTTAAATGAAGATGATAGTAGTAGTTACTTCATGTATTACTTTCACGGCGAAATTGAGAAAAATATACAAATTTCAACGTTTTGTAGATTTTAATAATTATTACTAAGTTCTGAGATCCGCCCCGGGAATTTTACCGTCCGTACCAAACAGATGTAGTATTTCTATAAAAATATTTCTAGGCCCGTGTTCAAAATATTTTTCATCCAATAATACAAGAGGAAATTAAAAGAAAACATCTTCTGTTGTGTATTTTATCACATTTATGAACGTAATAGCGTTCCTTTAAAGGGTAAAACTACAATATTTTATAAGCCACTATGCGTTATTCTAAATAGTTCAATGTTTGTACTGAGAGTAAGTTATCCATAATTGTTATATGTGCATTTTTGTCTTCATATTTATACGCTCACAAATATTTACTCCTGCGCCACAATGTGTATGTATTCATATAGCCACGAAACTAAGAAAAAAACATATTTATAACTACTTATTTAACAAAACACTCAGCCAGGAAGTTGATTTCCTCTGTTTAATGCTTTCTCTTTTTAAGTGCGTTTCTACCAAAAATGTTACTGCTGTAGTTCGGTTTTGTCACTCACCTTCAGAATATTGTGTAGTTTTACGAATAGAGATACAAAATGAAGCCAACTGGGACATTTGACCACACTTGACATGTTGTGTTACAGAATAGTTACAAATTCTCTCTATGTTGAATTTACGGGAGGTGTGTTACAAACATGGAATCCACAAACCATCAGATCATGTCAAATTAAATTTAATAAAATGCCCCGAAGAAAGGATTTTGAGCTAATGCCTCAGTCCTGCAAAATTCCATCCAAAAAGTTTAGAATTGGCACTATCTGAAATTAATATCTTGCAACTTACGTTTTTGTCTCAAACTGTTGCCAGTGACAGACAGCTCCGCCATAGCTCTGAAACATGTTACAAACTGTGATAAAACACTGCCATGTCTGTCCGCACGCATCAAAGATACATAAACGTGGCGGAAATGAAACATTTATCCACTGGTTAAACGAAAAATAAATTTACATCCGCCTCTGAAGTTTTCCTGTGCCGCTGGTAATGAAGATATCCCTGCCGAAACGCTAGTAATGGACTGTGGTCACAATGGCTTGCCTAGAGGCGGAGGATATTGTATTACCTCTCCCTGGTGGCGATCAAGTGACATGAAGCTTTCACGTTCAGCAGGAACGCAGGACCCACTCACACGTTCCCAAGTCGCAGGACCAGATATGAAACGTCAATCAAACGGAGCTCCCCCAAAACCCCACGTGAGCAATCGTGCAGCACTGGGGATGTTCTGCAATGAAATGACACTTTTCACAGAAAACTGTGATCCTCTTCACGCCAGTGGTGAATATTTCCGCGAACGAAATTCATAACATTTGGATAAAAATCCAAAAGATTGCCAGCTCACGTAAAATGAAAATATTTTCATTAAATACGAGAAAAATATGATTCCCGAAAACTCGCTTGGAGAGGCACTAGGTTAAGAACTAAAGCTAGCAATTATATGAAATTGAAATGGTAAAAATGAGCGTAGTATATCACACCCTCCCCCCCCCAGAGTAACAATTTGGTTTGCATAAATGCTGACCACTAGTCAAACAAGAAATTCAGCAGTTTGGCATTTTTAATTTGTGCATATTATTTTATTTGTGATTGATTTAAAGCAAAATATATATGTTAATGATAATTGTTTTCCGTATTAAAATTTCACTAACTAATCCGCACTACCTCTTATATTAGTGGTTTATATAAATATAATTGTTTAACGGTTGTTAAGAATTTCAAAGCGCCTGTGGGGTTCCTTATTTTCTATACCGTTTTGTACGTTTCCACCACGTGTAAAACTGGCATCCCCTTAATTTTACTGACTTGTATTCATGCATTGATCAAGTGCTACTACAAAACTGGCGGAAAAGCAGATATCTTACGAATATATAATTTCATACCATTGCGAAGGACTTGAAACATTTGCAGATTCAGATTAGGGCTTGCCGAAATTACAATACTCTTATATTACTTTTGATATTGGCCCATGCATTGACACCTCCTGCAGAGCCTTGAGCCACTGATAAACACGTCCAACCAACGTCTTCGCTGCGATAGCAGATGACGAATTACCAGGTAATATTTATGTTAATTTTTATTGTTATTTGGGTTTACAGATTCCAAATAAGCATACTAGCTCAATGGTATCGACCATGTAATTTTAGTGATTAGAAAGACAATATCTTATACGTATAACTCTGTCAGAGTATTATAGTGATTACATAGGTAAACAATTAATCATATAAGTAAATAGTTATCGTATAAATGGTGTCATATCTAACGTACATTATTCGTAGTGCATTGAAATCTAGTCATTGAAAAATGAGAATTTTTCAGGTCTTTAAATATTACATACATTAACGTTTGTGAAAAAATGCAACACGAAGAAAGATAAATATGATTGAAATGAACTTTATACTACAGATTAGGTACATGACAATACAAAATTTATTAGAATTCAATATGGTGTGAAGCAGCCCCTAAACTTAGTGGCATAGATCAATGATGACCTGGATAAGTTCCTGGGGAATCTTCCTGCATACGGTTTGTATGCTTGTCCACAAAGCATCAAAGGTGGTTGCTTGAGGTCCATGAAGAACAAGTCACCAACCAATCATATCCCAGACATGTTCGATGGGCAAAATGTCAGGCGAATGTGCAGGCCAGAGATGCAGTGGTACCCATCGTTAATTGAAGAAAGCTTTCACATTCCTTGTCACGTATGGCCGGGCATTTTCCTCCTGAAACATGGCATGTGGTGTCGCCTGAAGGAAGGACAGTACCTCGGGCTCTAAAACCTCCCTGATGTAGCGGTTGCTGTTCAGATTGCCCTCAATATGTGAAAGTCAAGATCGCATGTAGTGCCCAACGGTGCCCCAAACCATCACACTTGCCGTTTGTCCTCTATGCCGTTCCACCTTGCAGGCTGCCTAATTCTACACATCCTCCGAGTTTGTATTAATTGGGGCCATTCTTTCAGGTTGGTGCAATTCTCACAAACAATTGTGAATAAACTTTCATAACATCAAGATTTTTATTTAAATATTTTGCTTATCGTATGATTTTAAGGCATATATATAATATATTTTTAATTCTTGCCTAATTTTGTTGTATGTATACCAGAATGTGTTAACGTTTAAGTTTTTACAGGCGGTAATTTCTTTTGCAAGTTTGTTTTCAGAAGTGTTGGGCTAACAGAGAACTGAAGTTTGTGTATTACGTCGCACGATTATGGGCAGAAAGGCTAAGGACGATTGGATCTTCTATCTCTGCAGTGAGTTCCATAACTAACGAATGACCGACCGGCTGATAGTAAATTAAGCCACGCCTGAGTTTAGGAGCGAGCTATCACTGATTCTGCCTCCTTCTAGCACGAAGGGGATTGTAGTTATGAAATACTTGTCTGTAAGTAGAACTGACTTATCAGACGTCTGCCTAGACCTCAGGGAAATCATTTAGGGTCCAAAACTTTCTACAAAGGTGATGCGATGGTTTTCCACAGCACAACGCCTTTCCCTGAACAATATAAGACAAATTTTCACATCCTATTCCCACCCGCAAATTGAACCCGGGGTATTTAGCCCATCAGTTAGGCTTACTGGTTATGGATAAACTATTGTCACCTCCAAAAATTTCAAATTTAGATTTAACTTCACTTTCTTTGAGAATGCCTCCGGTTTTATGCTCAAAGCCTAATGATGTCCGTAGAGGCCTGCACAACCATGGCCTACCTGGAAATCGAACCCCATACCTCACAATTCGAAAGTATCACCTCTTAGACCTCTTTTATGCATCCGTTTTATGTCGTAAGACAGCATACGACAGAGCATGTTTACAAAACACTCTGTCTCCTGTAGCATTCTATTAAATTAAATTAAATTTAATGCATGCAATAAATTTTGGAATTTTTAGTTCTCTGTCGCAAAAGTTTTTAGGTATCTCTTGAGGGTTTTTCCCTTGCTCTTTATAGTTAAGACTAGCTCTAAGTACACTTAGGGAGGTAGTCATGGCCCCAAAGTGCAGATAATGGCTGCCCAATACCTCTTTTCCGCGATGCATGTCTCCTTGCATGATTTTCCTTCCTAAAAGGCGTAAGGGGTTAGCCCTGAGACGTAATAAAATCACCTCTACATTCGGGCCTTAATTTCACATAACACTTAGAATAATGTAGTTTAGAAAAATTAAAAGTCACCATACGACAGAAAGTTGTGCGTTTTATAAATACCAAATTCAACAACAAATATCGTTCGTCGCATTGCGTGTACCTATGGGACTTTCAGCGGTGAACCTACACTCTAAATAGGAACCAGTTATTTTTTACTGATTGTCAGTTGAAACTGCTCCACCCGGAATCTGCAGAAAAATATCACTAATCCATCAGTTAAGAGATATCTACTAATTCGAGCAGTAGAAAACTACTTATTTAGAGTTGGATAATAAATAAGTACAGATCATTCTTATGTGATGTAAGTCAGATACGAATTAATTTGTCGCAGAACACAAAACTGTCTACACAAAAACGTTTTTGGACGTGGTTGGGCTCGAACCTCCGCCCATAAAGCAAATCATGCTGAAGTTTTCATGATCAGACAAATCCACTGCCCTACTTTACCGCTGCCGAACGTGTGCTCGTATTATGGGCACTCAACACACAAAATGTAATGTCAAATATTGCTGTAAGTTTCGTGAAGTGACTGTATTTCTTGTTGTCGAAATATATAGATTTTCTGCGCAAGTAAATGTCTTTGCAAAGTTCGAAAGTCAATCTATCTTTAGTTTAGTTCGGATTCTGTGCTTTAAAAGATGAATATAGTAGTTTCAATGTACGAGGTTATCGATGTCCACTAGTATCCGCTATTTTACAATGCAACGAGACACTACCGATTTAAACTGTTATTTTTAGTGACAGATAGATCAGTGATAATTTTGCTGACTCGATAGTGTGGTGATTCATTAAGAATGGTTGATTTACACCCACAAAAGTTTTGTGTGTCTCTGCAAGTTAACATATCAAATAATGAGGAAACGACAAATTTGATAAAATATTGCATTGTTTCTAACGTTCCACTGTCTAATTAGCGAAGTTATTACTAGACAATCTGTCTCTTCAAAATAACAGTTTCATTCTGTAAAATCTCGTTGCATTGTAAAATCGCAGATACCTATAAAACACCAACACCGTTAAATCTACTATATTTCTCTATTAAAGCACACAATCTGAACTAAACTTAACTTAGAATGAATTTCGAGCCTTACAAAGAAATGTACCTACGTACGCATAATATGGTGTATATTTCGACACCATAAAGTACTTTCACATTGCGAAACTTACAGCCGTACGCCATTGCAAACTTATGTTTCCACACAAATGCGAGATCATTTATCTCAGTGGCAAAGTAGTAGAGTTTGTAGAACGCCAGCCAAAAGAAACAAGAGAACATTTTGCGTTTTGAGGTGGTGGTCCGATACCAACCACTTCCGAAATTTTCTTGTACATGTAATAATTTTGTTTTGCGACAAAATAATTGTACTTAATTTATTTCAAACCGTAATGAACAGTTTTAAATACTTGTGCTTTTTATTAATCAACCATAAATATCTGATTGTCTACTGTTTGAATTAGTGGATTTCATTTAACTGAAGAGATTAATAGTTATCTTTTTCTACTGATTCTTCATGGAGCAGTTTCAACTGACAATCAGTAAAAAATAATTGATTCTGATTTAGAGTGTATTATATTAATGCTAGCTGGTCTGCAGGAAGGTTCAATGCAGGGCTCTTGAGGAGTTTGTTATGTATCTGAAGCATATATTTTGAGATACAACACTTTCAAAAGGTCGGTGTTAGCCATTGTGTAGTACTTTCAAGTGTTTAAAATATGTGTGACGTCCTGAAAGCACTCTACAACCCTCCTCTGAAGTGTGTGCTCCTTTCATAGTCAGCACGTTGGACAAACGTTTAGTAGTTTCGTGGGAAAATATGTACTTTAACACTCTGCAACACTGTGTCGCCGCGAGCGAGGCAGGGGCCTTAACCACGATTAGAACAAAAGGACAGCGCACCTCATCCGTGCTGCATATGCAACTAAATAATATTTAGCATGAAAACTATTATGGGCGGTTCCCGGTACAATGAGCACTTTTGAAAGCCCCCATTAAGATCTATATGTTTGCACGTTGTGTGTTCTTGCGTCTTAGGTGAAATTTACATTGCAATGGGACTCGTCACTTTATTCATGCGTCGGTCAGGTGAAACTGTTAAATTATTATAAATGAAAATATTTTACAAATATGGTCATTTTTGCACTTCGATGGCATTAAATCAACAGAAAGCGAAATAAATTATTTAAATTACTACAAACGGTAACCTAATACTTTTCATTCGACGTTAAGATGCGCAACTACTTCCCAACCATCGTTACCAACATTACTGGGTGCATGTCACTCAGGCCGCCAGTTAAAATATACGCAGGTAGGGGCAGTAACATTTTCTCTAAGGTTGATTTCAAAAGTGCTCACTTTATCGTGAACAGTCTTTGCTTATGGAACATTACCAAAACACCTAATTTTTTCTATATTTTCAATCATATTAATTATACATGTTGCATTATACATTGTAGACAAAGTATAAGTAATTGACGGGAATAATTCAAAAGTGGTGAAAAGAAAGGCAGTGGTCTTCATTCCAAGTTTGCAAATTAATTTATATTTCTCTGAATTATATACTTATTACGAATTTATGTCTTTGTGCATATTGACAACCTGTACTTTTACATGGAAAGCAGATATTTTAATAATTTGGATATAGCTAACGTATACCAGACGCAAACATACACACGTCATAAAATACCATAAGCAAATGTTCATTTGTGTGGGTGTGTATGTATATATATATATATAACATTAAAGTACCGGTAATAATTTTTTCTGGAAATTTTCTTAAATTACAGACAGTCCTTTTTTTTAATAAGAATTTTCGGTAAATTTCATAAAATATTGACGTATTCATGGAAACTGTGCTGAAGACGTCCATGTTTCAAATATCACAGACTAAATAGGTTCACAGACAAACACGTGTTAAAACAGCAACACTGGTGTCACACAGCAGACGCGTCTACATAGAATCACGCCATACCTACTGGGCGAGGTAAGGCTACACACGGTTGGCAGCACTGTTCACTACAGACGACTCGCCAAGTCGTCCGTTTGCATAAAACGATTAATATGTACGCCATTTACTTAGAGAAGTCGTACCTTCATAGAGGTCGTGCGTTTCCTAGGAGAGACGGATATGACTTACAAAACGAACGACTAAGGAAATCGGGCGTTTTCAAGTCGTATGCACAAAATGAATCATTTACCTCAAGGCACTTACAATACGCACGACTTCGAGTCGTACGACACAAAACGAATGCATAAAAATGGTCTTAGCGACTTCGGCCACGTAGAATAACTATTTATAATGTATTTTGTTCGTATAAAATTATATATATTTATTTAGTTTTAACTATAATATTATAACCATTCAGTCTATAATTCAACGCCACAACGAAACATCAATTAGTGAGGCAGTGAAACATAAAGGACGTCTTAGACCAGTTGTCATCGCATAATATATTTTAGCCTGCCTTCTGTAAAAACAAATGCTTTTCAACTCAGTCTCCTGTCTGCATGTTATTAAATATTTTAATTCCTTGCAGCGACCATGTAGGTATTTATTTTCAAAATGGCGATAGAATAAAATTTTGCATGTTGCATCATCTCAGGGGCCATTCAACCGTTTTGGTCCGCAAACTGGTACGTTAAGGTTTCACTGAATTACTATTTAATTCAAAAACATATAACCACTTCAGCAGGGTCGTGCTTAGTAAGGTGGGGGGAAGGATCCTGGCCCCCCCCCCACAATCGCTGAAGGGGGCGAAATCCTCTACAAGGGGCGAAAAATCGAGAAAGTGTGTATGGTAAAGATAGATTCGAAATAAAGTTGATCTATTATTGAAAAATGTTTTGAATTTTTTTATTGCTGAGGTGGGGGACGGGGGTGGGCAAATTTCATATTTTAACACCCCCCCCCCCACCACATTTTAAGGCTGTGCACAGTCCTGCACTTTAGATCGCGGTTTTGTAAAGCATAATTTTACCAGGATAACCAAAGCTTATGTGTCATATCTTTGGAACCATAAGACCGAATTGTAGGAAATTTAGAGTACAAGTAGTGTTGTGGTAGTCCACTTAAAACCTCACCCATGCTTCCTTATTTTCAAAATTGTGGCTGAATGGATGTCATGTGTTAGAAAATCATGGCTACCAAAAATTACACTTATTTCAACCAAACGTTTATAAGCATTTAATTAATTTAATCTTAAATTTTTGTCCACCTTATTGTACTATAATACTGATTGGACTAGGACTACATGCTTTGTGATATAATAATAAAGAAACTACGAAAAAAGGGCAGCAAATTAGTATATTTATTAGTGCAACTAAAGAGGATATATTAAGTTATTTTCAATTCGTAATTTATCTATTTTCATAATGGATGCCTTGTTATAATTAAAATTTTATATCTGTGAAACGAGTGCATCGATTTGAACCCAAATTTCATGCTGATAGTTCAAATTTTTAAATAATTCTTAGTGTCCTGCAAAATATACCGAGTGTACTAAATTCAATAAGCGGAAGCTTCAGTCATCACATTTTCTGGAAGGCACTGCCGTAAAAAAATAATGTAATAGGCATACATAATATCTCAAGGAGTTACTCCAACGATTATCACCGAAACTGGTGGAAAGTACTTTCAGTACAGATAATTTTTTTTATCGCGGATGATCCTACTATCTAAAACACTGAGGACCTCATCAAAATTGTTTGCACCTATAGGTAGAGAAACTTAAGATAATTCGTTATTTCAATAACATCGCGTTGGCATATGAACTTTTTGTAACACTTTTAAGGATATATATATATATATATATATATATATATATATATATATATATATATATATATATATATATATATATATTGCCATTGAATTAAGAACCTATTTATATGCCAAAACTTCATCCTGAATAATGCAAACAACACAGGTACTGTGGACTGCTTTTAGGGAAGTCTGTACGCTACCTTGAAGACTGTGGACTGTCCGAACATTGTTGAATGACCGAAACTAATAACAAGTCATATTTTAAAAATTGGATGTGGCTGTGTTGGGGACACGGCCGTTTGTTTTGCGTGAATACGTGTACGTTGACGCGCTTGGACGCCTCGAGGTTTTGTTTACGTTCCCAGCCCGGCTTCACTCGATCATATGGGGTTTTATGGTTATTAGTGGCTTTTGAGATGCTCTTTCCAACCGTATACGATTTCTGTATTTCAACTAGGCTTTTTGACGAATATAGGTCGAAGTTGTGTTACGTTTCTTAATTCTTTATATTAAATGATAACAATTTCACCATAACCACGCCACATAATTGTTTTTATACACGCAATCGATTGATCTTGACGACAGCTGACGATTGAAACCTAAACGAGCGTCGTAGCTTCTCCTAGTCAAAAGTTATACTACGCGGAAGTTATGAGACGCGGCGAAACGAACTCAAAATTGCGCGCCCCCCCCCCCCCCCGGGGTAGGTCATCTCTCACGATGCTTCGCAGTCCTCACTCAGTGTAACATATTCTTTGATCCTTTGGCAATCGAGTGATGTAATCTAATATTGAATGTAGACAATATCTTTGTAGCTGCTATGCCAAACTCTATCCCCCGATTTTATCATTGGATATTTTGGATTGCCTCCCACTATGGTGGCAAACTTAAAGACGCATTCACTTGAAAAATATACGATATTTAAAAAAAATTGCCCTTTTACCGATCTGGGAGATTTCAGAAACAAAAATTCTCTACTACATGTAACACCAAGTACACTCACGAGCAATTGAATTAGAGATATGTTTCTAGTAGCGTGTAGCACCCCGTTCTGCCCAGATGACGGCAGTGGTGCAGCATGGCATGGACTCCTCAAGACGCTGTAAACGTTCAGGAGCCGTACTGAACCCTCCCATAATACACGAAGATCGATCGGAGCAAGGATTCACAGCGCGCACATCCTTCTCGACAACACCAGAGATGTTTTCGATAGGATTGATGTCGTGTTGTAGAGTGACCTCTGAGGCCAGGCAAGCAACTTCAAGTTCGCGGAGTCTCGTTCCAAACACTCCGTCACAATTCGGGAGCGGTGGGCTGGTACATTTCCTTGCTGTAGGGACAGGTCTCCCGCAGGGTGCTGTTCATAAATGGGTGCATGTGATCTGCCAGCAGATCCCTGTATCGTCTGCCAGTGATAGACGAGGGCATGTCTACCAGGGGAACCATTTCATCGCACGTAAAGAGTCCCCATACGAGGATACCACCACCTTTGACCTGAACTGTGCTCTTCTGACACGAGGGATCCATCGCTTCATGTAGTTGGTGACGCACTCATACCCTGCCATTGACGTTTACCAAAGTGTGCCTCAACTCATCGTCAGGCGAATTTTTCTGATGCTTTGAGGGTCCAACGGCCAAGATAATCGTTGAGCCTTGCGTGATGCGGTGAGAGGAGGTACGCTAGAGGGGCGGTGGCTTCTGTACCTCATAGCGAGGAGATGATTCTTGATTGTATGGTTGCTCAAGCTGATCGCTATGGTACAACATTTAATGGCGAGAGTTGTGGTGCACCAGTCTCACCAGTCTCTTTTTTAATCAGACATTTGGTAGAGAATTAAAAATAAGTAGATTCGAAAATAGTTAAATATCAAATTTACGGGCGCCCGGACGAATTGCCGTCTTCCTGCACTCATAACATCAGAGTGCAGGATTCCCTTAGAAATGT
The DNA here is from genome assembly GCA_029891345.1 of Dryococelus australis. Lineage (NCBI taxonomy): Eukaryota > Metazoa > Arthropoda > Insecta > Phasmatodea > Phasmatidae > Dryococelus > Dryococelus australis. The sequence continues at coordinate 284,414,185 of CM056993.1, forward strand.
TCAGACCCACATAAGTAGTAAAAATCCCATGCAATTGTAAACCTTTCAATTTTCCTGTAGAAATTGTTCTCTTGGAAGTGGTTTCCATCATAAGTGAAAGTCAATTAAATAATACATTAAATTATGATTACAGCTATAATATAGTAGATAGGTTAAATAATTATTAAATTTTAAATTATATGCTTCCTTCTAAATTAAATCTCCCTCCCCTAAACCAAATAATTTAACTTAATATATTGGATTTCATTTAACAGTGTGCAAGCTTTTCATTGGAATCAATTTGGGTTAGGGGGAATTAAAACGTTGTCCAAAGATTCTCCTTTCGGCTACTACCAGATAAATGGATTGAGTAATGTTAAATAGGAGGTCCATTAATTTTATTTTGTTTTAAATATATATAATAGAGATCAGTTATGGCCAACAGCCGGGTACTGATAAAATGTAATTTTATGTTCTGTTGTGCTGCAACATGGCCTGTCTATCCGCTGTTAACAACCTAGTTTACCGACGGCGACCCCTGTCATCAACACGTTGTACGCCACGACAGGTGTCACTGGCGACGGTGGTTTTAACCCGAATCCAAGGACTCACGGTACGCTGTTGACACGGTGACCCGTGCAAATCCCGGCGTCTACTCGACCTCGGAGATGGAGTGCCCCATATATCTGGTCTCAACGATCTGGCCAATATAAAATGCGCTGAAACCCCCCCCCCCCCCCCAAAAAAAAAAAAAATTCTGTGCTCATCTCATACGGTCAGTATGAGTTCTGGCGGCATGCCAGTCACGTGTGGCTAGGCATTATTCCATTCCAACGGGGCGACCTGAGCACCATTTCGTCAACACGGCAGGTGTGTTTCAACTGCTCATGAGTGCAAAATGAATTTAAAAGTTAGGATTAATACTTTTTAAGCGATCATTTACTGAAATATAATATTTTTTATTAAGTTCCGAGTTATGCTACGTATGAATTTCTCGGTTGAAGTTATTTAACTTTTGGGACGCAGTGAAAATTAAGAAAGTTTATATTTAACAAATTTCATTACTTGAAACAAATACTTCTACCAGTCAATGAGCAGAAGTGTAAAGAACTTCATACAGTGACGGTGAAATCACTATCAGGACCAGACATACGGAATAAACTGAAGTGAATGAGATGGTTTGGCTATAAAATAACAGCCACTTATCTTCTTTTTAGTAACAAATATTGATATTCTTATAAATATTGCTTAAATTTTTTTTACAAAAATTTATTATTGAAAACATAAATAAAAAATAAAAAATTAAATAATGTCGAATAAAGCACTTGGTAAAGATGGAATTTTTCCCTTCCCCAAATCTACCCCAATATAACTTATTCCAAATGAAATACGTCGTCTCCGATCTTACTAGAGTACTCTACTAGCTCGATATTTTTAACTACGTGATCAAATGCGGTTTCGTGGTGGCACAAGGTATGTACACTTGGCGGCAGTAATTCCTGACCGTCCGAAGATGTGAAAGAAGAGATAACCTTGGGGAGCAGATGAAGATATATACAAAGAGCGTGGCGCGAGTTTATTTGTCTTCACGGCGAAGGTTAATCTTTCCCTGTGCTGAATCAATGTTTGGCCGCCCTGAAGATGACTGAGCACGTTTAGCAAATATCAACAGTCTCTATTCAACACTGCTAACTTATCCCACGTATTCCCGCCAGCAGAAAGAATGTGCACAACTCAAAGATTGATCGCGTACTCCAACACTTCCCATGCTTACGGCAAGGATACTTATAGAATACTATTTCTTTGGCCCTAACTCTGTACGACTCTTAAACAATGAACAATCTAGGCAGTTTGTTATTGTACTATACCACACTTTTAATTTATAAAGTAACAATTCTTCGTGGAATAATGCAAATTGATACAAAAAGCATGTCGATTTTGAAAGATGCACCATGTTTCCTACGAGCTATGTTTCCTGATCACAGTGAATGATGGATGTTCATATCCGTGCAGCTCATTTGCATTATTGTGACGGTTATGTATTACGGTTAAAGACGCGCGAGTTTGTTCCAAGAAGAGCTTTCCACTTCACGAACTAACAAAAGTTAAAATTACGTGAGTCCAAACCCTGAACATATACAGGTACTTTTTCAATTGCAAAGTGGATGTAAATGGTATTTTCGGGGTTATCAAAATACAAAAAAATAAAATAAAAATAAATTTGTTGTTATAGCTAGCTCGAGACTACTGGAGAAATTTGGAAAAATTACTTGCCCGCAACTGATAGTAGCTTAACTCTAACACTAACTGAGGCACTTAATGTTGGCAGAAAAGAAGAAAATTAGTTATATTTTATTAATATCTTCTTAGAATAATAACGTTAAAAGATGAAGAGGACTTGGTCAGCACTTAACAACGAGGTATTGAGCGTCAGTGGAGGGTGAAATGAAGTGCGGATGTAACAGCAGTGGAATGCAAAGGCGATAGAAAAGTGTCCGCCACGTTGCCCATACTCGAAAATTCGGGGTGACCGAACAGGGAATCCAGGTCGGTTTGCCTTGGTGGGAGACACGTAGTCTGACTACTGTACAGTCGCGGCCCCGTTAAAAAGTTAAAAATGTTTCTGTATTTTTCATACACATGTGGATGGAAAATAGCGCGGCAATAATATACTTAGTTAAATTTCTAACAATGTCACACTTTGTCTTGATTAGCGCCTAGATACTGGCAATGTCGTCCAGGACAGAGTTATCTTCTACGTATGGCGGAAGGATACACAGTACGCAGAAAACAGAATCTAAGCTGGTCTTTCGCAAGTTCGGTAACCACGAACGAACTACGAGGGCTGTTCCGAAAGTTCCGTGAAACAACAACACTGCGTTGATTCTATGGGAACGATTCTGTGACTGTCGCTCTTGAAGACAGCCTGTGGTGTGATATGTCTATGTGAGTAAAACCAACATGCAATGTTCGTGTTTTCCTTCGCTATGAAATTCTAACTGCAATTGTATTACAATGTCGGATGAGAAGGCTAAAACATTAATAACCAGAATTATAACAATATTAATTAATATTAATATATTAACGTCTTGCTAGTCCGTTTGAGAATTGCAAAAGCCAACAAATACCTGAACTACTTCGCGAAAAGTGGTTATGTCTTCAGGATAACGCTAGGTCACATGCGGCATCACAGGTTATGGAAACTATGGAGTAAATTGGTAAGAGTCAAGACCTCCCTCCAAACAGCAGCGATCTCGTGCCCTGGGATGTCTTGGGATTTCTCAACACTTACACGAAAGCGTTAAGAGGAACGAAGTTCCAGCACCGATCAGGTATTGAAAGCTAGCAATTAAAATATTTCACACCAATTCTCATAAAATTGTCTGCGGCATGTGTTTCAGAAGCTAGTGCGCGGCTTGAAACTGTGTATAAAGGGCGAAAGTCACTGTTTTCTGAAATTAAACCAACTCTAAACCTCTCACTGACTCGGACTCCGAATGGCGATCTCAGTACACGTACTTCCGGAACAGCTCTCGCATGATAATATTTACTTATTTAAAGAGAATAGTCGCCCGCGGTGGTGTAGTGGTTAGACTACTCGCCTTCAACCGGGTTCGATTCCCGGCGTGGTCGCTCCCGGATTTTTGCGAGCGGGAATAGCGCCAGACCATGTAGCCAGTCGGCGGGTTTTCTCGGTGATCTCCCGTTTCACCCGCCCTTTCATTCCGGCGCTGCTCCATACTCACCTCTCTGCACCCTCATCGGCTCTCCGGTATTAAGAAAAGGCTCGAATATCTTCACTCACTCACTCATTCAAAAAATCATAAAATTGAACGCAACATTCGTTTGCATCGCGAAACGAATAATCATCTGAATGAAATACTACCAATTAGAAATTTAATTAAATTATCAACCGGCTAGGTGATAAGTGGAATGAAACAGTGCGTAGATTTAGTAGTTTCAACGTAGTCGTTTGTAAACGCCACTGTTTTGGAGAAATTCCAAGTATTTCAATTCTGGTGATCAATTTAAAAACGAAAGTGTTTAGTTTCCTTGACCTAAGGTTATTTATACTGCATGTGTTAACTAAGACAGTATATTTTCACCTGAGGAAGGGAACAGATCGCAGTTCTTGAAATATTGTGAGTGGCCTCTCACTTGTTTGTTTTTTCTCACTTGCGTTGTTGTGTCTCACCATACTTTATGTGAAGTATTTTATTTCGTGCCATTCAGTTTCAGACTGGATAATAACTCTCTTTGGTCGCTATATTTGCTATAAAATGGTTTAGTTTGCATTGCACTGAGATCGATAGCATTTTTTTTTATTGGCATTTACAGCTTATTGGACAATAGCGAGTGCTATTTATTACCTTACTACGGCGAAGACAAAAGGAGGGCAGTGTTTTTTCGCGTGTCTGTATTTACTAGTGTCCATTATTTCCACTCTAGAGCCCAACCGTAGGACCCATTTTGATTAATGAGGTTTTGTTGAATTTATCTTGACGCTGTGGTTGACACGGGTTAGTTGACGCCACGAAATGGACAATATGGCGGGCGCGAGCCACAATAATGTTGGGCTCAATTTTTTTTCGAACCTCAGTAATATGGGAACGAAATAAAATCTTTTGGTAAGAGAAGGTTCGTCAAAAACTATATAGGTCTATAACTATTATACCTAGTAATACAGTATATCTGTACGTAACAAAGATCTCCACTTGGAGAACAGAAACAGTCATAATATCGGACTTATTGGACATCCAAAGAAAACTCTTGGCAAAAGTATTCCGAAAATTATCAAAAATTAAGGCTCACAAATCGAATAAGAAAATAACAATGAAATATATGTTTAAAATAAGTTACTAATTCTAAAAAGCATCGAGCCTGGAACGACGGTCGAAATAAAAATAGCTTCGCAGGACCAGCTTCCATTCACTTTTAACGTGCAGGCCTACTCAGCAGGTATAGTGTTGTGTTTTCAGCGAAATTCTTCGGTTAAGTTACTTCTAGGCCAGTATTATGCATCCACTCAGGGGTCGATAACGAAAAATAGCTGGTGAATATGCACAATATTTTTTCCTTTGTCATAATGTTTATAAATAAAAAACTTGGTACCACCAGCAATGCTATACAGTGCTACTTCCGATTATACACAGTCGAATCACATTATTGTGACCACTCGCTAGAAGTACCATCTGCAGCTCGTAGCCCATAAAGTATGGCCGGTAACGCGGGTTGGTGAAATGGGTACAGAATGCGACCTACAGGCTGGCTGTACACATTGCGCTTCCTGCTGGCATGGGTACACTCTAAATAGGAATCAGTTATATTTTACTGATTGTGAGTTGAATCTGCTCCATCCGGAATCAGCAGAAAAAGAAAACTACTAATCTCTTCAGCTAAAATAAATCCACTAATTCAAACAGTAGAAGATCAGATATTTATGGTTGATTAATAAAAAGCACAAGTATTTAAAACTGTGCATTACGGTTTGAAATAAATTAAGTACAATTATTTTGTCGCAAAACAAAATTATTACATGTACAAGAAAATTTCGGAAGTGGTTGGTATCGAACCAACACCTCAAAACGCAAAATGTTCTCTTGTTTCTTTTAGCTGGCGTTCTACAAACTCTACTACTTTGCCACTGAGATAAATGATATCGCATTTGCGTGGAAACATAAGTTTACAATGGCGTAGGGCTGTAAGTTTCGTAATGTGAAAGTACTTTATGGTGTCGAAATATACACCATATTATGCGTACGTAGGTACTTTTCTTTGTAAGGCTCGAAATTCATTCTAAGTTAAGTTTAGTTCAGATTGTGTACTTTAATAGAGAAATATAGTAGATTTAACGGTGTTGGTGTTTTATATGTATCTGCGATTTTACAATGCAACGAGATTTTACAGAATGAAACTGTAATTTTGAAGAGACAGATTGTCTAGTAATAACTTCGCTAATTAGACAGTGGAACGTTAGAAACAATGCAATATTTTATCAAATTTGTCGTTTCCTCTTTATTTGATATGTTAACTTGCAGAGACACACAAAACTTTTGTGGGTGTAAATCCACCTTTCTTAATGAATCGCCGCACTATCGAGTCAGTAAAATTATCACTGATCTATCTGTCACTAAAAATAACAGTTTAAATCTGTAGTATCTCGTTGCATTGTAAATTGGCTTATACTAATGGCCATCGATAACCTCATACATTGAAACCACTATATTGATCTTTTAAAGCACAGAATCCGAACTAAATTAAAGATATATTTACTTTCGAACTTTCAAATATATATACTTGCGCAGAAAATCTGTATATTTCGACAACGAAAAAAACTTTCACATCACGAAACTTACAGCAATATTTGACATTACATTTTGTGTGTTCAGTGCCCATAATACGAGCACACATTAGGCAGCGGTAAAGTAGGGCAGTGGATATGGTTGATCATGAAAGCTTCAGCATGCTTTGCTTTATGGACGGAGGTTCGAGCCCAACCACGCCCAAAAACGTTTTTTTGTAGACAATGTTTGTGTTCTGCGACAAAATAAATCGTTCCTAAATTACATAACATAGGAATGCTCTGTGCTTATTTATTAATAACAACTATAAATAAGTAGTTTTATACTGCTTGAATTATTAGATTTCTTTTGATTGATGAATTAGTGATATTTTTTCTACAGATTCCGGGTGGAGCATTTTCAACTGACAATCAGTAGAAAATAACTGATTCCGATTTAGAGTGTAAGCGAAGGGATTTAACCGAGATGCAAAAAAGGATGATCGTCAGCTTTCGGGCCAAGCGGAGCAGCATTTCGGAAACAGTTGCGTTTGTGAACTCTCCACGTACCCCTGTGGTGGAGGTGTATCGTGAGTGGACGAATAACATCACTGGGAATAAACATCGTGGAAAGTGCGAGCTCCACGCGCCATTGATGTCCGAGGTGAACGTCGACTACGACGGTGCATGAAGGCCAACCGACAGACTACAGTGGAATAGCTCACCGTCGAAATGAACCAGGAGGCACCCAGATACGTGTCTACTGCAACAGTTAAGCGAACTATTCTGCGAATCGGGCTCCGGAGTAGACGGCTGGTGACTCCACCCATGCTAACACAGGTGCATCGACGAAAACGGCTGGAATTCGCTCGACAGTTTGGCGACTGTACCGCTGCTGATTGGTGACGGGTAGTCTCTACGATGAGTTACGTTTCCAGCTGCATAGAACGAATGGACGTCAGCGTGTCTGGCGAGAATCGTCGGAGAACCGACACCCTGCATCCATTGCTGGACGAACACATGGCGGCGGGGGCAGTGTTATGGTCTGAGGAATGTTCCAGTGGTATTCTCCAGGTCCTATCATCCGTGTGGAAGGTACTCTTAAACGATTTGTTTATGGATCCATCCTCAGCGATCACGTCCACCCGCAGATGATGATTGTCTTTCTTCGGGGGATGGTATCTTCCAGCACGATAATGCGCCTTGCCACACGGCTAGAAGTGTCCGCACGTGGCTGGAAGAGCGCGATCAGGACTTCAAAGTTCTTCCCTGTCCCTCAAAAAGCCCTGATCTCAATCCAATTGAACATCTGTGGGATCACCTCGATCGCCGTGTTCACCATATGTCTTCTCCGCCACGTACCCTTCAACAGTTGTGGGACGCACAACAGACAGCATGGCTCCAGATACCAGTGGATACATATCAGCACCTGACTGAGTCACTGCCAGCTCGCCTAGCTGCTGTCCGTGCTGCGAAGGTTGGTTACTCTGGGTTATAGCTGGTGGTCATAATAATGTGAGTCGACTGTGAAACTATGCGCCATGTGCTTTTGATTTCCATTAACATTAGGAATTGTATAATGGTACTAAGCAGGACTTTATCTTGTCTAGCATAGTATAGCCGATTGACATACACCCATAGGTGGATAAACGATTAACCACACAAGGGTTTTGCTTTTTATTGTGAGAGTTATACGACACTAAAAATTAAACAGGAGGTAACAAAAAAAAGTTATTTTACAAAATAACCACTACGGCAAAAAGTACATTCTAAATCTGAATCAGCGAAAATTTTACCATTTCAATCAGTCAAACGTATCTGAGTGATACAACAGCCACTTCAGTGTATTTAACTGATAAATCTGTGAAAAATTCCACATTTCCTTCACTGATTGATTCAGTAACATTTCGCACTGATCCGTCAGTCATTTTTCCCACTGTTTTCTTAGTGGTTTATTTTTTGACTGATGGGCCAGAGAAAAATCTGAGCAACTTACTCCGTCTCTAATTACACTGACGAACAACATTTTTGTGTCCTTTATGAAATAAGCTAGGATCTATCAACTTTGTTGCGCTGATTGCAAATATAGCATAGAAGTTTAATTTTAGCTCTAGTTTCTATAATACACAACCTCAAAGGGGCAATTTTCATGATATTAGGGATTTCTTACAACTTCAACTGTTCAGGGTGGCAGCACTGTACGATTGGATACATAAGTCATCTGTTTTCATTTCTTAACCTCATTAATGTTGTGTATTATTTCAGTAAAAATTAAATACTAGCTCTAGTTTTTATAATAAACTGCCTGAAACGGAAAATTAACGAGATATTAGAATTTAATGCAGCTTCAGCTATTAAGAGTCGTAACACTGAACAAATTGACACATTAGACATTTGTTATCAGTTTTATAACATTGTTGTTCTGTGAATGTTTCAGTTGACATCTCGTAACCTGTTTTGAAAGTGTTAAGTGAAGAATTGGCCAGAGAAACGTTTTTTATGAATTTTATGACTGCTGTATACAAATATGCCTCGCTTTTGTGCAAACAATGTTGACAATTTTTATGTGTGTGGGGAAGTGACATTTGCGGGACAGAAACGTACTATTACTCCCTTAATACGAAATGCTTATTTTCTTTATTTTGGGTGCCAGATTGGTGACCAAGATAAAAGCTGGGAGCCTCACGTTTGCTGTAACAATTGTGCTTGCTATCTCAGAAACTGGATAAATGACAAAGGACGCTCTATGTCTTTCACTGTGCCGATAATATGGAGAGAGCCTAAATATCATATTACAGATTGTTACTTTTGTTTGGTGACTCCCCTTAAACAAGGGATTTAAAAAAAAGAAAAAGTGGACAGTGACCTACCCTAGCCTTCCATTAGCAGTACGTCCGAAACCACACGAAGATCTTCTTGTACCTGAACCACCAGACGAGTATCGTCTTGAGTACGATGAAGCAGAAGTTATCACAGATGGGCCAAGTAGTTCAAAAGACCCTGAGTTTTCTGTTGATTTATCCTCTGCTGACCCACATAAAATAACTCAGAATGAGTTGAGCGATCTTATATGGGATCTGAAACTTTCCAAAGGTAAAGCAGAAGTTTTGGTATCAAGATTGCAGCAGTGGAATCTTCTGAAAGTGATGTAAAGATATCTATCTACAGGAATAGAGAGAAAGACCTAACCCTTTTTCCCCCCTAGTAAACTCCCTTGTTGCATGCAGCAACATAGAAGGATTAATGAAGGCTCTCAATATAGAGTACGATCCGCAAGAATGGAGACTTTTTGTTGATTCTTCAAAGCTGGGTTTGAAAGCAGTTTTACTACACAACGGAAACGAGGTTCCATCAGTTTCTATTGGCTATGCAGTGTACATGAAATAATCTTCTTATTCGAATATGAAACTCATTCTCAGAGCCATTAAGTATCATGAATTCCAGTGGCAGATTTGTGGGGACCTCAATGTGGTTGCTCTTTTACCAGGCATGCAGTTAGGGTATACAAAGTTTTGTTGCTTTATTTGTGAATGGGACTGCAGGGCACGTGCTTTACATTACACAAAGAAAGACTGGACAACCAGAAGCCTTCTAGAGACAGGTAAAAAAAAAAAAAAACATGCAGAGTGAACCCTTGGTTGATTCACAAAAAATTCTGCTTCCACCTCTTCACATTAAGCTAGGCTTAATGAAAAACTTTGTTAAGACCATGGCCAATAATGGAGAGGTCTTTAAGTATCTGAGAGCAAAATTTTCTCGGATAAGTGAAGCAAAGTTCAAAAAGGTGTCTTCGTTGGTCCACAAATCCGCGAACTTTTTAATGATCCACAGTTTAATGAAGTATTGCATGGTAACGAGAAAACAGCATGGGAGAGTTTTAAGAATGTTTGTAGTAATATTTTGGGAAATAAGAGGGCTGACAACTATAGAGAACTTGTAGAAGTCTTGCTTTCTGCTACAAGAAACTTGGCTGCAAAAGTCTCTGAAAATTCATTCTCTACATTCTCATATGGAATTCTTTCCGGACAACTGTGGGGCTGTCAGTGATGAGCATGGCGAGCGATTTCATAAGGATATATCATAAATGGAAAAAAACGTATCAGGGAAAATGGAGTCCTTCCATGTCAGCAGATTACTGCTGGACTATCACCAAGGATGCTCCAGAGGTGATCTACAAACGTCAATCAAAGCGAAAGAGCAGAACAGACGTTTAAACTGCCAGATAAATCAAGTGTGGTTCGGTGCTAGAAGGATCAAACTCAATGTTTGTCTATTTTGAGTTAAGTGATTCCTAATATTGCAAAATGTAAAACGTGGCAAAGTTCAAATTTGAGATTAAGAAACACTATGTGAGTAACTTACTTCCATCTCCATTTTCCACAAATATGGTTTGCAACGTTATCACTTCTAAAATCAAGCCACAGATATGTATGTTTTTGAACTGTATTATACTTTACTAAAAAAGTATGCAAAATATTTTGTAGTTAACAGCATTTGCTTTATTGACATTGTTACTTGCAAGTGAATTTTAAACGCAATTTTATGTAAACAAAATTACGCATTTCTTACAGTATAACATTAAAGCATTATTTTGAAAAACAAAGCAAAGTAAAATTTTTATTTGCCCTATTTATTCTTATTATATGTAACTAAATGCAAAAAAGCAAAAATTATACATTATACAAATTGTTACTTCAAATTTGTTGATCAGTGTTATTTTTACTGGTGTATCAGTGAAACTGCATGTAAAAATTGTCGTCGAACATCGTTTAAAAATGGCCGCTAAACAACGTGTATCAAGTGAAGTAACAACGAACAAACCAATAAAACTAATAGGAAATACTTTCTAAAATGTGTTTCGTCTTTCAAAAAGCTATTTTATTAGGTAATATGAACACACAGCCTTTCACTCCGTATTTACTTGTTTTTATTTCAATTTCATGAAGGGTAGTCGTCACAGCTCAATGTTTGAAGGTTTGAACTGCATTTAATGTGGTGCAGAGAATGCACTCATTTTTAACAATCCTAACGGTACCAATAAAATAAAACACGAAAAGTATGAGCATACAACTTCAAACTACACGATTTCGCAGCGGAAATATAATACACATATTTTCCTCTCGTAATTTCAACTTGGCGTAGTAGCTGAGATGGCAAGGCAACGGCCTAGAGTCAAAGAATGCGACAGTTTAATTCCGACCACCTGCGGAACTCTTTTTACTTTTTAAATTACGCTAAATTGCACAATAGAAATAGTAAACTATCGTAAATTTCACGTAATTATTTGCCTACATCCATAAAAGCAACATTTAATTCGCCACTGCAGTCGGCCGTTACTTATTCAATCGGTGAAATTGTTTCACGTCACTAATTCAATCAGTGAAATTTTTTTCACTGAAACAATCAATAGTTTTCCGCTGATTCAAAGTGGAGCCGTTTTCACTGATTAGAGTAATCGAATTTCACTGCGAATCAGTGGTTTCCCACTGATTAGAATTTCCAGTGTATATGGTTTTATTCCGCCGTGGTCTGAATTAAAGTTTTTTCGTGCAGATTGCGCATACGTGAAATGGTTTGTTTTATAAACGTGCATTACCAACAGAGTGCCACCCAGCTCGCACGCCAGGTAGACGGGCTCCTGTAATATTGTCACAAATGCTCAGACAACCGGAGACCAACCATTGCTTGGTGTGAAAGAGGAGTTTGACGCGGAAGGGGATAGCGAAAGCCTCTACCGGCGTACCGCGGGGCCTGACCTAACCTAAAGAGCTGCCTGACCCCGTTGAAGAGGTCAGCCGGTGGCGACAGAGCCCCGTTGTCCCCAGCGAGCCGAGATCTTCCATTTGTCCCCGCGCCAGGGACTTTCGCCGCAGCCCAGCGACCCGCGCCGACGATAACCCGGCTCGCGAGCCGCGCCGCAATTAATACGCGAACAACAGACTGGGCGAGGTAAGGTTCCGGCACGTCGTGCTACGTCCGCCCCGAATCATCTCCCCCCCTCCCTTTTTCCCCTTTACACTAGGGGCCATTCATACCGGGTGGGTAAGGTCTCGCGTTATAAATAGTCCACAAGTTCAGCTCGACCGTGAGATACGCCCGACCTAGCCGCATCGAGTATCGACAGAGGCGAGGTTCACTCTATAGTGCACGGCAGACGTCTGGACTTTAGTGATGTGCAAAATCGAATAAAAACAATTCGGATATTCGATTGTTGCAGTGTAATCGAATTTTCGATTTCTGTCTGTGGTATTCCATCATTCGGATAAAAGTTTTCCTACTCGACAACAGATGACACTAGGCGCACTACAATATTTATGTAATTTTTCAAGCTCATCAGCAATTTATGTTAAACTTTTTTTTTTTTTTTTTTTTTTTTTTTTTTTTTTTTTTTTTTCCATTTTTGTATAAAGATTAAAAATTTTCTCTTTGCATTTTTTCTTTAAACACAATTTAAGTCGAATTGTACTCACAGGAAGCAAAATTCCACCCAACATTCACTTTGTTAAATGAAGAATGATTCGCTTCACTCATACGAATGTTTATACATATCTCCAAGAAGTGACCGTTTCATTCGAACATCAGGGAAGTGAATGGCAGCTCCTGCAATAACTCTGTTTCTAAAAATAAATTTTAGCAATTGTTTTCAGTTTTGTAACTTTTCGTGAATTGGAAAGAGCTTTTAACTCATATCAAAATAGTCGAGAAAATTTTTTTATCATTGAAACGAGAACAGATTGTGAATATAAAGATAATAACGTAAGAAGCCTTCTGTCTCATTTCCAAAGGTTTACGACAGCTCCAGAATACACATTAGGACGAAAAATGATCGAGAACTTAAAATGATACAATTTTAAAATACTGCTAAGCAATATAACTTATTATGAAAATAAGTGTCATAACTTCAGCCAAATACGCCATTAATTTACTCACTTCAAAAAAGTACTTTCGATCTGTTAACTTGTAGCCGCATTAGCGTTCGTTCCTTTCGCTTAAGATGCAATCGGAGAAGCAAACCGAATATTCGGAATCCAAGTGATCGATTCGATTTCAGCCGAGACTATTCGGATAAAAATCAATTTCGAGAATAATTCGGTTCTGCCCGTCATTACTGCATATGACTCGCGTTTGGGGAGGAGATGCGTCCTTACAGTCGACTTACGACGGAAAACGTGTTCATATAGGCTGTTCACGGTACAATGATCACTTTTGAAAGCCCTGATTATGGTCTACTTGTATGCATATTGCGTATTCTTCCACCTCATGCAAAATTAACATTGCCATGAGCCTCGCCACTTTATTCATGCGTCGGTCAAGTGCAACTGTGAAATTATTACAAAATGAAATGTTTTCCAATCCTGCTCATTTTTACACTTCCATGCATTAAAAAAAAAACAGAAAGTAAAAGAAATAATATAAGTTATCACAAATTGTTACTTGGCACTTTTTATTCGACTTTAAAATAGGAACTACTTTCCTTTCATTGCTACCAACTTTACTGGGCGTATGTCACTCAGTTCGCCTGTTAAAATATATGCAGGTAGAGATAGTGACTTTTTTCTAAGGTTGATTTCAAAAGTGCTCACTTTATCGTGAACACCTTTTATAGGCTGTTCACGGTAAAGTGAGCACTTTTTTTATTCAAGCCATAATTTATTCTTTAGCTACCTTTTTAAATAAATATTGCCATGTAAGCAATAAACGCATTGTGTAGATGCCACCGTTCTGGAAAGTTAACGTCTAATGCTAAATATAAATATATTTACTGACTGTTATTTGAAATGAGAGGGCTTTCAAAAGTGCTCACTTTATCGTGAACACCTTTTGCCAGAATGGACGAAGGCATTTTTACGAAACGATTCATGGTCGTGGTCTACGCATCGTATAGAACATCCTCGACGTGTGGATAAGAAGAAAATGAAGGTGATTTATTTCGTGTCGTGTACACGAGGCTTTCAGCCAATATATTTGGAGGAGAACGGCAAAATACGAAGTGATTTATTGCATTTAATAGCACATCCTGTTTATAAAAGAAAACCTTAAGTTCTCGTTTTCATTTGCCGAATTAGAAACTACGTCTAAATTGTACGTAATAAATAGTTTGATTTTAATATTCAATTGTATTATCATATTTTGTATTATATTATTTACAAATGCTGTGTAGTTAGCACTTAAAGAACAAGGACCAAAATAAAAATAATAGAAAAGTTATTTGCTAACGGATCACTATTTCACTAAACTCAGGTTAATTTCTAGTCCTGTGTGTGAGGTTGAACATAAGACGAGTCCATTCACTATGAACCACGCATTTTTGTAAATGTTCTATGACGACCTCTTTTACGTACACGGGCCTTTACTGCTGTTGCCGAACATTGAAGACCGGATGTTTGTGGGACGGAGCGTCATGCTGCCGGGCCGTTCTGTTTTTCGCTCAGTTAGAGACTGGTCCGTAACGAGCTAGACACTAGCTAGCGTGAGGGAACTTGTGTGCCCAGATGGCTAACAGGCACAGGGATGTTAGATGGCAACTCGGAAGTCCTGGTACTGACCTCACGAAAAATTGGTACTCTAGACGAAAAATTTTTACGCCATGCAACTTCACACGACAAAAATAGCCCAGCCACTATTTTGTGCATTCTGGTTATCAGAGAGTTTCACATCATTTTTTTTTTTTTTTTTTTTTTTTTTTTTTTTTTTTACAAAACGCACAAACACTTTAAGGCATGCAAAAATTTTAACTACTATAACAGAGCTTATTTACATTAAAAGAAAAAAGATTGAACATTTTATTTTTCTTCTGCATTTAATTAAAAAAAATGTAAACTCTATGTTAATAAAAGGTGAAATCTTATGCACATTTATTCCATGTAACTATACACTGGTACGTAAGAAAAATTTATGTACTTTACTACATAACAAAATAGTGAGAATACTTCAATTAACTGCAGTGAATTAAAATAACATCTTAGCAAAAATCAAACTTATTCGAATACAAAATCAAGATCACTGATGCTCCTGTATCCCTTAGAACCCTCGATTTGTTTATTACAAGACACTTGAAAGGTGGTCGACGATTAATTGAAACACACTATAGAAGTAGGCTCTAGATTCAAGCTGGATCTCTGGATCTCAGAAATGTATTAGTTACTGTACGTGTTGCCAACAGTCCGCGCCCGCGGCGATAATTGATGACGCAATACTGAACAACCTCCATGACACGAAACGGAATACTGGATGCGCAGATTCATGTTCAGAAATTCAGATCAGGTGTGCTTTGCCCCAAGAAACTTTTTTGCAAAGTAAGGTACTGGACTCAAAAACTTTTGTGGCGTTTTCTGTTACAAGTGATCGCAAATGCTGAAATCTTGGTATTTTCGCGTATCAGGACAACAATTTCTTGGTACGTAGTACGACACACTGAAAATTGGTACGTGTACCAAGAAACTGGTACTTCTAACACCACTGCTCAGGCCAGGAAGCTCAGTGCTGATAGTATAGCAAATAAATATTTTCTCCGCCAAGTAACTCTGGTGTCGCGTGTGTGCCGGATTTTTCCGTTCTCTATTGCTACAATTTCTCTCTAGAAATTAAGTGGGTTAAACCAGGTCCTTTAAGGGATGTAGTACATCTCACAACAAATTGATAGCGCTTACTGTTTACAATAAATGAATGCAATGAATACAATTTATAATTACCTCAAATAAATCAGTGAAATTAAAGAACTAACAACAATGAGAATAGACATTGTACCGACATATTCAATTATTTTATAAATAAAGTGTCCATATCTGACAGTTCCAATATTTACAATGAAATCCGTATTACATGTCCTCTCAGTCCCACCTCAGTTTAGTCCATGTCCCGCCAGTCCACAATGTTATAGACTTCTTCGAGCGCCCTCACGCACAGTAGGCTTTACTAGCCGGGTTTCACACCCTCTCGTCCATTCACACCAACAATACTCGTCTACCGTCGTCTTCTCGCACCTCACTTCGCTTGCGCTTTGGCCAGATGACCTCTTCCAAAGACTCCCCGCAGTCCCGCTGTGGCTTATATTTATAGGTCACAGGCCGTCATCCAGATATTTCACTTACTCATGCACTGCGCCGAGCGTCCTAATTCCTGGAATATTCTTGCGCCTCCTACAGATTACAGCTATATTTATTTCGCTCTTAAATTCAGTAATTTTTTTTAAATATATTTTTGGCGCTAAACCAATTTGTCCACCTTTTGTAAACACAATTTTAGTAAGTAAACAATTCGGGCCAAATACGAATTTTTTTCACACAGATAAACATTATTTCTCAGTTTATCGCCAGCTTAAAGGTGATGTCTTTGGAACATCAGCACACATTGCTGCGGCGATTCTCTCTACGACAAACTCTCCCATAAGGAATCTCCCTGTGTTCTCAACCTGAGTAGAATAAATCTTAGCAGAGGTAGGTAAATTTCACGTATTATTTTGGTAACAGCTTAGACTTGTCAGTGCTTTGTATGCTAGGGGCATTAGTATTTATTCATTAGTTGCTCGCATGGCGAGGGTTTTTTATTACACTTAGCTGCGCGTCATACGGAGATTTATGGGCTATTCACGGTAAAGTTTTAGGCTTAGACATTAACTTCCGAGTGTGGTGGAATATACGCCCTGTGTGTATTACTTACACGGAAATATTTATTTTAAAATAGTGGTTTAAGGATAAAAAATGGCTGAAATAAAAAAGTAACTAGGGCATCAAAAGTTCTCACTTTACCGTGAATAGCTAATATTATTACTATCACTTTCCCACTTGTTGGGAGTCCATTATACGTGGCATAGATAGTCGGGCGTAGCGGAGTTGACGATATTCTGTTAAAAGACTGTTCGTGGTTTCTTCACACTTCTGGAATAAAAAAAGAATTGTAAAATCACCCCATGCAGGCTCTATGAAGAGTTTAATTGTTTCCTAAATATGGCAACTTAAAAATTGTTTTATACTTGTGTTAACATTAAAGTAACTTATTTTTGCTTAAATTATACTTTCAAACTTTTTTTGCATGAGGCGGAGAAATATCCTGGGAGTAGAACAGCAGGGCTTCAGAAAAGTGGGAAATAAGCGTGAATGGACTATAGCAGTTGGGTATAGGGGTACTTATTTTCTGAATTTCTTTTTAAACACGAACAAATTATAAAAACCAAGAATTCAATGTGGTGGGGGAAGGTGACCCTTGAAGGATAATTTGACCGATTAGTAAGGATCTGCGAAATGCGCGTTATTACTTGAAGACAGACTAGACTTCAAACATTGTGATTTTGTATTGCCTTTGTCATTGGACTACAGTTTGTTCGGACACGCCCTGGATGACTTTGAGCAATAGGAAGAAAAAAAAAAAAAACGAGAGGCTGGTCCAATCACGTCCAACCAAGTCGGAAGGGATAAATTTGTCATCACAGCTACAGAAGCCAATAAACAAGGGGCACTGACTCTAATACGTATAGGACGGTGAATTTTAGCGTGCTGCCGGAAAATAAACGCGAATTTTGCATGTCTCTACGGCGATTAGAATGGCCGACATTTTTGAACGAAGAGCAATGACAAACGGTGGACAGCATCACGCACACGGGTGGGTTATCGTACGCGTCTGTACGGCAGCAGTGGGCAGAACCGAACAGGACAAATTAAAATGGCCCCAGTCCCCGGCTGAAGGCCATCACTGGTCTTAGTTATATTTATTAAAATGGCCTCAGTCCCCGGCTGAAGGCCATCACTGGTCTTAGTTATATTTATTAAAATGGCCCCAGTCCCCGGCTGAAGGCCATCACTGGTCTTAGTTATATTGATTAAAATGGCCTCAGTCCCCGGCTGAAGGCCATCACTGGTCTTAGTTATATTTATTAAAATGGCCCCAGTCCCCGGCTGAAGGCCATCACTGGTCTTAGTTATATTTATTAAAATGGCCCCAGTCCCCGGCTGAAGGCCATCACTGGTCTTAGTTATATTTATTAAAATGGCCCCAGTCCCCGGCTGAAGGCCATCACTGGTCTTAGCTATATTTATTAAAAAAGAATTCACATTACGTCGAAAGTCAAATTTGTCACGTTTTTAAAATAAAAGTTAAAGAATAAAATATATATTTATAAAGGCTATAAATTATTGATGTTCTATATTAAAATGGAATTTACGTTAAGATTAAAATTTACAATTTATGGTCAAAATCTCAAAATTCCTCTGCGTCCGCCCCTTACACCTGTCGAGGACACATGGCCGACGGCTTGTTGTCATCGTGTGAGGTACTCGTCGTGCTCTTTGTTGTTCGAGTAATGATGTGTCGGTTTCAGTGTTATGTGTTGTTTGTGTTATGTTATGTTTAGAGATGATGGTTTATCGCGGGGAAAGTGGACTGTTTGCTATGATTCAACGTAGTGTACACATGTCCGACAGTTTTCTTTCCTTATGGGCTGTCATGCATGTATGAAGATACTACCCCATTTCACTGGGCCAATGAGGATTGCAGAACGTTCGTGATTGGTCTGGAAACAACTTAGCCGAGTCAAAACCTTGTCCACCCAATCATGAAAGAATAAACTAGAGTGTTATAGAAGATATGTTGGCTCAAAAAATTATTCGCGAATTTACATCATTTCTAGTTATGTTGCGTGTTAATTTGTTCTTATGTCTACAATAAACTGATATATTTCTGAATTTATTCACTGTTGTACTGTTGTGCAGCAGTGGACAGTGGGTGGTCGCGGAGAATGGCTCGAGGTATATCAGGCTCGCATCTCAGCCGACCTTCATGACGGGACTTGAAGCTGCCCCGCCCCATCTTCGCAGCGAGCGCACAATAACCCTACCCTTGGTGCGTCACGATCGTAAAACTTATTTTAAAGAGGCAGGGGACTGTATCGTCCAACTCTCGACGGAATGCAACTCTCTCTCTCTCTGTCTTTCTCCTTGTGGGGTCGCCATCACGTGCCGACGACTCTCAAGGGTGCGCGCTGCGAGGGCGCGTAGTGGTTTATCGCTGCCTTCTGAGGATGGAAGTATGTATACGTAGGAGTCGGTTTCTGACGTCCTCGTATTTATGCCGGGTGGGTGGTCAGAAGAGGGCGTTGGTGCTGAGTGGTCATGCATGCTAAGGCAACACCACACAATACGTCAGTTGAGTTGGGTTGAGGTTTTGATAAGGGCTTAAGGATGAAGTAAAGAAACTGCCTATTGAGCACTGCACCCGACTATACAACATGAAGAACTCATTTAAAAAAAAGTAATACAGACACCATAAAAATGGTCAGAAAAGTGCGATTTATGCTGTATATGGAAGTGGAATGTATATATTTTACAAGATTATAAAATATATTAATAACATATTTTTTTAATGTAAAAAATTTATTTATTAAAATAGTGTGTATTTTTAACAAAATTTAGCGCATTTCCATTATGGATGCTTCAGAATGCAGAATTTGCAAGAAATTCTTCATCATGGAATATCGTCATAATATTTACTATGATTGTGTGTAAGAAAATTCTAATAATAATGTAGGAATGAATTTTTATAATTATTTTTATGTGCGTACATTTGTCACAAACATTTATGGCTGAAACTAATGTAAACAAAGTTGATTATAAAATTGATATGATACATTATTGCTATAATTTTGCTACACATAAACACAGTAAATATTATGACGATCTTTCTCGAAGATGATTTTCATGCAAATTCTGCTTACCGAAGCATCCATAATGGAAATGTGCTTAAATTTTGTTAAAAATACACACTATTTTAACCGATTAATTCTTTACATTTGAAAAGTATTTTTTAGTTAAATATTTCATATTGTTGCAAAATATAGTCTTATTTCATATACAGCATAAATCGCACTTTTCTGACCATTTTTATGGTGTCTGTACTACTTTTTTTTAGTGAGTTCTTCACGTTGGATAATCGGGTGCAGTGTTCCATAGGCAGTTGCTTTACTTCAACCTTAAAAGTGTTGCTAGTTTGGGCATAATTCCCGTAAAGTCGTTATTTGCGCGTTTACGTTTATCTTAGAAAGTAAATACCACGGATATACGACTTTTTGCCAGAACATATAGACGAAAATTATCTAAGCCCGTGCATTTTCGTTTCTATCGCATTAAGTGTATTTTAAGAGATGAAAAATCTTCCTAATGGAGGGGGGGGGGGAATCGCATTTTTAGAGCTTGTCTACAATTTCCTTAACAGGTATGAGAAAAGTAAAATGGCACAGTAGTAGTTTAATTTAAAGACTGTTCACGATAAAGTGAGCACTTTTGAAATCAACCTTAAAAAAACGTCATTGCTCCTACCTGCATATACTTACTCGGTGCACTGAGTGACATGCGCCCAGTAAAGTCAGTAACGATGGAGAGGAAAGTAGTTCCATATCTTAACGTCGAATAAAATGTATTAGGTAACAATTTGCGTTATCTTACATTATTGCTATCGCTTTCATTTTTTTTTAATGCGTCGAAGTGTATACATTAGCAAATTTTTTTAATATCTACTTCTCCAATAATTTTACAGTATCACTTGATCGACGCATGAAGAAAGCGGTGAGGCACATGGCAATGACAATTCTACATTAGGTGGAACACACACAACGTGCATGCGAGTAGATCTTGAACAGGCTTTATAAACGTGCTCATTTTACCGTGAACCGCTAATTTGAACTTTCATCGCTTGTAATGAGGTCCCACCCTTACAGATCTAATTTGCTCAGGAATGCGTAATGATGGAAGCACTGCACGCCGATTAGGCGCATTGCGCTCAGGAGCGATAGGGCGTTGGGCTCGCGTGTTATTGTCGCCCGTATCGCTGTGCCTGAGTGTGAAAAAATTAACTGTTAAAAAACCTGTTAAAACCAAGTTTTTATTTATAAATAACTAAAGAAATAAAAATAATTATAGGAGTAGTTACAGATTTGTAGAACTTGTAAGACGTGGTCGAACAGTCGTAATAAACTTTACTACAAATTAATATCTTTGTATCAATTTATATTAAGTATATGAAAGCTTGGCACAATGTAGAACGTGTAGACCAATCTCATTTGTGCAAGCGTAGTAAGCACATATCTTGCGTAAGGCTCTTAACTATTCTCGCCGAGAGTACGTACAAATATTGACAACAAATACAAATATAAAATAATGAATGTCTTTGTAACCAGGAGTCTTAAGTGTGTTGAAGTACCAAAAATAAGTTTCTATATTTTTAAGATATTTTTAAAATTCTGTGGTATTGCGTTAAATGATAGCCTAATGAATGTATAAAAAATACAAAATTAATTTACAAATATTGATTACGGACTTTATGGAAATTTATAATTATTATTATTATTTGACACGCTGAAATAGGTGCCAGATACGCAAGGGTGCCAGATTAATTTATGTAATATATTTAGATAAAATGTGACGTACACCATGAGTGTGTGAGGGTACCATGTTGTGCGCCAGGTTAATATTATGTAGCGGATATACATAAAATTAGATAATCTGTGTAGGTACATGTAGCCCAGATTAAATGGCAGGACCGTAGACATAAATGTAGTGAATGTGTACAGAAAACAGATTACCTAAAATGGTGTAGTATGTAGACAACTATCACACCATTCTCTTTGATTTGAGTACTAGTATTTACAAACCCTTAGCAGGCTTACCATTAATCAGGAACATAGTGACATGGAAGAATGTCTCCGTTGCTGTCTCTTTAGTTTGTTTCAACTTGAGAGAGGTCAGAATAATACCAGGTATTAAATAACCAAATGTGACGCTAGACATAATTAGCAGGAAATAGTCGAAAGCAACTTCTGCGCTAAGTGAAATACTTTCCATAAAAGTATCACTAGCTCATATTTATTCGAATACTGAAAAACTTCGTAAACACTTCAATCTTCCGCTGAAGACATAATTGCTCATAACTCCACATACTCGTGATATCTCATACAAACTAGCAACGTAAGTTTGTGAGCATAAATATTTCAATAGTTTGACATTTAGAATAAAACGTATACATTTGCTATTAAAGACATAAATAACTTTCTTTTAAGTGGCCGTAACATAATCTTCGGTCATCGTAAATAATACTGCCATCTCTTATAAATCGTAGTGTTTGACTCACAGATCCTATCACAGATCCTATTTCGTAGACGATGTCTACAAGTTCTGCGCTGCGTCGAGTCCCGGGTTTGGTTACGCGTCTTCCCTCATTTTGGCTTAAGAGCCCTGGTACACGGATGTACAGTTATGTAATGTACCACACGTTAAACTCGCGGGAGTTATATTTAATTAATTATTCCCGGATAGGAAGCGCAAAGCAGACCTCTTCTGTGCTTCTTAATAAAACCGTCTTCGCCCTCAAGACAGTCTGCTGTAATAAGAACTGGAACTCGTACTTTTTCCCTAGTAAAACTGCAAAATCCTACCGGGCCTGCGACACTCGCCGCAGCGCACCTGGCGGTAGGAATCAAGTTCGCTGAGCCCCAAAACAAAGCTTAAGGCGAATCTTAAAACGTTCCTCCAATCACGGGTATGTCTGCCTCAGCGCGTCACCTCGTTACTATGGTAACTATCAACAAATTCTCATATGTACGGCAACGTGGCACTAAACCAACATTTTCAAACTGGAAACACATATAAAACTACAAATATATAGAAAATTATTATGCACGATAAAATAACTTGTAAAATAGATAACGTTAGGTGCAAATAGAGTGAGAATAAATATTAGCATGTACCATGAAATTCTATTCAAATTAGAAACATAATATCATATTCTCAACTCCGCATAATAAACAGTGCGTGTTGTTGCGCATAAATAATGTCTCACAAATGTAGGCGTTACAATACAAATGCAATTTTTTTGCATAATTAACATGTTTGGCTGTAGTTATAAATATATTTTTTAATTCGTTAAAATAAATTAAAGAAATTTCATTACAATTTTTTCAGTGGTCACGCCATAAATTTATTTTAAGTTTAACAACACGATTTAAATACAAAAAGCCAGCTAGAGGACAAACCTAATGGTATGCGAACAAAATGACAGACTTCAAATAAATTGTTTCGTGGCATTCCTAAGGTCAAAGAAATACATCAGGTGAAATCAAACATTGTGTTCTTAAAACTTTTTGAAATTTGTTTGGCACAAAATGTGAGATTAAAGTTTTCATAATTACATAATAAAGAAAGAAGTAAAAGTTATTTTTGATCTGATTTTTTTTATTTCTATTTTTTTATATGAAATTACAAAATCGTGAAATACCTTGAAAAAACAGAAAACAGTTTTAGGCATTTGGACAGCCTTAGGGTTGCTTTGCACATTCACGGCCCAGAAGCGAGGAAGCGAAACGGGCAACATTAAACACGTGCGCCTGGAGCCCAGTCGCTACTACGCAAAAGATGCTAAACTGCTATACGCTGTACACGTTTAAGTGAGCACTTCTGATGCCCTAGTTACTTTTTCGTTTCAGTCGTTTTTTATTATTTAACCACGTATTCAAATAAATATTGCCATATAAACAATACACAGTGTGTATATTATACCACACTTGGAAGTTAACGTCTAAGACTAAAATAAAATATAGTTACTGACTATTATTCCGAATGAGAAGGCTTTCAAAAGTGCTCATTTAACTGTGAATAGCCGATATGCACCGTTTCCGTCGTTACGCTGCAATGTTCAAATTAGATCTGTAACAGGGACTTCATTACACGCGACGAAATCACACATTTTTGACTACAGACTTATAGTACTTTTCTCCTGCCTATTAAGGAAATCGCGGAGGCGAGCTGTAAAATTGTAATTTCCTTTACCATTTCACAATTTTGTGTTCCCTTTGCTTACTCATAAGGGGTCTCCCTAGTTTCCATAAGGGTCGTATTGTAAACAGTTTTGCGTAATAAAATTGTTAAAAACCTATTAATAGAGCCCGGGGTATTCCACGTATTGTCGTGTCAGCAGCATGGAGGTAATAGATGATGGAGTGGCAACAGCCTATCTTCTCCACGATTATCAAGTGAAGCCGATTTCTTGTCTGACTTCTTTCAACTGCGCATGCGCAGACCGATTGTTTGTGTCAGCCGCCATATTGTGAGTGGCGAAAGTTACAAAGTAAGCAATGGAGCTTGATTGCATTTGAAAAGAATTAATAGTGGAAAAGTAAGTATTGCAGTGGGTCGTTTTAAAATGAATTTTGACGAACAACAGCAAACTGCAGGGTCAGCACATGACGCGTGTAGAAAGCTCGTTGTGTATACTAAAGGCATGAAATCAATTATGAGAGTGTGTAAACAGAAGTGGTTTATGCGATGCTACTTTTACGCCCTATACCCTACAAAGTAGAACACTGCCACAACTGCGAAACCTGCCTGTGCATCAAAATGCTACACAATATTTTGCCACTATCCGGAATTAATTAAAAATGGAAAACATGCCCGTTTAACCACGCGTTAAACATGCACCTTTTTTCCACTACTAGCCCTGTCCTTGTCTTTCATTATTATCAGCTGCCCGGCTTCACGTTTGTGTCTCGGCTGCCACTCCATAGACTAATGCCACCATGGCCAGCAGGCTAGGCTTTACAGTCGTCTGTACACTCGAGAACCTGTCCTTTGCTTATTGGTTGCTACGATCAAGTGTGGACCTCGTACAGGACTGTTCAAAGCTCACTCACACTACTGCCTCCTGCTTATTACTGGATCACAGTAAAACGGGGCACGTCTAAGGAACTGTCGTCCAATGACAACAGTAGGAGAAAAGAACATGTGTTTGGAGTCTACCTAGCCTCCAAATGAATTCGTGAAATACTCGTGGCTCTACCTATAAAATATTTCACTGTAGATCCTAAATATTTTTTTTCAGGTCAGAAATCAAAGTCGGTCTTTTGTTGAAAATTTATCAATTTGGTTATTGAAACATAAATGTGGTCGTTAAGTGCCAAAGTAAGAAAATATGGCTGTAAGTAGCCAGTCTATGTTTACCATATCTATTATTCAGTAAAACAGCGTATTCAAATATACTGACAGTCTTGTCTCTTTTCTGAACACATTGCTGTATTAAGGGGAATGGTGCATGCAAATCGCATATTTATATAATTTCTATCACAACTTGTTTTACAGAGGATTTTTCGAAATTTTTGGCTCGACAAGACGTATCTGACAATTTTGAACATCATCTCACATTGTTGAAAATTCTCTGCGTTCGTTATTCTCGGAGAACTGATTGAGGATAAGAATGAAAAAAGAATTCTTTCCTTACATCAGTGCTTCGAGAATAATGAAGGTAGTAAATATCTAACAATGTAAAAATATGTTGAAAATAATAATTTACGTCTTGTCGAGCCAAAAATTTTGATGAACCTGTTGGAAAACGACTTATATAAAAAATCGGGTAACTATGCTACTTTCATGCACAATTCCCCCTAAAACCCGGCAGTCACCGCTTAGAAATCTCTGGGATCTGAACACACACGCGAAGCTTGTTTATGATAGTTTCCGTCGCCCACGCAATACTTCTTCACTGCCGGAGGTAACCGTGAGGGGTTGAAAATTTCACTAGGGGAGAACCTTAAAGCTGCGAATACGCTAGCGAACCGAACACCGCCACGTACATCGAACATGAGTAAAGACCTGTAAAATTCGCGTTATTATTTACCAGCAGACTTAACTCCAAGTTACTGTGCATTTGACCGACTTCCGCCAAAGGCCCGCAGTATGTCTGGCTTGCCTCACGAGAATCTTTAGCCAATAATTAGAGACAGGCGTTTTTTCGCGAAAATATTTCAAGGCCAATCGTACTCCAAACACTTTTGTTCATATGCACTTTCGTGGCTGGATTATTTTAAACGTCATGTGCCTCAAGTGTCTGTCCACGAATCATGGACGCTCAGTATTCAAACGTAGAAACAAGGCCAATAACCAAAGGAAGTTGTGAATTTACGTTAGTGAAATCTAGCATGGCCATAATTATTTTTGCGATAAAAAGCTGCCCCTATACCAATGTAACATCATCGGCGGATTGGTCAATATTTTTTATCGAAGTCAAACAGGTAAGTGACTACATTTAAACGACCACTGACTGTGCTCAATTATGTATGAGACATTCAAAAGACTGCAGTGTTGTAAAGAGTAAGCAACGGGGGTGCATCGAATTATCGTACGTTCAACGGTCAGTTTATGCCGATCCATAATAAGCAACTGCAAGCATCCGAGGTACGAGTTCTTACTCCGACTCATTTGGAGTTTCGTGTACCAAGCTCTTCATCAAACACACACCCCCCCCCCCCTCCGACGAGTCTTCATCCACCTCACACACATACAAAATAGTTCTTCCAGGGCTTTTATCGAAGCATTCTTTTCTAAGGATTACAAATAAATTGAATTTTATGTTTTCATTCTCAATTACTTCAAAATGTACCTCAGTTATCAATGATTAACCTATGGTTAACTAATGAAAAATATATTTTCTATCTCTTATGTTTGTGTGTGTATATTATATATATATATATATATATATATATATATATATATATATATATATATATATATATATATCAGTGTTGGGCTGGTAACGAAATGTTTACCTCACGTAGTATCTTGCTCCGAAGGAATGGTTCCTTAACCACCCGAGCTAACAGGAACATTTTCGCCACCACTGTTCTTGACCGAAGAATATTCAATGGCAGGTCAATTGTTTTTTTTTTTGTTCTGCGAGAGCGAAACTCGCTGAGCGCGAATGACGAACGCGTTTCGAAACATTAAACCCTGCTGGCTAAACACCGGCCGAGCAGTTAAAACGTCTACTGCGCGGGATGAAAGCTAACTTTACGCTATTAAAATAACCATTCCCTTTTGAATAGCAGTTACCTTCCCGCTTGACATAGGGTGTCGTACTCCATGTGACTCGGGCAAAATTTTTCTCTGCGCTAGAACAGTCACCTAGGTAGTGTGTGTTCCATATTGTGGATGTTTTAAACGCACATCTGCAATGCTCAAAATTGCCACATTTTAATAATTATTCATTACTCTCGTAGACCATGGGTAGAAGCTACAACACGCATATGTCTGAAAAAAATAAAGAACCACATATTTTCAACAGCTGGGTTTCAAAGCTGTCGGTTTCCTTTACAGTTTTCAAGCATTGCATATTGATAATATTTTACGACATAGCATGTCATGAAGAAAATAATTTAAAGCGTGATCACACTTTATTAAATTTATTATTATTGGCGGATAGTCGTCACTTACACTATCCCTATCTCATACGCTTATGTGTCTATTGTGAGAGGACTGCTGAAATTCCAAAATTAATGCAATATTGCACTCTTGCATGACTTCAGCGAAAATACAATTTCATATTTATCTTCCGGTTTAAAAATTGAAATTTTTCACCAAATATATTCTACTTATTTAATACCGAGAGTAAACAAAGTTATACACAAATCAAACAATTAAAAGTCTTAGTATAAAATATCAAACTTTTTATTCATTCTTCAACTTTGACTTTGTTTTCCCTAAAAAGTTAAGCTTATTTTGTGTAAAAAATATATAGTTTTATTAAGTATAATAAATATCAAATAAACTTAAATGGTAGATATTATCCATACATACAAAAATCTTTCGACCTGTGTCAAGTTTGAATGAAAAGTTTTAGGACTCGGTTTCATATTGCTACCGTATTAAATAAATATTTGTAGAATAGCGGTGCATTTGAAGGAATTACAAGCTAACAAGTAATTTTGCAGCTGAAACCCACCCTCTGTTGACCGTTATTTTAACATTTCCACAACCCAAGTGTAGCAACGATAACTTTTAATCGAATTCATTGATCAAATAGCCTTTAAATGTATTTATGAGAGCTGGCACTGTACGTGTTACACGTCTAATTAATGCAGTGTTCGGTTACAGTGTGTATTTCAGAACTTTGTACAACATACTGAATCTTACAATTGTATATATAATTTCCACGCACTATAAACGGCACTGTCGTTAATTACTAGGGCAACAGGAATGTAAAGAAATTGTGTAAAAAATTCCACTCGTACAAGCTATAAAAACACGAAATCATATGCTAGTGTATATCGATGATATTAAAGCTGATCTATAAGAAAGGTTTTACCACTATGAATGCAGTACATATTTACTGATAATTGAGGCAAGCGAAAAATGACTCGCTTCATTACAAACCAACTTCTTTTACTTATCACAAAGAATAAATTCGTTGAACATTAGTTTCCGAAGAATTTTTCGTAACCCTACAACCGAAATATTGTCCCTGTTTCATGAGACATACTACATTGTTTATGTAGCTATATTTCTATTATAAACTTGACGTTATAGTACTTGCCTCTTAAAATTCATCATCAGTTTTACACATTCCATATCTTAAATTCATAAAATTTATTGTAATGCTCTTGTAGTGTTACGAAAATAATATCGGAAACTGATTCCTAAAGAGTTCTTTGTAGAAATTAAAGTAAAATTTTGTAGTTTATATTTACGAGTACATGATTTAAGTTCTGTTAGTCTCAGTTTTCCAATTTACGACTGTCATATTGGTTCATACAGCACGAACACGCTTACTGCATTGAACAAAGTTTTACTACCGACCTAATCTCTGCCAATACAATACAGATTGTTCACAATAAAGTGCGCACTTTTGAAAGCCCTGCTTATGATCTGCTCGTATACACGTTGTGTATTCTTCCGCCTCATGTAAAGTCAACAATGCCATGGGCTTCAGCACTTTACTCATGTGTCGGTCAATTGAAACTATGAAATTATTTGTAAAGTAAATATTTTACTAATTTACTCATTCTTACACTCCGATGCATTGAAAAGAACAGAAAGCGGAAGAAATAATTTACGTTATCATAAATGGTTACCTAACACTTTTTATTCGACGTTAAGACATGGCACCACTTACCAGCCATCTTTACCATTACTGGGCCAATGTGACTCGGTGCGGCCATTAAAACGTATGCAGGCAGGAGCAGTGGCTTTTTTCTAAGGTCCATTTCAATGGTGTTCACTTTATCGTGAACTGCCTTTACCACAGAATACTCAAGAATATAGAGGTGAAACAGCCGCTTATACCACGAACACAAGCTGCACACGCCAGGAAAATGGCGTCGTTGGTCAGCAACAGTTGGAACGCTATTTGCCAGTCACCAATTTGTAATCTACCCGTCAGCCGACAGTGCAACCAACAGCGAGCCTTTCGGAGTAGCTAACCACAAACAAGACCCATTCTTACAGCCTCGCACAATCAATCGGAGAATAGTTACGTCCACGTAAAAGGATCCACCACGCCATTTCGTTTCTGTGTGCTTATATACTCTGTGATAATACTGAGTGGAAACGGTTCCAATAAATGTTTTTTTTCCTACATAGATTAATGTACAGTGCATCCCGTTTGTTCGAGTAATTTATACTTTCGAGTTTTGCTACGTTGTAGAAAACCTTGCCGGCGAAGTAATGTGTCTTTAAAGAACGTGTATGCAGTAATCTTACGGAAAACTTCATAAAAGACGTAAAGTTATAGCGGAAGTAGTTAAAGTGTGCAATTGGCAAAAAAAAAAAAAAACACTGAAATGCATTGAATAATAATTATTGTTATTGATAGGTTTCATTTATTTGAGCTGTCCACGGTTGTTTTCAGAAAGAGTAATCTCCAAAGCTCTTTCGCTCTAAGGCGAAGTGTAGAAACGACGCGAAATATAAGCCGAGCTGGCGAAAACCTCATGGGCGCGAGACACACACACACACACACAGACAGGCACAGACACACACACACACGCAGGGCCCGCACACGCAACGTCGGTGTATTTTCATTGCGCAGGATGATGATAGCTCCTGGCCATAACACCCCGTTCCCCTTTCCCCCCTCCCTAGGGAAAGTTCTTCATGACCTCCGGCATTTGTTTGCTGGGCCAGTCATCGTCGAAAATAGACAGCTAAACGCCATGTGCCACCCCCCAGTCAAATACCTCATGTCCCACACGCTGCCTATTTAACATGGAAACCATCTCCACTAACACTAGATGGGGATTTCAGGGACATTTGTAACTGAAATTCAGATGTCTGTCATGGAAAAACATGACTGAGCACGAAAAAAAAAACTTAAATATGGTAAGTAAACTATGGACGAGAAAATATATATGTGTAAACAACACTGTAAAATTCCAATAGGGAATACAGTCAAAAAACAGAACGGCAACTAATTATGAACAAGATGCGTATATTTACACAACCAACAGATAACACACAGAAAACAACACAGACTAGAAACCTGCGTGGAAAAGTTAGGACAACACTGACAAAATAAGTTGGAACCAAATGGGACAACACGATAAAGAAACGCACTAAAACACGGTAGTTTTACCAGACACGACGGAACTCAATCCAGGTATGCTGTAGTCAAGAATATATATACACAAAGCCAGAAAATTCCATGAGGGAAACGATTAAAATAAAACAGGGCAGAAAGCTAAATGCTGAAAACTAATATACTATGTATGTATACGAAAAAAACTATATACGACCAACAGACAATACACCGAAGACAACATATTAATACACACATAAATTTTCCGTAAATAGTTTATGTTCTGTTTTATTCCCTCTTAGATTTTCCTGTGTTTTATACGTTCTATATGTATTTTCTCGTCCATAGATTACTTTTCTTATTTAAGTATTCTTTTCGTGCTCAGTCCTGTTTTTCCATGACGGACATCTGCATCACAATGGCGAATGTCCAAAAATCTCCATCCAGTCATTCACCCCCATTGCACTATTCATTCAAAGATCACACCCACTAACACTACCTGCTTTCAGCGGCGCGTTGTGAATTGTTGTAAGGTAAAATGTGTTTTGCTCTGTGCTATACCTAAATGTATGCTAGTTTACACATCGGCCACTCTAACTTAGTAGTGCAGTTGACGTCACAGCACGTTGTGTAATGGTTGCCTCGCCGCTCTCTCGTGAGTGAGCGCAGTACATCCAGTTTCTCCCGGCTCCACTCTGGTTACGGGTTCCTGCTGCGTGCGCCGAATGTGTACAGTGCTGAGAAAGCACCAGCTTACCTTGCAACACTTTACCAC
This sequence comes from Dryococelus australis, assembly GCA_029891345.1. Classification (NCBI taxonomy): domain Eukaryota; kingdom Metazoa; phylum Arthropoda; class Insecta; order Phasmatodea; family Phasmatidae; genus Dryococelus; species Dryococelus australis. Next base: position 284,445,537 of record CM056993.1, read on the forward strand.
ATGACACTGCCTGCTATAGTCTATTTGTGGTTTCATTATACTTTTTGAATCAAACCTTTGAAAAATCACACCGTGTATGAAGTGCTTGATTGCCTCGTAAACATGGCATGTAGCACCCGCGTTTTATACTTCTGTTAAAATAGAAACACGTTAATTTCGGTTAAATTGAAATTTTACTTGTATTTTATATAACAATTATTATATTTCATTCACAACAAATATGAATAGAAAAACTAGGTGAAAATAGACGCATTGGTAATGCCTAGGGACCTGCAAAATTCGCGCTATTATTTAAAGACAGACTAGACTTCAAACATTGTGATTTTGTATTGCCTTTTTCATTGGACTACAGTTTGTTTGGACATGTCCTGGATGACTTTAAGCAATAGGAAAAAAAAAAAAAAACTAATGAGACTACTAGCCCAATCGTGTCCAACCGAGTCGAAAGGGAAAATGTGTCCTCACTGCTACAGAAGCCAATAAACAAGTGGCACCAACTCGAATATGTATAGGACGATGGGTTTTAGCATGCTGCCAGAAAATAACGCGAATTTTGCATGTCTTTAGTAATGTCTAGTAAGAAGTAGTTATTGTGCTAAATATTACTACACTAAGCGGCGCACGATCGTGGTGCGTTGTCCATTTGGTGTGAGTTTGTAGACTCGGTCAAGCTTTGTATGAGGTGGAGGGATATTCTGATATAAGACCTTAGCAGGGCGGTAGAAAAGTTAGTAGTAACCGTGAATGGACTATATTAGTTGTTTGACAACACGGTGCGAAATCCCATTAATTTTACTGTTTCTAATGGCACACCAGCCGGAATGCATTAATAATGTGGTTTACATTCTTTTTAATGTTCCGTAGTTGTGCAACGAATGCATATATACAGTAAAATATTTTGTAATGTTTAGAAAAAACATTTCTTTGAAAACAAATCTCCAAAATTTTTCTCGAAACACGACAAGTAAAATATTACAATTTTTTTTTTAGTTACAAGACACTGTATTACGAATCGTGCAGATAATTTATGTTTCTCCATTCCGAGCAAAGTGGCATAGTAGTAACACACTGGACTGGCTTTCGGCCCGGAATTACTCCAGACAATTGCTCGGATGAGTCCTTCACTACAGGCCATGCTAGATCCCTTCCTAATTCCTGTTTCTCTGAGCAATTTGCTACGTCCGTAATGACCTCGCTGTTGATGAGACGTTAAGGACCTATACCTACCTATTGTCCGTTCCATATAAGCTGTCTCAAATTTGACAGACAATGTGACCAACCTACACAGTCTGTAAACAGTAAATGCTCTCACTCCTACAGTATTTGTATCAGCTGATGAACTGCTGCGGGTTCCGTGTTGTTAGGTTGGCTATTTTGATGACGGTTTTGGAAGTAAATAATACTCGGAACTAAAAGTTGTAATTTAAAATCTTAATTATACATAGAGCATTTATGGTTTAAATTATGTTTCTAAAGCAATATTAAATTTTCTTGGCTAATAGTAACGGGACTTAAAAACACGTTCAGCATTTATGACAGAGTATGTCGACATATACGAAAAGTAAACGTTTCCAGCCAATGGCTTTCCATGTTTATGTGTCCAGCCCGGTGAAGGCAGTTGTGCGTACGCTTTTTTTCACATCGTGTTTATTATACGAATATCTTATTGGTGTTGTCGGAATATTTAATCGGTAGTTGATTATTTTTGTTTGCTTTTCCAAACATAGTTGGTTGTAGTTACCGTTGTAGTGCGTTTTGTTGAGTGAAATGTAATATTAATCGGCACGTCATTAAAACTGCTCGTTCCGCCATTTTCCTAACCGCCTTCCACATTGAAGTGACACGAATATAATTTCCGTATATAAGTTTAAGTTTGTTTGTACCAGAAAACGTGCGCAGTGTTTATTTTACTGAATGATTTTTCAAATAAATTATTTAATGCTAATGACGAACAAACGTGATTTTAGTGAAGTAAACTCGCAAGGATTGCCATAGAAAAACACGTGTTGAAGAGGTTACAACAGTAAGTTTGCATGTTTTGTAAATGTAGTTGTAAACCGTTAATATAATTATTGAAATGCACGTGGCCTGAAAAATGCCGCATTTTCCATACTTTTGTAGTGAGTGAATAATATTTGTTTGTCTAGATCGTAAATTCGAGTGTAAGGTTAACTTCGGTCAAAGTGTGTGCGTGTGTATATTGCTGCATCTGTACGAATACGAACAGTGACGTATGTATCGTTTTTTGTATTTTCATTAAAGTTATAATTTTCGAAGTTAAATAATTTTAATGTTATTTCCATACGAGCAAAACTTTTCACTGCTCCCTCAAAATAATATGCAACTCAAAATTCCACACACTCAAGCTGGAATCACATAGACCCGACCAACACAGCACGACACGACCAGAAACGCAATCACGACACATTTCAATGTGACTATTTGAATTTACAGCACGAACGACACCACGCTCTCGGCATTTAACCTAACTATTTAGAAGGCGTTGATAGGCTACGTTAGTCTCAAAGGCGGTGAACAAGTGGGAAATTGTAATAAATAATGATGACAAATTGGTATCGCTAATGCATATAAAAGTAAAATTATTATTTTTAAGAGTTAGATACAGTAGTTTTCAATTAATTTTTCTTTTAAGCTGCGTATTTACCGTTGTAGGGAGAGCTTGCAATACAATTTCATTTTGCAATGTTCTACATTCTGTGCGTCGTGCCGCGCGACACGACGAAAAATAAAAATAATTTCTAATCCACAATTGCTGGTCGGACGACAGAATCTTGTATTTCATTGGCTATTGGCCGTCATGACATGAACGTTGGGGCTACGTGATTCCGGCATCGTAAGAACATGAAAATAATTCCGTCTCACGAAAGACTCTGCTCACTTTTTCCTTTTTCCCTCGAAATAAAATAAAGATGATACCCTAATTGGGCCCACATTTAATTGCTGTGAACATTTCTTTGTGTTATTATTGATTGAATCTCTAACACTCTGGTTCTGGAAGGTTTCAAAATGTAAAGCTTAGTGGCTATACAAACTTGTAAGTTGCATTACACTTTTTTTAGAACGTATATAACATTTGTCAAGCTTGTTACGCAGGTATACTTGTTAGCAAATTAATTTAAAGGTTTTTCCTGTTTTTAAAGGCAGTATTTGAAAGTAACATAATGGCATATAGGTTTCAACGTTGGAGTCTTTCATAAACGTTTCGAGTATTTTTGTTTTGCAAATTAAAAGCACTCATATGTTTTTAACATACTTTGTTAAGACTATTGTAAGCGTCGGAAGAATTATTCATAAACATGATTTTCATTGGAAAGACAACTTTTCTATATCAAGTAAATTACAACATGATTAATCAAACAATTTTTTTTTCAATTTAAGCAACCAACGAAGGTACTCCAACATCATAAAGAAGTGTCTCATGCATCAGCAGGAACTGCGACATTCCAGAATTTATCGCTAAGGAAGATGAACTTTATGATGTCTTCAATCTTGGGTAGGTGGAGCATCTTTTTAGTGTGTAAGTAACATGTTCGTTTGGTATATTGTTGCTGTAGGTCACATCTGCTTCTCTAGAGCGCTTTGTAACATCTCTGAACTGAAATACAGTTTTTCATTAGGTACCCGAGAACAAGCCTAGGGCTGTGTTCACAATTTTGAGGAGGGAGGTTGTGCGACTGAATTCAATGTAAATATCAACACTGAGTTATCAGAAATAAGTTTTTATTCACAGTATGACAACATGAACACGTAGGTATTTGAGAAAAGTTATTAAAGTATTTTGTATGTAGACCTGCAATATTTAACATTTGAGTTACTAAATGAGAGTTATTAAAATACTGAAATTAAGTAACATTTGCTTAAATATTATTTTGGCTACCTACATACTTTCACATCCTGAGAGTTATAACCACCATAAAAGTATCAGGCTGTAGAGAGTTTGTTGTCATATCATACCAAAATGCTGAATTATGTACTGTTAATGTAGGCATAGCCTGTATGTAAGAATGTATACTGTCTTTGAAAGAAGAAGTGAGAAAAAAAAAAGGGGGGGGGGTATTTCGCGATCTGTGCATACCTGGGGTGGGGGGGATCTTGGTATTGGGTGTTAGTGGAAACCATGCTAAATTTTTATGTTTACAAGAACTTTCTTCAGGTAAGTGTGACAAGATTAGTTGTCATTAATTTATTTCGAGTACCATATATTAAGAAAACAGTAAAATATCTTATTCATTTGACAGTCAAAATACAATTTCATTTTCGCGCATCCTGGTTACAGATTTCTTGCAAGGTAAAAAATGATCAATTTATAGACTTATTACATGGGCTGTTAGTCATTTATATAAAATATTTATAAACTAAAAAAAAAATGGGATTGTTGCCAACCTGCAAATGTTTGAACAGCCCTTCACAGCTTCTAAAAGTCATTTGGGAGTAGGCACATGCAATTTTTTTTTACAAAAACAGGTACTCATATGTTCGTTTGTTAACAAATACTGGCAGTCACATAGTGTTTGTTTGCAAACAGTCACCTTCAATGACAGTTCAGCTGTGGCGGAAGGATACATAGCCACCCAGACGCCAGTGGTACTACTTTCCTAGAACTGTCAAATTTGAGACCACTTATATGAAATGGACTATAACTGTATCTCCATGTTTATAGTAAGTTGGACGCCTACAGTTTTTTCATATTAAAATTTGATTTCAGTTCTACAAATTCCACTGTAAGGTGCTGCTGCAATGTGCTTTAATTTACTTGTAATAATCCTGGAAACTATTTTCCAAATAATTGTTTCTTAAGAATATACATTTTTTTTAGTGTGTTAACAGTAAATGCACTTTAAAACAAGTAGGTATCACTACGATTGCTGATTAAAGTGTTGCTTAAAAACTATTGGGAAATTAAATTACCTGAAAAATGTAAGTAAAAAATCACAAATTTGCGTGGGAAAAATATATGTCCTTACGTGTAATGTAAAATTACCCCACTCTGGAGTAAAATGCACGTACATAGCAATGGAAAATCCCATACATGCATGGGAAAATCACCTTAAGACATGTGGATATCCTCGTCCATTTGTAACTATTTAATAATTGTATTTGATAAATCTTTTACCTTAAAACTAATTTTTATATTTGGTCATACAAGCTGTCCAACATGACTCTTTATATGTAAGGTATAATTACCGCACTCTGGAGTGAAATTGACATACATAGCGGTGGAAAATTCCATAAATGGGTGGGAAAAATACATTACGACGCTTTCATCTCTCCAGCATTGTCTCAACAGTTCAGTGGGAGGACGGGCCGAAGAAACAAAACGAGACGCCATGTTGAAAAGCTGGCAGGACCTATATTCCTCACGGAAAGAATAATACTAAGAAATAAAAATTAATTTTCAGGTAGACTAAATCTGTAAAACACAGTCTTTTCAAATAGGTATAAATAAAAAGATAGTAAAAAAATTGAAATAAGAAAATTCGTAGGAGACTGTGAAAACGGAAAACTTTTTGTTCTCGTGTTCAAAATTCAATATACGCGTTTATCTTTACTCGCATGATTTTTATGACAAGGGAATTAATAAAACACTTTGAAAGGTATTGATCTCACAGCACAAATAAAGCCACTAAGGGAATTCTACACAATCTTTGCTTTGTACCGCACTAAAGTAACTAAGCAATTTGTTACAAAAAATAATTACTATAACTAGTTCCAGGAATGAATAAATCGTCAAGTTGCTCTTAGGATAGAGGGAATGTTCGAGGTAATAATAAAAAAATATTTTAGGAAAATCTTGTATAATTATTTCAATTAAAAATTCTGTAGATGAGTTAAGTTAATTCTTTTTTTTTGCAGTGAAGTACTGTAACACTCTAATAATCACTTATCCTGTTACGCGGTCGTCGTGGTGTAATGGATAGCACACCGGCCTATCGTGATATAGGTAGAGCCACGAGTATTTCGCGGATTGAGTTGTCAGCAAGCTAGGCTTGACAGTCCTCTATACACTCGAGACATTATCGTTTGCTTATTGGTTGCTGTTATCAAGCGAGGCCTGTGTACAGGACTGGCAAACACTGACTCACACTACTGCTTCCTGCTTATTACTGGCTCACAGTTAAACGGGGCGTGTCTGAACAACTTTCGTCCAATCACAACAGTAGAAGAAGAGAAAAAGTGTTTGGAGTCTACGTTGCCTCCGAATGAATTCGCGAAATACTCGTGGCTCTAGATATAGGACCATTGTTCGAGCCCACCCACCAGTAAGTGTCGAGGATTTTAGAGTTGAAGTTTCGGTTGTTATTCGTCAGTGGACATAGGTAGTAAAACAGCTGACATTACTAATACCGCCATGATGTTGTTTAATATAATTTTATTATACAATATAGTTAATATTCCGGTACTTGTATGGGATTTCCCCCCACTTTCGTCGGGTACTTTTTCCGTACGATTAGAGTATATTATGTAAATTTACTCCACATTTAAGAGGTAATTTTATCCTACATGTAGAGGTAATAAGCTTCCCTTATATGTAAGAGAATTTTACCTTAAATTGTTTTTGCAGTGTGATTTGAATTTCGTCTGTCGAATGTACTTTGTTGTGATGTAGAGTATTTGCGTCAGTCACTATTGCTTGTTCGCATTTATTTGAGAATGTATAGAATTAATGCTGGAAAAATAATTGCCTGAGTCAGCTGTATGTAGTTAAATTTAAATGCTGATTGTAATATGTCCACATTGATGATGATAGTGAATTATGAAATGTAGTTCTCATTAATAACTATCATTTAAAGTGTAATGTTCAGAAACTAGAGATAGCTAAAATTGATAATTTATTGTTTATTGTAAATAAGAGAAAGAAATATCGTTATATTTTGGTGTTTATGTTTGCAAAGATTGTTCACACTAAAATGAGAACTTTTGGAATCACTTTGTATCTTTTAAAATGTGTGATACTGTGTGATCCCTCACATATGTGTTTTGACAACCTTTAATTACAATGTACGAGTGTTCAGTTAAATATAATAAATCTTGTTAATATCTGATGTAATTAGCTGCCTGTGGCACTAAACTGCTCACCTATGTAAAATTTTTTCCTGTTTATTCACATCCAAGCATGTAGTGACATTTCAGTGTGTTTCATCATGTTAATTTACATTATGTCACTGTTGATAATTAGATTTTGTGGTTCTGATCGGTCACATATTTTTTTCAGACTTAGCCATATTTAGTGACAGTATTACTCATATTTGATTATTTTCACACTTTCGAGCACATTTGGTTATATCCAGTAGTAAATTTATCACTTTTGGCCAAGTTCAGTTATATTTGATAATATTGGTCATGTTTGGTCATATCCAGTCGCTTTCCGTTACTTTCAGTCATATTTAGTTAAGTTATTTTACATGTGGCCATAATTTGATAACGCCAATGTTTCGTAATTTTTAATCGCACTGAGACGCATTTGGCCATATTTGAGCGTGTCTGATCATGTTTGGTCACATTCGGGTACATATGGTTGTATATGTATGTAGGTCGCAGTTTGTCGTGTTTGGATAGTGTAACGGCGCTGAAAAATATCACCGTACCGATTTCAGTATTTTATTCCACCTAACCAGCTATCCGCTAACTGAGAATGCTCAGCTACCAGGGTTATGAAGACTTAACAGTATGCTGTCCCCTCCGACGGCGAGCGAGGAGCTGACGGGTAGTGTGTCTCCTCTGCTCGACATCGGTTCCAGCACTGCGATGCACCGCCAGCTGACGCCCCTCCCCCCCCCTTTTTTTCACCACACCATCTCGATGGCTCCCACCCTTCATCGCAGTTGGGCTCCGCTAGGCAACCTTCCGACGCGGCGGCATAAGTCATCAACATATTTGAATTAACTGATTTTGTACTTCCGGAAAACTCTCCATACTATTCTTCCATGTTCCTCCACACTCTACAGCACTAAGCTTGAGCTATATATGAAAGTTATGTATTATTTCAATTTTTGTGATGTAATTTTGAAACATAAATTTTTGTATGAAATATTTTTGATAAGAGTGTTAAAACATAATGTATTTATACTCACGTGCCCTTATTGCCACCTTTAGTATTTTTGGAACCTGTTTTCAGGTATAATTGTTTTGAAACTTACTTTTACGCATTATTATAATTAACGCGTTAAATTTATTTTTATATTGTACAAATATTTTTGGGGCATTATATGAAAAAAGAAAAAGTATTTACCCCAATACAGGAAATATAACTATATTTGTGGTTTGTTCATTTCTCACAATTTTGGGGGTAAAAACTATAAAGTATCAATGGGATTGGAAAAACTTTTTTTTATATCTGCTAAACATCTTTTTAACTCTGCTGAATATCTAGAGCTTGGTATGACAGATGGCGAGAGCTGTGGTCAATGCCACGGAGTTTGAGTTTCCTCCGAGTGCTCCTACTTCCGTGACAATAGGTTTAGTTATACTTGGTCATATTTGTGAACGTTATGTTAAAGGTGCATAAATTTGACACCAGGGTGTTAAATTTGATTACGATTGACTACATATAGGTAAATATGGGTCAAGTGAGTGAGTGAGTGAAGAGATTTGGGCGACTATTAACATCGAGGTATTGAGAGCTAATCAGGATGAAACGAGGTGAGTATAGAGCAGCGACAGAATGAATGGGTGTGGAAAACGGGAGATCCTCGAGAAAACCCCTCGACCAGAGGTATCGTCCAGCACGATTCCCACTTGCAAAAATCCGGCAGTTACACGGCCGAGGATTGAATCCGAGCAGGCTAACTGCTCAGCCACCGTGGCCCCTAAATTTGGTTAAAGTTAGTGGCATTTTGTCTAGTTATGTTGCGTGGTACAAAATTAAGTATAGGATATTCACGGTAAAGTGAGCACTTTTTAAGGCCTTGCTAAATCTTTACTTTAATCCAATTTCTATCTTTCCAGCACTTTTTGATATAAACATTACCCTTGTTACTAATAAACACGGCGTGTAGATTTTACCACTATCAAAAGTAAACGCCTGAGGCTGCAAAACAATACACGTATTAGTGGTAAATGTCTGTTGAGAGGACCTTAAGAAGTGTTCACTTTACCGTGAACAGCCAATATCATTTTTGTTTGCAACACCTTAAACCGTAAATTAAAGTGGGCCTGAAAGAGTTAAAATCCTCTTATCAGACATTCCTTCTAGTCTATGAATGAAATATGGTCATAAATACTCCCGTTGAAATATTCTACTTTCAAAAATACTATCTTATTTAATTGTATGATTATTTGCAAACGGTAGTGATTCTTTTTACGTCTGTATTAGTTACAATAAGAAAGACCAGAAACTCGTCTCAGTGCACTGTGTAGAATATAATTATTTATTGGTCATTTCTCTAGGAACTATGACTAATTGTATGAATAATGAAAAAGTATTACAATGAGAAAAACCACTTGTTGTGAGGTTGGGTTTGAGTGCGGGTGTAAATACCGCAGTCCCACGGAATTAATATTCACCAACAGTGGCAAAGCCCTTATTTGTGTTGTTCCTCTTTGATGGCCAATTTCGTGAACCACATAATAATCCGACTTGCAGTTCACGTAAATCTGTGAGCATTTCGATGATCCTCATTCGTGTGGCCAAAATCGAACGTCACAATCACAGTGAGTTGGAGTGAGCAAAGCTATCGCATTTTTCTATAGAAAATTTCCTTATATCTATATGCATGGAAGAATTTTTCCCCCGCTTTAGCTATATTTCCAGTTTTCGAGAGAATGACGTCCCACTTGTGTTCATGCATCGTAAGTTTTCATCCAGTCTGCTTGTCTGGCAAGGCGATGCTGCTATAGAATTGCCTCTGATTGTTTGTTGAAGTAATATGTTCTGTGTGCCAAGTCACTAACTTATAACGCATTATAAGTGAAAGTAAATCTCAAGAGTACCTAATATTGTTTTCTCTGATACTGATTTTTAAATACGCGTATAATTATGTAACGATGTCCAGAGTATGATTTAAAAAAAAACATAAAATGGAAAAGGAATTCAAACCTGACGAAGAAGGTTGTTCGAATAGTTGATTGATGAGCTGCCTACTGCTGCCATACAAGTTAGGGATTAGAATAGAACCGTTTACAAGATCAAATCCAGAGTTAAAGTTGGAAGTTTAATAACTTTGAACGACTTTGGAAAAATTACAGTATTTGAAAGATTTAGTTCATTATCTACGTTATAAATATATATGAAATATAATTTACAAGTTTATTCTAATAAACATAGTAATTTTATCTCCATAAACAAATATAATGTATTAAACTATAGAGTTAGAGTGTGTAATAAACTTTAAAATGTGTTTTATTTTTAATTACAAAAATATTTGCTAATCGGAAACCTGAAAACATAAGTAACTTCACTTGTTATTCATAAAAATTATTTTACTTCCTTTTTTCTATTGCTTTGTGCAATTCTCATTAGGCTATTGCTATTTATAATTTGGCAGCTTATAAATTTTTTTTTTTTAGTATTAATACAGCCGTGGATTTTATGCGAGTAACAATAAAGACAAATTATAGAACATAAGTGTAGAATAATGACTTTTTAAATACGAAAAAAAACCCATGACTCTTTCGTATATTCGTCAATAGCTGCATTGCAATGACAGCATCAAAGGGTTTCTTAATCAGATTAATCTTTCCTGTATAAGGTGGGACCTTTACTGTAAATCTTAGGCCCCAAGTTTACATGAACAAACTGTAGTACATAACGATACTGGTAATGATATAGTTTGTTATTTACGAAGAAGAACCTGACACGCAGTAGATTTCCAGAGATTTGCGCATTGAATTTCATACTTTTAACCATTATAGTAGGTTGTTGCATCGTTTAACATATTACACGGTCTTCAAATTGACTCGGAAAACGTAGTGTAACATCCGTCCCCTAGGAATGCACCACCTAGTAGAGCATTTAACGCAATGTAAATTTACTGAGAAGGAACACCAACATACTTAACTCTAGAAAAGTAATGCTGGGAACCGGTTGCTTGTTCCCCCGGTACCTCAAACCAACCTGCCTGCAGACGTCGATGTCTCAAGCGTCTTGCAGCAAGACGAGTTGAGCATGGGATAACGTTGTGCTGAGGGAAGACATGATGTGTTTGGCATATATACTCGATTGGCAGCTCACATCTCGGTGCGTCTAAGAAGGTCGGAGATTGCCTCTCTTTTCGAGCAACGTCTCGATTATGATGTGCGGGTTATCTCTGGATGTGCACGAGTGAGGGATAAACTAGAAATGACTTGAGCATATATGTGATGTTTTTTGAGAGTGGGTATAAGGCGGTGTTTCTGGTGATTTATCAAGCTAAGGCGTTTATGTACAGAGTGTTGCACTATATAATGTTTGCCAGTAGGGACAATTACATTATTGAAATGATAATGTACTAATATATCGATAAATGGTTTATTATTTGCACCAGCGACTATAGCACAGTGAAGTGACAGTAAACCATGAAAGACCTAGCTGTATACAATTTTCTAATACTGTAAATGCATTGGCAAAATTTCATTTAGCACTTTTATTTGATAAAGAATTCTAGTCTTTCTAACCTGGCCATGCTCAAAACCCTGTAACAATAACCGTATATATGTTGTAGAACAAATGATTTTACTATTAATGCAGGTTACGTGGCTGATTGTGTAAAATTTAAAATATAAAAATTATTTGCAGACGGTGCCATCCCAATATTAAAATCTATAATTACGTAAGACATATAACTGTATATAATACTTATCACTGACCAGGAATTAACAGAATATTAAACTTATATCACTCTTGACACCAATGCTAATTGAAAAGTGAAGGTAACTGGGAATTAACTAAGAAAATCAAATCAGTTCTAAATGAAAAGACGGTTATAGGCTGTTCATAGTAAAATGAGCGCTTTTGTAAGACCTCCATAAGATCTACTTTTATGCACATAGTGTATTCCTACACCTTGTGTAAAATTAACATTACCATTGGCCTCATTACTTCGTTCATGCGCACGGTCAAGTGAAAATGTGAAATTATTAGGAAAGTAAATATTTTACAAATCTGCTCATTTCTACACTTTGATGCATTACAAAAACAGAACGCGGAAGTAATAATTTAACTTATCACAAATGGTTACCTAATAATTTTTATTCGACTTTTTTGTAAGGTTGATTTCAAATGTGCTCACTTTATCGTGGGCAGGCTTTAATTATACGTGCGGCTTACTTCCAGTATGCCTTCCAGTTGCTCTCGACCTGATTAACTGAGGTGGCTTACCTCGTCTCGCTGATGAGTCTCTGGCGAAAGAGCACTCGCCATGTAGTCTCACTCGCGTGGTTGAAAGTCACTAAACGCACAGTGGCCGAATGCAGCAGGCATTCTTTCACGTGTGCGCGAAGTGACATTCAAGGCGGCTGACTGTACACTAAGAAGTTTTTGTTTTATAGAACAAAATCGTGTTTGGCGCAGCCAAGTAAATTGTTCGTACGTAGTCTATGCAATGTTTTGTTTTCGAAACCGAATTATTTCGATGTTCTTATTTCGTGATACCGTTCCGGATAACACGAAATAAGTGAACCCCGCCCAAGTTTCGAACCTAGATCGTATGCAGCCAAACGCTACGCCTTTGCAACCTCAGCCGAAGCGACTGTTGGTTATAAGGCTCTTGGCGGTAAAATGAGCACTTTTGAAAGTCATGCGTAAGATATACTTTTATACACGTTGGGAGTTCTACCGTCTTATGAAAATTAACGTTGCCATGGGCCTCATCACTTTATTCATGCGTCGTTCAAGGGAAACAGTGGATTTGTTACAAAAGTAAATGTTTAAAAACCTGGTCATTTTTACACTTCGATGCATTGAAAAATAACAGAAAGCGAGAGAAATACATTTTAAGTTGTAACAAATGGTTACCTAACACTTTTTGCTCGACGTTAAAATATGGAACTACTTTCCCCTCAATCGTTACCAACTTTACTGGATACATGTCACTCATTGCGCTCGTAAAAATATGTGCAGGTAAAAGCAGTAACTTTTTTTTTCTAAGGTTGATTTCAAAAGTGCTCACTTTATTGTGAACAGTCTTTAACAGGGATGTTCTGAAACACACGCATTTAGAATATACTGTGCACAAATTAGGGATATACGTAGCAGAAAGCGATCTGCATTAGCCAAGTTATTCCCTCTACTGGCGCATATACACATTTCATGTCTAAAGGCTGTTCGCGATAAACTGAACACTTTTCTAAAGCCCTGCTTGAGATGTACTTGTACGCACATTTTTTTAGTTGGTAAGTACACAGAAATAAACTGGCGAGGCGGTTACTCCCTTCGATGCGAGCGTACCCATTCTCAGATTGGCTGCACGAAGGTCTGGGGATGGGCATCGTGTTCCATGGGCTACTGCGTACTGAGGATGATATCCAATTGGCCGGGGGGGGGGGGGGGGGCATGGCTGAGCAGTTAGCCTGCTTCCCTCTCACCAAGGCGATCCGGATTCAAGCCAAACTTCGGGTGTAGGTTAATCACGAAAAAAAAAGTTGAAAACCTTTATACGACATATGGTTTAAAATTAATTCTAAGGGAGGTACACATTTTTTGAAGTTGTATTGGAAGAAAGGCTTTATTACAGTACTTCTGTAATGTACTTCTCTCGGGAATCTTCCCCTCATTTTAATAGCCACAAAATTGTGTTAATGAGTATCGCGCGCAGTGATGGGTAGTTCACGAACTACCAGTTCATTTTGAACTGGTCTTGAAAAAGAACTACGTGCATAGTTCACCGCGACTTAAAAGAACTAATCTCTTGTGATATCGGTCAGTCATTCTCTTAGTACCAGCAACTACGCCAGGCGCACCACAGTGTACCACTGCGCATGCTCCGTCTTTCGTCGCTCCCTGCAGCTCCCCCCCCCCCTTCCCCGTCGACTATATCTACCAACATGACTGGCCACATCGCAACGTGCATACTTCTTATCAATCTGCCTCTGTCTATCGGTATCTCTGTTTCAGGACGTTCAGAACTGCCTAGAACTGTAGGGATCGCAGAGCAGACCTACCTAGTTCAATAGTGGCATTAGTCGCAAATAGGTCGGGAACTACACGCACTAAAGCACTAATTCTTTAGCAATTAATTAACAAACATCACTTATTTGCTTCTCTTTCCGTTTGACGCTTGCTTAGATTCTTCTGAGGAGGGGAAATGTAACTGTGAAAGAGGAAACAGAGAAAACCTATCCAGTTCTCAGGCCGAGATACAGAGAAAGACCCATCTAGTTCTCGGACCGAGGTTACACTTGCGCTCTGCAGTTCCCCAGTACGCGTGATCATTCGACTGTGACCTATATAGTTCAAAAGAACGGTTCCCAATGAACTGTTCTCAAATGTGACTAGTTCGGAACGACCTAGTTCGTTCTAGTGAACTATATTTCCCATCACTGATTGCGTGTGCCCCACCTGCAAGGTATTGGGAAATGTTATTTTGAAAGTAAAACACGAATTACTCGAAAATGATGAGGTTTGGGGTATTTGCACAATGTGACATATTTGTTAATTTTTACATTTTTAGTCTTCAAATCCCGAACATGCTACCGCGTCATGGATGTTAGTTCGAAATAGGGGTAGTAATAGTGATTATTTTCGTGAAATAATTTGATGACAGCGACAAGTGTTGTGGTATTTGAAGATCTTTGTCCAGTTAAACATTATGCAGACAATCGCTGTTCCACTTTAAATATTATCTCCAATATTAGCAATACACAAGTGTTCCAGGTACAACTCCAAAAATGTGTACCGCCCTTAGTATTCACATTCGACCTTAGGTTGTATATATGTTTTCAACTTATTTTTCCGTGATTAACCTACAACCGAACTTTGTCAGTCGAATTTAGATACATCCTGAATACTTGCTCCAGAAAAAATGTTATGCATTTGCATAATTTTGTAACAATTTTTCTATGGAGTTTACAATAACAAAGAGTAAAAATGGAAATGTATTTGCCATTGAGCGTTCACAAGCAAATTTTTTTCCAAAGACATGCAAAATTCGCAGCACGCTAAAATCCACCGTCCTATACGTATTCGAGTCAGTGCCACTTGTTTATTGGCTTCTGCAGCAGTGAGGACACATTTTCCCTTTCGACTTGGTTGTACACGATTAGGCCAGCCTCTCGTTAATTTTTTTTCTGTTGCTCAAAGTCATCCAGGGTGTGTCCAAAAAAAAACTGTAGTCCAATGACAAAGGCAATACAAAATCACAATGTTTGAAGTCTAGCCTGTCTTCAAATAACGCGAATTTTTTTGTAGGCCTGTACTTATTTCAATGGAAAATCATCACAAATATAAGTGCAGAATAAATGTAGCTGTCATTAAATAAACTTTGTACTTCTTTCCTTTTTTTTAAGATAACTGTACAGATAATCTCAAAACATAATATTTTGAATAAATCCTATTTTGTTATTACATTTAGTTGTCGTATTTAAAGTAATTAATTGTGTAAGACAATATTTTCCTAAATAAATTTTTCGACAAGGTATTAAACAACATGTGAACATATTTCGTTATTATTACACTCTTGGGCGAATAAACAAAGTGTATTATTTACGTAAGTTCTAACAAAATACAAATCCGAAAATTTTATACATTTATGTTTATTTCATAAAAATTGCAATTATCCCACATACTTACGTGCAAAACGAAAAAAAAAAAAAAAAAAAAAAAAAACCGGTACACGTGCGACACCATTGCACTGGCGGCGGAGAATTTTAGTTGCCAAACTAAAAGCATTGAGCTTCCCAGCCTGAATAAAATAAACCTACATTGTTTATTAGCGGTTTCTTAACACTTTGACGTGAACACTTCTTTAAATTTGCAACCATAGTGGGTGGCAACCCAGAAAATCCGATTGTAACAAAATCGGGGGATACAGTTTGGCATTGCAGCTCCGAATCTATCGTCTTCATTCAAAATTCAATTACTCCACTCGACTGCCAAAGGATCAAAGAATATGTTATGTTGAGTGAGGACTGCGAAGCATCGTGCTAGGGAGCGGGAGGATGGGGGGGGGGGGGGGGGGGGGTGGTAGCCGCCGCAATTCTGAGTTCGTTTCACCACTTATCGTAACCTCTGCGTAGTATAAATAACTCTTGACTAGGAGAAGCTACGACCCTCGTCTGAGTTTCAATCGGCAGCTCTCGTCAAGACCAGTCGATTGCGTGTATAAAACTATTTGTGTGGCGAGGTTATGGTGAAATTGTATGGGTTTAATGTAAAAAATTAAGAAAAATTAACACAATGTCGGCCTATACTTGTCAAAAAGCCAAGTCGAAATACAGAAATCGTATACCGTCGGAAATATCATCTCAAAAGCAATCCAGTGATACCCATAAAACCGCCTTATGACCGAGTGAAGCGATGCCGGGAACGTAAAATAAACATCAAGGAGTCCGAAAGCGTCAACGTAGACGTATTCACGCAAAAACAAACGGCCGTATCCCCAATTGAGCCACGCCCCATTTTTTTTAAATGAAACCTTTGTAAAAATTCCCCTTGTATGACGTGTTTGGCTGTTCCCTTAATATGTCATGTACCGCAAGCGTTTTATACTTGTGCTAGAAAAATTTTTCTTATTTTCGGTTAAATTTTTCTATTAGATATGTTGTGTCCGTAAATGGTAATATTTCCACATATAAATAATATGTTAAAGACAGGGAGGAAATAGGCGTGTTGGTAAAGCTCAGTCGGAAATCGTTCTTATGCAAAATATTATTACACTAAGTGCTCAAGAAAGCGGCGCGCTGGCACTCTCGTGGAAGTTTTCAATCTTTGTTTGCACGAGGCAGACGAATATCCCGGAAGTAGTACTTTAGCAGGATTTCAGAAAAGTTTGAAATATACGCTATTCGCGCAATAATCAAAGATTTTTAAAGCCCTTTTTAAGATGCATTTGTATGCACGTTGTGTATTCTTCTCCCCTTATGTAAGATTAACTTTGCCATTTGCCTTATCACTCCACATTCATTCGCCGGTCAAGTGAAACTGTGTAATTATTAGAAAAGAAAATATTTGTCAAATTTGCTCATTTTTACATTGACATTAATTAAAAAAAGCAGGAAGCGAAAGAAATAATTCGAGTTATCATAAATGGTTTCCTAGCACTTTTATTCGACGTTAAGATATGGAACTACTTTCCACCCATCATAACCAACTTTATTGGGCGCATGTAACTCAGGGCGCCAGTTCAAATATATGCACGTGGGGCCAGCGACATTTTTCTGTGTTTGATTTCAAAAGTGCTCACTTGTTCGCGAACTTCCTTTAACCGTGAATTATTGTATAGCCACACACTCGTGTGTGTCTCAGTTTCCGTGCAACAGGTCGGATGGCTGGCTCTTGGAAGGGGGGGGGGGGGGGGGGAGGAGGAAGGATACGCGCATGCGCCGCGGAGCCGGCTAGTACCGGCGGCCGGCGTCCCGGCGGCGCACTAGTTGTCCGCCCGACCCCCTCGCAGACGGTCGCCGCGACGCAGCACGTCGCCTGCTACCTACCGCGCGCGCGCCCTACTCGCGTCTGCGCATGCGCCCTGCGTGCTCCAGCCCCCGGACCTGGCCCACACTCTGCGTCGTCCCACCGTAAGTCCGCTTCTTCCTCTTCCCGCCAACCTCTGGCTGCTTTCGCCGTTCCTTGGCGCGCCTTCCCGCTGACGCACAATAAGGGGCCCGCCTGAATTCCGAGGCCGAAAAGCGCGGCAAGGCTCTGAACTGGCTCTTGCCGTACTGCGCGTAACCATGTATAGGCTGTTCACGATAAAGTGAGCACTTTTGAAATCAACCTTAGAAAAAAGGCACTGCCCCTGCCTACATATATTTTAACTGGCGCACTGTGTGACAAACGTCCAGTGAAGTTGGTTATGATGGATGGAAAGTAGTTCCGTATAACGTCGAATAAAAAGTGTTAGATAACCATATGTTATAAATTAAATTTTTTTCCACTTTCTGGATTTTTAATGCAAGTGTAAAAATTACCAGATTTGCAACATATTTACTTTACTAATAATTCCACTGGCTCACCTAACCGACGCATGAATAAAGTGATGAGGCTCATGGCAATGTTAATTTAAATAAGGCGGATGAATACACAGCGAGCATACAAGTAGATATTATGCAGGGCTTTCAAAAGTGCTCACTTTACCCTGAATGGCCTATATCGAAGTTCAATACATACTCCTATCGTAGTTTCGATCGTGTCCGGGTAGTCTGTTTTAACATACGGTATGCTTAAAAGACGGGTTTTTTTTACAGGTGTTCGAAGTCTTCAAAATAATATTTGCTGTATGCGTGTTTTATTTATAAAGTACCACATGTCTTCCCCGTCTGGAGTATTTTTATCTTCGTTGGTAATACTTGTGCGGAAACGTTTAATAGTTAGGTTAAAAGAAACCCATTTCAGGCACCAGTTAGACGGGGCCCTTAAGGCCAATGGTGCACGAAAGCCGTGTATTTACATTAATTTTGGTCAAAAGTGGTGTTTCAGGGAATTTTTCAAATTTTTTGTCACGGTAAGACACAAAGAATAATTTCGAACACCTTCATACATTGATAGATATTCACTACAATTACTACTATAGGAGCACTGGTGGAAAATAAGAAAGAATATTTTATTTCTTATCTTCCACCAATGCTCACAGGTAGTGAAGGTAGTGAATATTTAACAATGCAAGAAGTTGTTGAAAATAATATTTACGTCTCGTCCTGCCAATAATTCCGATAAACACTCTGTAAAATAAGTTATAACGAAAATCGGGTAAATATACTGCTTTCGTACACCACTGGCCTTAGATATAGCGAAGTGGAGCAGCATTCCGTAACGCAAATTCCAGCCTCACACTTCACCAAAATGGCGTCACCAGCCAGCGAATTTTTGAGAATGCTGTTTGCCAATCAGAGCCTGGCGACGTAAAAGGGGGAAGTGACATAAACTAACGCTATGGAGTTCGATAGTATTTTTTAATTTTACTGATGCCTATGCAGGATGGAATCTAAATCAAACTGAACAACTATAGCTGTGGTTTAATCACGGTGACTGAAGGAGAAAACATGTAAACCACTTATGGATACACATATTTCAAGTTGGACCTGTATAACTAGTTTATTACCAATATGTACCGGAGAAAAAAATTTAAGATGGAACATTGAGTATCTGGATGTAACGAAAGAAATATCTGTAAACACCACGACACCTGCTGTCATTGTTATCAAATTATTTCATAGAAATAACTACGGTTATTAACCTTGTTTCACTTAATCCTCATGACGCTGCGGCATACTTGGGATTTAAAAGATGGATCATTAATCCGCATGTCACGGTTAACTTTTCACTTTATCGAGACACTCAGCGTTCCGTCTCCTGTAGTTGTATATATGTTTTCACTTTTTTTTCGTAATTAACTGGCAGTCAAAGTTTAGTGCTCTAATTTAGAAGCACTCTGTAGAGAAAAACGAAGGAAGGGCCATTGTACAGGAATTGTTTTCACTAACTATAAGAGCAAATATTTTACCGGAGTGGTGTATTTCTGTCGCACTGTTTCAGACACCGTACATTTATGTGTATTATCGCTGCGCAAGATGATACGCGAAATAAATACACCAGTATTTCAAAATAGTAGCCCACAAAGTAGGATGAGAGTAATATCTAGGTTCACCCTCTTTTAAGTTTTCCCATGTTGGCTTCCAGAACTCTGTAGAATTCAACTGACTTATTTGGGATTCATCTACGTCCCACGCCCTATTTGACTAGCCAGCCGGCAGTCTGGCCAATAGGGAATCTTCCGCGGCACGCAATAGGCAATGAGACGGCTTGTCTTGAGAGCCTCGTGCAGCCATTCAGCGAACGGGTACTCCCGCATCAAAAGAACCACCACCACGCAGTTTAACTTCTGTTTACTTACCTATTCTGCGACTTTGCGGGGCTTCAGTGGTGTAATGTTCATACTACTTGCTTCTCACCTAGGCGGGGTCACTCCCGGATTTTCGCACGTGGGGATCATGCCGCTGGTCGGCGGGTTTTCTCGGGGATCTCCCGTTTCCCCCCACCCTTGCGTTGCGGGGCTGCTCCATAATCACCTCACTTCACCCTGACCGGCTCTCAAGACCTCGATGTTAAGAGCCGCCCAAATCTTTCCCCTCTCTCCACTTCACCCCTTGCCCCATTAGAAGATTAGCTTTGCCGCTGGCCTAGTGACTGATACCCATCTGTCGATCCATGTAGAATCGCTTACTATTTTTCTTTTGAAATGGTCCCATCACGACAATTGTTTATCTAGCCCTCCAAAAAATTATATGAACACCGATTCAACTGTTGAACTTTTGATAAGACGCCAATTTACAGAACTTTGTTACTTCTTTGCCAAATATACTGTAGATATTCCCGTCAGTGTTTGCATTTAAATATTCGAAGATAGGTCTCGGAATATATTTTGTAGCGTCTGATTTAAGAAGTTTGTACTTCTCGATAAGCACAGCATGAAATAATACGAGAAAAATGTCACTTGGAGCAATTTGGGCAACATCTACAAGCTCTTGTCAAGAGCTAATCGACACTTTCGCTGGCGGATTTGGAAACTGCCATATCGTTATTTAGCATGGTATCATAGAACTTCCAGACGCACGATGATTTTATTTTACTACCGTACTATGTTCAATTGTCGTGCGATTTACCTTTACACGTGTGTACACATAACAATACACATCAGTCTTACAGCGATACTGGATAGTGTATCACATATTACGCACGGGTCACCGGATTTTCGCATGTGGGAATCGTGCCGGACGATGCCGTTGGTCGGCGGGTTTTCTCGGGGATATCCCGTTTCCCCCACCCTTTCATTCCGGTGCTGCTTCATACTCACCTCAATAACCCTCATCAGTTCTCAAGACCTCGCTGGTAAGATCCACCTAAATATCTTCACTCACTCGCTCACATACTCACATATTATACAACCACATAAGCGTTTTCTGCAAAAAAAATTTAAAGATATAAATTTAGACAATATTTTCCTGTTTATTGAGCTAAGTGATTAGGCGTGCGTACGATAATTTCCATATAAAATACATATTTACTGCACACAGCCAGTATTACAGATGGGCGATGTGTTGAGTGATGGATAATGTAATGATATGGTTGAAACATATTTTGTTCGGCACTCGTGACACTGGAACAAGGAAAGAACACCTAATAACACAGTGAGTGATTTACGCATTGTCGAACAAAACAAGACAAAATACTTACCAAACGAACAGCAGTCTCTGAAAAAATTGGAACCCTTCCAGTACTAAGGAAGGCTAAGATTTATTTACGTTTCTGTATACTAAAATCGGACAGAAATATGGGGCACTCGTAACTGAACTCAGACGTTCGACTATAATCCAGTTACGGGCAAACAATTATATTCCCTGGTACGTATTCCACTTAGTAACACATTTTAATAGTTTCATCTCGAGATTTATAAAACACGAGTTAAATAAAGTACATCAAGTTTACGGTTAGACGCTAGTGATAAAATATTGTTTTCTTGTTAGGCTTAAAGTAAAGGACAATACAAACCCGAATGTCTCAGTGAATGAAATAGCCCTTAATAAGAAGCGTAATACTGGTTGACTGAGTCATATTCTCCATTATTTCATAATAAATGCATAATTAAAACAAAAGGTCACCATTTTTTTTAGGTAATTTTACATTAAGTAGTTACATTTGTTAATCCTTGCACATCCGTGGGATGTTATTAGCTACTAAAAAAAAAAAAAAAAAACTTGGCTTGCATTGGTAATTAGGTACATCGCAAAAATGTACAGAAAAGATGCACTTAACATGTTGTCTAGAAACATAAAAAGTTAAAATAGCCGTTGAGGTGAATTGCTTCCTAAATAATTTGTAACATCGTAACTCGCCAAGGATTTCGAAATATTTTTCTTCTTCATGCTATAAAACGTGGCCCGAAGGATATGCATAGTGGTTATTTTAAAGAAATACTTAAAAATACTATCGATTAAATTCAATCGACAAGACCCCTCCTTTCATTTGAAGAAAATGGCGGCAACACAGAACTGCAGTTTCTGCTGTACGAGGAATTAGCACTCACAATAGTAAAATAGTGAATAGTGAGTAATTTGGTGGATGAATTATGTCTCTCGGTCACAGCTGATAGCCCATAACTACGGAATATTACCTGGTAACGTACTCATAATTGTATTAATTGCCATCGTTCTGATCCCTGGACGTTGATAAATCATTGAGCAGCGTAGTTCAAAGCGGCCCATAGTAAAATTAAAAGGCAGCAATTTTTATTTATGTGTCTATGTTAATGAGAATTCCAGGAAAGTGGCATGCTGGTGACGATAAAAATTTTATAATAAAATTTTACAGGGTTAGGGTTAGGGACTAGGGGCATATTTTTCAGTACCACCCAGCCGGAACAAAAGTCGTAACCTTTAGGGTAATGTTCATAGCTGCAGTGAAAAATTATCCAAAATAAGTTCCTTTCTTTTATTATTGTTATTCACCTTTACATCAACGAATGTTTTGATAGAAAAAGTAACAGAGAGAACTTCTCGTTAGACAAAAAAAAACCTTTTTTTCCGCGTGTTTTCAAGTTAAAGTGCGAATTATTTACGTGAGTACACCATTCGCACGTGACTGGTGTTATTAAAGTACTGCTGCGCTTAATGGCAGCATCTGCCAATGCTACACCCTAAAATGCGTTTAGTATTTCTACCAAAATACAATTCATGCTCGCAATTGCACTACCATGAAGGCCTGCCTGTCGATCATGAAAGTATGTGAGGTCTTCGCCTGCATTTCAGGTTTGAACAGAAAATTGTCTTTTTAAAATACCAAGAACATTAATTGGTTTTCTTAGGATACTCTTCTAAATATAGTTTATTCATACTTTTTTTTTACAAATATTTCCTTAAAAATTGATTGTACCAACGAATACTTGTGTACATATTTCTGCGTCATTATTAGTACAAGTACATAGGATAGCTATGAAATTTTATCTCGTTGTTCTAAAACCAAGCGTATTTTTTCTCATGCAGTAGCATGTCTGATACATACGGGGAAGTCATGAATTCAGTGGGGATGGCTTTTCCCAAATTGTTTTCAGTCCCGCTTTCACGCATTTCTTTAATATGGAACTACCCAGTTCTTACCAATTAAATAGATAAATACTAAACTAAAATATAAACTTAGGTAAACGTGAAACTCATTTAAACTCAGTTCGTTCAGTCATTTGCGTATCCCAGAGGAAAACAGAAGTGACTCGAATACATTTTTGCTCTAATTAGTAACTCTTTCATTACTTATTCATGAAATTTTTAATGAGTCTTGACACATCATTCTTACTGCAGCGTAAACCGAGTTCTGCAGTTATTTTTTCTTTTAATCCAATTAAAAGTTTTACTGTACGAACGGTTGTACACGATATTGAATTTTGGATGTTATGGTGGGAAAACATTAGTTGTCTTTAGAGGGGATATAATCACTTAGTGGTATCAATATTCGTAACGCTTCTTTAATAACGTTTACGAATCATCACAATTTGTTTCAGTTAGTCTATCTTATGATTTTAATGTTCCCACTGTATTTAAATAATTTCGCTTAACAAATTGGCTTCGGCTGCATACGGTTCATTTGGTTCGCGAGTCAGGAATAAGTCGTAGGACAAATGATTTTACCATCCACGGGGTCACGGTGGCTGAACGGTTATACAGCTCGCCTCCCACCTTTCAACCCCTTAGTCGGCTTACTCCCAGATTTTCACAAGTGGGAATCGTGCCTGACAACGTCGCTGGTCGGCGGGTTTTCTCGGAGATCTCCCGTTTCCCCCACCCTTGCATTCCGGCGCAGCTCCATTCTCACCTCATCTCCCTCTCATCGGCTCTCAAGACCTCGTTGTTTTAGGGCTGCCCAGATCTCTCAACTCAAAACCTAAATCAATGATCATCCACATCACGAGTGTTTCAGAAATTCGCACTTTTTTTTTGATTTTGCGATAATTTTCGTTAATTTATTTATTTTTTACACGACACGTGATTTTCTAAAACTCGCTGTGTCAGCGCAGAACTATTCCGTCCAGCAGCCAACTGCGTATACCCGATCGCAAAACTTTGATTACGGCGTTGGTAATAGAACATTACGAGGTGTTTCGTCTGCGTTAGGGCCAAACTCTTCTTTCTCGCTCGTGTACACAGCCTTGGTGAAACGCTAACCAGATTGCTTCGCCAACAAAGCCCTTGTTCTTTTCCCGGCAGAGTGGGCTAAATCTGTTCCCGGCAGATTTTGGCGTTACTCACGCCATTTGCTTGTGTTAGCACGTCTAGCTCCTTACACATGCGGCATTCCCGGCTTGGAAATGGGGTTGGGGGGGGGGGGGATCCTTGAATCTTTAAACTTGTTCGTGATTGCGAAACTCGAAGTTCTTTACACTCTTCGAATGCTCGACTAACCCATTATCTGTTAGAAAATCCTGCATTCCAAAATCAAAACAGTTGAAACTGCTTATATGGCATTCCAAAGAAAAAACCGTTGAGACCCCTTATATGCAGATGTGTTGAAACTGCTCTACGTGAATCAGTTAAAATTCTACACATCATTTTAGCAACTGTTATTCACAAATTAAGAGTCCTATGTACTTAAACGTCTACTGTGAAATCGTTATTTGCGCGTAAACGCGTATCTCGGTAAATGAAAGTTCTGCAAATACGACTTTTTGTCGAAAAAAAAAAAAAAAAAAAAAAAAAAAAATTAATTACTTTTGTCATATTAAGTGTATTCTTGGAGAAAACAATTCGTGAAAATGGTCAAATACACTATCGATTTTTTAAAGTTTGCCTATACAGTTTCCTTAAGCGTCAAGAGAAACGTACAAAGATACTGACGTAGTTTAATCTGTGGACATTCATGTCGTGTAATTAAACCCCACTGTTACAGATATAATTTGCACAGTACAACGTTACGTCGGAAACACTGCACGCCTTGTGCGTAGGAACGATGAGGCGCTAGGCGTACGTTTAATTGTAGCCCGTATCGCTCCCTCGCTTCTTGACCTTAAACGCGCAGCTACATAGTCCCCTTATACGGTTATTTCTGCTGATTCCTAGTGAACTTCAGTTCCTGCCACTGATTCAGCATTATATATCAGCTCATTAACTGAACATTCAGTACGGTAAAATAATTTTAATGATTGAAATAACTAATTTAGATTTGGGGTTGCTTAGATTTCTTGTCGTGGCGTATTCTTCAGCCACACGTAGACATTAAGTTTACCGTATACTTAACGTCTAGTATTTATTTGTCGATCTGATATAAAGTACCATAAAATTCATATAACAAAAAATCAGGGATGCAGATGTGTCGGGACACGCCATTGGGTCTTATGTGAGTGCGCCTGCGTTAACTGTTATATTGTTTTTGCTATACGCGAATTAAACGAAAGTGCGGTACCGAAGTGAATACTTGGCTACTATGGCTTAACTACACTTTAAATTCTAATCAGTGGAAAACCACTGATTCGCAG
The DNA here is from genome assembly GCA_029891345.1 of Dryococelus australis. Classification (NCBI taxonomy): domain Eukaryota; kingdom Metazoa; phylum Arthropoda; class Insecta; order Phasmatodea; family Phasmatidae; genus Dryococelus; species Dryococelus australis. Next base: position 284,471,144 of record CM056993.1, read on the forward strand.
TGAAATTTAACTACTCGAATCAGTGAAAATGGCTCCACTTAGAATCAGTGGAAAACCACTCGTTGTTTCAGTGAAGAAATTTCACGGATTGAATTAGTGATGTGAAACTATTTCACTGATTGAATAAGTGACAACCAACTGCTGTGGCGAATTAAGTATTGTTTTTATTAAGGGTAGCTAAATAGTTACGAGAAATTGACATATTTACGATAGTTTACTATTTATATTGCACAATTCACAGTAATTTACAAAAGTAAAAAAAATATCTGAGATGGTTAGGATATCACTCACACACCTGTTCCTTTTCAGCCCTTACCTTGCCACCTGCACTACCAAGTCCAGTGGACAAATGAGAGGAAAATATATGTTTTACATTTCTTTATCGAAAGCGTGGAGTTTTAAATTGTCTGCCCTTACTTTTCCTATTTGGTTTAATTGGTACCGTTAGGATTGTTAAAACGAATAGTATATATGAGTGCACTCTCTTCATCAGATATGCAGTTAAAATATTCAAACAGGGCACATGGAAAGGAAATGAAATACGTTAAAAGGGAATGAGAGGCTGAATGTACAAACTATATAGTAAAATTATGTTTTGAAAGACGAAGCACATTTTAGAAAATGTTTTGTATTTGTTTTATTTGTTTATTCGTTGTTATTTTACTTGATACACGTTGTTAAACGGCCATTTTTAAACGTTGTTTGTCGGCCATTTTTACACGCTGATTATTTTATTTATCAATCAAAAAAACAAACAACTCAAAAACAGTGAAAATACGACTGATGAATAAATGGAAAATGTCACTGAATCAATATGTGAAAGAAAACAGGCATTTTTTCACTGATACGTCAGCTGAATTCACTGAAGTGACTGTTGAATCAGTCAGGTACTGTTAATTGATTTAAACAGTGAAATTCTCACAGATTCCTTTATAGAATGTAAAAAGATGTAGACGATATACTTAATTTGGCACCAAAATCAACGTGCAAGCACATCGGAGTCGAAAGATAAGGCTCGGAAATGTTCGCCCACGCCCAAAAGTGCAACTAGTCGTCGCGGACCCCCGCCTCCCCCCACCCTACACAACTACAAAGCCTCCCGCATGCATGGCGCCAACTTAAGTTGATGCACACAACGTTGACGTATACCCGAATGGAACGAGACAAAGTTTATTTCCATCGTATTTACTCACGAAGTTGTGTGGGAATGGATTCACCCTGCCCAACGTTACATAGAAATTTTCCTCCTGATATAGGCTGTTCACGGTAAATTAAGCACTCTTGAAAGCCCTGCTTAAGATCTACTTGTATGCACATTGTATATTATTCCGCCTTATGCAAAATTGACATTGCCATGGTCCTCGTCACTTTATTCATGCGTCGGTCAAGTGCAACTGCTAAATTGTTACGAAAGAAAATGTTTTGCAAATCTGCTCATTGCGACACTTCGATGCATTAAAAACGAACAGAAAGTGAAAGAAATAATTTAAGGTGTCACAAATGGCTACCTGACACCTTTTATTCGACGTTAAGATACGGAACTACTTCCCATCCATCGATACCAACTTCACTGGACGCATGTCACTGAGTTCGCCAGTTAAAATATGTGCAGGTAGGGATAGTAATATTTTTCTAAGGTTGATTTCAAAGGTGCTCATTTTATCGTGAACAGCCTAAACCACATAGATCAGTCACATTTTAAATACGCATTCACGTCAAAATAAATATGTTAACACTACCTCAATTATAACTCGGGTGTGTTTAAGCGCGTTCAAGGGTATAGAATTATTTTCTACATTTTTTTGCTCACTCAATCCTTGGTCGTGTGATGTGAAATAAAAATCTGGAAAAAGCATGACAATCCAGGAAAATGCCTTTTCAAAAATAGATGGAACTCTTTATTGGAGTTTTAGAATTATGTTTTTTTTTCGTATTAATGTCGAAATAGAACAAAAGTGATGTATTGTAATCCAACTTAACATTTTTGGCCGTTTTATTAAAACGTAATAAAATGTATGGTCTGAAAATTTGTTGTGCGGTTCGCCCGTATTTCAGTTTAACTTTTTAGATAAAAAATAAAAGTAAAAATAGTTTAAAATTTAAACCACTTACCTTCGGTAAAGCAAGCATCGGGTTTGAAGGAAATTTTAGTATACTAATTATGTGACTTTAATAAACTGTTTACTTGAACCCAAAATGTGTTGAGATACAGTTTTGAAATCTTATATGTATCAAGAATTTTAGTTAGAAATATTATATTTACTCTTCAAAACATTATTAATAATATTTTTTCCAATGGTTTTCTAATTTATGTTAATAACTTTACCAACTATATCGGGCCACGATAACATATACAACATCCTGAAAATCTAGAAAGAACAGCTTGAAACAATTCCATTTCCTACCAATTTAAATACTTCTCTTTTAGTTATGTGTTAATTATGTATCACTACATTTTGTAAATCTTCACTGTCTCGATGCGGTAAAAATGCCTGTCATTTTACGATAAAAAAATAGTAATCCAATGGAGCGAATTTTCCTTCAAAATAAGCTGGCGCGATTAATATAAAATAGTTTTATTTTATGGAAACTCAGCATTTATATTTTCATAAATAATTCCGAAATCTGAGTAACACATCGATCCAAGTGCATATTTTGGTCATTTACGTGCTGAATTCAGTAGGAGTGTGACCTAGATAACTGGGTGCTTCTTTTAAAGCAGCGCGTTTACTTAGCAGTGAAGCACGTTAAAGGCTGTTCACGATAAAGTGAGCACTTTTGAAATCAACCTTAGAAAAAAGTCACTGCCCTTGCCTTCGCATATTTTAACGGGTGCAATGAGTGACATGTGTCCAGTAAAGTTGGTAACGATGAAGGGAAAAGTAGTTCCGTATATTAACGTCGAACAAAACGTGTTAGGTAATAATTTGTGATAACTTAAATTACTTCTCTCGCTTTCTGTTTTATTTTTTTAATGTACCGAAGCGTAAAAATGAGCAGATTTGTACAATATTTACTTTTATAATAATTTCACAGTTTCACTTGACCGACGGTAATGTTAATTTTACATAAGGAGGAACACACAACATGTATACAGGGCTTTCAAAAGTTCATATTTTACCGTGAACAGCCTATAGCAGCCTTCCCTTCGAGTGGATGAGAGAGATTTAGGAGAGTGGAGATGTAGCAGACTTGTGGACTTCAAGGAGTTTTGCTGCAGGCCGCTGGCTGCTAAACAATCACCGGTTATTCAAGAGAATTGCCCGTGCAGCGGATGCTTTGTTGAATGTTTATATACAATTAGCCCTTTGCGACATTTACGACACACTTTATTTGCGTTTTCAGGTGTTGCAAACGAGAAATATTTTTATGCGTGCTGTACTTAAGTCGGCAAAACACTTGTTTCGTTGTCAGAGACGAGCTGTAGGCTTCGTGTTCAGCTATAAAACCTGTTCACGATAGAGTGAGCACTTCTGAAATCAACCTTAGAAAAATGTCACTGCTCCTTCCTGGCACACATTTCAACGGGCGTACTGAGTGACATGCGTACAGTAAAGTTGGTAACGATGGAAGGAAAGTGGTTAATAATCTTAATGTCGAATGAAAAGTGTTATGTAACCATTTGCGATAACTTAAATTATTTCTTTGGCTTTCTGTTTTTTAATGCATAAAATTGTAAAAATTGCCATATTTGTAAAATATCTACTTTTCTAATAATTTCATGATTTCACTTAACCGATGAGGCCAATGGAAAAGGTGTTTATACGTAGCGCGGAAGAGTACACAACGAACATACAAGTAGATCTTAAGCAGGGCTTTCGAAAGTGTTCATTTTACCGTGAACAGCTTATAGTAATATTAACCATTCTTAGTCAGGCCCCGGGCTTAGGCGACTGCAGAGGCGGGAACGAACGCGCATGTACTAAATACATAAAATAATAGGTTTTGTCATTTTATAACTTGATTTTTGACGTAAGCACGTCTTTAAATCTGCATCAATAGAGGGAGGCAATGCAGAAAATCCGATGATAACAAAAAATCGGGGTATAGAGTTTGGAATTGCAGCTCCAAATCTATCGTCTGCATTCAAAATCCAATTACACCACTCGATTACCAAAGGATCAAATAATATGTTACGTTGAGTGAGGACTGCGAGACATCGTGCGCGTTCCGAGGAGTGGATGGAATGAGGGGGGGGGGGGGGGGCATCAATTTTGAGTTCGTTTCGCCGCGTCTCATAATTTCCGCGTAGTATAACTTTTGACTAGGAGAAGCTACGACCCTCGTTTAAGTTTCAATCGACAGCTCTCGTCAAGATCAATCCATTTCGCGAATAAAAACATTTGTGTGGCGTGGCTATGGTGAAATTGTATGCGTTTAATGTAAGAAATTAAGAAAACTTAACACAATTTCGGCATTCTCGTCAAAATGCCAAGTCAAAATACAGAAATCGTAAACAGTTGGAAAGAACATCTCGAAAGAAATCTATTGATACCCATAAAACTCCATATGATCGAGTGAAGCGGTGCCGGGAACGTAAAATAAATATCATGGCGTCCGAGCGCGTCAACGTAGACGTATTCATGCAAAACAAACGGCCGTGTCCCCAGCTCAGCCGAACCCAATATTTTTTCAAGTTAACCAAATTATTACTTTAAGAACTTTTCTCTTTGCGTACAACACCTCGCCCTCTGCTACCTGGCGTCCCAGGAATTTGCCCAGCTATAACACGGGCCTTGTTCATATCATAGACCAGTGGCATGGTTAACAAATCAGTTATCCACACGAAAAATAACTGGGCATTGAGATTCACAGTGTACAGTACAAACCAAATATATTGTTTACATGCGTTAGGTACAGGATTGTATCCATTAGTTCTGATTGAATTAAGTTCTCTTGAAGTTTCACAGTAGAGCGCTAAAACCTTTCCTGCAGTTCCTAGAAAAGTTTTAAACTTAGTCTCATATCATACAAGTGATACTTCAGTAAGTATTTATACGAATAATTTCTTGTGGGTAAGCTAGTGTACAATGCCCTATTCCGAGGCTCATGTAATAGTTACAGGATGAAGGTTTACGGAATTTTATGACAAAATTATTTTAAAAATGACGGTATCATTTATTTTTTTAATGTTTAGTAAGCTTCTATAAATGTGAGTTATAACTAACGACAATGCTACATCTTACTCCTTTTATACAGTAAATCAAAGTTTCTGTCGTTGCTTTATTCTCTGGTATTATATATATACATTAGTTGTCGAAATAGTTTGTTTAAATCGTGCTAAAAAGAAGGATGAAAAAATTCGTTCAACTTGCGCCTGTTGCAATTTTTCAGAGTAATTGCAATTTTTATCGTAGGATTAAGAAAATAATTATTTTTAAAGTTTTATCGGACATTTTATAGCTCATGGTCCTGTCGCTTTTAATTTTTAGCCAATTGATTGGTTTCTGAGAAAATATGACTGAACTTATTGAAGGTAAACTTACGTTTAAAAGATTTTAAAGCACATACTCATATGCCGCTACTTTTATGAATATGCATGCCTTTTTCGTGTTTTAAAGCAGTATGTTTTGAAAAAACTTTATAGGTAGCGCAAATGATTTATGCATACTGTGTTTATTATAAGTAGAGCAAGGAACGTTTAGACGCTGAGATAGAAACGTATAGCACTGATGTATATAACATGTTTATGAATATGCATAAAATTTATGAAACACATTTATCTAAATTAATTTAAACTGGTGCAGTGATCCAAAACAGTTTGTATGGCGATTTTATTTATTTATTTATTTATTGTAAAAAATTATACGTGATTGCTTGAGAAGGGTTAATGTAATAATGCAGGAAGCATTAAATGCGTCGTTTTTTCCCATTACATTTTTAAAATAACACTGGTCTTAGAATTGAAACTTAGGGTATTTTTTCCATAAGTTACGTTATAGTACCGTTTCATTCAGTGGATTCAAAAATATCGTCCAAACATTACCGAGTTCACATCACATGAATGTTATATTCTTTAAGGTATTTGCGAATCGCATACTTCTCACGTTGATTTTTTCTAAGAGCACCATGGCATTAATGTACATTTTCATGAAAATTGCTCATAACTTGATCGTATTTTTTAACTGCAACCAACGTAAGATAGGCTTAAATATAAGCATTTTAGTTTAAAACGACAGTAGTTTAAAGAACTAGTTGTTCTCTACAATTTACGATCTAATTGCTTTATAAAACAACAAAAATGTAAAAGAATTACACGCACGAACAATATTACTAATACGTAATTTCTAACGTTTATGTATGAATTAATGGAAATTTGGGTTTAACAAAATACACACACACGCATATATACAACATTACGTTTTAAATAATGTCACAATTTCAATTTGGATGGGAAAAACAAACCAGTCACACAAACTCCTTCAATTAATTGATCGCCTCTAAGAAAAATGGCTTGTTATGGGAGCTACGACCCTGTATTTTTTATGTGGCACTCTGTGTTTACGACTGCGCAATTGATATCGCGCTCCTAAAATTTTATGGTGAAACTAGTAACATTACGCCACTAATGTTGAGGAGTGGCAATTCCAGGCGCTGTTTACAGTTACAAAAAAAAAAAAAACGAAAAATGAAAAATAAAAATGTAATTCTATTTTAATACCGCCATTTCGTGAACTGAAAAAAAAATTGTGCAAATAGATTAACGCACTTGGGGCTATGGTGCACTTTGTTAAATTTTACATTTTGTTTCGGTCTGTGGTGGCGACGTTAAATATTATAAAAATGATTGTATATTGATGCCCACGTTTAGGTTAGAAAAACATATTTTCTTATACTAACTTGAGTCTGTTGGTCTATATTTTTCTGTGAAATTCTTCCACTCCACCCAGCATCTATGGTATTCATGAAATGCCTTACAATTGCTGTGTTTAAGAATTGAACTTTTATTTCACCCCCTCCCCACCGATCTGTGGAATCACGAATATCTTATTTAGGTATTCTAATTTTCAGTACGTGTTTTTAGCACTCATGATATTCTTGATAAAATTGGAGTACTTGGAAGCTTAATTTGTTACCGAAAGCCGACTTTAAAATTGTTGGACAATTTAAAACATCAGTGGAGGGATGTGAGGTGGCTGTATCTTCTACAAACGGACCGAATAATCATGGCTGCATATTTCTTAATCCAATTCTGAGATTAGGATTACAGGTACATATATATGTGGTACAGCATACTTGTGAGACAAGGTTTTATTTCATAACAACCACACCGGAAACTTCTGTATACCAATTCTTTTACATTTAATTTACAAGTGGAAAATAACTAAGCGATTGTGCTCTTGACTAAGCCAAGTTTCGTAGGGGAAAAAAAAAATATTTGGCGTTGTAACTTACTATGAAGTATTTTGTTTTACGTTGATATTTTTAAAACCATTTAAAAAGAAATTTCATGTGATCAGACGTGTTAAAACTGATAATCGTATTTCTTGCTTGTGACGCAGTATAGTATTTCAAGGATAGAGGAAATACGCTCGTTCCTATAGGCCTTATACAGGATTACAATTTTCAGTTACTTTAAAATAGTTTAGTATAGGTCTATTATATATTTGCGGGTGAATGTACGTGAACTTATACTTGAAAAATTATTGACAACGGATATATCGCCTTACGGCAATATTGTAAGTACCATACTGTATAGTTTTATTATGTATGTCCTAATAACCTGTATTTGACCACGTTTCTCAGCACTGATAAGTGGCGTTTTTCTATTCAGAAGATACGGTTACATACGAAACATTCTGTTTCGCAAAACTCAGCAAAATTTACGATGCCCAGTCTGTGTTTTATGCTCAGTGAGTACTCGCCACTCACCGAATTGTAATTTTTCCCAACCTTTACTGATTTAAAAATAAATAAATATACTACGCGTTGCAATAAATTTCATTCTGCAATACATTTTTTTCATGTACTAATAATTATGACGATGTACTAGTTATACAAAACATTATACAAGACCCTTATACAAATGTATTTGTTTGTAACCACTGCCCAACATATGGATTGATTTTAATTAACGTGTGTTTACTCTCGCCATATTGCTTCTAAAATGATTAAACGAGGATGGAAAGAAAATGATTTGTGGCAATTTGAGCCAAGCATTGAACAATGCTACCAGCAACATCAGTTGAAATAGGTTTTATTTTTGTTTTATAAGCATTGGAGTGAGAAATAGCATATGAGTAGCTCATTCGTGTGTTAGTAAAAATCTCACATTTTTGCTAGTTCATGTCAGATGTACGAACACCATCCTCATGTTTTATGTCAATGTTAGTTTCTTATGTGACGGAAGTATGCACAAATTACGTAGGGCTTGCAGATGTGTTCATTCGACTGTGCATCATTGACACCGCAATGTTTTTTTTTTTTTTTTTTTTTTTGTATTTTTACAAACAAGATTTTGGTAACTGTTACCCAAGATTTTTTTCGGTAACACTACAAGTAAGTTAGAGCTGATTTGTTCAACACGTTATCGTGGAATGTATGGAAATAATATTGAATTTTAACAGTAGGGGTTCAGTTGTACATTAACTTCGTAGTTAACTCAAACAAAATGTCGTAAAACTACAGTATTTCTCTTGTAGTGCTACAAGATAGTTTTTGGCAAATTAATTACCAAAGACTTGTTTTTAAAACGCACAAAAATATTTTACTGTGTATAAACAAATTCTTTAACAAATCGGCGGGGCTTGAGGTACTAAAAACTTCTTCGGTTTTATTTTTGTGTTTTAGCAATTTGGCAATCAGTGCAATGGCACTCGTACCATTCTGTAACACGTATTATTATGTATACGCTGTTCGCGGTTGCATGTATTTTAACGGGTTAACTGACAGACATGCGCTCAGTAAAGTTGGTAACGACGGAGAGAAAAAGTAGTTCCATATTTTAACACTGACTCAAAAGTGTCACGGTAAACATTTGTGTTATTCCGCTTTCTGTTTTTTTTTTAATGCATATAAATGTGAGAATTAGCAAATTTGCAAAATATTTACTTGTATAATAATTTCGCAGTCTCACTTTACCGACGCGTGAATAAAGTAACAATTCCCGTGACAACGTTAGTTTTACGCGTGTTGGAAGACTACACAGCGAGCATATACTCTATTCGTGGTTTCTTCACACTTTTTGAATGAAACCTTTGAAAAATCGCCCCATGTATGACGCGTTTAGTTATTTCCAACATATGCCACACATCGAAAGCGTTTTATATTTGTGTTTACTAAAGTTAAATTTTTTACTGTTAAATTGAAATTTTATTCATATTGTATCTATAAATTACAATGCTTCATTCATAAATAATTTGAATAAAAAAAGTGAGAAAACCTGTGTATTGGTCACGCCTAGTGAGAAATAGTTCTTATAGGCTATTCACGGTAAAGTGAGCACTTTTGAAAGCCCTCTCATTTGGAATAATAGTCAATAAGAATATTTTATTATAACCTTAGACGTTAACTTCCGAGTGCGGTGGAATATACACACTGTGTTTATTACTTACATGGCAATATTTGTTCAAAAAAGGTTATTAAAGGATAAAGAATGGCTGAAAGGAAAAATTAACTAGGGCCTCAAAAGTGCTCACTTTACCGCGAACGGCCAATATACAAAATACTGTTACACTAAGTGCTCACGAATTCGGTGCGTTGTCCCTTTGGCGTAATTCTCCAGACTTAGTTAATCTCAGTTTGCACGAGGCGGAGAATTATCCTGAAGTGGAACTTTAGCAGGGTTTCAGAAAAGTGTGAAGCAACCGCGAATGGATTATACCAGTAGATCTCAAGCAGGGCTTTCAAAAGTGCTCAGTTTACCGAGAATACCCTATAGAGGTTTGTCGTGGAAATGTATTTTCAGTACGAAGCAGCGCTGCGGAGCCTGCGATGTACTGCACGCTGTGAAAGGCGCGTTATGACACGCGGCCTTGCACCGCGGCTCGATAACTGGGCTAAATATTGGAATAGCGTGGTGCTAATTTTAGTCTGCGAAGCTCCTGCCTCCTGGCGGCGACTGACGGTCTGGTAGAAATGGCAGGAAATGTGTGTGTTTTTTTTTTCTAACATAGGACGTGTAGCACCTCCACCTTCCCTGCAGTTTTCGGAAGGCACATGCAGCCGTGCTTCGAGTGTTTTGTATTTTGGAGTGAAACTCACAATTACTTCCAACTTTTTTTGAAGCCCTGCTTAAGTTCTAAATTCAGGCTACTTCCCCGCTTCATGCAAACAAGACTATAGGCTGTTCACGGTAAAATGAGCACTTTTTAAAGCCCTGCTTAAGATCTATTTGTATGCACGCTGTGTGTTATTTCACCCTATGTAAAATTATAATTGCCATGGGCCTCATCGCTTTCTTCATGCCTTGGTTCAAGTGGAACTGTAAAATTATTAGAAAAGTAAGTATTTAAAAAATCTGCTAATTTTTACACTTCCAAGTATTAAAAAAAAAAAAAAAAAAAACAGAAAGCGATAGAAATAATTTTAGTTATCAGAAATGGTTACGTAACACCTTTTATTCGACGTTTAGAAACGGAACTACTATCACATCAATTGTTACCAACTTTAAAGGGCGCATGTCACTCTGAGCGCCCGTTAAAATATATGCACATAGGAACAGTGACTTTTTTATAAGGTTGATTTTAAAGTGCTCACTTTATCGTGAACAGCCTTTACTTGAGTTTGGAAAGCACACCAAAAGGACAATGCACCGCATACGTGCGCACACATTTTCATAATATTTTGCATTAGAACTATTTCTTATTAGGCATTACCAAAGCGCTTATTTTCTCCCTGGTTTTATTCACATTATTAATAAAGGCTTTTCACGATAATGTGAGCACTTTTGAAATCAACCTTATGTCACTGACCCGGCCTGCTTAAGGTTTAACGGGCGCACTGGATGACATGCGTCCAGTTAAGTTGGTAACGATGGATGGCAAGTAGTTCTATAACTTTACATCAAATAAATAGTGTTAAGTAACCATTTTCGATAACCCCCGTTATTTATTTCTCTTTCCGTTGTTATATAGTGAATCAAAGTGTAAAATAATCAGTTTTGTAAAATATTTCTTACATAATAATTTCACAATTTAACTTGACCGACGAATGAATAAAGTCGTGGGACCAATGGCAATGTTAATCTAACATAAAGCGGAAGAATACACAACTTGCATACGAATAGATCTTAAGCAGGGATTTCAAAAGTGCTCATTTTACCGTGAACAGCCTATAAATGAAATATTGCCATTTATAGATAAAACATACGTGAAAATACAATTTCAACCAAAAAGAATATTTTTATTTTGACAGAAGTACAAAATGTTTGTAATACGTGACATATTTAGGAAATAACCAAACATCCGTGGTTTTAAAAGGTTTTATTAAAAAAAAAAGTGTAAAGATGCTGGGAATAGACTATAGACGTTATGTCCTATTATTTTGCGGAAGTACTATCACGCATTCCAGCTGTGTACTGCAATAATTTTGGAAATAAGTCTGAAAGCAACAAACAATCTCTCATACTAATGTCTTATTATTCTTTGCAGATCGATGACGTCCAAAGTATTTCACATATTTATATTTTAGTTGTTCATATTTTGACCCACTTTCTCACTTTTGTTGATTTCCTGAAGAGAGCTCTACTTTGATAAAAATGTTTTTGCGATTTTGAACGATTGACACGCATTTGAACGCTGATACCCACATAAAAAACATTAACTGCTACTTAACACCAACTCATGAATATGTCACGGCATTATGCTATTATCTAAAGTATTTAGTTCGAATTTCAAAGTTCATAAAAATTTCCATTATAAAATTCGAGAAACTCAAAGATGAAGGAAAAATTCATCTAGTGTTGTAAAGTTCAGGCAAATTTAATATCACAACGTAAATGCGAAAACTCAGATTACCTTATTTTGTGTCAAACTTTTTCTCAAATTTAAAATAAGCAGATAAAGAATAATTTTAATATTTGCAGAAAAATCTGTGTTTTATATATAGTCTCCTATATATATATATATATATATATATATATATATATATATATATATATATATATATATATATATATATATATATATATATATATATATTTAAACGCCCTCTGCTATCTCACAAATGTGTCTTTCAAAATTTCAGAGATACAGTCACCTTAGCAATCAAAGCCTTTCGAAGTATGCAAAATCTTCATATACACAAAGAATACTGTTCTGTTCGCTCCAACAGTAAGTTCTTTCCCAGGACTATTCACCATAAAGTATTATGTTGCAGTGACTTAAAACAGTGAGACTTTTCGTTGCCTTATTCCGTTTCGAACAAACGCTGTAAAACTCGAGTTGTCGGCGATTGGTCTTGTGCTTTATGTAATGTGTGAATCTGAAAGTAGTATACTTTTATATTTTGTGCGTAGACCATGGGGATAGCTGAGAATAACTGACACAGCAGGTTGCTGAAATGTGCGAGGAAGACAGGTTCGAACCGGGAGAGTTTGTTGTTTGCTGAAAACACCCTTAATTCACATGGTCAAGCAACTGCGCTGTGATTTCAAATTTCATCTGTTAACATACTCCCTTCATCGGACGATAATCTACATCAGACTGTAAGCAAAATATTTGCCCTTGGCTGGTCGGAAAAAAAGCTGCGGGGTTGACGTGAACATGTCTGAAAAGCGGGTAAAACTTTCTTTGGGATATCGGAAAAAAATGAGAGTTACGAAACGGAGACAAACTTTTATCGCTTAAATCGACAAATCTAAATCCTGAATGTAGAACGTTTATTAGGACATCAGAAATGGAAGATGTCATGAACGGACTATAAATTCTTTTATACACTATCCTCAAATCTACTTTCTCGCTCTCCTCCCTCGTGAATGATTCATTATGCTATAGGCCATTCACGGTAAAGCGGACACTTTTGAAAGCACACCCATTTAGAGCAATAGTCAATAAATATATCTTATTTTTACCTTATACGTTAACTTCAGAGTGCAGTGGAATATACATACTGTGTTTATTACTTATATGGCAATATTTATTTCAAAAAGTGGTTAGAGGATAAAAAATCGTTGGAATAAAAAAGTAACTAGGGCCTCAAAAGTGCTCACTTTACCGTGAAACTCCTATACGTAAATAATTCTACACATTGTATCGACGGATTCCGAAATAATCCAAACCTTCTATATTAAACATTTTATGACAGATATTTAAATGTTAAAGAATCTAGACGAATAATATATGTCACCTATCCCAATCCTCGAATATTTCCCAGCGCTTCTACCTACGCATATCTCGTATCCATCTAATGTAATGCCAAATTTAGAAAAGTTCTTATAAAAGTAACCAGCTTTTGGTATTACTAATTTTTTCTAGTGGTCGTGCAGCTGTCAATGTAAACTTTCATTAAGAGGCGCGAAACCCTATTCTCTCGTGTATGTACACTTAAAATAGGTTTTCGATTAAAAGTAAGTACTCGCAGCTACACGAGATCCCGAATTTAACCCCACGTCATGAGAAATTTAATGTAAACTTATTGCTTTAAAAACTTAAATTCCTGGCAGCTCATATTATAACGCTATTTTTAAGTCATCTATTTATTATATCCTGTTTAACAGGCAATATGCATAAACAGCTTCACCTTTCTCGAAGATGTGCTGAGTTTTGAATCCCTTTAATTCGAAACTACTGCTTCGGCGACACGGAATGCCAAACATTTATTCTCGCTCTTGCAGTTTTAATATGATGCTGACAATAGTCAACCGATCAGAGTACACTTATTATAAAATTCTTGGGTAGAGAGAAAAACATTTTCTCTACGTTGCCTAAGAATGTAGAGTTAAGAGTGGAATGGACCCCCACATTTCTTATGAAATAGAATTTTGCCCGAATACGCGTATCTCGGTAAATAAATGTTCTGCAAATACGACTTTTCGTCAGAAAAAAAAAAAACTATTACCTATGCCCCCATTTTTTACTTTTTTCATATTAAGTGTATTCTTGAAAAAAAAAAAACCGTAAAAATGGTCAAATATCGCATTTTTTAAGCCAGCCTGCAGTTTCCTTAAGGCTGCTGGGTACGACGGAGCGAACTGCCAAACTAACTTTACATTTATGTATTTCATTGCATGGTTGTTAGGTCCATCTTCCACTGTGAGTTCAAGGGTGTGCTGTGTGACACACAGTACGCGCGCGTGAGATAATGGTGCACCGAGCGAGAGAAAATGGTCCTGTTGAGAATGGACTCTTTCCTTAAACTATAATTCAGTTTTAGCGGAGACTGCATGCCCTGCAAACGTAATTCTCCAAGATGTTTCAGTGACGAACTAGACATTTAGTTTTTATGTACAATGCCGCAGAAAAAAAGTTAGCGATTTTCGAAAGGAAATACAAGTCTATGTTTAAAACCTGTCAGGAGAGCGCCAAAAAAGAAAATTGCACGTGCTTTGTGGGGGAAATAGAAGGCAACCGAAAAATCAGTAAGTAGGTACATCGTTAAAATATTTTTGTTCTATAACACGTAGCCTGGTTTGTATTATTAATTGTTGGCAATGTAAGCAAGCTAAATAAGATATTGTATGACCGAGTGAATAAATTATTTAGTGAACTGGATCTGATGCTCTAAGCGAGTGTAGCGCGCATAGCGAGACAGATCGTACAGCTCGAGTCATATGCGAGATGGCTGTCCTTATCTCTAATCACCCACGGGTTGCTGATGTGCTCACACCATCTTCACAAAAGGAAAGTGGCAAGCGAGTGTAATCGAGTTTTATTTTATCATATTGTCATGCATAAGAGAAAGATTCTTGAATCTTGAGCACTGCAGTGAATTACAGGCCGCACTCACAGTAGCCTGCTGCAGTTTTTTTAATTCATTTTGTACTTATATTTTTACTGTAGTTAATCATCGAAATGATAAAACCAACAGAGGGTGCAACAAAAGACGAATCGTGTAAAAAGTGTGTAATGTTCAACATCCTTCAATACAGTCACACTGAAAAACGTAGAACTGGCAAATTATAACTTACGAGTGAAAAGCTCTTAGTCGTGTACCCCGCTCTTTCCCCGTGTTAGTCCCACGTCTAACTACTAATTCACCTCGGTAACTTTAATATTTTACTTACAAGATTTTTTTCTGCTACATCACAGATAATGTATAAGTACTTTCTGTGTGTATGGCGATTAAGTGTTTTCATAATAAAATTATCGCTATGTTCGCTCTTAATCAAAATCAGCGGAATTTCAACTGATTCAGTTACTTTTCAGCCGAATCGCTTGTTTTGTCGATTCTGACCGATGGAAAAGTGATAAAACAACAGATTCGGCATCAGACAACATTAGTTCGTATATTACACTAAAAGTACAATTTCGACTAATGAATCCATCATATGAATACTATTTTATATGATTTATGTGTTTTGGCAACTTATACTTTCATGTAGAGTATGTAAGTGTGTGTATGTATTTATTCCTATTCTTCGGTTGTTGTGTGATATTTTGTTTGTAATAGTTTTCTTTTTCACTCTGTTCCTCTCTATGAAGTTACTGTAAATTTCAAAAGTTTCATTTAATTATAAACACTTATTTCTGAAAGCGATGGGCAAAATTTATCCACAACGCAAGTTAACAATAATAATTACATTAAAATAATTTCGGGACTTCGTTTACCGTGGTCCAGTGGTTAGGATGTTAGTGTAAGGTTTAAAAGTGTGGTCGGTTCGAGTGTCACTTGAGTATTAGATTATTAATTTTTTGTAAAAAAAATTTCTTGAGGTTTGTACATGCAAAAGCAGAATTACATTATGTGCAAAATTACACAATATTTTGTACATCTGGATGCAGATTTCTTCTTTACTTTTTCAATTAGTGAATTTCATTGCTTCAACTAGTGAATTTAGTTCACTAATACAGTTTGTAGTTATCTGTAGAATCTTGCTGTAGCAGTTTCAACAAATTTAATCTGTGAAATCTCACTTTCAGTCAGTGAATAGCCACTTATTCCATTTTAGAGTGAGCGTTATTAAAAAGTTTCTATAGCGACAAGAAAGTTATTAATAATAATTTTCAGTGGTGGAGATTTGTTAACATACCCAGTAATGTTATATTTTCCTTGCGTAAGTAAATAATACAAAAAAATGGAAAGTTATTTTCGCCAAATTTGTTACTGAAAATACAGAAAAAAAATGTTTAGATGAGTACTATCATACGCGTACAGAATACTTCATTAATTAAGGTAGTTTATAAAGTTAAAATAAGTGTATAACCCTTCCTGA
Organism: Dryococelus australis; assembly: GCA_029891345.1. Classification (NCBI taxonomy): domain Eukaryota; kingdom Metazoa; phylum Arthropoda; class Insecta; order Phasmatodea; family Phasmatidae; genus Dryococelus; species Dryococelus australis. Next base: position 284,487,456 of record CM056993.1, read on the forward strand.
AGTTTATTATAATTAACGGAATCTGTAACTTAGTTCCTTTTTTTTTGGGAAACAAAAATGTACAAGTTAATTGGTTAGCAAAATGACAGATAAACAAAATTACAACATATTTAATTACCAATGCACTACCAAAGTGCGTTGCTCATATATCAACTCTACATTTTTTTTTTGCTGAAATCGTTGCACGACGAAGTTGCAGGAGCGTAGGAAACCACTATTTTTTATGCATTGAATTGACTAAGATGGGGATAATGTTTTGCATGAAATATAAAATAAAACTAATATATTACTTTCTGGTGCAAAACTAATGAAAACCTACTAACTACAGTCTCGCTATTACTAGACCCAAATAATACAGCGTCGTGTTGTGTTGAGAGCTGTCGTGAAAATGACGTATCAGGAAAAATATCTCTCAGGTAACTACATTTGTCAAACAATGCTCATACCAGAAAACATAATATACGAATCTTAAAAATATAATGGGTTTTTTTTTTCTTGATTTTTGTGCAGCCTTGTTAAAGCTACTTTCGAATTTCTGCAAGCGGTATATTAAATACCCCAGGAAATCAACGAGGAGCAACACAATATTAATTTTTGTGCTCTGTAAGTATTTACAATGAAATATTTTGTAATAAAGAACTATACTTATATATGATCTGTGTTATGGTAATACAGTCAACACTGACAGTAAAATATTCTAAGATAGTTGTAATATTTATAAAGATGCTACGTAAATGTTCCTAATACACGAATTATTATATACAGTACATGAGATACTGTATTTTAATTTCCAGTGGCAATGATTGAGACATTTCCTCAAATAGTCCATTCATACCACTTTCAGACATTTGGGAGGCGTGTGCTTTTCAAGAAACCGGCAGCAGTGCGCAACCACATACACTGTAAGTATTTTATCAACGTTCTTACGCACCGGGGTTATTCCTTTACCTTCATGACAGACTAATAAGTAACGTAGGCCTATAATACTTTTAAAGACATGTATTTTCCGCATTGTGGCAAACGTAAGGTGTTTCGGAACACTGTTACACCGATGCGACGTGACGTAGAGGAAAGAACTCAAGGTTCACGAACACGTTCTCTTGTGAATTGAAAATCATAACTTCATCTGTTTATTTAATATTTTATGCTAACCCTAACCGTATTTTTGACATATATAGGCCTATGCATGTTATACAGAATGAAATGCGCATTATTCATTCTATCATTTAATATTAATTTTGAGGTACAGAGATACCATTTCCATTGACACTCATCCAGATATGTCTTCAAACAGTCGATTGCGACAAATTTCAAACCATTCGCCAGATCGTAATTTTGAATAAACAGACTGCAGCACAGTACCACATACCCAGTAAGCTACTTCAAATTGACATGTTTTGCACCAGTATAAATTTCTTAAATTATAATTCTAAAATATTTTTCGCAGTGACATAGCAACAGTTTTGTAATTCTTCTGAAGACAGGCGCAAAAGCACTATTTTATGGCAAATCGCCATTCTGCTTTTCGGCCTTGAACGTCGAGGTACAATATCCTATGAGGGGTTTCCAGCATGACGCAACAATCGTATTCATTTGAACTAAAAATTAATGTCTTGAACCTCTGTTACAGCATCTAATTACCTATGTATTTTTGTCTTCGTATAGTTGAAATGATTTTTGCTACCGAGTTATGAGTACATTATAAAAACTCCTCACAGCTTTGCTGAAACCAGTTCTTCCTTTTAGTATACCGGTACACAATAAATTCCCTATCTTTTCCCACAGGATTACTGGCGACATGTCAAAATAAGAAAACTCCGAGTGTGTTCGTACGCCAGCAGTGACTAATGTCTTATCTGGGAGAAGAAGTGTTGATATAGTGTATCTGTTCACGCAAATTCAGAATGAGAAACATCATGGAGGCACAGATTGGTCATTTATGGACATGGACTTTGTGAAAGAGAAAGTCGATGGATTTCACTGTACATGGATTTCTTAATGCAGATTGTGTAATATTGTTTCTGAAATAATGTCCGAAAATCGAGAAAATAAAAAGACATACTTGCCAATAAACGAAACTGCTGTACACATTATACTAGCGACAGGGGGAGGATATTCTCAACTGAGAGAATTTTCTGCTGGGGTTGATATACACCGCATGAGTAACAAAATTTTTTTAAAGCACATGAAGGTTTCGAGAGCCATTGACGATGCAGCATTACAATCTATGATAGATGCTGCTGAGGAAGAAAAAGAAAGGTGTTATATATAGGTGTTAGAATTCGGTACTGTTCTATCTGTGCGTCATGTTACAATGCAACACAAATACCACCAAGCCACACGTGTTTTCTTGACTGGAAAAAAAAAGTGCGACCAGCATGGAAGCAGATAATATAGAGGATGGTTTCCTTCAAAGCGAAAAATAACCTGGCCGTAAATTCAATAAACTTATCGGTGAGATACTTACTGTTTGTAAAATGGTTTACTACGTTAAACACTTGTGTATTAACTGTGATTATATTTGTAAACATATTTATTTAACATACTTTTTGTAGACTAATTTTGTATTAATGTTGACAGGTGATGGAGATAGCTCTGTACACAGGGAAATGCTTGAGGCAATGCCCTATGGTCCTAATCTGATGGTGGAAAAGGTGGAATGCAAGGATCACGTTCTTCGCAACTACTGCCATAAGCTAACCTATCTTACCAAATACACAAAGTTCCCTGTGACCTCCAGAAATCTTTTGAAGCAGCAAATACCGAGATTCCGAACTGTTGTAGATAAGGCGATAAAATACAGAGCTGCGGGAAATGAACCACTGAACACACGGATATGTATGCTGAAAGCAGATGCAGAAAACTCACCTCTGCACATATTCGGTGACCATGACCATTGCGATGTGTATTTCTGCAATGGTAACAAAGAGGAGGAAATAAACCACATTCCTGAGCTCAAATCATGTGGTTTATTTCAAGAAATAACGAAGATTATTTGCGGAAGTGTTTCCAGGCATGTTTCAGCTCTCATAGCAGACCAGAACAACAAGTTGTCAGAATTATTCAATAGCATCGTAAACAAACATGTTACAGGCATGTTTCAGCTCTCATAGCAGACCAGAACAACAAGTTGTCGGAATTATTCAATAGTATCGTAAACAAACATGTTACAGGAAAGCGCATAAATTATGCTCTTAGAGGACAGTACAAAACGTGTTGTTCTGCTGCTGCAGCATTAACAATATGGGTGAATATTTGAGATTAATCCATGAAACAATAATGGGTGATAACAGTCCAGGTGAGAGCACTGTAAGAAAGATGTTATGGCTGCCATGAAGAGTTTTGTGCCAAATGTTTTATGTAGTGTATTCAAAATAATGGAAGTACTTTCTTTTCTAACCATTATATTACGTCGCTTGCTCTCCAGGCTGTAGTGTCAGGGTAGATCAGTACATCTGCTACAACCAGCTCCGGTTAGCGCCAGTCTTTCCTCATCGTAACCGTGGAACTTGTGCTATCGGACATGTCTAAAGTGGGAACAATAACAGGACGTTACTTTTTTTTTAAACCAACTTTGCTTCGACAGTATGGTTCCGTTGAAAATGTTAGAATCCCTAAGAATGGGGCAAACATTAAATTAAATATTATTGAGAAAAAAAAACCGCATTTTTTGCTTAGTTCCAAGTCAGCGAAGCGGTAACAATACTGGCCAAGTTATATAACTTCTTAATACATGTGGTAGACACTTAAATAATTTCTCATTGTTTTTAATTTTTATGCAGTAAACTGGAAACTGAATATATATTTGAAACCTGATTTAGCACAAACAGCATACACACTGGTACTTGTAAAGGGAGAACTTTGTGTCAACTTCTCAAAAGGAAGATATATTATAAATACTATATTGTATGGTAACCCTAAGACTTAATTTTTAATTGTGGTGAAATAGACTACATACATTGCTTCTATTCAGATGAAAATGTTTGTGTAAGAATTTTCCTCTGCACTTTAAACATAATACGAGCAGATGTTCCAGCGCATGAGTTTTCCAGTTACTGAATCACTAATCGTAATTTTATCAACTCATTTATATATATAGCTTTGAATGATTCTTGCAATGGGTGATAATAGTTTGGCGAAAAACTTTGTACATTCGTCATTGCTAAATTAGTTCGTCAGTGAAAACCCGCAATAGAAAATGAACGAAAGAACACATAGAGTAGACTGATACCAGCTCTGGTCAACGAATATATCTGTATAACAAAAATGAATTTCATTATTAATTATGTCAAACACCAGAACAAAAAACAAATAAGGAAAGACAAATGGAAAAAATACAGCAAAACGAGAAAACAATCGACAAAACTGGACAACAGTGGATGGCACAAGAATAGCAACAAAGTTATACATACAAGATTTCACAGACTATACTCAGCGACGTTTCGGAAGCTGTGATCTACTTCCGTCTTCAGGCAAGCAGATAAACTCTTAAAGTTCTTGGAAACATAGCCTGCCACTTCTTAATCACTCTCCTGACTGCTCGCGCAAACACTCAAGCTACTGGGAATAGAAACGACACATCTCCACAAATAGATGTCCAGTTGTAGAGGGAAATGTATGAATTCTTGTGTTTTTAAAAGTGTTTTGCAGAACAATTATTACTCTAGCAATGTTCAGTTTGCAACATACTATACATCATTGCGAGATACAAGTCTAATGTATGGCTGTATGTTCTATTTATGCTAGATACTGTACTACACTGTACAAAAAAAAACTTAAAATACCCTTCATTTTCAGAATTTTTTCTTAAAGAAATAATATGATTTTTATACATATCATATACAACAGACCATTCTTCAACATTCTAAAACACACTGCCGAAAACTGAATCATTTTAACTTAATTTATTCCCCCAAAAAACTTCCCTAACTATACATATGTTTTCCACTCTTCAGCATAGCTTACCCAGCCCCTTAAGCGGCAAGAGAAAAGTACAAAGATATGGGCGTAGTTTAATCCGTGGTCTTTCATCGCGTGTAATAAAACCTCACTGTTCCAGATATAGTTTGCACAGTACAGCGTTATGAAGGAAACTCTGTACACCTTGCGCGTGTTATTGTCGCCCGTATCACTCCCTAGTTTCTTGACTTTGGACGCGGGGGTCCATCCCAATCTTAAGGGGCCCACCTACCCGGTGTTTGAACTGCGTCACAGAGTGTTTGAAATAGACGTTTTACCACGAAACTATTAAGCGAGCTTCCAATGTGCTGATATAAGAAAATAACACGCACTTCAGACGAGACCTGTTGATTGCTTTCAAGACGTGACGTATTTGACATTCAGGAACACCATTTCAGAGTATTCCAAAATGGATTATAGCGGCTATTTCAAGACGCTTCATCTCAAAATATGCTACTCAGATATACACAAAACTACTCAATGAACCTGCATTGAATCTTTATACATATTTACACCAATGAAACAATAGGGTTCACCGCTGAAAGCACAACGAGAGCACTGCATTGCACTTAAAGGCGGTTCACGGTAAAATGAGCACTTTTGACAGTCCTGCTTAAGATCTACGTTGTGTATTCTTCCGCTTTACGGCAAATTAACATTGCAATGGGTCTCATCACTTTATTCGTGTGTCGGTCAAGTAAAAGTGTGAAATTATTAAAGAGTAAATATTTTACAAATCCGCTTATTTTTACACTTCGATGCTTTAAAATACAGAGAACGAAAGAAATAATTTAAGTTATCACAAATGGTTACCCAACACTTTTAAATCGACATAAGTATATGCAACAACTTTCCCTCAATCGTTACCAACTTTACTTTGCGCATGGCACTCAGAGCGCCCGTTAGGCAGGGGCAATGACTTTTTTCTAAAGTTGATTTCAAAAGTGCTCACTTTATCGTGAACAGCCTTTAAGAGCCTTGCGCTTGCAGACGATTGCGTCATTTGATGCGCGTGACAGTGTCGCCCTTATCGCTACTGTACTTCCCAGCTTCAAACGCGGGGGAAAAAAAATCAGATTGGCAGCAGCCTGTACTGGACCAACTATTTTCTCTGCAGGAAGGTTTTGTGTAAAGGCTGTTCACGATAAAGTGAGCACTTTCGAAATCAACCTTAGAAAAAAGGCACTGTCCCTGCTTGTGTATATTTCAACGTGCTCACTAGGTGACATGTGCCCAGTAAAGTTGATAACGATGGATGGAAAATAGTTCCATATTTAACGTCGAATAAAATGTTATAGGTAACCATTTGTTCGAACTTAAATTATTTCTTTCTCTTTCTGTTTTTTTTTAATAAATCGGAAGTTTAAATATTTACTTTCCTAATAATTTCACATTTTCATTTGACCGACGCATGAATAAAGTGATGAGGTCCACGGCAATATTTATTATACATTAGGCGGAAGAATACACAATGCACATTGAAGTAGATCTCAAGCAGGGCTTTCAAAAGTGCTCATTTTACCGTGAACAGCCTTTACCAACAAAGGAGTTGCGTCAACTTAAATGAAAAATTTTGTTAGATGAAAACATTATGCTTGGTTGTGTTTAAATTAGGTTGAAGAAGGAAAGTTTGTTGTAATATCATGAGTAAGTGTATGTGTCTGTGTGTATATATATATATATGCGTGTGTGTGTGTGTGTATGTGTGTGTGTGTGTGTGTGTGTGTGTGTGTGTGTGTGAGAGAGAGTGAGAGTGTGTGCGCGCGCGCGTGTTTGGTCGTATAGAGACACAAATTTCGCAAAAATCTTATGTTAAGTTCAACTATTTGTACCGTGTGGCCACTGTCTTCTTGTTTGACTCATCATTTACAACTCGAGCGACCACAGTTCTCCTATTTTCATACGATTTGCTGAAGCATTTTAGTAACTGAACATACCTGACGTTTTCGTACACGTGTTTCGTGCCAGATTTCCTGAAAATGAATCTGCTCAGCATCTCCAATGATGTGCCATGCCGTATAATGTCTTGTGATGATAACCAGTAACAAGATGTGATATAAGGCTGACCTAGAAATTTGTTTATTTTTGCAGAAAATTAGAGCGTAGATGACAGAGGGTTATTTACACTCTGTTATTCTGCGCATTTTGAGAATGATACGCGAGTAAAGATAACCGAGAATAAAGCTCGTTCATTAATGTATAACACACACATATAAGCGAACAAAACATTGACAGTATCTGCGCAGTGCAGCCTCCTCACCATATATGTATCAAAAACCTCGAAGATCATCTTAGGGCGCGACTTCACATCTTGTGCACAGAATTCAGTGTTATAATTTCAGTTTAATAATAATTACTGAGCATTTATTAGTATGGAAAATGTACCTTTTTGCGAATTGTTTAAATTTCTGAAATTTACTTTGACTACGTGTTATTTGGTAGTTGTTAAAAATTCAGAAACGTATCCATATTTTAAAGTTTATGCTATCAATATTGTTCGTAGCAAAATTTTCTTTGATAGCTTGGATTTCACGTTTGTACTTCATTCTAAGACAAATAGCTAAACATGTTTAATTTATCGTCATTCCTTCTTTAAATTCTTGTGTTCCTAACTCGAGCAAATCTCGTGTTATTTCTTGACATCGTATTAATATTATTTTAGTGGATTATTTATTTATATATAAATTGTCTTAAATATTCTTGTTATTTATTCTCACTGGGATACATTTTTGGACCTGATTATTTAATCTAAGTGAATTAATCTACCTTTTTGTCCAGTCCAACGCAGTGTGAGTGACGTGATTAAATTTGTGACTTGGATATATTTGTATTTTAGCAATGTTTTTATTCTTCTAAATAGTGGAAGTAAAGTGCTGGTTAGAATTTAAACGAGGCTATGTATTTTAAATATTGTAATGTAATACCTTGACTGCGGTTGGGTGGGAGAATCTATTTTTTTTTTTTTTGGCGGAACAGGCTGGCACTTGCACCAGTGTTATGGTTTTATAAAAAACTGATTTATATTTATGTTAGTTTGTAATACTTATGATTAATTCAATACCATGTTTGTTAGTGTACGGAAGAGCTTGTTTCGGGTTAAATAGAACAAATATTAGAAAAAGAGACATCAATGTTACGAACGTATGATTAGGCATTAGACAGAGGTTTATAACAATTACAAAGGCGACACCAGGAGATGCTTCATCTACTTTTATATTAACCTGAAATATATGTCAAGAGAGTCTCGTTTTGTACTTAGCTATAGTCCAGTAAGTACAACCTTGTCTCTATGCCGAAGAATAATGGGATTTCTGCAGTCGGCACATCTTGGTGGCTTCTTGGTCCATATTGACAGCCAGTATTATGTAGAGAAAAAATTCTCTTCAAGATGTCATGCTGGCCTATATTCACGCACCATCGTGCCACCACGCCCTCGTTCTTAAGAAGGATTCACACATGAAGCTACGCTATTCTATGCTGCGATGCGATGTGCTTGTCTACGACGTATCTCGTGAGTTTCACTCACAATTATGCTATACGATGGATGGTTCAGTGCTAATTGTAGCCATAAGAAAAACATTGACTTTTGTGATCTGAAGTGCGTTGGCGATAATCCGATGTGTTTAAATGTTAGTGATACTGACATCGAGGAAGAGAAAGTAATTCTTATTAAATGCTGTTGACTATAAAGTGAGCACTTTTGAAATGAACCTTAGAAACAAGTCACTTTCCTTCATGCATATATTATAATGGGCGCACTGAGTGACATTCGCTCAGTAAAGTTGGTAATGATGGATGGAAAGTAGTTCCATATATTCACGTTGAATACAAATTGTTAGGTAACCATTTGTGATAACTTAGAATTAATTCATTCCTTTCCATTTTTTTAATGCATCAAAGTGTAAAAATGGCAGATTTATAAAGTATTTCCTTTGTTAGTAATTTCTCAGTTTCATTTCACCGACGCATGATTAAAGTGGTCAGGCCCATAGCAATGTTAATTTTACATAAGGCGAAGAAATACACAACATGTATACACGTAGATCTTAAGCAGAGCTTTCAAAGTGCTCATTTTACCGTGAACATCCTATAGTAGCAATTATAGGTGATATAGCTAGGTGTATGTGCTCATCCGCAGATCAGTGTCTATCGCGAGTTGAGAGATAGAAATCGTTTGGCCGGTGAATTCGCTGGCATAGCGTAGCAGCGTGGGATAGCGTAGCATAGCATTGCGTGATATGTGTGAACTGTTTCATTTAACAACGTGCCTTGCGATTTCATAACACAGTATCGCTCAGCACATCGTAGCATAGCATAGCGTAATGTGTAAACTTACCTTTAGTCTAGCGGAGGAGATTTCTGTTGTGATCTCTTAATGCCAGATTTGGCAACAGCGTCTCTATTGCCTAAATCCGCTGCCTCGTTAAACATTTATGTTTGATGGCGCATTCAGGCAGACCTTCGAACTAAGGCGTGTCCACGTCATCATGACTTTATGTTAATCGCCGACAATTTGCTTTTATGCCAACTTCTAAAGAACTTTTGATCCAGGTTTACTGGAGAGTAGAGGCTTGGTTGAAGGACAAAAGCGGAATAGCCACTGCGCCGCGGAGTCACGTAGCTAGGAAACCGAGATTCTCTTTTCTCGACTTCAAGCTGTTTGAAGAAATTAGTACCCGGTTTTGTCTAATGGTATTTTATTCAAGACAACAAGATAATATAATAAGCTTACAAGTACGTATATTTCTAATATAAGGTAGCATTTAATTTACTTATTACCAGTAAGTACATTCATATCGATATCGAAACAAAACGAATGAGATCCACACATTTATATTTACATGTAGCACATAACAATGTAAACTCAAATATTAAATGTTTTTAAAAACCCGTAAACTTCGTTGCGAGTGTTCGTGTGTTGCAGATGTGGTTTAAGGGTTATGGAAAATGTATAATCGTTAGTACTCTGATGTAAAAAACGCCTTATTATCAAAGACTATCCAATCATTTCTACACTAGATCGTTTTCGTCTTCAGAAATTCACTTTAAGTTTTTTTTTGGCATTTAGGTACAATTATTTAAGCTATGGGCCTAAATTGTTCTCCAAAACTTGTAGTTTTACTCAACAAAAAATGAATCAAACCACCCAGGTTATTACTCTTTTAAAACTACATGCACCATAAAAATTAACCAACTCATTTTTCAGAGGGCGTACGGATTATTTTTTCCATATGTTTTATTAGTTTGGTAAAGAAATAAGGGAGTAGTTCTTTTTCCGTGAAAAACTTGGAGAACCGTCCTTACTGTTTGCAGGAAAATATTTCTTCTCTACGGCACAAGAAATATAAATATTCTTTTTGGAAATTCATGGTGGCGTATGGTACTCCGTCTCTTTTAGTTCTGCATTCCACGGTCTAGTCTGTTTAAAAAACAGCAGTTGTAACTCATTCTGATTCACTACGACAGTAGCGTGCGCAAATATTCTTTATGTAGGCTACTAGCGAAAATCCTTTAAGCCTTGTAAAATAAGACTTCGACTTAAAAAAAAATAAATAAACTGAAATATTTCCCCGCACATCCGTTTCTTTAATGTTATATTCTCACGGGACTAATCTCTGAAGCTCTTTCACTGCGCTACCAAATAGCTTATGCCAAAAAATTTTCTTCGTGCAGAAATACATTACTTTAAAGTAAAGCAAATACAAGTGACGTCTTTGCAACAGGCTTGTATCGAGCAACAAACCAGGCGAGCCACTACGGCTTTCAGATATGTCTGGCCACAACTCGGACAATAAAAATTCAGTTACACCCCTCATCTATCTCTATCTCTTTCGCTCCCCATTCGTCAATAACTTCTTATACTACGTTACTAGTTCTGCGAAATGTATCGACGGCGTCTGTTGCAATCGACATCCACTCTTTCAAACTTTTTCTTTATAGTTGTTAATTGTGAACTAAGATTAATAAAAAAATCGTTTGTATCTTTTCACATTTTTGTGAATTTTCCGGCGCGAATTTACTTAAATATTTCTGTTATATAGACCTACTTACGAAATATTCAACCTGTCATGTTTCTTGTTACAGGTTATATTTTGATATAAATGGCTGAAAGATGAATAATTTCATTTCGCTTTTCCAGGACTAATAATATGGATTTGTAAAAATTGTGTTCTTTAAAAATATTTCTTACAAATTTAGCACAATGCTGTTAGAACTGAGGAAACATTTAACATATTTTGCTTGTTTAATACATTTCTTTTAAATGAACACTTTAAATGGACTTTAATATTTGAAAAGGATTTTTACCATGCAAATAGCATAGTTTAAGAAATATATAATAAAGGATAGGCATTTCATTTTCAATAAAATGTTAACATTCATTTACTAAAGGTAAGTACGATAAATTGAATGCCTTAATTAGATTTATGTTTGATAAATCTACGTTCCTTAACTTCTCAAATGTAACGTACCAAACCCTTCCGTGAAATCAGTAATAACTAATATTTAGGGAATTGTCTGTTGCGAATAATAATTTCTGTTAACTGTTTGCTCCTAAATATAAACTATGTGTCTCCTGTCTAGAAACTTTCAGTAACCAGAATCAAAAACTTCTTTGTTCTGCATATAGGCTTTACTGAACTGTTTTCGGGACTTCAGTTACGACTAGATCTGCTGCCACTCTCAACCAACACTTCTCTTTAACAGTCAGGTCCTTAAAAAGTTCATGGCTTTTGTCCCAAAGCGGAGGGTTATCTTGCACAAACGCTATCAACTTGTCACTATCCATAGCAGAAACAAACTTAAAACGAACTGTGAAGACTGTGGAGCTGTGTCACAGACGGCCTTCGAACGTGTACTGCCGCCGTTGGAAATCCCCAACGGCCGGTAAAAAACACCGTACCGGAGGATGCGGGAACGCCCACGCTGCAATCATCGTGTTCTCTCTTCTGCTCTGTCACCGCACCGCAGCAACGGCCGTCGACAAATGCAATGCGTAAACGCGGTCGCACTTGTAATAATATTTCGCATGCGAACTATTTTTTACTAGGCGCTACCAACACGCACGTTTTTTCACCGCTTTCATTCATTTTTATAATACACTATTTGCCAAAAATTAATTGAGCGCCTGTCCAATGTTTGCTCGGTGGTTGTCACCCCGTTAGAATCCTGTAGGGCCACCTCTTACGGCTATAACAGCAGCCACCCTGGATGGCATGCTCTCTACAAGTGTTTGCAGGACATCCACGGGGATTCGTCGCCATTTCTCTTGCAACCATTCCATGAGTTGAGCAATGGATTTTGGCCGGGGCTCTGGGCGGGCCAGTCCAATCGGTGAACATTGTTGTCGGCGCACCAGAGCATAGTAGCCCTTGAAATATGGCACCCGGCATTGTCGTCCTGGAAGTAACACGGGTCCATTCCGTAAAAACGCCACAATGTTGGAAGCATTTCATTATCCAGAATGTTACAATAGGCCTCTGTGTTCATGCTACCACGGACAAACACCAGCGGACCTACGCCGAAAGCCTTGAAACACAAGTTAACTGACGTATTTAATTACCTATCTTCACCGGTGCCCAATTACTTTTTGGCAGATAGCGTAAATTTAAATATTATAATGTATTAATAAAATATAGGGAAATCTTGAACTCAACGAAAAAGGAGATATTTTTATGTAAACGTAGGTATACAACGCTAGTGATACAAAGCATATTTAGGAAATAACTAAACACGTCATACATGGAGTGGTTTTTCAATGGCTTGTTTTAAAAAGTGTGAAGAAACCGCGAATAGTATTGCTACTGATGTACGAAACACTCGTAGCCAGTGCAGATTTTGATCAAACATATCGTAATTGCATGTGATTTGGTACAGACCATTTATGTATTTATATATATTTATATTTATATGTGTATTTATGAGATAAATGTCCAGGCAGCCATGGTCCATCGTTGTAATTTGCGCGTTGAATATGCTGGACGCCATTCTTAACAACTGCTTCAACTCTCATTACTCTGCCGCTTTCAGTAAACTAACGATTATGCACAGGTATTTTCAGCATTTGGTCTATTTGCAAATCTCCCCTCTTCGTTCCTAGGCTAAGTACCATGTCCCTTGTAGTGCTTCGCAGCTATAAAAGACTCGCGTTGTCTAGCTTTCCCTGTGACTACATTTACATATTCGAAAGAAGATAACATTATGAATGTTTTCCGGCCATGGCTTACGTCACTCCCTTGTGTTCGTATCCACCAGCCATCGCTGTAAATTTGTCACTCGAATTGTAGCAAAGTATTGTAGAGTACTGTTTATTTAGAATTTGATTTACTTAAGAATTCGCAGAAATTCGATTTCCATTCACAAATAATGAAAACAGGGTGGTTGATGGTTAGCACACTGTAGTTCATACGTTGTTAAATGTTGATTCACGCCTAGCCCACACTTAGTTTAACAGACTTCAAGTCATATTTCCCTTATATTCTAGTGCAATTTTCTAGCCTTACGTGTAAAAGAATTTTCCCTCAATTTGTTTACAGCATGTATATAGAGAATTTTCTAATTTTCCCTTGCAAAATGTTTTTTTTTTTTTTTTTTTTTACAGAATTTCCCTTGTACTACAATTTTTAAATTTTGGTGAAATAATTATTTTTCAAACTAAATAAACTTCATACGCACTCTTTATAAACTATAAATGTACCATTTGACTTAATGAACATGCATTTCTCACAATTAACGTAATATAAACACCAAAACTACAATAAGTTTTTGAAATTCTACAATTGCTAAGTAAGACATGGTAAAAAAAAAAACCCAGATGAATAACTGTCTAACAATTAGTAAAATTTCATTTCGCTAAAATGAGTTATTGTCAATAAACACCCTGATGCAAAAAATTGCGACGTGAAGGCAAACAACCTTTACGTATATGGTATACATACACTTAGATGACTTATAATATAACTTCTCAGTGTTTTTCTCTCTAGACGAAACATTATACCTAGATTTCGAACAGTAATTCCATAGTATGGAATCGTTCATCTTAGTTCACGAACATTTAAGTCGTCAAGGCAGACATCGTTAAAAATGATTTATTTTCTTTCTTAAAATATGAAAATAGGTTAAGGTAACACGAGTCTAATGGATACAAGAAAGATATGGACTAAAGTAATCGTGCTAAGAGAATACTTTTATACCCCAAAATAAACTGCTGAATATTTGACAATTCATCACAACATTTGAAGTGTTCTCCTGATAACTTACACACTTAAACGTTGATGATAGACAAATCTGTAAACTTTTTCACGTAGGTTATTACTCTCCTTGTCAAATATTATACATATGTATTTTACATTAAAAAAAAATACGTTTTGTCAAACTGACTTTCTAATCCAAACATCTCCAATCTGATGTTTGCAGATTTACCGTACGGGAAGGCTCATGATTTGGCAAGAAAAAAAAAACATAATGTTAACGATAAGCGTTATGGTTGAAAAAAAAAAACTATCATATTCGAAATTCTGAACATCATTCCATTATCATAGTAAATGTTCTGAGCATAAATCACCCGAATAAATTGTTTTGTAAATAATTGTTAAGTGTGCCTATCTCTATGTAAGTGTAATACTTTTTAAGCTATAAAATATCCCTGTCATTATTACGCCCATTAGATGTACCAACGCCCATAAATTCGTCATTTTTACTATTTCTGTGCTCCTCTTCTGCGGCTACCAAATAAATCATTCGTGTTTTGGAGAGGAATAATAGTCGTATTTTCGTGTAAACAGGCAATAAACCAACACGGAAAAAAAAGTAGCAACAGACACTGTATGTAATACGAGAGAGATACATGAAGTTCGCATGTCAAAATATTGATCATGAAGCTGCTGTCAGTTTTTCAGAATGGAATAAACTTTTTGTCTTTGGAATAAATACAATACAATTAAACGCAGGTAAATAATAAATATTTAACACAGCATGTGTATTTATCGCTTATGGATAAATATTTTGCAGTTATCTAAAACTAGTCTCTTAAATTATTCAGTCAAAATTTTGACGCCACGATAAGATCACAGTGCTGAGCTAAAGTATTATTTTAAGTAATCAATAATTTCAACAAAACTAAACACATTAGTATTTTCATTAGAATTGTAGTAAATAGTTAATTTTCGTTCTCAAGCTATTATATTTAAAAAAATGCGTAGAGAGCGGTTTTGTTTCTACTTTGTATTTAATCCAATAATTCAAGCCACAATAAGTTTCAATTTATAGCCTATTGAGTGTCAGTATTCTGGAAAATGGCATGCGGTTAAGAAAAATCTTTTAAAATTTTGAAATTAATTTTGATAACTTAAAATAATTATGGTATATTTTCTGAAGAATTTTTCAACCTAGGTGTATTTCCTAAATAGCATCGTAATTATTTTATCCGTTGTATCATTGTTTACTTACAGAGACATACGAAAAGCAAGTTTAAAGGAAATTAATTGATTTATTAAAAATAATAAGAACATGGGAATATAATTAAGTTACTCGTCACTAACAGCTGTGCACTAAGCACTTTACGATAATCTGCATCTTCGTTTCAAAAATCTAATCATATTTTAATATAGAAAAAAAGTGTATATCCGCTGTATACTTGAATTTAGAATAATTTTAAATTATCTACTAATGACCGTTTGGTAGATCTCTCTAGTTTCAAAATATAACGTGTTTATAAAACCAAGTCATTTGGATTATTATAAAATTATAATGTTAAAAATAATATGATTAAAATTTCACTATCTAGAATATTATGCTATGTTTACTACCTTGAATTGTTCCGGGTACGAAACAAAGCATGTTTATGTAAAATTGCATATTAAAATACTCATGTTAGAATATAGTTGATACATCAGCGGGAGAAATACATTGGATTACAAAAATATGAAGCATGTCAAAGGAACATAATTTTGTCCACATGCATACTATTGCCGAGTGTGCGAAGAATTTTAGTTACAACGTCTAGAACTGCTCGCTGAGTGGAAAATTGTTTTCACTACGATAGTAGTGGTAGTGTTACATGGCGTGTGCGGTACTTCAGGCACTTCATCAAAACAGTGAGGAAATGGTTGACCAACACAGATTTTGCCTCGTAGATGCATTAGACAACGTTGCTATAAGCCGTTCAAGGTAAAGTGAGCACTTTTGAAAGCCTTCTCATTTGGCATAATGGTCAATAAATATATCTTATTTTAACCGAATACGCAAACTTTCGAGTGCGGTCTAATATATACACTGTGTTTATTACTTCATCGCAGTATTTATTTTAAAATGTGGTTAAAGGATAAGAAATTGCTAAAAGGAAAAAGTAACCAGGGCCTCAAAAGTACTCACTTTACCGTGAACAGCCTATAGTAATTAAGAGTTGGTAGTCCGTACATAATTCTTGTATACTCCCTGATTGCGCGTTCACACGTATCTCAGCAAATGAATATCTTGGGAATACGAAGTTGTGCCAGAAAAAAAAATCTAAGCCCGTACAATTTTGTTTTTATAATATTTAGTTTATTCTAAGAGGAAAATGGCGATATGATCAAAAATATCTCTTTTAGCGCTCTCCTGCACAGTTTCCTTAATTAGTAGGCGAAAAATAAAATTGTGCAGTCGTAGTTCAATCTATGGGTTTTCATCGCGTGTAATAAAATCCCACTGTGCCTGACAGCGGAAGCACTGTAGGCATATTTAGCTTCTTGCGCTTAGGAGCGACAGGACGGAGGTAGTGCGCGTTATTGTCGCCCGTATCGCTGTGCTTCGAAAGCGGAAACAAAATCTCAGGGCTATGTACTGTTGACGGAATTTTACGGGAGTTGCGTGAGGACGAGTACACATATTATGCAACTGCTTGGCTTGCGGGACGTTCCGATATCACAGTGGCCTGGTGTGAAAACATTCAGGGCCGTACCTAAGAGCTAAGAAAGGCGAGAGCTTGAGTTCAAGAGTTCGCAGTTGTCATGGCAGTATAAAAATAATTCTTCACAAAAATGAAATTATTTTCCGGGGTTTCTTGTATAAACTCTCTCAGATTTACAGGTTCGTTCGTAAAAAAAAAATGCTTGTACTTATTTATTGGCTACATTAAAAAATTGTAGTGTAAATAACAACGCTTTCTAACTTTACTGTTTCATAAAATACATTTTCAATATCTACGACAATAAGGCTATACGAAATTACGAAAACATGAACTACAAAATATACCTTTAGTTTTTATGATATAAATATTATGCATTTGAGTACAAACGAATAAATGTAACGCGTAGATTCGTAAGAGTAGCGGCTCCTCAAGTTTCCGCTTGTATTCGCCCCTCTGGAACCAGTTTATGTGTCGACACCATAGACTAAAGTTGAGATAGACTGCTTATTCATCTCGTGTGCCTAACATTGACCTGCCCCAAAGGAACACAGCTGTCAATGTTACATGGTCACATTGCTGAACGTGTTTGTTTATATATTAATTTTTAAATAACAAGCACTATTACATTATTAAAAGACTTTTACCAATTTGAATTTAATCAAACTGCATTACAAACTGGTTAGAGGAAGTAGAAAAACGTTTCTAAAGCACTTGTTCACTAAACAGTGTTATAACCTCAAAGTCAATATACGCCGTTTTTGCTAGCCGTATTGGCAGAAAATCAGTTCAATGTTGGGACACGGAGATTGGTCGTGCGCAGCCAGCGACAGTTACAGTAGACCTCTGGGACGTTGTATTTTCTATTTTATCGCAGCGCTCTTGGCCCGAAAGCCTTACCGCGCTTCGGCCTCCCAATAGGCGGGGAAGAGGAATCACGTCCTCTCAACGCAAGGAAACCAGGATTAATGCGACCGTTGGCCAGACACAAACCCAAACCTGGCACGTCCGCACATCCCTGCCCCTTCTACGACAGAGGTTCTGAGACCCTTGCACTCAGAAACCAAGCTAGTGCCTCACCAGGGCACAACCGGAGCTGATTGCTTCTCACCGCCCGGTCTTTCCACAAGAGTGAGAATCTCTCCAGTCCTCCTCCAGTATACAGAGTTAACCACTACCAGCACGAGTCCAACCACAATGATCGGTCACCAGAGAGAACCTCCATTGGGGCCAACCGATCGTCCCGTGCTACCACTTAATTTCCATGGCATTTGTGGGTTATTCATAACCGACTGCTCCGCCGATGGAGTGGCAGAGGAAGTCCCTTCCACACAAGGTGGCTGAGAGCACCCCACCGCACATAAGCCTTACACCCAATAAAGGGCCAGTCACACTTAATTCCCTGGGATCCTGCAAAGGCGGGGATTTACGATGGCTCAGTATGGCCACCAGGGAGCAGTCAAGACCCCTCTCCGGTGTCGCGGCTCACCGGAAATAGCAGCCCTTGCTCTGACATTGGAGACAGCGACATCAGACAACCTCAACTTCAGTCTATGGTCGACACCCACACATGCCGTGGAGGTTCCGATATACAAAGCGTCACACAATTCCACGATATCAGCGCCTGGCATCTGGACGTAATTACTGAACACTCTACAACAACAACAACCCGTGTCATCCCGCACTATGTCTAGGTGACTGGTTTCAGCCGCACTGCAGTTTCCCCGTTCCAAGCGTAGTTGGCCGTTAGCACCAGATCAGAGACGACGGCTTTTAACGTGGTCCAGCGATTACTCTCACAGTTATGCACGGCCAGGGACAACCAGCATGGCAAAGCTGAGAGGAGATGACATGACCTGCTAATACTGAAGGAGAGACACGCCGGGATCACTGCTGCTATCATGGTGTGGAGTGCCGTAGTGTAAGTCACCTCTGGTAGTGATTCGGGTGAAACGGACGATAATTCGGTGCCGTAAAACGGATAACCATGGCCCTTGGGAGTAACTTTGGCCCAAATTTCAGGTAAGCCTATTAGTGTTGAAACTGTCAGAAACGAATGTGTTGTGATCTGTCTTGAGGTTTAGTTGCCAGAGAGAAACCAGAGAACTAAAATGTTGGCTTTTATAATTACAAAAGTAAATAATGCTTTACACTAATTGGTCCAAACACTGTAAAAAAAGTTTAAGGTAAAATTCCCTTACATATAAGGAACGCTAATTACCTCTACATGTAAGGTAAAATTACCTCTAAAATGTAGAGTAAATTTACATAACAAGTACTATTCTCTAATCGTACGGAAAAAGTACTTGAAAAAAGTGGGGAAAAAATCCCTTACATTCTGTAAGTTTTTTTATTACCTATGTTCTGTAATAAACAGTAACCGAAATCTTAACACAAAAATCATCGACACTTGCTGGTGGGTGGGCGTAAACCACGGTTCTCTATCAAGATAGGCCCATGCGCTATCCATTGCACTACGACGACAGCGCGCCAGCAATTCGTGAATATTGGAATGTTACACGATTATTTCTTCCGCCCGTCCCCCCACTTAGCTGTTGAAACAACGCTGAAGAGATGCACGCGTGGTAAGGAAATTTTACCATCCATTTATGGGATTTTCCACCGCTACGCACGTGAATTTTACTCCAGAGTGCGGTAATTATAGGCCTACTTTACATATAAAAAAGAACCATGTTGGACAGCTTGTATGACTAAATAATAAAAATTAATTTTAAGGTAAAACATATATAGAATGCAATTATAAAATAGTTACAAATGGACGAGGAGATCCATGTATGGTATTTACACTACCATGTACGTGAAATTTACTCCAGGGTGCGGTAATTTATCCTTACCCGTAAGGAGAATTATGTGTCCCCACAAGTTTGCTAATATTACCTTACATTTGTCATGTAATTTTCCCATTATTTCTTACAGTGAAGGTACCCCCAATGGCTAAGTATCACCACATTGCGATAAGTCAGTGATATCTTGCGTCCTGTGTTACCTGTCATGAGACAGCACCCAGGTACAATATTTCAACAAAACAACGCTAGCCCATACACGGAAAATGTGCCTCTGGAATATCTGTGTCGTGTCGTGTCGAGGTACTATCATGGCAAGCAGGACCTCCCGATCTGTCCCCGATAGAACACGTGTGGGATCATCTCGGACGTCAATCAACTCTGACCCGGTGCTGATATGCGAGGCATACAGGGCCATTTACAACAAATCGGGCTGGTTTGCCTCAGGAGAGGACACAACGGCTTTATTGCTTCCTTCCCGACCAAATAGGCGTATGTACCCATGCCCGAAGGGGTCCTACATCCTACTGAACTGGACCAGCAACACGCCCGTACTGTCAACTTCGTTGTTCGTGTTTCTGATAATGTAATAATTGCAGTAAAGTCACTCGACCTTTCAACATATGCGCTTTAATAAAATTTCCACCAATCGTTCTTGATGCTTAAATTTTTTATGTCAGCAAATTTTACACGTGTACTTGAGAGGTAAAAATCTTCCGTTATAATTAGCATTGTCATTTTTAGAAAAGTGATTTTTGTGTTTAAAAATATATACAGGTTGCAAGTGTCAAAACACGTAAAGAATGGTTGCAGTCGTATTGTCCCTACATATAAATCTATACGTAATCGCAAATATGTACAAATATATTAACAACAAAGTGTTGTACGCAACTTAATTTCTTTCTCTCGTTTACCACTTCGTTATACACTTAGTTAAATAAAAACAAGCAAAAATCGCTAATTAAAAAAATTATTTTAAATGCCATGTTCGAATAACATGATTGTTGAAAAAATCCTGGAAAACGACGTTAATAAGGGCTACATCTAATTATTACACGTGTACGTCAACAACACAAGTAACGACAAAACACAATGACTAAAACATGGACACAGACTAACAGCTAAACGAGCTTTATTCTCTTCTATAAAAATATAGTAAATACTTTGCACTTGCTCAAGCTACATCCATGCATCAAGTTAAATAATAACACATAGCGGATAAAACTGATATCGGTTATTATCACAAATTAATAACACTATATGGAGAGCAGATAAACCCTCTGGTTAGTGGTTATGTGCGAAAGAAACCGATTCCAAATTATTATATGCTACCAAATAATTAAATTGGAAAATTTAACGTAATACACAAATAAGAAAAATTATTAAGATAAAACTTTTAAAAAGGGAGGGGAGAAAGTACTTAAAATCTAATATTTGTAAACTACAATTGGTTGTACCAATTCACTAGGGATTTCATTACTCATACATTCATAGTTTCCGGTCTCGTGTGAAATCTCAAGGTGTTTAAGTAGAAATAAACCAAGGTTATTCTGTCTCTAAAACAAACTACTTAAATGCCAACAAATTATCGATTTACTAACAGACATAATATTAAACTTTACAATATCGTTTCCGTCAGTTAATAAATATATTACCAAAATATTATACGTTTTAATTCCGTCTTGAATTAATCTCTTTAAAGAAAAATGCCCCACACATTCAATAAAAATTGCATCGCCACGAACCACATTCAATAATGCGATGCTCTACCTTAAATGTTTACGACAGCAGCAAGGAATCACAAAAGTACATCTGGAAACAAACGGCATCATTCCACTGTTCAAAGAGGAGTGGTTCTTGTTTGTTTCCAAATGATTACTGAGAGCCATTTGTAAAGCAAACCGTGTAAAGTAAACCGCATGTTTCAGCGATAGAGCAAACACCAAAGCTAAAAGTAGCCTACAATTATTCACTTCTGATTCAGTATATTACTAGTTATATTTGTGGCAGTGTGGGTCTGCAATAAAAGGATTATTTAGCATGGCGTGGAGCGCAATAGGTAAAAACTCCCGTTCATCATTGGTGTCTGAGAAGGGTCTGTTGAACAGTGCCCCCTGCATCCGTTCACTCCGGGCTGTTCGACAACAGCCTTGGCCAGCACGATCCCCAAATCTCTCTCCGTCCGAACATGTTTGAGAAATAATGGGAAGACGTCTGACCCAGTCTGCACGGCCAGTTGCTAACAGGTACAAGAGGCTTGGGACACTATCCAGAATGTTCAGAAATTAAACGTCCAAACTATGGGAGGTGATTCCTCATGAAAAAAGGAAGTCGAAAATATACAGGACACCGTATACACAAACTGATTATTAAAGGAGATATGAGCCTGTGAAAATTGTGTTTTGAGAATGTATTTTCGCCGAATGCCTTGAACTTCCTGCCAGCGGTAGGGATGGCGGCGATTTATCCACAGTACGTAACACACGGTTGAATGACGCGCTATGGAGCGTGTACTAGTGGCGGGCATGTGGTTGATGTGCTGACGTATCACTTCCTCAAGCCGAACAGTGCGCACAGACCGAGGGCGGCGAGCATTACGTATATTGTGTCTCTGCCCCATGGGAAGCATAAGCCACCTTTCTACTGCTGACTTTCTAGGTGTAGTTTGGGCGTTTAATTTCCGAACATTGTGTATCTCAGGATGATATTCATCACATGTACGATCGTCTAGGGGCGAGATTACACCACGCCTGTGTTGATGCCCTAGGGGGGTATATTGTATATTGATGTGGCACTAAGTACATTCAGGGTGGCATTCTTTAACATTTTGCTTGCGGTCCCTCAAACTTCTCGCGTATAAGAAGGGACTGCATCCTAAGGGCCTCATAAATATATCGTAAACCAACTTTGAATACATGAACGAAGTTTGTGAGTCCCTCTCTCGCGAGGGGTTTGAGAGTTCGATGATTTTATGAGCCCTGTGTGCGATGCTAAAAATGCAAAGCACGTATCCAGCTATCAGCAATTGTCAACAAGATTTTATCTGAAATAGATTCGGCAAAGAGAAGATGTGTTGTTAAAAATATTTGTAAATTAATGTGTATAGTACTATAGTCGGTACTAACGGAAAGTGATACATAAATGTGCTTATAAAATATGAAATATTTCACAATTTGTTCTATATATATTCTGCCGAGCATTGTTCTCTCTTCTACTGTGACGTACAATTACATAACTGACATCTTAAAATTTAAGAAACGAACACGAAAATCTATAACAAACGCCAATAATTAAAAATATTAATAGTAAAAACAAACATGAAAAATATAATGTACTGAAAACAGCCGTTCGAGCAAAATTTGTTTGGTAGTCGTTTGGTAATGATAGCAGGGGGTCAGTAGTAGACTTGTGGTATTTCGATGTATGTTCAAATTCCTATCCAGAAAAATAAATTTTTTACATTATAATCCTTTCTACTATAACACTACTGAACTTGTAGTATTTTCCTCCAAATCATTCCATTAGCAGCACAGACAACAAAAATCAATTAAAGATATTACAGATAGCTCCATGTAATTCCTGGAAAGTTCCTTCCTTTATAAAACGTACTTATAAGCATAGAAATATGTACAATACTAGTTCTATTTTTGATGTCGCAGAAATTTCTATAACTCATTTACTTTGTAGTCATTAAAAATAATACTTGTGCTGTATCAAACCACGATGTAACGAGAGAGTAACAGGTAAATATAACTGTACATAATCTATCGGTTTTTGAGGTAAGTTTTTAAATTTTCCGTATTATTTTCTACGTCTCCATTTGTGTGGGTCAAGAACAGTATGTCACCGCTTAAAAATAATTGTATCTGCCAGTGCATTGTAGCTCAATTATCGACACGGTGTAAGGCATGCGCCATTTTTACAAGTACAAGGAAAGGTTAACGGGAGGCGAGTCGTTTAGGTTAGGTCAAGACCTCTCATGACTTTGAGATTGCCTGCAACTGCAACCAACACAACCAAATCGTTTTAGAATCTCGTTTTCCCACCAAAACAAGATGCATAGTTATCGAATATGGCTCACATCTCCATTGCAGAAGCGACTATGAATACTAGCTTCAGTACTTCGTATCTATTTCTTGGTTTGGCCTGTATTGTTGATCATGTAATGTCATCCAGCTATATTACCTCTATATTGAAATATAAATAGAGTGAAATAAACAGTCATGGTGTTGCATTTTTATATAAAACCGAACCTCATTAAAACCTATCGCATTCTACCAAACATATTTATGTTTTCTTTTTTCCTTACATTTTAGTGTCACCCCGAGTTTATATTGAGTAAGTTAATGTAATAATTTGTCTCCTAATTACCCTGGAGTACTGTATGTTTTGTTGGTAATTTTTCCTGTAGTTCATGATAACTCAAAATCTTTCTTTTGTAAATTATTAAATTTCACATGTCAATTTATAAAAAATCATATGACGAATTTGACTATATATATATGCTATGTATTCATATATAGTATATATAACCTTAGACCTCCCAAAATTCACGAAATTTATTCTGAGAGGAGTTAATAATGTTAGTTTTAGGGAACGTTTTTATTGTGCAGGATTCGTAAATATATATTAATGAAGTTAATAAGTAATCATCTTATCTGTGACTAATTACACTGAAGTAGTCTATTTTTACTTATTTCAGTAAAACGTTCATGTAAATAGTTTGTTTAGTTTATCCCGCCCTTTGGCCTGTTTTCCGAAGGAAAGAGTGACTTATGCAGTCACCCGAGTGTCCATCTGGAATGTATGCTCCCTCTCCCCATTTACTTGAAACCCGACACCCAAATTTCACCAAACTAGGTCCGCTTATAGTATTTAGTAAGGACATCGGACTTTTACATTTTTCAAACGTACAAAGTACTTATTTTAAAAATGGCGGCAATCTTAAAGTTGTGGCCACTTTGTTATATCTCAGGAACCATATAACCGATTTAACCAAATTTGTAATGTTGACAATGCGTTATATAAGTATTGAATTTTGAAGGTTATAATGTTTTTACTCCACATTTTGTAAGATAGTTAAAATTTCAAAATAAAGCTTTATACGTTATTTCCCAGTAAGTACACAACCGATTTCTACCAAACGTGTCATATAAGTGATACTATTATAGGCCATGAACATATATGCAATTTTAAATGGATAAGGCACTTATTTTTAAAATTGGCGGCAATTTAACTATTTGTGGCTCATTTACAATGCACACCATACAGTTTGATAAATTTCGATTAAACTTGTTACAATGAAAGTATATTTTACGGGCATCAAATGTGTCAATGAATATCCTCTTTTGTCAGCCAATTTGTAAGATAGTGCCACGTGAATTAAAGTTTTGATGTCATATCTCGGTAAACAATCAACCGAATCCTTCCAAATTTGGCAAACAAGTTTTACTACAATAGGTAATAAAAATATACATTTTTGAAGTAGGTGTGGCAATTATTTTTAGAATGGTGCCCTATACAAATATTTATCTTAATAATGCTATCTACGAAATAACGAAACTAATTTCAGTTAACTTTGAATTTTGGCAGCATTACAACAATCAAATGTGCCTACACAGGGCCTATTTCGTCCGCCATTTTATAAGATAGTTCTACATGAATAAAAAAAGTTTCGTGATATCTCGGGAAAAAATTAACCAATTCCAAACACTTAGTATTGTGGTAGGCCATGCAAATTTATAGGCTATATTTTAAGAAGGCCAGACGGTTTATTTTCTAAATAGTGGCCATGTAAATATTTTAGCATAGCATGCTTTAACTACGAAACTATGTAACCAAATCCAACTTAATGTTGAATGCTGGCTATCTATGCAAACTTCAAAGGAGCTAGGCCTAAGACATAAACTCATTTGTATGTCATTTTGGAAGATAGCACCACATGAAAAATCAAGCCTTTGTGTCCTAATTCGGGAAAAAATTAATTGATAACCACAAAATTAAGGCGACAAGTTATACTTTTGTAGTCCGTCTAAATTTATATCACTTACGGATATTGTCATGGAATTAAAAAATAACAGCCGTGTAAACACTTTTTTTAGTGTGCAATATAATCCCAAACCGTGTCAACTGGCTTTAAAATATAACAGTGTATATGACGAACATATAATGTGCTAATACATAACCGTTTTGTTCTCCAGTACTGAAGATAGCAGTACATGAAAAAATTGAGCTTTTACGCCATATGTCCGGAATATATCAACCGATTCCCACGGAACATTGCAGACGAGTTGTGCTAAAGTAGCCAATATTTTAAGTGTTTTACAGTATGACTGTCATATAAATCATTTAGATCAGTTTATCATTCCTATTAAACAATTGAACCAATTTAATTCAAACTTTATATGCTGAGAGTATCCAATAGAAATATAAAATATGCTTATAGAGATAATTTTTGCAGTCTTTTTGTTGTAAGATAGGGCCAAGTGGTAAAAAGTAACATTAATGCTGTATCTCGGAAACCAATCGTCTAATTTCCACCAAATTTTTCACACAAGTAATGCTACATTTAGTCATGTCAACTTGCATAATTTAAGTGGGTTAAATGATTTGTTTTAAATAGTGCAATATAAACAATTTAAATAACTTTTAGCATGTCTATTTAAGTTGCGAAGTTATTCCTTCCAATTACAAAATTCCGCCCGTCATTCGATTTCTTATAACAAGAACCGACACTTTAAAATCTTGCTGTGGAACTTGTTGAAACTGTATAGCCAATATTCTAAAGAATAATTTCCGTTTTTTTTCTTCCGAAATGTCCTACCTTATCGTAAAATTAGAAAGCTAATATCCGAAGACAGTCTTTGTTGAAATCATCAATATGTAACTCGTTTCCTGACAATGTTTCTTCCAGGTGACATAAATATTTATGTTGGTGTAGAAGCAATGTTGCTCTCTTTTCCTTTGCGTATCCTTGGCACTGTGCGTTCGCCGACATCACTCGCTCGCGCTGTCAAACTGTTAATTCATTTGACATTTGTATCTTCGAGAAGTTATTTGTTTGGCTATTTAGTAAAAACAGAATGCACGCCAAAGATTATCGATTGGCCTTGTTTGTGAACAACCTCCTTTTTGTAACTACGCAAGGTTTACTTGGCTCCGTAATTACATCGAAGACTTAACACGCGCGCAAACGGTAAAAACAGCCGGGATCGTTCAAAGCCCATCGCGGTACGGGCCAGTGGCCACTGCGGACACATGCCAGAGCGAACACCAACACTTGGCGCGGACTGTGAAGCTACTGTTGCGCTACGGGCCAGTGGCCACTGCGGACACATGCCAGAGCGAACACTAACACTTGGCGCGGATGTGAAGCTACTGTTGCGCTACGGACCAGTGGCCACTGCGGACACATGCCAGAGCGAACACCAACACTTGGCGCGGATGTGAAGCTACTGTTGCGCTACGGGCCAGTGGCCACTGCGGACACATGCCAGAGCGAACACCAACACTTGGCGCGGACTGTGAAGCTACTGTTGCGCTACGGGCCAGTGGCCACTGCGGACACATGCCAGAGCGAACACCAACACTTGGCGCGGACTGTGAAGCTACTGTTGCGCTACGGGCCAGTGGCCACTGCGGACACATGCTAGAGCGAATACTAACACTTGGCGCGGATGTGAAGCTACTGTTGCGCTACGGACCAGTGGCCACTGCGGACACATGCCAGAGCGAACACCAACACTTGGCGCGGACTGTGAAGCTACTGTTGCGCTACGGGCCAGTGGCCACTGCGGACACATGCCAGAGCGAACACTAACACTTGGCGCGGATGTGAAGCTACTGTTGCGCTACGGACCAGTGGCCACTGCGGACACATGCCAGAGCGAACACCAACACTTGGCGCGGATGTGAAGCTACTGTTGCGCTACGGGCCAGTGGCCACTGCGGACACATGCCAGAGCGAACACCAACACTTGGCGCGGACTGTGAAGCTACTGTTGCGCTACGGGCCAGTGGCCACTGCGGACACATGCCAGAGCGAACACCAACACTTGGCGCGGACTGTGAAGCTACTGTTGCGCTACGGGCCAGTGGCCACTGCGGACACATGCCAGAGCGAACACCAACACTTGGCGCGGACTGTGAAGCTACTGTTGCGCTACGGGCCAGTGGCCACTGCGGACACATGCCAGAGCGAACACCATTACTTGGTGCGGACTGTGAAGCTACTGTTGCGCTACGGGCCAGTGGCCACTGCGGATACATGCCAGAGCGAACACCAACACTTGGCGCGGACTGTGAAGCTACTGTTGCGCTACGGGCCAGTGGCCACTGCGGACACATGCCAGAGCGAACACCAACACTTGGCGCGGACTGTGAAGCTACTGTTGCGCTACGGGCCAGTGGCCACTGCGGACACATGCCAGAGCGAACACCATTACTTGGTGCGGATTGTGAAGCTACTGTTGCGCTACGCATTGTCTCGTGCCGACTAAGCACAAGTCAAGACTTTGCTATCTACGAAATATGGTTTCCATCTCAGGCACAGAATACATAGTACATCAGCAGCGACATGGATGCGTTTCCGCAGGACTCGCTGGTGTGTGTTTGCTTTTTGGTTGCCATATTTTCGGGACGCGCTTTAACCACGTGTTGAATGTATTTCAGTTGAGTTATAGCGATATATTCAGTGAGTTAAAGTTCTTAGAGAAATTGTTAATGTTATTCCTCAATTGTAGCCCGGCCTTGGGAAAACAAGTCATTTAAGCTTCCTTTGGTGCCCTCTTTCTCCAAGCTAGCTACTGAAATTAGTACACGAGCAATTAAATAATCCTGAAAGTGGGGTTTGACTGTAATTTTTTTATTACATCTGCTTTAAAAATGATATGGGTTGAACTCGGGAGTAATTTTAAATTTCAAAATTACTTGTCCACATCATTTGGATCTAGGTTCGGTTCGCACTCTCGTATTTTGGTTGATCCATCACCTGTCACAATCCACGTTAAGTGTAAGGTTCATACACTAAAATGAAATAATAAATAAATATATATGTTTTCAACTACATATTAAGTGGATCTCGGTCGTAAGCCTGCTGTGTTTACCTTATACGACGGAATTGCGCAGTCGTGTATTTAATCTGTAGAAATCATTTCCAGAAATAAATCTGTCATGTGAGAGAGGTGAGATATTTAAGCAATACTTGATAGTATTAATTTTCACCTTTAAAAATACGTAGCGTTTGTAAACACGTTTTTACGACGAGTAAATGAACCTATGTTTGTTTACTTTAATTTTCGTGACGCATGCATCGTCAATAGAATTCGCAGTTGACATGTAAAATGTACTTACCCTGCAGTAGTCCGCGAAACCAGCTGATGAATCCAGTGTTTGTAACTGGCATTTCCAAGATAAAATAACCGCCATCTCTGTCTACTTGGGAGAGCTATTAAAGGTGTAGTTATTACACATGCAAGTTATCGCAGTTATGAAATGTCTTCTTACCATAAACTGTTGCTATGATTTATGATTATTTAGCTAAACACCGATTCTTGTAAACTGATTTTTCTTAAGTTAATATTTATTACACTTTATAATTCGTGTAGTCCAAATATTACATATTGAATGAACATTTTTGTCGGACACTTGCCTTTGCGGCAGAGCTCATGTCGCAGGAAACTAGAATTACACATACGAACATACAGACATAGAAAACCAACCAAGAATTGTTGTAAATAGGTAGGCCTACGTGAAGAACACAGATAAATCTGTCGGAGGACTTCAGTTAGTAAGCAGCAAATTTAACAAGACAAAAAACTAATGATGGACACAACCAAACTAGACAAACACAGTGGTCTTCTTGTAACCAAACGATTCCTTCTGTAAAATTCTGTGTGTCCATGTACCTGTTCACAATTATTCCCAATTGGTTTTGTGTGTTTGTATGTGTAATTCTACTTTTTTTTGTAACATAAACTCTGCTATAACAGTGTATATCCAAAATAATGTATTATTTGTTTCATACGTAACTACTGCAGACCAGGCAAATAGTCGAAACTGTGCGTGATGATGATGTCACTATTGTGAAACATTATCATCAGCTTATCAAAATGCTTACAAATGTTTTAGAATTGAGTAGGCCTACTGGAAAAGTTTTCAAATGCCACTTCCAGCCAACACAGGATTCATTTTAATTTTCTTTAATTTAATGTTCTTTTCTGTATTTTTGTCTATAAATCCCATCTATTAATGCTGTTTTTACACATGTATATAGGTACATTGCAACCTATTTATTATATTTGACAACTTCCACTATGTACTGGTAGCAAAGAAAGAAACAATTAAGTATAATTATATAATAATAAAATGCAGATGTGCAAAATGCTGTCCCTCGCATTCAGAAATCAGATCTATTATAAACTGGCAGAGAATTATATTAATTGTTACAATATTTTTTTAAATTCAACTTTGTAATTGACTTTACCGAAATATAATTGAAGAACTGAGGTTCCTCCCCCTCCCTTTCTAAGGGTGGCTGCAGTGGGCGTAGTGGTAGCGCACTTGCCTTCCAACAAAGTGATCCATGTTTGCTTCCCTGTGAGGTTACTCACAGATTTTCACAGATAGGAACTGTGCTGATTGATGCTGCTGGCTGGCATGTTTTCTCGAGGTTTTCCTGCTTCCCCACCCTTGCATTTCAATGTTGCTCCATACATGCCATATTTCACCCTCATTAGCTCTCAACACCTTGGTTGTTACACAACAACCTAAACCTATCTCAACTCCTCCCTTCTTAAGGTGATTGAAGGATACGGTGGTGTAGCGGCTAGAGTACTCGCTGTTTCGCGAAGTACACTTCATTCTAAATACCCATGATTCATCATCAATATTAAAATAAGCTTATGTCCAGTCAGTTCCCTCAAAATTAGAATTGCAAAAAACCTGCAGATGGGTGAAAAAGCGTTCAAAGAAAATCACGTGAAGATTTTGAATTTTGTAGATGGTGTAGTTACAGGTAAAGATTGGCTTTATTTTAACTACCTTTGGGAAACTATAAAACGTAAACATTTGTCATTTACTGTAATGATCACATCTTAATGTTAAATACATCACCATCTAAACACACGAGTAAACTTCATTTATTTAACTTAATATCTTGTCGACAGCAGGTTTACTAGAGGATAGTACACCAAGAACACAATGAAGGGAATACAATGAAAGAATTGGCCATTGCCTTCATTAATGTGTCACCCCAGAAATTGCCTGGAGAGAGTTCGAGAAACCATGGAAGATGCAATTCAGGAAGGCTACATCCATTAGATATTAAAAATATGAGAACTGATTTGGTTATATATTTTTGTGTTGACAAACAGCTGATTTATTGTTTGTCACTTCAACTCTGCTGGTTTGGGGAGAAAAAAATTGCAAGAGTGGCGTTTTGAATAGGTGTG
Organism: Dryococelus australis; assembly: GCA_029891345.1. NCBI lineage: Eukaryota > Metazoa > Arthropoda > Insecta > Phasmatodea > Phasmatidae > Dryococelus > Dryococelus australis. The sequence continues at coordinate 284,518,553 of CM056993.1, forward strand.
GCCTTGTATTTGTTTGCAATGTGATTTGCTATTAATTCCCGGCAAAAAGCAATTTTATTACGAGGAAGGCTAAAGGTTCTGTATAGAACATGCTTGGATCAGTTGTTCACGTTTTTGTTTACCTTCACTCGACAAACTTTCACAGCGTTAGTTTCTAATATATTAATTCCATAAACTTCTAGACTGAAATAGCAAATCGGCAGTTAGAAAAATTCGTATCTGCAGTTTTATAAAAGTGCCTGTACCTCTAACGAGTCCGCAATTTACAGGCTAGACCTTAAATCCACAGCAGGTTAGTAATCGAAACCGTACTTGCCAAAATTAAATACACTACAATTGTTCATTTGCAAACTTACGCATTAATATCATTTTTTTTCATCGCCGAATAAATCAGAAATAGATCGTTTTAAGGCGTCTTTACATGCCAAATTCACATTTCACAAACGCAGGACTAACACAAATTTAGAGAAAATTCCGAACAGCTAGTGAGTTCATATAGCACTCGCAATAGCTCCAGTACGGCTGCGAACTTGTAACCCACAAGCAGACGACTTCAACAGCGTATCAACTCAAAATAAAATAAGATAGTGACGCAATATCCCTAGTACAATAAGTAAACCACATAATAGCCTCGGGGGCTCAATAGTTAACGGTGTAATTTTGGCCTAAGTAATCGGTAACGAGACATCGAGAAAATAAAACGCACACAAAATATTCAGGGTTGGCTGTACTTAATACCATGTTAAATGCTATAACCTACGTAAAGAATAGTTTACTGTAAACTGCAGATGATGTGCAGGTGGTGAAAACAAGGCAATGTATTGCACTGACACCTACATGCTTGAAGTCTTTTATCGTTTTTAAATTTTAATTACATGTACTCACGTTACACATTTAACAAATATAAAACCACGTTTTTTCTTCATGTCTATATACTAGAGACACAAATACGCGCGGTACATTAATTCTAATAAATAACGCACAATGGCCAAGGTCAAAAAAACAGAATGTGCACCAAAATTTTTCACTAGCATAGTAGCATATTTCTTCGAATAGACGGGAGAACGTTGGTCAATATCGCACCCAAATCACTTCACAAACTCCAAATTGAAACATTCCTGTGGAATTGGAGCGAATTGCTTTGTTTATTGCCATAAAAGCTGTAGTATGTAACACAGCACCGCCAATTCTACATATAAAATGGCCTTTGTTGACATTCTCGTACGCCCCGAGAGCAAGTGGCCAATCAGAGCCCTGGTACACAGAACACAAAGAAACGGCTACTCCGTGTCGCTTTTGTTATCCATTGTTTATTCTGTGTCTGAGAGGAAGAACGAATAACATCCTCTTTTTTGGGAAAATAGACGCGAGTTCGTGCCCACTGTCACGCGCAGTCCTTGATAAACGTAAAATCACGAACGGATATAGATACAGACTTCGGATTTTCATCCTACTTGTTCAGCAAAATGAGCCTCTTGCAAAAGTGACTGCATTTTGATGGAATCTTCCACGATGTTACGAGCGCATCTGAGAAACATTTTGCTCGAATCGTTGCGGCTACTGTAGCATAGACTAAAGATGAGGTAAACCACTTATTCGTCTTCTGCGCATGTACTCAACATTGACCTACCCCAAAGGAACACAACTGCCAAAGTCACATGGTCAACAGCTAAGAACGTGTTTGTTTACATATTAATTTTTCAGTGACAATCGCTATTATATTAATAAAATACTTCTACTAATTTCAATTTAATCAAACTGCGTTACAAATATGTTAGAGGAAGTATACAGACATCTAAAATCATTTGTTTCCAAATCAGATTTCTAACCTCAAATCCAAACCACGCCGTTTGCGCTAGACGTGTTGGCAGAAAAGGAGTTCAATGTTGGGACACGGAGATTGGTTGTGCGCAGCCAGCAAGATCGGTCTACCTCATCTTTAGTCTATGCACTGTTGCACTTCGAACTAGGCAACAGCGCACAGCCGTGATAGGCTACTGGCACCAGCTAGTAGGACGCGCGCCGCCACGTCATTGAGCGATCAAGATGTTCTGGAAGCTATATCGATAAATTCTTGTTAAATTTTCTTTTGAGTAAAGCGAAATTATTTCAGCAGACATAAGTTCAGCTAACATGGACCTTTGGCTAAGGGCACAGACTTTGTCTTTGATGAAACTTCCATGTAGAGTTGCTGGTTACTCGGTACCTTTTTGGATAACCTCTGGTATTCCACGTTCCACTCTTAATTTAGTGCTGGAACTGTATGCTGAATTACTACGTCGACCTCTGCAAGGCGAAGATTCCCCACGATCCTTCAATCCTATACTTTTTCAGCCAGCGTCGCGAATGCGACCTTACTATTTATCGTATAGAGATCGCCGTACAACGCACTCGAAATATAGGACACTTATGGTTTTGTCCATAGCGCTTCGTGGTTTAGAATTTCATGATAGAATATACGTTTGGCAGTAAATAAATAAGTCGGCTCAGAATTCGTGTGGCCAAAACTCGAGAATAAATCCTGCTACCGTGCGCTTGAGAATTGTGTCACATACCGGGAAATATTTCACATAGACACATCGTCAGTTGAACGCAAGTATCTTGAGGGAAATGTTGCAATGTATGTTGAACTACATTGGCAGTAATAATCAATTTAAGTCTAATGTATAGAATTGTGGAAGAAAATACAAAATATATGGGACAAAATGTTTAGCATGTATGCAGGTAATAGCTAATGAAGTATTTATATACTACCCAGGATAACAAAATCTGTATAAAAGACAGCAAAATCTACATAGAAAGAAGTGTTTTAAGTTAATTACAGTAAAAGTACAAGAACTACATCGTATAGTTTTTGTAGTTTTAAGATACAAGCAAAACATTTCGAAAAAAAAAAAAAAAAAGTGAATATTCAATGTGAACTGACCCCGAGAAAAACATTTCCTTAAGGAAAGTTTAGATACTACGCTAAACTTTATTAAATATACGCCATTTTGAAAAATGCAATTTTTCACCAAGGTAATGTATGTAATACTAGTGGTCGATACGCAGTATTTCAGCAAGGACAAAGGTTACAACAATTATCTAGCACTTCTTAGAATTGAAAGGTATATTTCATTTTGTAGTATGCATATATTAAAAACATGAGCTATGCGCAAAATATTTTGCCATGGAGAGCGACAACTATTTCCTCTTCTAAAAACCAACTTTTTTGCCCGCAACCTATTTCCCATTAATAATATTATTTTCAAAAATTCCAACCAGTTCACCTATGTGATATCATATCACTTTTGGTCTTCTTCCACCTGTTCAGCATATCACTTATAGCTTGTAATTATACGTTTATTGTAAACCTAACTGTGACCGCAACTTCGTTCGCGTGGACTTGAGGATTCGTTTACATATTTTAAAATATTAATTTCGTTTAGGTTTTACGGAGTTATTAAAATACAGCCCACTATCGTTTCGCTACGTTTTTATGTTTAAAATCGAAATATCCCTTCGTTCAGGTTATATAGAGTTATTAAAATACAGCCCGCCATCGCTTCGCCCATGTTTTATGGAGTTATTGAAATACATACTTATTTAATTAGTTTGAAAGTTTGTTACTTTACTATCGGAAATAGTTTTATCGTCTCGTTAGTGTTGGTTGTTTGATAATATGTTATTTTACTATGTTTTTCCAAAAATTAACGTATCTTTTTCTATGATGCGTATTTTATCAATGATTATTTAGAAATATACTATTGTTGTTTCAACAATGTTTTTGACAATGATCCTTTTGCAAAAGAATAAGATACGAAACATAAAGAAAATTGTATGAAATAATTAATTTACTTCATAACCATTTGACATATCGAGATGAAACAAAGAGCAAATTTTAAATAGAAATAAACTCTATGATCTCTGAAAGATTTATCAAAATCGAGTCAGCCGTTTCGGAGGATATTCTGGACAAACATCCAAACAGACAGACAAAAATTTTGATAACAGTTATTTATATTTAAAGATCTTTTAAATATCATATTACGCTTAGCTAGTGGTATACATTTTGAAACAACAGACAGACACTTCAATTTTAGCTATTAGTATAGATGTACAAAGCTCTTGGTGAAGTCTTTCTGTCGTTAATGCAATTTTTCTGGAATTTTAGTATTACATTATTATAAAGTAAATAATATTCATGTACGGGAATGGATATCGAAATTCCGCCTAATGAGTACTTAATGTTTATTTTTACAGTATTATATCAGTAATAATTTCCCGTGATAAATACCACCATTCCACCCCTCTACCCTAAATTTATGAGGTTGTGTTGATTCCTAAGTTTGCAGTTTTTTTTTTCCCCATTTTGAAATTTTTTTGATGTTATCCTTCATCCTAACGACAGTTATAAGCTGCCCTCCCCCCTAATTAAAACATATAGATAATTTTCTGTATATTTTAGGGGCACTGGAAAACTAACTATTAATTTAGGCCTGCAATTTTTAAGGTCTTACAATAAATTAGATCAAGTTTTAATTCCTCGGACACCTTTTGAAAATTCCTCTTATTCTTTCGTGCAAATAATGCCAAATTTGCCTTTGTTATTCACAAATTCCTAAACATCCATTTCTTCAACCACGAACGCGTTAACCTAAATCATTTATTCCTTCCTATGATATACAGGGGACCATATTCTGTCACATTCTACAAGTGAGTATTTTGACAGTTGACCAAATATGCTTCCATAAACAGATTGAGTTTCAAATTAGTCACCTACGCTATGTTTACATGATGTAAACGTATCTGTGCTTACGTTAAGGGCAGTCGTGCGCCACGCACGTCATTCACTACGGTACTTTGTTTAGTTAACAATTATGACGTGATGTGTGATACGCTCGCGTGCAAATGGGCAGGTCAATATATTTACAAGAATACAAGACTTAATTCCCCAAAAAAACCGAATGAAATAGTACAGGTTTATGTGAATAATACTTGATATAGTCTATTCACGGGTTTTTCATACTTTTAAAATCAAACCTTTGAAAAATCATCCCATGTGTGACGCGTTTAGTTATAGTTATTTCCTAAATATGTTAATTATCACAAGCGTTTTATACTTCTGTTAACATTAAAGTATCTCACTTTAATTTCAATTGAAGTTTTACCTATATTTGATTAAAAATTTGTATATTTCATTTATAATAAATATGAATAACAACAGCGAGAAAACATATGTGTTGATAGAGCCTAGTAAGAAATAGTTCTAATACAGAATATTATTATAACTGAGTGCGCACGAATTCGGTGCTTCGTCCTTTGGTGTGATTTCTTAGACTTAGTTAAGCTTAATTTGCACGAGGCGGAGAGATATCCTGACAGTAGAACTTTAGCAGGGCGTCAGGAAAGTGTGAAGTAACTGTGAATGGATTATATGTGTGGTGGTCTTTACAGCGATAGTGAATGGCAATTATGCTGAAAATAAAAGTATTGTGTGTTAGTGAGAGACGACGTCAATACCACTTAGCGCATTTTCGAACGTGTTAAAAGTTAAAAATCGATTAATTATCACGAAGCGTAAATACGTATCACACGGATAATTACACCAAATAGTTTTAAAGTTGTGCAGCTACACATAAAATTCTTTATCCCTCTTTATTTATCCAAAGCACCTTCCTTTCACTACGGAAGTTAAAAGATGCCCAGCGCAATATGTTCCCCGTAATTCGTCTATAAGTATGCTTGTGCTGTTCTACATATCTCTCATATTTATATATAATCATTTTATAATAATGCATGTTTACGCCTGTATACTATCTTCTTGTACCTTCAGCATTTGAGATTTTCTCGTCTCAATTTTTCTTCTTTACAAAACCATTTCTCATTTCTCTAACGTGAAATGTCATGAAGTGAGCTAAGTTTGGTACTAATTGAAATGTAACATGTTAAAAAATCTTGTGGCGTTTGCTCGCCCTTATATTTTTCTGCGTTCGAGTCAGAAAAACAAAGGAGCGTAAAGGAGTTACTGCCGCACGCATCAAGTACACCATCGCTATTACGTGCATGGCTCTGAACCAATGCGCAGGTTCTCCGACGTGTTGTTCGTGCCCATGAGACTTAAGGTAATGACCCCCATCGTTTTATTGGAGGAAAAATCTGTAGCAAGCTTTAGTGCAGGTCCCTCAAATGTTTATGTGTACATCTTATCTGTGTTATTTGAAATACAGCACTTCGAAAATGAAGTTTTTAGCTAGGTTGGAGTGCTCCGAAATAGTGTTTCCAACGTGCGCGATGTCTTCAAATCAATCGATGTGCATTGTCTGATGTGTGTGTTATTTTCGTATATTGGGCACACGTTTGTATCACGATCTATTCTCCAGAAAGTGAACATGAACTTGATGAAATGGATAATGATTAGAGCCCCGAGTATTTCACGAAGTCATTCCGTTGCGAGGTAGACGTCAAACATATATTCTTTTCTCCTGCTACTGTGATTGGACAGTAGTTATTTATACACGCCCCGTTTAACTGTGAGCCAGTAAAAAGCAAAAAGCTTTGAACAGTCCTGTACGAAGACCTACCTTGATCGCATCAACCAATAAGAAAACGATAGTATCTCGAGTGTATAGAGGACTGCAAAGCCTAGCCTACTGCCACATCTATCCACGAAATATTCGGGGCTCTGATAATGATTTTAAGCAACATTCTTTACGTGAAGTACCTAGGCCAAGAAAGCACACGAACAGACAGCATCCTTTCCAGAACCTAGATGACGAGAAATATAAGACGCGGTTTCGTCTTTAGAAACAGACTAATTTGGAATTGCTACGTAAAACAGAAAACAAATCAAGCTTTGACAGCAACAGGAACAGGCCTGTTTCTCCCCTCCATCAATTATTACTGACACTTTGGTTTTATGCCACTGGGTTGTTTTCGATCGGGTAGCGCGCCAGATTGCACCTTTGGCTAGTTATGTTATTAAAATGCCAGCCAGTATACAAGAACAGCGCACTACCATGCAAAACTTTTATGAGAGTGCAGGCTATCCTGGTGTCATAGGGACAATTGTACACATGCACTGCCGTAAGACGTCTTTGACTGATTTGCAGTTCTGCGGACGACGTTCTGCGAATTGAATTTGCTTTGTCCTTCAAATACACAGCACCCGTCTTTCTGCTCTCGATTATGCTCATATTTTCTTCTACTAAACCTATTAACAATTCTTTCTCATGTTCTGTTGTGTTCGGTACACGCGAATGACTCATAATCGGAAAAAAAAAATTTACAACTGGCAACGCCAAGAAACAGCTATGTTTAATGTTAATTACAACCTACGTTATATAAACAGAGATGCCAAGTCAACTATACAAAGCCGAGAAACAATAATGTTTATATTTGAACTCAAATCTAGGTGTATAACTACAACTGTCTGTCAAAAACAACGGTGTTTATATTTTACTTCGATGCTAACATGCAGAGAATAATATTTGTACCTGTGAAAAATATAATTTCCCCTAAAATCCATGATGTCATAGGTTCCAGCGAATTATATTTTGTGTGACATACTAGCTCTGTAGGCCGAAAGTAACAATATCAAGATCACGATATCTGAGATGGCTCGAACCTAGTTGCAGCTTGGTGCAACACAAATATGTATACTTGAAACACGTTATGACCGAGGTTTGTGCATGAAATCAGTTCTTGTGAACTAGGATCTTCTCAGGCGCTGGTACAACCGAGCATAAACAAGTTCTCTATTGAACCATGTAGGTTGTGAACCTATCTGAATTGTTTTTAATTTTTCCTTATCCTGGCTAGTTTTTGAGAAAATACGATTTTCTCGTTGGGAAGGTTGGGAATTCGTATTTTTGAACCTTTTTTTACATTCACACAAACACTTAGAAATTAAAAGTACCAAAATTTCCCACTGGCCATCGTCTAATTTATTACATTTTACAGCAAAAAATTTTCCTGTAATGTGACCATGAAGTATTCTAGCAGTCTCTGTTTCGGTCTAGAAGCTCTTTCCACTTTATTTCCAGACATTTCGTGTACTTCAGCAAAGCACAGATTGAAGAACATCCTCGACAGATTGACAGACGGAATCTTTCCATTTTTCAAAATAACACAAACTCAGACGTAGGCAATAAGAAAGGGAAGTATAGTCCGCCTACAACCACGGAAATGTATTCTTCGTGCATATCACTTCCTGAGCCAGTGAAGCAGGTATCTCAACATTTTAATCACCGTAAGTGAAAAAAAGAGCTCGTCAAATGTTCACAGTCTCCTACGGAAGATGAAACTGCGGGACAGACGAGAAAAAGAATACAATACAAGCTATTATTTTCAAGAATATTACCATTCTCAGACTTCAAGGACTTTATCAATTTACATTTACCCATGTCTCGGAAAGGCAGCTGTTATAGTCTATCCACGGTTACTCCACACTTTTATGAAGCCATGCTTAAGTTCTATTTCCCGGATATAACTCCGCCTCATGCAAACAAAGTTTAACCGAGTCTAGAAAATTACACCAAAGGGACAGCGCACCGCATTCGTGCGCACTCAGTGTAATAATATTTTACATAAGAACTATTTCTTACTTGGCATTGCCAACGCATATATTTTCTCACTGTTTTTATTCATATTAATTATAAACGAAATATTATCATTTATGGACGAAATATAAATATAAATTAAATTTAACCGAAAACTAGTTATTTTTTGTTAACAGAATTATAAAACTCTTGCGATACATTACATATTTAAGAAACAACCAATCAAGTCATATGGAATGATTTTTCAAAGGTTTGATTAAAAAGTGTGAAGAAATTACGAACAGACTAACTTATTTTGCAGCTCTCCGAAGTCATATTTTTTAATGGCCGTGGTTGCCGAAATATAGGAACACCTGGCCTGAAAAACAATGCCTTTACTTCGCAATACGTTCCGAAAAAGAGTTGAAGTTTCTCCTCAATATAAGAAATGCTCCATTACTGAATGTCGAAGTTGATTATGTTTCACACAATATACCCAATCAATGGTATATAATATTTTACGTTATTTGCAACACTTATATAAAAAAATTTTCACCAATTCTAAATAGCAACACCTTGCTTGTAATGTCCCATGGAAACGTTTCGACAACTAGCTCCAAGTGTCTTCTGTAAATAAATAAAATAAAACTCCGAGGTTGGCGTTTCACCGGGGGGAAAAAAATGGGCTGATTCGTGACAGTTAGCACGAACCTGTCACGAGGATTTGAAAAATAGGCAAGTTTCGTTAGCGTTTCTCGGCGCACTTTACTCTCAGTTTGTACTCTGGTTCCTTCATCACTAATTATGTGCTTCAAAGTGCAGTCAGTTTGTTATTATGATGTGTTCGTACGGTAGTAAAAATGCATTGTATTTAAAGTACTAAACGCGAATTTAATACATTTCTTGTGTAAAATTCATCTTATCACAACTATCTTACGACGAACGATTTTTGTTAAAACGCAGAAGTCCCGTGCAAAAATATTCAGTTAAAGAAGTAATTAAAGACCATTCGCATTCATTTCTAATTTCGTTAAGCGATTGGTTTCAATTACTTCAAGCCTTTTTTTCATCAGTTTATCCATGACTTCAAACATTCATATAAAATAGTTCATAGTAGCTAAATCGCTTATATAAACCGACTGACATAACTGCGAATAATGAAAACATGGACTGTAAATGTTTTGAAAAATATTGATATTATGATCACGAGAATGTAGAAATGGATGATTTTAAACAAGTGTATCATTAATGTCCACGTCTTTTGTCTCAAAACTTGACGTCAGGCTGTCCTACGTAGATTTACCAGTTCATGAAGTTCTTAAAATATTTGAACTTCAGTAGCCACGAATATAGAGATGACACAAAAATATGCCCAATAGCTAGGTTTTCGATATTTAAGTGTCATATTTTAGCAGCGGTAAAAAACGCGGACGGCCTGTGAGATATAAAAAAAAAAAAAACATTTTACCACCCGCTCAGTTTTGAACTGAATTTTCGGGTGTTATATGTACCAGTTTTGTTTAATTCAGTCAGGTTAAAAAAGACAGACTTTAAAATTTACAAAAATCTACATATGATGAATTTTTTGAAAGGCTTAGGTATGTAAAGACATCAGAAGTGAATATAGTATATTTGTGTACTGCGTGAGATGGTACACCGTTAAAAAAAAATTGTAATTTTTACTGAGAAATTCTTTGTAATTTTACAAATGCTTGTAACATTAAACATATTCTTGTTGTAAAACTACTGGTCTGTAAGACTACAAGGACCGTGTTTGTAATATACCTCAACCTCAAGAAATGTTTGTTGTATTATACTGACCTGTTTATACGAACTTCAGCGAAATGGCGGACACTCAACAACGTAAAACCGTATGTAGCTGTTTGTGCAAAAACTATGGTTGATGTAAAGTGTACCTGCGTGCAAAAAGAAATATATTGCAAGTTTGAATAACGCAAAACACTTAAAAGAACTCAAATAACCATAATAAAACGAAAATTTCAATAAAACGTCACCGTATTATTTATTAATTGTTAATGTTTCCTTGCTGCACAGACCTCTTAAATCGACTCTCAATGCCTTGTTGTTAAGAGCCATCCAAATCTCAAATCCCAGAACTCAAAAACAGAACTCTTAGAATAAAATAAATGTGCCTATTCTTCTTAAGAAAATAACTTCAATAATATTATTTATCACATTTATTTTCTAGAAGAAACAAAGTAATTTTAAATACACTTCTCAATAATGTCATTTGAATTACAAGGCTATCTTTTGTAATATTACAAATAAATGTTTTGCAGATTTGACAAGAAAACTCTTTGTAGTTTTACAAAGGATTTTCTTGGCAACAGGGTTTCCAAGGTATTTTCTTGTAAAAATACAAAACAATTTCTGGAGTGTATTCGAAGACGCGTGAGTTCAGTCCGCTGTATACTTGTGAATGGAGCTACTGTGAATGTCCACATGAACGGATCTGGCCGAACTCTCATCACAGGACATGCGCGGATATAGGTATTGCTGGTTCAGCTTAATTAGACACTTTAGAATTCGTGCATACTTTCTTCTTACATCCCACTATCCCACTGTGAATTCTCCTGCCACATGGAAATACTGACGTAGCTAGCGTCAGTTTTCCAATGGCACAAACATCTGCATGTTATCTGCACCCGTATTTATGAGTATCAAATATTTTTCAATCAGACTATGCAAACATTTTCGGGCGAATAAGTGCCTGTCAAAAGCGACCATTATTTAGGGGGTTTATTCCTATTATTTCTTTTACTCGCAGTAGTATCGAAGAAATATGACAGCTAATACAAAATTGGGTGACTTGGGAGGGTTATCACTTTGCACGGTTTTAATTCCTGTCTGTTATCTTGAATCTGCTTAAGCTACAAATAATTTGATTGCTACAGAGGGCCATCCATGGGATCATAAGCTTAACGAATTATTGTACTGTTTTCTTTCAAATAGTATACTTAAATTGTGCTATAGGAAAAACGCAGATTATTATTTTTTCAATTTAAAATAGGAGACACGTGTGTTTGAAACAGTCCCATCATCATTTTGAATTACATGTGTGTTCTCCCTGGCTATACTAAAGCAATTAAATTCTAGTACCTATTATTTTAATAACAGTCACCACACTTTCTTAAGTGATAAGCTTTGCTTCCTTCTATTTGGCAGTAATTACCATAAAATATGATTTCTTTACTATACGCGTATATCAGGTAACTATGTTACCGATTCACGTAAAAATCAGTACACAATAATTTGTCCTCTGGAACACATCAAGTATTTATCTTTTGTTACTTGTTTTTTTTTTATCGCGGGCCGAAAATTGTGTAGTGAACTATCGTGTAAATGGAAAATGGGTGCATTTCAATGAACAAAATATTTCATACAGTCAATTCCTGTGAAGTTCCGGTATATTTTGACATTGTAAGCTTTTCTCATGGCATTCTGGGAATAGCGACATCTGAACACAATAAAATATGTTGATTAGGTTTGAGGATCTTTTTAGACTACTCTATTAAATGTTGTACGTAAGTACTGACATGCAGAACATTATATACACAGTAGTATTCGACATTCTCATGTGGTATTGTGATGTTTTTATTTGTTGGCGCATTTTGTTTCATAATAACTATGTTGTTTGTTAAGTATGATTCTTTCTTTTAAAGCACAGCTTTTCGTTCCTAGTTTCCCCTGCCATATATCGTGAAAATTTTGTATTTATTTACTTATATTTTTCTCTCCAATATGTCAAATTGAAAAATAAAATTAAAGGGCATATTTTAATTTTAAGTAAAATATACGACAGAAAATTCTGTATGTTATAAAAATTATATTGTCTTTTGTTAGTTTAATTTTGTAAACATAAATTATGACTTTTCAGTTGGCACTTTCTTTTGCACACATTGTCATAATTAATTATAAGGATACTATTTTATGTCCAGTTATTTCATCTACGACGCATATGTTCTTAATTAACTAATAATATTGCTTATGAAATTATTTGCGATGTCTTATGTCCTTTGCGTTGCACGACGAGCGTCATGTCGATCATTGCATGTAACATCTAGAATTTACTGCTGTTTGGTATTTTGCCTTTTTTTTCTGCAATCTGGTGGCTTTAAATTGGGAATCATCGCCATCGTTGAGTAATACTAAGTATCACGTAATTGTTTATGTTAACCTAATTCGCGTATTTTACATTAAATGTCTTTGAATTGTTAAAGTGCGGTACACGACTTGAGGTGAATGCGGTTCTCGAGTTGATGGATGTCGGGTTGCTGGCCCTGGAACTTCTGAAAATGTAATTCTGGTGGGGTGTAATCTGTTCACCCGAGGCAACATGCCCTGTTAACGAGTTTGGCTCGGCGTTTCTGCCAGTTTCGCCTGTGGACCAGCGAAACCCAACATACATATTATTTTGGCTTAAATCAATTACCATGCATGTGCATGCTGCTACGTTCGGACTTTTAATGATAGTTTAGAAATTTTGAAAATATCATAAAATTGATGATCATGCAATACAATATAGATAACCAAAACAAATTCTATAGATCCTTGCGCCCCATTGATTATTGACAAACTGATTATAAAAGTACATTATGAAATTCTAATTGTATTCAAAAATAATTATTTTCAAAAGAAAAATAATTTTAATATGTAAAGATATTTGAGTATTGTGTTCAAACATATTTGATAATTATGTTCACATTACTATAGTCCCCAAAATAGATCATGTGTACAGAGCTGAAAGCGTTATTTTTTAAGGCAATTTAAAATTATTTACCTCGACCGAGTCTCTTCTTGAATTTATTATTTAATTATTCTACGTTGTTGTAATCATTTTGTGAGCTATTGCATACAAATATATTATGGGTAACCCAGGAATCATTTGGCTCAACATACGTTTCTTTAAAATGCCTTTGCTCAAACTTTTCTTATTTTAAAACCACGTCTAGGTAACCAAGGTCCACGCCCAAGACCTCGCTCCAACGGCGGCAGTTGGCTATGGGTGGCCGTCATTATGTGGGAATTAACCTTCTTACTTAAGGCTGTTGTTCACCCCAGTTGCCGCAGTAAGGTGGCCCAGTATATATTATGTCAAAACATTTAATCGGTTTGTGGTTAACATTAAACTTGTGTGATTATTAATTTTATATTATTCATTTATCTACATCTTTGAACTTGCGATTGAAATCATTTTTAGTAAAAAAATTCTATCCATAAAACATGTGTGAATTGTGCTTGTGATGGAAGAAACAAGACTCAAGTTCGGCTCAGAGCTTACTATAAAGTTTCAAACAGTTTAAAAAAAATTTCTTTATCCAACAGTTTCTTAGTTGTATTTATTTATTTCAAATAAAAAAATTGCAGTGTTAAATAATAATCAAATCACTCGACTTGGATAAGAGTAAGGGAAGGCGGACACGTTATTATTGAAAACAAATAAAGGCAATGTCATATAAGTAGGGACACACGAATTTCGCAAAAAGAGTCCCACACATGCTACATTTCAATACCCTACGGCTAAAGACCTGAAAAATTCGCGACTTCAATGACCTATAGGCTATACGCCATTGTACTATGTAAAATCATGCAAATATCCATGTTTATTTGTTGCTTGTTGTATTAGCGGAAGACGGTGATTGGGTCTGCATTTTATTGTGTCTTTATTATTGGATCAGAGTTGTCCAGGTGGTGTAAATTAACGGATGGACGAATAGCATAAGCAATACACACGTACGAGGTTTTCAAATCTAGCTTGTCCCGAAATGAAACCGCGATTTTTTCAGATCTCTACCTACAGCCGTACCAGCAGTTTTATTCTGCTTATTGGCGGCGTGTCTTTCTAAGAGGAAATTTTCCTACTCGGGTGGCCAATCAGAATTATGTAACTTAAGTACTGTACGTCTGCGATTCGCGCGCAGACACCTGAGACGCGTAGCACGGAAACCATCCAATCACGAAGGTGGAATTGAGCTCAAGTGTTATGAAGTACAACTGGTCGTGAAATCCTTTTCGCGAAATTCGGGTGTCCCTACATATAAGTAATGGAATAGAATTAGAGACTATCGAAAACTAAAGCGAGACTGTCTGCGACTTCAGAAATCACATATTTTTCTTCAGGACGCAACACGCAACACGCAACAGGGCTTACATCTTCCCGATTCAGAGGGTCCAACGAAGTAGGCTGCCAATTTGGCGCTGAAAAAAGACTATGTAAGAACGTAGATCTCTCGCCAGATGACTTCACGAGGTTAACTTTCCTGGAACTTTGCCCTTGTCATATTTCTCATCGTATTAAATTACATTTTTTTCTTTTGAACTTCTTGCCAGATTTCTGCTAGAATTACACCGTGGAATTTTTGGTAACAATAAATAGCCAATGCATTTATTAGCAGATGGTGCAGTGATCAAGTGGAAAAAAAAATCAGCATGCCTCAACTTGTGCTGAGCGTTTTGAGGGTGTTTCTCCAAAAGAAAAAACAAGTTCAGACATTTTTCTGTCCTGAATTCCGTAAAATCTTAAGTCGAAGTAAAGTTGAAAGCATTATGGATCTTTGAGTTGATAGTAGATCGCGCTACTAAAAATTCACAATTATTAAGACTACCCGAATAGTTTAAACGCACTCGCTCCCCCGGAACAGATTCGAGGTAAGTTTCTACCGGCAACGAATTTACGCCTTTCGTCATAAAACATTCCAATAACTTGACTCTCGCCCTCTTGCTAAAATGAGGTTGTTGGAAGTAAGTTTTTACGTTCAACAAAATGGGATCAGAAATATGAGTTGTGAAAGCAAAGGAAAATCGTCTCCCTGGCCCCTCTAGGCACGAAAACGTGAGACCGACATTTTTTTACAGTTCATCCAATGAAATCATTTATAAACATTGGATCCGGGTTCTATGGCTTGATATTCTGAATCATTAGCTTCCCTTCACAGACACACAATACTTTGGGCGCCATATAGCATTGAATTCCACAAAAACTGCGTGATTCTGGTAGAGTACACACAGTGATGAGAAACAAAAATTATTTAGACCATTATCAATTATTTTGATATTCTTCGTATTGGACACTCAAAAATCATCAGATTCAAGCTAGTAATTGCGTGACATTCACTATCATGCTATCTTCACTGTCTCCCATACTTGATTTTGACTTTGGGATCACTCTTGTTGCAGTGTGCGTGTGGGTTTCTTGTGTCAACATGTGCGTCTTCCGAAAACTGTTTTAACACTAACATCGCAATTCACTAAATTCAGGAATTCTAATGCTTCAGAAAAAACCAATTTTATTTTGCCATTTATGAAGATTTTTTGAAATATTGTAGCCTAAAAATATTTTCATATTAAGGTATCATAGCTTAGGAAGTACACAACCCGTCTGCACAATATTTAGGTGAAATGAGAAATGGAAGAAACAAATTTACCTATCAATGACATTTGTCATTCGCCATTTGTACTAACTGCCCCACCAGAAGAAACGACGTTTATATATGTATCATATTTCGGGAAGTTTTCACCGGATTCACACAAATTTGGTATACTGATATTGTGGGATAGGTCACTAACTATTAATCAAATTTAAAGCGTCTTTTGTTTTCGATATAACTTTGCTACTCAATCTTTTCTCATTATATTACATGTATCTGGAACCACTGCACCAATCGAACGTGGGAATCATGCCGGGCAATGCCGCTTGTCGTCTGATTTTCTCTAGGACATATCGTTTCCCGCTCCCTTACGTCCCGACGCTGCTTCATAATCATCTCACTTCAGGCTGATCGGCTCCAAAGATCCCCATGTCAAGAGCCGCCCAGAATTATCCACAACTCCAATTACACCAATTGAAACATTTTAACTTAGTGTTTGGTAAGAACTTCGCTACTGAAACTAAAAAAGTTAAAATACAATATTTTATCATCTTATATATATATATATATATATATATATATATATATATATGTTCAGGAATTAGTGAACTCCGATTTCCTCCCACCCCCTCCCCCCTCAACAAGATTGTGTGTGTGTGTGTAGGTGTACGTGTTTATGTGTGTGTTTCTTTATACCTTAAGAAAATTTCTATTAGACTGGACGTAAAATGGTAGTTTTTTTTCCCGAATTTTTAGTTTTATGTTTTGTACCTTTGTCACTCTAAATTAAAATCAGTGAGAAACCAGTGATTCGCAGTAAAATTCGACTTTTCTAATCAGTGAAAATAGCTCCACTTAGAATCAGTGGAAAACCACTTATTGTTTCGGTGAACAAATTTCACTGATCGAATTAGTGACATGAAACAATATCACTGATTGAATAAGTGACTGCCGACTGCAGTGGCAAATTAAACATTACTTTTATTGTATGTAGGCACATAATTACGTGAAATAAACATGTTTACGATAGTTAACTATTTTTATTGTACAATGCACCGTAATTTAAAGCTAAAGAAATCTTGGCAGGTGGCTGGGATTGAACTCGCGCTTCTTTAGACTCTAAGCCGTTGCTTTACCATCTGATCTACCACACCAAGTTTAAGCAGTGGGCGGAAAATGTATTTCTTATACTGTCACTGCGAAGTCGCGTAGTTTGAAGTTGTATGCTTTCTTTTCGTGTTGGTTTGATTGTTAAAACGAATAGTATGTATAAGAACACTCTATTCACCACATTAAATGCACTTTAAACCTTCAAACAGAGAGCTGTGACGATTACATGAAAACGAAATGAAAGACGTACAAACCGAATGAAAGGTTTAGTGTTCATATTACCTCGTAAACTGGCGTTTTGAAAGACGAAACACATTTTAGAAAGTAGTTTGTATTAGTTTTATTCGTTTGTTCGTTGTTACTTCACTTGATACACGTTGTTTAGCGGCCATTTTTATACGATGTTCGACGGCGATTCTTACACGCAGTTTCACTGATACATCAGTCAAAAATAATTAGAGACGGGGCAAGTTTCTCAGATTTTTCACTGGTCCACCAATCAAAAAAAAAAAAAACCACTGGGAAAAACAGTGGAAAAAATGAATGACGAATCAGTGGGAAATGTCACTGAATCGATCAGAAATATGGCATTTTTTCACTGGTTCATCGGTTAAATTCACTGAAGTGACTGTTGCATCAGTAAGATACGTTTGAGTGATTGAAACAGTGAAATTTTCTCTGATTCAGATTTAGAATGCAGGTGGGTTAAATACTCTCAACCCTCTATTGCCAGATACTGTATAGTACATAGCCTAACATGTCTTTAGCGATAAGACCAATTGTCTGCTGCTAACAGAAACTTGTAACAGGAAGAAAAGTATATTGTACTATATTTCAGGAGCTAATAAATCTATTCCCATGTCTTTCGGTACACAAGTGCAGTGAAACACATCACCCCTTTCAAATGTTGTTGTCATCCACCTTACGTATTTTTTTGTAGCTAGTACCTTGTCAACAGAGGCATCGGTGACCGAGCGATCAGCTCCCCGCCTCTCAGCACGGGGTATCCGGGTTCAATTCCCGGCGGATCTCAGTCAGGATTTCCCGTTCGTGGGAAACCCGGCGGACGTGGCCGATGGTCGGTGTGTAATCTCGGGGTGTACCCACAGTCCTAACCCCCCACTTCTCACACAACAACAACCCCCAGTACGCAGGGCCGGTGCTTGATGTAGGCGAAGTAAGCATCCGCGTAGATCACCAAGCAGTACAGTGCTGATTAAGGCACTCGCCCCCCCCCCCCCTTCCCATGCCAGGAAATAATTTCCGCGTTTGAGGCTAAGGCCGTGTTCGAATGCACAAATTCGTTATTTTGTAATTTGTCATTTCGTAATTTTCAATTCGGACGTTGTCGACAGTCGCTTGTTCAGCACTCGCGGCAACGCATATTTACATTAACAGTAAAAAATATTTTTATATAAATTTAGTGCTTAAAACGGTCTTTATATTTCTACACTTATCACTGGAATGCTACGAATACGTTAATAAATAAGAAAATAATAAATTATGCAAATAACGACTTTTGAAATGTTTGTTGCGTAATATAAAAACAAAGCGCAACACTCAATTGCTTTTTTTTTATTTTTTTTTTAACATGCCTAGTGTATTTTATGAACAGTTCTTTAGTTCAAGAACATTTTATTTACGCATTCGCGCATGTGTTTTGAAGGTGAAAACCAACATGGCGCTAATTTTGTCATTTTGTGTTTTTGCTAATATCCGCTAGATACAAAATAATAAATTCCAAATTACCAAATATGTCACCATTTTCGTATACAAAATCGGGTCACGTGATAATTATGTCAACGAAATCTGCTATTTCGGACAAGGTTTGAGAAGCGCGGGAGCTATAATGACGACACTGCCACGTGCATGGAGCGCGTCATCGCCGCTAAGCCCAAGGCTATAAACTGGTGTGCAGTCATCTATAGTCCATTCCCGATTGGAAGCGACTTATGAAAATCAACGTTTGAAAAAACACTATAGGCATGACATGTCACCTGTTTTTTCAATAACCTGTATTCCACAAATATATAACACTTTAGAGTACTGTAATAATGAATAAATGAACCGTTACCTTAATATTTTCTATAACTTGTAAGATTTATTTATTTTTTAAACATGAATTAACACCAGCGAGTGCAGCGACGTGTTGGCAACGACTGGTAAGAAATAGTTCACAGTTAAAATATTATTTTAACCTTGTTTTTAGTATACTATTTATAAATTAAACAGTGCCTATCGAAGTATTTAAATATTTTAGTACCCCCGATGGCAACATATCACATTTTTTACAGTTTAAAATAACAATGTAAAATATCGTGAGTAGGCCGTAATGATACGGTATTGTTTTACCGAGCGAGAAAGCAATTGAAAAACTGTCTGCTGGCGAGGCTTGTCGCCCTCTTTCTCTTTCTTCGTCTCTTTCACACTCGGGAAATTTCACTTCGCTAGTATGCAAGTAAATTATATATATTTTCAATTGTAGCATATTTCTTACTTATTACAGCAAAATAATGTTTTTCGAATGTGTAATTTACAACTGAAAAGATATTATAATATTGGAATCGTATTTTAATATATTTAGATATGATGGTGAGGCAGTTACCAAGTGAAGTTGGCAGACGTGACGAGCCATGATATGGCATGTTGCTTTTTGTCAAACGAAACGTAAATTATTCTTACTCCGAAAAATACTTCAAATTAATGCATCACGTTTGTAGACGTTGTGTATTTTAAACCTACCTAGACAAGTTACGATGCTGTGATAAATCTGTGTTTCCACGGCAGTAATAAATATACTGTGACGTGTGTTTCGTTAATCATTGCGTCTGTGAAATGGCGTGCCTTTGTGCATCGTGGTCGATACGCTGGCCCTGTGTGTGCGTGATTTCAAATTTTGATTAGCACTATTTATACGTTTTAAATGTGAATTATTTTTATGACGAAGATATATATTTACATCCATGTCTGTTTATTTATCACAACGTTGTACCTTTACCCTAAGGGGTTTGAAACACAGTCGTGTAACGTAATTTGCCACAATCCCAGAAGAAAAATACTAAGCCCAGCCCGATAAATTTCAATAAACCTAATAAACAGTAAGTAGCAATACATAGAAATATGAGCGGAATAAAAGTTATCGTAGGCTTATTTGTGTTCATGTTCACCGCTATCTTTTAAAGTTTGTATGACAAAAATTAGAAACACGAGTTGAGTGCTTTAATTCAATGTGCCTGTTTCGTTTGACTGGTTGTTCCTTCGTTTTAATATTTATTCCAATTGAGGCAGTCCTTTTAGAGAAATGACGGCACACATATCAATAACAAAAGGATAATTAGTACAGCCCTTTACCTCGCAGTTGTAACAGTGTTAAACACAGTCGCGGCAAAATACTAACATGCATTACATGTATTGAGCTATGTTGTGGAATACAAATATGTTAATGTAAATGAACCGTAAGAATTGCATTTTTAAAACGTCATAAAGTTGAGCTAAATAATGTTAGAGGCCTAAACTGTGAATATTCGTACGAAATAGTTTTTGGAATATGACAGGATTCTTTGAAAAGCTGTAAACAGTAAACAACACATTTGACGGGTCTAAAAGTATAAGTCACATTTCAATGTTTAATTTTAGGTGTAGCGATAGTATACGAATATATGTACACACACAATGGAATGTAAACATTGATTTTGACAGATGCTATATGGCAGTCACATGGCAATGTTTGTTTACATTTGGCGGAAGGATACGACACGGGCCTGCAAGTAGATATTTAGCAGGACTCTGAGAATGTTGCTTCCAATGGGGAATGGACTATAGTCGCACTGCGCGGTTCAGTGGTGACCTTATCATTTTATTGGCGTAAAGTCTGTAAAAAATTTTCAGCACAGGGCCGTTGAGTAGTTTTGTATATATCTTATTCGTATATTTTGAACTGCAGTGCTTTGAAGAACCTGTTTTGACGTGAATACGTCTTTAAATTTGCGACCACGGTGGGATGCAATCAAGGAAATCCAATGATAACATAATCAGGGGATAAAGTTTTTCATTGCAGCTCCGTATCTATCGTCTGCATTCAAAATTCAATTACACCACTGGATTGTCAAAGGATAAAAGAATATGTTACGTTGAGTGAGGGCTGCGAAGTATCGCGCCTTGGGTCGATGGCGAGGGTCGGAGGGGGGGGGGGGGGGGGGCACAATTTTTGAGTTCGTTTCGTCGCGTCTCATTACTTCCGCGTACTATAACTTTTGACTAGGAGAAGCTACGACGCTCGTTTGAGTTTCAATCGGTAGCACTCATCAATATCAATTGAATGCGTGTATAAAAACATCTGTGTGGCGTTGTTATTGCGAGATTGTATGTGTTTAATGTAAAGAAATAAAAATAAATTATCACACTTTCGGCCTGTTCTCGTCAAAAAAAGCCAAGTCGAAGTACAGAACTCGTATACGGTTGGAAAAAGCATCTCAAAAGCAATCCAGTGATACCCATAAAATCACATATGATCGAATGAAGCGGTGCTGGGAACGTAAAATAAACATCAAGGCACCCGAGCGCGTCAACGCAGTATTCACGCAAAACAAACGGCCGTGTCCTCAACACAGCCACACCCCCATTCTCAGCCGTTTTGGAGTGCTCTGAAATGGTGTTCCTAATGAGTGTGGCGTCTTGAAAAGTACTCGACAGCCGTCGTTTGTAGTGTGTTTTTTTTTGTAGAGCAGCACAATGGACGCACGTATTATAGTTTAGTAAAACAAAGAAAAAAAAACTGTATTTCAAACACTCTACAACGCAGTTCAATCACAGTTTCAGAGTTGTTAAGGCGAACATGTAAAGAAACACATAAAATAATTGCACTGAACAATATTTTTGAAAATAGACCTAAATTATTGTTCCAAATAATATTTCATGATACTTTCCTAAAAGACACCAACCATTTATAATTACACTAGTAAAAATTAACAAAACCCTTTTTTGTGTTTCGAAAAAAGAAGGGGGCACAGAGTAAGGGAATACGACTCCTATCTCTTTTGCCCACTCACATCGTGAGAAATAGAAGACACCCCTTCCAGAACATTAATGAACTCGTCCGTTTAGAGCAAACTGCTATCACCATGACCGGCACGCTCCTAGCTGCAGTTGTTGGTCATATTCGCATATTTGCTGTGCAGTCGTGTGCCATAAAAGAAAATGTGGGGTGTACTGCTACGTTGTAAATTTTCATAATTGTTTCAGATTGTTTCAATTACAATGAACAAAATTAAAAATGGAGAATTCTTACTGTATTCAATTATAGGCCCATACGAACACTCCTCGAAGTATGGACCACAACTGCGTAGCAGTGTGATATTACTTTATGTCGTAGAGGGGGCCATAAGGGAGGATGGCCGAAAATATTGTTCGCTCACACTTAAGGCGACTTTCAGTATGGCCAGAAATAACATTTACATCCCTCTGGAGGCCAATCAGCTCCAATACAGCTTCAGTCTCCCCTCTTATCATCCACGTCCAACTTTCAGAGATATTCCTCCGTCTAATGCATGCAAACAAAGCTTAACCGAGTACAGAAAATTACACCAAAGGGACAACGACATTCGTGTGCACTCAGTTTAATAATATATTGCATTAGAACTATTTATTACTAGGCGTTGCCACGACACATACTTTACCCCCGTTCGTATTTATATCAATTATTAATAAAACAAAATATATATTTAAGTTCATTTACACAAAATTATGATTATTTTGCGCTAACATAAGAATAAAACGCTCTTAATACATTACATAGTTTTATTAAAATACAAAACCATATGAAGAAAACATTCTTCGTATTTAATTTAGTGAATGTGTGAGAATTTTAAGTTAAATTCAGCAAGGAGTTTACTTCTGTCTGAGTTTCCCATGACATATTCAAACACGGTATCCCAAACTAGTAAAGTGTGCATATCTATGACGTATCTCTGGTAATGTATACAGGAGAATAAAAATCTATCCAAGTAAGATAAATTATCCTACTTTGTAATAAAAAAAAACACTCCAAAGCAAAGAAAGGTGATTGAGGACAGTTTCCTGTCTGTGTGCATGTGTTCGTGTGCTTTTATGTCCCACTAAAAACTTGCTAACCTGTACACGTATGTCAAACGCGCTCGCTATGTAATTATAAACATGATTTTACTTAATTCTCACAATTTAGTTTTGGTTCATCTATAATTTTAGGCTGGGTATACGCTCCTAATGCGCACGCAGTTCCGACTTACAACATTCGGTCTTTAAAGGTTGTTTAGAGACACGCAAACCATCAATTTACAGAAACAGTCGACGCAAATGACATCTGAGAAGTAGCTTGTCGAATGACTTCAATTGTCCTTCAAGCGCGCGGGAAATTGATCGCGATAAGATGACACAGTTAGTTATCGGCGCTGGTTAAAGATTCGTCATCTACGAAAGCGTTTTGTCGTTGTAGTACATATCTGCTAACTACTAAAGATATCACGTGTCTTTAATCCATCTATTAAAGTTATATGATTGTGAAGGCGAAAAAATTTCCGCAACAATCCCCCATGTAAGTTATCTTGAGTAACACAGGTATAGGCTGTTAACGGAACAGTGAGCACTTTTGAGGCCGTGGATACTTGTTTTCTAGCCATTTCTTATCTTTTAACCGGACTTTTGAATAAATATTACCATGTAAGTAATAAACACAGTGTGTATATTCCACCGCTCTCAGAGGTCTATGTCTAAGGCTACAATAAAATATATTTATTAACTATTATTCCAAATGAGAGGTCTTCCAAAGTGCTCACTTTACCGTGAATAGCCTATATGAGAATGAAAGCTATCAGAAAATTTAAAAAAAAGATCGTGGCCTGTTGCAGGAACCAGGGACAAAACAGTTACCTTTCAGGAAAATCCGCACGAAATAATTCCTGCACACATTGCAGATGATAGGTATAGTATAGACTGTTCACGGTAAAATGAGCACTTTTGAAAGCCCTGCTTAAGATCTACTTGTATGTACGCTGTGTATTCCTCCGCCTTATGTAAATTAACATTGCCATGGCCTCATTACTTTATTCATACGTCGGGTAATTAAAACTGTGAAATTATTACGAAATAAAAGATTTTGCAAATCTGCTCATTTTTACACTTTGATGCATTCATTAAAAAATACACAGAATGTGAAAGAAAGAATTTAAGTTAGTACAAACTGTTACTTGACACTTTTTATGCGACGTTGAGATATGGAACTACTTTCCATTCTTCGTCACCAACTTTACTGGCGAATGTCACTCAGTGCTCCGGTTAGAATATATGCAGGTAGGGGAAGTTATTTTTTTCTAACTTTGATTTCAAAAATGCTCACTTTATCGTGAACAGACTTTACCGGTTGTAATGTGTAATGTGCAGCACCGTGCTTTAGCCTACAACATACCGGAGAGACACACCTGTCTGATGCTTGTACCGAGGTTCTGGCCAATGTCTTGTTAACGCACCTCCTTCCAGGTTCTGGTTTCCCAACACGACGCTCACGCTCTACTTGTGTCATCAGAGGACCTGGTTTCATACAAACGCCAAAACACAGCTGCAGAAGTCTCAAGGGTCGTATACTGTCTGCGGAGGGTGCCTCACATCCGTGCGGCCTCTCGACCGTTTCCATTCGCCCGACTGAAGGTGAATGTCATCTCGGCATGTTATACCGGCGTGAGAAACGGACCATTTTACCTGCACCGCACGGCACACGTGCACTTCACTACCCGAGCTGCTCCAAAACTACACATAAACACGCTGTGCGTTCCGTGAGGCGACTTGTGGTGCCATCTTCGTAAAGGCTGTTCACGATAAAGTGAGCGCTTTCGAAATAAACCTTAGGAAAAAGTCACTGCCCCTACCTCCATACATTTTAACGGGCGCCCTGAGTGACACGGGCCCAGTAAAGTTGGTAACGATGGATGGGAAGTAGTTCTGTATCTTAACGTTGAATAAAAAGTGTTAGTTAACCATTTATGATAACAAATTATTTCTTTCGCTTCCTGTTTTTTTTATTCATCGAAGTGTAAAAACGAGCAGATTAGTAAAATATTTACTTTTATAATAATTTCACAGTTTCGCTTGAACGACGCATGAAGAAAGTGATGAGGCCCATGATAATGTTAATCTTAAATAAGGCGGAAGGATACACAACGTGCATACAAGTGGCTCTTAAGCAGGGCTTTCAAGAGTGCTCATTTTACCGTGAATAGCCTATACTGACGATTCAACCCTTCCCTATATGCTTCTCATCTTTCATGACTCCCTTCTTTGTTTTGCTATTCAAACCATGCAAAATCGCATTAATTACATCATTTCTGTACATTTCCGGACATATTATGTCGTTATTGTTTTTTTTTTTTTTTTTCATTTCATTTTCAGGATACAGCGCCTGAAGTTTGTTTCCATTGTTTGACCTCATCCTGCAGATTAAAGTATATTTTTCCTTCGAATATTTTATAACATCCCGGTTTCAAAACTAAATTTCGCCGTTTCTTCCTTTCTAAATGCACTAAAAGTGACACCGGAGTGTAATATAATTACCGAAAAATGTTTTTAATTGCACCAACTGAGTAAACAAATTCAAGGCGACACAATTTTGTCGTTCTGAATAACCTACTTAACTTTTGTACCGCAACACAAAATTACATCTCTGTTTGACTTGACGCGCGTCTGCCCTCGTAAATTATTTCAGGTAGCTACAATGCACTTAGTACTCTATTCTGGGTGATAAAGACTGCTCACGATAAAGTGAGCACTTTTGAAATCAACCTTAGAAATAGTCACTGCCCCTGCCTGCTTATATTATAACGGGCGCACTTGGTGACATACGCCCAGTAAAGTTGGTAACGATGGATGAGAAATAGTTCCATATATTAACGGCAAAATGAAAGTGTTAGGTAACCATTTACAACAACTTAAATTATTTCATTCGCTTTGAACTAATCTTTAATGTAACGAAGTGTAAAAAAGAGCAGATTTGTGAAATATTTACTTTTTAAATAAATTAAACTTTTCACTTGATCGACGCATGAATAAAGTGACGAGGCCCATGGCAGTGTTAATTTTACATAAGGCGGAAGAATACACAACGTGCATACAAGTAGATCTTAAGCAGGTATTTCAAAAGTGCTCACTTTACCGTGAACAGCATTTACGAGGATGATTGGTCGATGTTAAAGCCCACAGTGCACTGCTAGTGTAAGCAATTTACATCATCAAACATTCGCCATTAGTGTAAGCTGAGGTGGCGAAGTCCCTAGACAAACACGCCGGGATGCTGCAGCTCCTAGTATCCGGTCTTCGTATATGCCGCGGTAAGCCTGACTGTTATCTCCAGCGTCACTCTACTAAGGCAGGGTTAATTAACCTACTTCCTCTGAAACATTGCATTGGCCCTATCCATCCAAGGTCAAGAAGCGACACTAAAGCCGCACTCACGTGTGCACCGATCACGCCGAACAGACAGAGTAGGCAGAACCAATGATTGTGTCCAAGATTCTAAAACAAATTATTGATTACAAACTAGCTGCTGTCATCTTTCTTCTCTAATTTATTAATTCCATCACAAAGCGGCTTATTTACTAGTATTGCTTTTCTAGAGATGGTAATTTTTAATTTTACATCCATAAAAATTTAAACTTTAGCGCTACCTTTCGGTTCATTTTCAAACTACGTTTATTTAATACAAAGTTGAATAGAATTAACGTTTATATTCACGTATCGCATTATAAATACGTACATTGAACTATTCTATACATTTACATATATACGCGTCGATTATACAAGACATTAGTAGTTAAAAATATGTGAACCAGTTGACTTCTGGGAAATATCGGCGAAGTCCGCTCTTTCCGCGAGCAGAAAATATCGGCGTGAGCTCAACTTTGCTGCGCGACTCGCGCGGAAACCGAGGACGGCGTCTGATCGGCTTCTCTAGTCTTCCGCTATGCCTGTTCGGCGTGATCGGCGTACATGTGAATCCGGCTTAACACGTCCGCCTAGTGCCTCATCGCTCCTACGCGCAAGGAGTGCAGTGTTTCCGTCGTGACGCTGTACTGTGCAAATTACATCTGTAACAAAGGAGTTTTATTACACGCGATGAATACCCACAGATTAAACTACGCCCGTATGTTTGTATCCTTTTCTTTTGCCGCGGAAACTGCACAAGGAAGTCTTAAAAATACGATATTTTACCCTTTTCGCGATTTTTTCTCCAAGAATACACATAACATGACCAAAATAATAAAATAGGGCCATAGATTATTGTTTTTTATATTTTCTGACAAAAAGTCATATTTGCAGAAGTTCATTTACCGATATATACGCGTTTACGGGCAAACATCGAGTTCACAGAAAACGTTTCAGCACATAGAACTCTTTACGAGTGAGGGACAACCGAGGTTGTGTTGGGAGATCTGTCGAAAATTATTTCTTCGTTCTAGTAATCACTAATGGAATTTTAAAATGTTCTGTAAGTTGTTTGGAAGTTGTTTTTAAACCATTATTCGGAGGTTATTTGTCACTGAATGTGCCCGTAACGAAAGTAAGTAAAACTTTATAGTACTGTCGTTAAGATTTAATTTTTTAAATATTGGAACACGGTTAAAAATAGTTGTATTACATACAGAAGAGTATTAGGAGAACTGTAAATATGTAGTAATCAGTTCATAATCGGCAAACAAGTGGTATGATCTTATTATGCCTCTTAAGAAATGATGTGACTGCTTATCTTGTAAAATAATACTCTTCAATAGCGGTACATACAGTGTAATTTGAAGTAAAGTTTACATGGCGTAACATTTGCATTTATTAAAAAATGTATGATATAATTGTTATTCTCATGGCTACTTAAATATGACTGGGATTAAGTTATTTAATGTTCTTAAAACAGTAATTTAATAGGAGACCAGACATTTCAAGATCCATAATATTTTACGCCTTTGAAAAGGGGATGGCATGCTTACTTTCCTGAACTAGCAATAAGAAGACGAAAGAGAAATGTTTCACTTATAAGGACGATATTAATTTCGAAACCCAAATTTCTATGGTTAATGAATTCAGTAAAAAAGTACTATTGGAAACGAAGATTCACTTACCAAATACCTAGCACAGCAAAATTGGACAAATACCCGGGAGGGTATGTGTCATCAAAAATAATATATAATCCATTCATGGTTAACTTCCAACTTTTCTGAAGCCTTGCTGAAGTTCTACTCCCAGACTATTCCTCCGTCTCATGTAAACAAAGCTTAAATATGTTCAGAAAATCACACCTAGTGACAACGCACCGCATTCGTGCGCACTCAGCCTTACCAACACGCTTACTTTACTTCTGTGTTCCAAATATTAATTATAAGTGAAATATTACAATTTATATATAAAATGAACTTAAGAGTTCAATTTTACTAAAAATAAAATTCACTTTTATATTAACAGACGTATAAGCCGCTTGAGATAAAAAAAAAAACATACCTAGGATACAACCAATCACGTTTTACAAAGGGTGATTTTTCGAAGATTTGATTCATAAAGTGTGAGATTACCACAAATACACCACATGCCTCGTAGATTGTCCCACATATGATTGAAGTTTCCTGTCTATAAAGACAGACCACGCCAGGGAAGATCGTTGTACTATGCGCCAGGTATTTCGCAACCCCACGAAATTGGTGCCTGCAATCAGGACACAATGGATTTACAATGCAACGACAAGCTAGTCCCAACAATCCGACATAACATCTAGGTCCGACCATTTCTGCCACCAAAATTAGTTCAGTGTTTACAATACCCCGACAGTTTTCATCCTAGTGTTGCGTGGGTTTCGGCAAATCCCATAAGAGCTAGTAACTTGCTACACTCTCTTTTGGGAATGCAAATAATTCAGAAAACATTGTACACTATTTTGTTTTAACAAATTCGTAAACAAAGTATTTTTGGATTTTGGCTCATTTATTTTTCCACAAATATTTATTTTAGTCAATCTGTTATGTAACACCCTCGTGTAGTTGTTTCCAGTACCGATAGGTACTTTCATCACGACACAAGGATGATACATGTGGAAGGGTGGATACAGATTCCTGTTGTTGTAGTGTTTGCAGAACTTAAGTTAAAGACGTGCTCTGGTCTTTACAAAAAACTGATTTGTAGAAATATATTATTTTATCAATAAAACGGTTTGTTGGTTGTCATTTTTTTTTTGTTGTCCACATAGAACAACTATTAAATTCATATTAACCACACCAGTGTACTTATATGTTAAGAGGAAATATTTCAGTAAAAAAAATAGTACAATGACAAATTCCCAGTAAATACAAATATCTGATATATATATATATATATATATATATATATATATATATATATATATATATATGTGTGTGTGTGTGTGTGTGTGTGTGTGTGTGTGTCTAATGTCGTATGGCATACAACATAAGCATATATGTTTGAGCATTTTATATGAGTGAAATAAATATTTTAATAAATATTTTAAATATCAAAGTATCTTGAGTATTCAATATCTTTCACAATTAAGGCCTTCTCTTTTCAAATTAAATTACTTTAAAACAAAACATGCTATTTTCAGCAAGAGAGCAAGTGAAATCACCTTCGGGTACCCGTTTGCAAGTATTAGCCATAAGGTCACATCATCTTTTCTTAATTTTGTAGGTTTTATCGTAAAAAAAAAAAACAATCAGTGTATGTTAATGAGAGCACGTGGCATGCGAACAAAATTGTCAGATTTTGCTTGGTGCTGGAGAGAATCAAATTTCGTCTGCTGCTTAGGCCAAGAAGCAGCACTCAAGAAGAAACCAAGAAAGGCTGTGAATAAATCATCCCAGGAGGGATATTGGCTACGATCTACTGCATCGTAGAACGAATCTCCAACACGTGCACCGTCTTATCTGTGGGTGAAATTACCAATTACATGGAAAGAAGAATGTAGAAATGTAGATAAATATTCGTAGAACAACTACATGCTGTATGGTTAAGTTCAACAAGCAGGCGATAACCTCGCGAGCAGGAATATATATGAAATCGGTCGTGCTCAGAACTCAAGTCTGGCGTGACTAATCTATATGAAATACAATATTTAGAAAGATGTATGTAACAGAGATAACTAACAACTATTTCATTAGGTAACTTTAAATTACATTTGCATTATGCAAATACTAAATACTCATTAAATTATTAAGTAAAACTTAGTTTTGGACGCAAAATAGACATATATCACACAGCAAAATTATTTAAATTGACATAAAATAATGTGCCTCTTCAAGTTAACAAGACCAGGGCAACAGTAAAATTCTTTAAATAGATTCTCAATGTTTCACATTTTTAATTGCATAACCACATCAAATAAATATAACTGGAGCACGTTTTAATTGAAGCAATCATTTTTGGTGAAAAGGTAATTTATGAAGAACTTATTTAATTAATGGTAACCAAAATAAAACAATTAAAGCTGTGCCAATACAACTGGCACAAATCCAACAGCTTTCTGTTACAGGATAACCAGAATGTACACATAAATGAAATATATTTAGAGCGAAATTTTACCACAGTAGTGAAATCCGAACGAAATTACGTTTTGTAAGGTTGTGTTTTTTTCCTGCCAGGCGAGTCTGACGCTCGACGATAATAGAAATAGAATCTAATTTTATCGGACTGTCGGGGATGCAATTTAGTTAGGGGTAACCTTGCTCCTTATT
Organism: Dryococelus australis; assembly: GCA_029891345.1. Taxonomy (NCBI): domain Eukaryota; kingdom Metazoa; phylum Arthropoda; class Insecta; order Phasmatodea; family Phasmatidae; genus Dryococelus; species Dryococelus australis. Next base: position 284,549,315 of record CM056993.1, read on the forward strand.
GGCTGATGAAACATTTTCGTCAGTGTCGGGTATGTTTTGTCGGACTGTTATTGTAAATCTGTTGTGACTGGACACTCCATAACACGCCGTGTGATCCCTCACCACGTCTACACTGAGAGAATGGTTCGTTACAGTCAATTAAAACATTTTTTTGTATAGGGTCAAAAACATACAAAATATTTGTTGAGTAAACAAAATTTGAAAAGCCCAAGTTCAGACGATATACGTTCGAATTAAATGTTAAACGGCATCGTCTGTCACACCCCAGGAGAACATTCTGGTATAGATATTCAAAAAGACAGCCTCATACACATACATACTACCTGCGCCATTTTGAGGTATTCTTCCGGCCCGCAGGGTCGCCGATCAGCCCTGACGGAACATTTTGGGGAATGTTCAGAAGACATCTCCGACCCGGTAACAACCTGCAGGATATCAAAGGATGTGTTACAATTATGGACCGACTTGCCGCAGGAGAAGGATATAACGGCTGCAGGCCTCTTTTTGGAACAAAATAAGCGCATGTATCCAGGCCAGAGAGGGTCCTACATCCTATAGGCTGTTCCCGGTAAAATGAGCACTTTGAAAGTCATGCTTATTACAAACGTGAATTCAAATTATTACAAACGTGAATATTTTGCAGATATGCTCATTTTTACACTTCGATGCATCAAAATTAAAAAGAAAAAAGCGAAAGCAATAATTTTAAGTTATTAAAAATGGTTACGTGAAACTTTTTATTCGACGTTAATACATGGAACTATTTTCCATTCTTCGTTAACAACTTTACTGGGTGCATGCCACTCGGTTCGCACGTTAAAATATATGCAGGTAGAGGCAGTGACATTTTTTAACGTTGATTTTAAAAGTGCTCACTTTATCGTGAACAACCTCTACTAACATAGGACTGCTAGTATGCCCGTACTGCCAGTTATGTTGCCAGTGTCGTCTCATTTTGTAATAATTGCAGTGAAGTCTCGCGACATTTCGGAACATGCCGTTTTATTTTCACCTTTCTTCTACACTCTTAATATTTTTGTTTGTTTTGTTTTACGTAAATACCGACTACCATACTTACGATGATGGTGGCAGCGTTAAGGAAAGTAGTTCTATGACTGTCTTAAGGCAATACTCAAAAGGTTTTTATGTTAGAGTTAACGGAAATCGGTCTCTTTTATAGCTACACCTGAATAATGAATTGCTTAATACACATATCAAAGACAGTGTTGTTCTGCAAAAATTATGCGTTCAAAGGTTTTTTGTATAGCAAAGAAAAAACATTTATTTGTTGCTAATTTGTTGACGCTAGCCAAATCTTGTTTTATTTTTAAGGGAAGGTAAATGGAATATTGGTTTCTTGTTATTAAATTTCTTATTTTTGCATTTTTGTTTACAGTAGCTAAATTGTGCTGTTTTCCAAAAAAAAAAAAATAAAACATTAAATGATATTAAAACTTTTTTTTCGTTCCTTGCAGTTTATAGTGCAATATACCCTACCTAACGAAATATTCTAAGAACTACGTTAATAATTAAAAAATTTCTTATAATACCAACCTAATGGTGTAACATTCATAATAGAGTAACTGAATTTATCACAAAGGGCACTACTGAACTATTGTAACCACAACTCAAGGTTACAATTATCATTAATGTACAGAACATACAAAAATTTAGTTAGTGGCAAACCTACTTTGCAGAAGTTCATATTAAACGAAATTTTTTTTTGCGGAAACCAAACATGTGTTGCAGTAAAGGAAGTATGTTTGGAGTTAATGTATGCAAGTAGTGGAAGAACACACGATGAGCTGAAAAGAGAAACGAAAAGGGGCTTTTGCATAATTAATTGTGACCCTGCTGCAGTACTTCAATTGTATATCCTAGGCCACGGAAACTCTGCCTCCTCTATAGACCAGGCCACAGCCTCCAAGAAGGAGCAAGCTCTGGCAGAGGGATTTGCCACTCTCAGCAAACAGCAGATGTCACCAGATTTGTTTCCACACTCCTAGCCGCCATTCGTAGAAATCTTTTAAAGGAGATGTCACAGAGGCCCGGACACTTTTTTAGCGCTGTGTATTGCATTGTAATGTAAAGGGATTTTTAACTTACCCCCCTTTGATGGTTAAAAGCTTAGCAGGGGACGGCTTACAGACTAAAATATACTAACTTAAATTAACACCTATGCTTAAATGGGATTCGAATCCAGAGCCTCCCGCACTCCAGCTCGGTAGCGCACTAACCGACTGTGCCACGGGAGATCGTCTTTGACACTATGTTCCATTCCTGAACCAATATATTATTCTAATGGTACTTTATTCCGATTTTATTGTAAATAAATAAAATATATCAGTAATTGCTAACCGTATATTAGCGTAGGTAAAGTTGATTTTACTTTTCGCCTATAGTATTTGATTCGCATGTCAGGAGTTCGCGGATTCTAAAGGGAACCGTCTTTCTCAGCCTTTCAGCTCAAAATTATGTGCCTTTTACTCATTAAAGTTTGTATTAAATTTCTATTTTAAAAAAACATTTGACAATAATTGAGCAGGCAAAGTGAAAAGAAAATTATTTAATTGTGATTAGTTTTTTAAATAGCTTCAACCTCCTTGTTAATTTCTGAACTCATCTGGAATGGGTACATGTCAAGTGTTGATTTTTCAAGTGTATTGCCGCTCAACAAGTGGGAAAGGTAACAAGATTTTAGGGTCTCGTCGCCAGCGAGGTCGTTAGAGACGAAGCAAGTTGCTCATGGAAGCAGGAACGGGAAGAAATAGACCGCGGCCTGTATTAAGGAGCCGTATTGGCATTTGTCTGGGGTTACTTGGGAAAACAATGGGAAACCGAAGCTCGGATGGCCGTACCCGGAACCGTACCCACGTCCTCCCGAATGCGAGTCCATTTGGTTACCACTGCACCACTTCGTTCACAAACAACTAGATTGGAGAACGCGGGGTGGGGGGGGAGGGGAACTAAAACGTCTACTTTGTCTATACAAGTTATATACATCCCCTGTTATTACTGCCTTAGTCTTAATTAAGAGAGACACGGAAATTTCCCGGATTCATTCGGCAACAAGCTAAACTCCACGATACTTTGTGTATTCGAGCATCAGTTAATAGTTCATTGGCTGTTGTACCTATTTAACCCCAGACCTGATAGCGCGGGTATTCAGTTCTCATTCTCCTTGCAGGTTCTTTATTGGTTGAAAGTCGCTCGGGGCGTGTAACAAACTGTGGCCCAATGGAAGCACAAACACATATGTACACGTGAGTAAAGTTTAACTTGTCATCGGATGAATCCGCGAAAATTCCGGGACTCTATTAATTACTAATGACCAGGATATTTTTCACGGATTTATTTGGCAACATGCTAGACTCAACAACCATTCGTGAACGCGATATTCAGTGAGCAGTTCATTGGCCGATGTCTCAGTTTTACCCCAGACAAGGTAGCACGGTGTTGGGGCCTTGTTTTCTTACAATTATGATATTGGCTCAAATTCGTCCAGTGGCGTGTCCAACGAACTTGGTAATAAATAAATAAAATAAAAAATCAAATGAATACGTTTTTGAAGTTTAGCTTTTATAATACATTCACCGTTACCTCACACTTTTCTGAAGCACTATCAAATTTTAACTTCCAGGATATTCCTCCGCCTCATGCAAACAGAGCTTAACTACGTTTAGAAAATTACACCAAAGTACGTCGCACCGAATTCGTGCGCACTTTATTATGACAATAATCTGCAGGAGAATTATTTCTTACTAGGCGCTACCAACTCACGTGTTTTCGCACTGTTTATATCCATATTAGTTATACATTTAATATTATAATTTATAATTGAAATATAGGTAACACTGCAATTGAACAAAAAATAAGATAATTTTATGTTAACAGATGAATAAAACGATTGTGATGCATACCATATCTAGGTAATAACTTATAACGTCATACATGGGGTGAGTTTTTAAAGGTTTTATTAAAAAAGTGCGCAGAAACTGCTCATAGACAACACTCAAATGAATGCGTGAAATTTCGGTGTGTCAACTAATGACCTCACTGTCGACGAGTCACCCCGTTTACCATCCGAGAAACGACTTTTTAGTATTGCCTCAGTTTTAAATTATCATACACCTACCTATTGATGGGGATAGGAACATTTCGCGAGTTCATTTCAGGACAAGATAGACGTTAAACCCGTGTACACTGAAGTCGACTTTGCAATTGGATCGCAATTTATTAGGACGCCCTGGACAACTCTGAGCCAATAGCAGACTTGCAGGGAACCAAGTAGCGAGTGCCATACTGCCAGGTGTGAAGTAACACTGGCTACTCTCAGGAGCAGCAGTCAATGAACAAACATCTGAGGCTCGAGTATATACATGACTATGGAGTCTAGCCTACAGGTCATTGAACTCGTGAATTTTCCTATCCTTACCTATTGTATTTCATTGTTTAGTTTGGTAATCAAGGAGCACAGAATTAAATAGTTGCACTTCAAAAGATACCTTTCGGCCAAATAAAACCGTTAAACTATAACATACGGTACTGGGTTCGATGAACTCACAAACACCAGTGACAAGTATGGTTTGTATTATAGGTTCCCGTGGAACTGGCCGAGCACTCCAACACATCAGACCATTCAACTGGCAAAAGGAGTGAGGAAGAGACTGGAGCTTCCGCCAATGTTACGAAGTATCATTTCTTTTTACTCTGCACAAGAAAGGGCTAGGGGCATAGCTGAATGATAAGTATAGACCCGAGAAATTCGCGAGTTCGATGACCTTTAGGCTATATTTCACAGTCTTATATACTCTTATACATATATCAACAGTTTATCGGTTGATCGTGGTGATAGTAAAAGGCGGTAGTTGGGCGCACAATTTATTGCATGTTTGTTATTGGCTCATTTATATCCATGAGGTGTCAAACAACACGTCGACCAATTACAAACGTAACATGTGTATTCCAACTTGTCTAGAAATTATCCCGCGAAATTCTTGGGAGTCTAATTATTAGAGATGATATCGTAGAGCATTACTTTGAATGAGGGGGTTTATTTAGACACGAGGATCATACAATAACATATTACGGTAATCTTAATCACTCGGGGGAAGGTTATATAAAATTATATTAATTTAAATTACAATATTATGATTGATTACTCACGCCACTATTATGATAAACTAATTGAAATGTCCCCAACCTTAAACATGGGTTCCGGAGACTGTTATAGTAGATCGCTTAGCGGCAATCGGGCACACCCAATCTGCGATCTTCCCTTGACGATCGCCGGATGAGGAAAGGCGACGCGCCTCACCTTCTGCTGGTCAATATCGGCGCGTTGTTTAGACATGCATGTCCCCGATTGCTGGCCGGTGGAGGGGATTTCTGCTTCTGTCCTCTTTGCAATCATTTGTTGCAATTCCTGGCGTCCTGGTTTAATGTGTAAAGGTGTGATCAGGCAGGGATGTCAACTTAAGGCCTGATCACAACATAACAGTCGGCACAACTGGTGAGTTCCGAGTGTGTAAGGAGATGGAGAAGTGACGCGAGCATAGGCAACAGCCAATTAAACGTCCACGTTTTCATAGGCACACATAGACGTTGCGCATCGAGATTGCTGGAAACGATGATAGTAGTACATAATTTTGCTCAGTGTTGAATGTGTCAAGCCCTATCTACCTACCTACCTATCAACCTATTTATTTATAGTTAGAGCCACGAGTATTTCGCGAATCCATTTGGAGGCGAGGTAGACTCCAAACACTTGTTCTTTCCTCCTACTGTTGTAATTGGATGACACTTCTTTAGACACGCCCCATTTAACTGCGAGCCAGTAATAAGCAGGAAGCAGTAGTGTGAGTGAGTGTTTAACAGTCCTGTACAGAGGCCTTACTTGATCACAACAACCAATAAGCAAACGATAGTGTCTCGAGTGTATAGAGAGCTGTCCAGCCTAGCTTGCTGCCAACTCAATCTGCGAAATACTCGTGGCTCTATCTATAGTCTATTCGCTGTTTCCTTTCTAATCAAACCGTTGAAAAATCGCCCCATGTATGACTTGATAGTTATTTCCTAAATATACCATGTTTCGCAAAAGCTTTAGAATTCCGTTAACATGAACTCTTAACACGAATGTACCTTATTATTGTTTAATTTTCAAATTTACTTATATTTTATTTCTATAAATTATAATATTTGTAATAAAAACGGAGGGTAAAGTAGCGTGTTGGTAATGCATATTATGAAAAAAATAGTTCCTATTCAAAACATGATTGGACTGAGTGCGCAACAATGCGGTGCGTTGGCACGTCGATGAAATTTTCTATACTTGGTTAAGCTTTGTTTGCACGAGGCGGAGGAATATTATGGAAGTAGATATTTAGCAGGGCTTCTTATAAGTTTAAAGCAACCCGAATCGACTATACCAACCTACATATCTACCCACCATAATTTGAAGATTGTTCGTAGTAGAGCTTGCTGACTTTCTCAAAGGGCAGCTCTGTCTTTCCCTGTCAGCCTGCTGAGGTGTGGTGAGCCCGGTGGAGGGTGGGGTGGAAGAGAAAGCGGATCGCAATAATGGTACAAACGAAAGAACTCCGAGAAAACCACCACTCTACGGCAGTAATTACCACACCTCGGGTCAGTAGGAGACTGTTGGATTGAAAACAGAGTCCATCGTTCATACGAACCCCAAACGTAGTGTGGCGGAATTGGACGTGCAAAATTCGATCTCTGATGGCGTTACTTACAGTTTTTCACTTAGAGCTGGAAGCAGATTGTTTCTGCCTCGACTCTTACCACCAGCTTTATCAAACCAATTCGCACTGCTCCGCACACATTACATCATTGTGTGCGGTAGCCGTTAGGCAGGCATAACATGGTGGGCCACACGAGAAAGGAACGAACTCTAAGTGTTTTTCTCGCATTCCACGCGCGGTTCCATACGACATATTACACTGTCCTTCGGCAGTGCTTTACTAACATCTAGTCCTTCTTGGTCGTCCGTACGAGAGGTTTGTGGCCACGTTCTATGTTTTACATTCTATTACCTCAAGTGTAATTAATCAGAATTGCATACCTCCAGACATACCAGGCCATCGTTAAAAATGTTAGAATCATTTTTAAAATTATAAAAATGTTGTGCTTTAGAGAAATAACACGAGGAACCTTTTTCGTTGATTCAACGTGCTGGTTAACAACCCCATAATTGACAAACCAATTATGCTTTCGTGTTACAAAATTCGATGCCAAATATTAGCGGCAACTCAAATTGCTATCATACAACAATGTTTATGACAATGAGAGGTTTTGCAACTGGTTGAGATTTTTTTTTTTTTTTTTGTGAATAAACTCCTAGTATTTACCTTCAATTTTTCTTTAACGTGTGTGTTTGTCTTTTAATTTGGCTTTACTGTCAAAGTCATGTACCGTGCATAGGAATCAATTTTTGAATTTGAACCGAGAGTATGTTTTCAAAAGGTTTCAGTGACGAGCCTGTTGACACAGTTTGTCGGTCTTATTCAGTTAAAGTGTATTTTGTGATCAATTGAAAAAATGGAAAATTAACTAATAAATTTTAGTTTTATTTTCGGATTTATCAATAAAACACAACTGTCGCAAATAAATGCAAAACGAAGTTAACGGGATACATGTGAACCAAGTTTATCTTCGGAACTGTCTAATACTGCAATACATACTTGTTTAGATCATTCTGCGAAGACTTAATCAGTATGAAATGAAACAAAAATATAAACCATTCTTGCGACACTATTGCAGAAGGGACTGGTTTGAGATGCAACTGTCAAAGAATTATTCACATTGCCAAATCAGCCAACGAGGAAATTAAAGTATGGATTTCACAAAAAAAAATTTCTCTTCACTCGTCTTAGAAGTATAACAAAGGGACATTTGTGCCTTTACTCTGTGTTCTCACTTATAAATTATATTTCCACACAGGAGTTTTAGTAATCATGGACGCCAAGATGTCATGTTGGATAGGTGATGATGCGAGTTCAACATACAGAATAATTACTTTACTACAAGTGGCTTGGTGCAAGTTGAAATCCAGGGGTCTCGTCTTAAGATAGCTTTTGACCCGCAGGAAATTTGTACTTGTACCCGCGGCGAAAAGTTTTGACACCCTCCTGCGAATGTTACATTCAAGGACAGCAACAATACAGTACCTACTGTTTTCGCTCTTTTCTCCACTAAAGGCTGTTTATGGTAGACTGAGAAATTATGAAAGCTCCGCTTAAGATTACTTGCATGCACGTTGTAATCTTCCGCCTTGCATAAAATTAACATTACCATGCGTTCGCCATTTTATTCGTACGTCGGTCAAATGAAACTGTGAAATCCGTAGAAAAGTAAATATTTTACCAATATGCTTATTCTTACACTTAAATGAAGTGTAAAACAGAAAGAAAAAAAAAATTCTTTTCGCGAATGTTCACCTAACACTTTTTTCGACTTTAGGATATACAACTACTTTCCCTCCAACGTTACCAATTTTACTGGGCACATGCCACTCATTGCGACTGTGAAATCATTTGCCGGTAGGAGCAGTGACTTTTTTCCTAAGGTTTATTTCAAACGTGCTCATTTTATCGTGAACAACCTTTACCCCTGTGCCTTCCATCATGTTGCTGCTCCCTCTTTCAAAACCTTTTCATTACTCACCTGTACGATGTGCAATGCCTTCGTGACGATAGGCCTATAATTTCCTCAAAGAATTCAGCAACGACAGTAAGGGATACAGCGAGAAAGATTTTTATTAAGTTTAAAATAGCGCCCCTAATAAATCAATATCAAAAAATATTGAACCGGAATTTTCAGAAAATAAATGCCCGGTTACATCGAAAAAAAACCAGTGTTGTCATTTATTCAATTAATCTAAACATAAAATCACATGATTCTTATCATTACAATAGATAGTTGTAACATACTCTATTGATTGGCAATCAGTAAATTTTCCTTCATAAAGTATTATGCACACCATAGCTCAATTTGCAATAGTCTACAGTGTACAATTTGAGCAGCTGTGATGAATCTCAACCCTTTCCGTGTTCAACAATGGTACAAGAAATAAAATAATCAGCTTATTGATTGTCCTTAAGGATGTAATCCGCTCTACTATTCATGCAAATTGAGCGTCATGAACTGATGATGTGTCAGGAAATCTCGTATAGACAAGCCCTTACAAAGTACGCAGTAGCGGACCCTTACGCGTCAATGCTACGTCCATCAGATATGTGTATAACTTAAGGTAATAGATATCTGTGGAAGCTCGTAGAGCTGCTTACACCTCTAGAAACTGCATGTTATGTCGTATTAAGTGAATTTAAACACTAATTTATAACAAGAGCTCGTGAGATGGGTCACATAGCATTTTGGCGATGTCAGGCACTGTTTAGATTTTCACATTCGACCATTTCAGGGGTGTACCACACTATAAACCATTTTCTGGTAAACTTCCTACAATGTAATGGAAGTTTTTAACCTATACAGTGTATGGTAATAATACTACGTATCAGGCTGAAAATATGGGAATGTTTAGCATCGCTACTATACTAAGTAGGGGACTTCCCTACGCATTTGACTCTTTCCTGAGTAACTGTAGGTATGTTACCATGCATGTATGGAAAAATATTTTACTATTCACGCTTTGTCACTGTGCGTATACGTTGACATGGTAAATTTACAAATAATTTCTTAGAGTGCATGACTACAATAATTCCTGTAAAATATCGAATGTACGACAGTAATGCGGTCGTTAGAAAAGTCTGGATGAAAGTAGCCAACGTCGGCTTTCAAGACTCGTTTCAAATGAGAGGAGTGTAACTCTGCAGCATATAACATCGGAATTCAAGTTCGGGGTATCAGTGATGGGGATTTTAAAACGTAGTCTGAATGATACGAGCTTAAGCAGACAACGCATAATATGAGCATCACTGTCAACAGCACGACATAGAATTATCTGCCACCTCGGGGATCGGTAACATCGCTATTGGACAATGGATCGCTGTAACTCATATCATGGACAAATGTGTAGCATTTCCAACTGCTTCGGACAAATTGATTAATCAGTGTGCTGAGAAAATTCCATTAACCCACAGATTTCACACGTCAATAAGGGACTGTACCGGCTTCGTCTCCGTGATGGCATGGAGTATGATAAGCTGGTACATATTTAGAAACCTCACAGGCCTAAGAACGTTTCTGATCGGGGAATGTCATATAACTATCGTTTCGTACGTGTTGTACTCGATGCCTACTTTCATTCAGATGGGCTTAGCCTCTTACAACATGAATGCAGAGTAGATATTTATAATTACATGGCTAGCCATAGGTTGAATCACGCATGTGTGACTTTCCATCCATACAAATTTATCCTCTATGGGGAATGCAGGGGTATAAGTTATCCTTTGATTGTAACTTATTGATTTTTCTTATATTTTTATTTTGGCCTATGACTTCCTGTTGTCGGACCACTATACTTTAATTACTTTTTTTTAAAATTTATTACATGGATCTTACCACGTAAGTGGCTTGTCATTTCTATATATTTTTGTCCTTTAGTGGCTGCCCTTGGTGCCCGAAGTATGGAAGCTGCGCGGTTGACCTGCCAACCACCACCGTTCCCCTTACACCAAGGGGATTCTAATTCTATATACTATGCCTTCTATAGTGGCACTAATTATTGTTGATGATATATTTATGCACTACGTTACAACTCCTTCCATCAGTGTTGGCTAAGTGAGCGGGGAGAGGGGGTCCTGTACTGTCTGTCCTTATGTCTCAAGTACCCTTTCGCGCCGAGTCGTCTCTAACCAGGTTCGTTTCTCTTTTTCAATTGCTACTTCTGTGTTAGTTTCAATGCTTTATTCCGTATTTATTTCACCAGTTTTCCTATCCTTGATCTTTTCCAGGCCATCACCGAGTTTCTTCTACAAATGAGCCGGGAGCATTAGACCATCCCCCCTTCCCCAAAACATTTTAACAAGTTAATTATTGGTTGTGCCTTAGTACTACAGAGTAGACAGCTACACAGAGACGAAATGGCGTAGCGGTTGCTTTGATGTGGACGTGCTCATTCTCTGATTGGCTGCCCGAGGCTCTGTCCTAGTATCTTACTTGCTCCTGCATGCTGCGGAAGGCTCCCTACTGGCTTGGCTGCCGGTTGGCGAAGATGTTATAAGGCGCTGATTGGCTAATGTCGTTACAGCATGTTGCTAGCCGGTGACGCCATCTTGTTGGCATGTGGTTACTCGAGTTAGCAGTATAATTGATTTTTCGTGTCTGTTTACTAAATATTCTGAAACATAACAATGCGTTACCACTCACATGCAGAGTCGTCAAGTTGTGATAAAGGAACACTCATCTGTATTTGAGGGTCGTGCAGTAGTTCTCTTTCTCATCTGATGTGGACGTCACTAAGAATACTAATATTATAAAGAGGTAATGTGAGTTTGTTTATTTGTTTATAAGTCTCGGGCAATCTCAGAAACTACACTAACGATACTTATAATTCTTTCACTGTTATAAAGATACATTTTTCCAGATGAACATAGGCTAAGTTTAATTAAAAACAAAAATCCTTGAGAGATTTGAAGATTTGTAAACCAAGTCGGAGAAAAATGAGCTACTTGGCTGATTTATAAGCATGCGCGCTAACCAAACCATTATTCGCAGGTAGTCGCAGGTAGTCACGGGTAGTCACGGACAGTCACGGGTAGTCACGGGTAGTTGCGGGTAGCCTTGTGTAGTCATGGTTAGTCGCGGGTAGTCGCACTATGTATTTGAATAACTAGGTAATACCTGAGCGAAACGATAGCGGGCTGCTAGTTGAGAATATTTTGGATGCACTTCAACGCATCGTTGAAAGTGAAGTTCAGCCACATCAGAGCACTACAGACTACTGGGCCTGTTCTTGAGAAACCATATTGTCCCTTGTTTAGAGATTACCTCATAAAAGTTCCCGGTGCCCATGCCCCGTCCTGTTTATGCTATTCCACAATCCAAGTGGAACTACATGGTGTTGATTGGATATCATGGTTTTTCTGGTGTTTTATTATCTAATACTGAGTGATTTCTCCATTCAGAAAACACATTCCAGTACTTAAATAAAGAGTTTGCACGCAGACCAGGCAGACTTCACAGACTATATAAAGTTGATATACTAAACAGAAGTTTTCACTGAGGAGGATGCAACTATTCGTATTTGATCCACAACCTTAATATAATTTCAGCATTTTGTCGGCAAAAAGACGCATGTCAATTGCGTGTAATGTGCGCGGAAACCCCCGACAATTTTTCTACAAAGACGTTGTTTAAAAAAAACATGTGATCCTTTTCATACAAAATATGTCCAGGTACACTATTAAAAAAGATTTTCCTCCATTTTACGGAAAAGAGCTGGTAAAAATTTATCCAGAGGTGTCCGTAAACCCCCCGTAAAATTACAGACACATTGATTTTCAAAAAAACGGACTTTCCGTTAAATTCATGGAACCTGTCCGTTAATTCCCTTGTTAGTTTTCTCTACTTTTGTTTAAATAATTTTTAGTATATATTTTATTTTAATTTTCATTATGTGGGTGTTTTACTGTGTATAAAAGATATTTAAAAAAGTTACTATATTCTATACTTAATCAATATTTGAACCCGAGTCATAAAGTTGCTAGTTCATGACCCTAGTCACTTACCTACGATGCTCACGTGGTGAGTCTGGTATAACTTTTGAATTTCTATTAGTCACATAAGCAACTTTTTTAGTTTCTGTTAAATCTATTGCAGTTTAAGTGTTACTAAGTGTTACATACGCCTGTTGTTAGTTTTAAATGTTTGAAAGAACAGGTCTTAGTGTAATGGATAAATTTAACTGCCGCAGAAACGATAATTTTTTGGTTACAGTGGCGAAGAAAGTTTCGTGTAGACTCGGCATTGTTCGTGCCCGAAACCTGAAGTTATTGGAAATACGGAGATTTTCCGTATTTAGTATTTACGCACTTAACTCGATTTTTCCTCAATACGGATTGCGTCTCCATAATTTACTGTGCATTTTCGTAAAAATTCCCGTAAATATACGGACAATTTTAACTGTGTATAAATTACAGTGAAGATTTATGTATCATTAGTAATTACGGTCGAGCGACGTAATTAAAGACGTTATACTAGAGAAATAGAAAACTGCTCAGGGTTTGTAAAGCTGTGAATTGTGGTGAATTGTCGGAGCCATCAATATTGCCAGTTCAAACTTTCGGAGAAATGTAAAATGTTGAGATTTGCAAATTCGCACGTTGTAGGCCAATTGTTTGCATACGTATCTTCTCCATAACAGGCGTCAGCAAAAGTTAATATGTACTTGCAGAATGAACGTTTGAGTGTTAAATGTGTATGTAATCTCCTGTACCAAATAAACTGTCATTTTGCTTAGAGAAACATTGACTTTGTTGAACTATATTTTAGTGACATGAGAGTATCGTGCAATACATCCACGCACTATCTCTCGGCTTTACATTACAGGGACGCGAACAGAATTTATTTTCCAAAAATAAATGATATACTTATTCATCCATGCGTCTATTTATAGGCATAATTGTCTACAGTAAAATTCCTACGGTTATTTGGTAGTCACATAGTTGTTAACCTACAGCAGAAATCCTTCGTTCCGAATTAAAGAATGGTGAAATTAAATTATTTCGGCTTTTAGGCGCGACAAACAAAAAGTGGTAAAATAATCTGCCGATATCAGAGCTGTTAATTCATTGTTACATTTACCCCGTCTTTCGCCCCATTTTGCCGTTATCTTATATTAGTCGGTTTTCTTGAACCTATTAATGAACAGTCCATTATAGTTACCATCAGGTCCTAACCGGTTAGTAGCTTTCATATTCACGAAATATTTCCTGGCGGACTAAACCCTTTTGTTAAAATAATGCTGAGCATCCAAATTCACATTTAGCTTGGAAATATTTCTATTCATAAGGTTATATGAATCCATAGAGTAAATACTGCATAGCTTAATATGTTTTGTCTGATACATATGTTACTTTTTTCAATTTTGGCGTAGTATATAAGTTATGTGAATCTTAAGCTTATAGGACAGAGATCACGACCGAATGCTCTATAATCTCATTCTTGGTAACCTACTAAAAGGTATTTTTCATTAGTTTTCCACACACGGGACATATTGCATTCCATGGCACGTTGCTCCCTTACAAGGCACGCGGAAATATAGATGATTATATTTCTCCGTCCTTCAAGTTGAACATATAAGAAGACCGTTCGGTTCGCAGGAAAACATAAGCGTTATCCACAACACTCAAAAGGCTAAGAGAGCGACGAAGTCTTACGCCGACAGTGCTGTGTGAGAAAAAATAGTGTCTTTCAATAAAATAATTCGTTTTAAAAGGCATCTCGTTACTCGTTCCCAGTCATTTTGATGGTAAAATAATTTTAAACTTCAGTTATATCTTCTAAACTTATTCGCATGTTTTATAATTTATGTCGAGGATATCGGGTGGTAAAGGACAATTTCTTAGTTTCAGTTCGTATATTTATTTTAATTCGTTACTCCATTTAATTTTCATTATATGTAAGTTATTGTTATAAATATGTTTATTTATTTTAATGAGCTAATATTCAATATGTTGTCCTCTCAGGTACTTTATAGGTTATGCACATTTATATTTATGATTGGTAATGCGGATTATGAAACAAATTTTGTGTTATTGTAGGTCAGTATTACTGTGCTATTTTAATTTTAGTTTCTTTAAACATTGCCTGCTCAAGATATGTACATAATATGAAACCACTGATCTTTTTCACATGTACTACTTTTTGAGCTATCATATTTCTGTTTCGCCTCTTGTTAATGTAAGTATTTTTCTTGTTCTTTATGTTTACGTATGTGCACAGTGAGTTATACCTGGTTAAGTATAAGAGAAGGCATTGACGCCTTAACTTCACTAGTATACATAAAGTCGAAATAAATAAATAAATTTGTTCCTAACACTTGCCGAAGTAAACCATCTGGAACATCGGAGAGTTGTTCCTTGGACATGGTTCAGAGATCAAAGTTCACTAAAGCACTATAAAAAACATAGGCTATAAGAATAGATCGATTTGTAATAAAAACGTACGTGCTAAATCCTTGCGCGTTTTAATCGGTTTAATATGCGTGAACCAAAGTTTACACAATTGAAGAAGTTTTTTAAAAGCACGCAAAATGAATGACTCTTCCAAGAGTATTATAAAAGAAACTCTTATATAAGAATTTAATAGCATCAGTTAAGAAGTGAAATACGTCCATGGAGTTTTCTCCTTCAGAATTAGATTTCTTGAGCACAAGGTTATATTCCTTGAAGATGACAATTAGATCTCCATACTTACTGAATGAACACTTTTTTTTAACCTTGTTAAACTTGTTGCTGCGTGGAAAGGATCCGTCAAATCTATATTTTCCCCCGTGTATTTTCTTGTTTTAATCTACAAAATGTTCGTCTGCGTAATGAGTGATTTAGTGTAAAACGTTTTAAAAACACTTTCTTTTTCACACGAATCTGCCGAACGTATTACCCCGTATATGTGTTACGATAAGAACACGCATCAGACCTGGATCTCGGAAATACCGTTTTCAAGGCATTCTTTTAACCCGCTTGGTACCGAACCCACTCACGATATCTCACAGGTGTAATATTTTGTTGTACTGTGTACTTGAGTCGAGCGTACTTTGATCTCGGTGTTATTCGTAAAGGTAGTTCACGATAAAGTGAGCACTTAAGAAATGAACGTCAGAAAAAGTCACTGCCTCTGCATGGGCGCACTGAGTGACATTCGCCCAGTAAACTTGGTAACGATGGATGGAAAGCAGTTCCATAACTCAATGTCGAATAAAAGGCCCTTGGTAACAATTTATGATAGCTTAAAATTATTTCTTTCGCTTACTATTTTTTTTTAATGCATCGAAGTGTAAAAATGAGCAGATTTGTGAAATATTTACTTTCTTAATAATTTCACACTTTCATTTGATCGACGGATGAATAAAGTGATGAGGCCCACAGCAATGTTAGTTTTACATAAGGCGGAGGAAATACAGAAACGTGTATTCAAGTAGATCTCGAGCAGGGTTTTCAAAAGTGTTCATTTTACCGTGAACATCATATAGTCGCCATTCACATACGAGAGGCACAGGAACTTCGCTAATCATATTAATTACTTTGATGGTAAATACTCAGAAGTTCGAAGACATTCGTTTCCGTGCAAAGTTCCGACTCTAATACTGCTCCGTGTACAACACGTCCTCGACTGTTGACTCGAGGATGGAACGGATTAAAAGCGACTAACCCAGCCAAGAAATAAACACTGGAATGACGTACGTTGAAACGCGCTTGATAAAATGTGCGCAGCTTGTACACGTAAACTGTAATTTTATTTCTATAGAGATTCCACTAATAAATCTACACAATTACTGCTTCGAATCTAATAGTTTTACGCTGTGTTACCGATATGTCGCCTTTAGAAAAGATAATATTTTTTTGTGTATCGTAACTACAAATATGTCTTAAATTGTTTATTGATAAATGCTGCGAAGTTATGAACGACTTGGAAAATTGTAGCATTTAAAAATAATAGATGATATGAGGATTATCCCCTCCCTCCAGCTTAAGATAGAACACTAGTTGAAAATTATATTGTTTTTAAATGTTTCTTTCGCGCATTCTGTGTTGTTTGTTTTACTTCTAAATGTTCGAATATTATAACTTAAGGGGATCATAATTAGTCTGAATAATTACATAAAATTACATTTAGTAATTAATTACCCTGTTCAAAAAAATTGCTTTAGAAATGTCGAAGTTAATTTTCGTAATGTTTCAGCTTTACACCCAGAAACACATACGCCAAGCAGCGTTTGGTAATTGAAAAAAAAATCTGACGACCACGATATATTACAAAATCTCCCCCCCCCCCCCCCCTTCGCAAAGAACTGAATCGACCACAAATTTAAAAAAAAAACGACGAGAATATTCCAAATGTTATCACTGCCCCACATTATAACGCGTATCAGCGAGGTTATAACATTTACTGTAATTTATCTCTTTGAAATTAATTCCGCCGGTATTATGCATACCGTGTAAATTAAATCGACTATTTGTTATTGTAAATTTTATAATCAAGTGGTAACTTTATTATCACTATTAACTGAAATCGTAATATATTTCCAGTTCGATTGCTATTATCTCCTATGTGTGTGTAAAACCGAGCGACGGACGTTAGCAAACAACAGGCAAAAAAGAAATGCACAAGTAACCAGTTCGCGTTGTTTGTGTACACTTGCCAGCCAGCCGAACACGGAAAATCACTCCACCAGCATGGATGTGCTGATCGCAAGGTAAACAAAATTGTAAATGCATTGTGCTCGCATCGCCACCCGCTCTCAGCCTCGTGCTCACGCCACCGTGCCTTCGCCCCTCCGGGAGGGCAATGGACTCGCTCAGCGGTGCTTTCCCAACACACGAGAGGAATTGGTTCCGCCTCTCTATTGAGTGGGCATACACGTCTCTGGTGTGGCTTCTTCGTTCTTTCCAGTGAGATGGGAACAATCGCGTGAAGACGTGCTCTCAAATGGTTTCGTCTGGAAATAACTTAAAAGCCTTGTCACACTGTCAAATTATTCCACCAAACTGTTTCAAATTCAGCATATCTAATAAAACTGAATGATTCTGACGTCACTGAAACGTCATTATCGCCGCAATGTTTGTCTGAATAAGCTGGATAGCTCTAGTTCCCATCAAACATTTCGAAAATTGGACGGCTTCCAAACATTTTTTTTTATGTCTAAAGGTCTCAGTCAGTCAGAATCGTGCGTTACGAAAATGGCCATTTCCGACGTCACGATTCTTTAAAATGGAGAATAAGTGCAGGAAACGAAATAATGTTATTAAAAGAATTAACTTATATAGATGCTTTTCGAGCATAAGTGTGTTTTTAAGGGATTAATCCAAAATAATATTAAGAACTCGGATTCATTAAATTTCATTATGTTAGAAATAGTCTTATAAATAAAATTTAAATTTAGTACGGATGTGAAAATAAATGAACATTTGTTACATTTTTCCTGTAGTGGGCTCCACGGGGGGAAAAAAAACCCAGCAGTATCTTACTTTGAAAATAATTTTTTTATGAATATTCAGACAAGATCATCCCATTAAAACAATATTATGTCACCAATTTTCAAATCCATTCAAGTTTATTTGGTCCAATATGTTGAATGGAAATTTTAGACGGTTGTATTTCGTTTCCAAATTTTTTTTGTCAGGTATTTTTTAAGACGAAAATTCGATAGTGTGACGGGAGCTTTACGCAAAATAAATATTCATGGACAAATAGCAGCTGTGTATAATTGGCAATTGTGTAGACATGAGAGGCTTTGTCTCGCCAATCAGAGAAGAGTATATTAATAGGAAAAACTGGAATTTTTACATCCACGGACACGCAAAAAATAGTAACAACTTATTGCGATTGACAAATGTCCATAGAGAACGAGAAACATCTATTTAATTATACAAATTTTTACGCCTTTATCTCGAGTAATTTGCCATCTACTTTCATACTTATAAATAATGGTAGTTATGGTGATTTTGCAAGCTGCATTCAGGTAGCTTGAGAATTTTCTTTAATCAACTGAAAGTAGGCCATCTTAAAGTTATGCCACACGTTACCTTGCGGCGTTACGCTGTTTTCAACCCAAGTTGAAAACGCTCTCTTTCAACCACATGCATTTAAGTTTCTTGTGGATGTATCATGCACTTTCTATGTCAACTATAGGCAGGGTATGACATGTGTCGTCGGTTGCGATACGATGGAAAAAAATAGTTAATTTTCAGCTGACATATTAAGAAAGAGCGAGAGAATAGTTTTGGGTGGCTCTTCACAACGAGGTCTTGAGAGCCGACGTAGGTGTTTGAGGTGAGTATGGAGCAGCGCTGGAATGAAAGGGCGGGAGAAACAGGAGATCACCGAGAAAACCCGCCAACCAGCGGCATCGTCCAGCGCAATTACCACATGCGAAAATCCGGCCGGGGATTGAATATGGATCGCCTTGGAAGGAGATGAGCAGACTAACCGCTTAAACACCGCGGCTCCCGACATTAGTTTGAGGTTTCAGGTGTATGAATCGTGCTGTACGAAACACTTGTTTTGTTATCACAACCAATTTGGTCTTTGCATTAGGAGTAGAAAGATGGGGGGGGGGGGGTAGATACAAAGGGATACCGCCTTTATAATTGACTTAACCTTTTTATATTAAATTGATTTCAAAGTGTTAATCAAATTTATTTCAAAGGGTTAATTAAATTGATTGAAATGGTTTCTCTAAAGGGGTTAGTTGAAAGGGTTAATTAAATCGAACGCGTTAAATTTATTGAAAGGGTTAAATTATTGAAAGGGTGATTTTTTCCTTGATTTTCTACTTCTTTCTTTCTTTTTGGGTGGGGGAAGGGGCAACAGGAGATATGTACGTTGATGACAGTTGGTGGCCTAGAGGCAACTGACCAGAGTTTATATAGGTGTTGAGTTGAGTGCAAGAGTAGGGGAAGTGTAAGTTTGGTAATTTTTTTCTAAATTTTGATGTGTTTGTACGGATATTAGTGGTAGATAGGCGATTTTTACGAATATATTTAACACACGAGAGAATTTCAGAGTTTGTAAACGAGTTCTATGTATGAATAAATTACACACATCGAAACGCAAATTTCAAACTACTTTTAATTAAACATAACGTGAGACTCAAGCTTAGATATATATTCTACACGAGAGAATATTAAGTATGTGAATAACATCTGATGTTGACAAGTGCAAACTGACTAAACCAAATCCAGCTAGTCAGTATGAAATTACACAAGGCAGAGTCTTTAAACGAAATATATTTCAAACGAGTTCTATATATGAGTGAATAACACGAGAGACTAGTATAACGAACAACTATGTTTTACGGTCTTTAATCGAAATCCAACTAGTCAGTATGAATTAATAACACATTAACAAGTTTACATGTACAAATTACACTATTCAGCCTGGTGAATGATATCTTACAGCAAAATAACTCTAAATACAATTGAAACCAGGCACATTAGCGTACATCTATTCTGATAAGTATAATATATAACGATCTACAATAAAGTAATTAACAATAGAAAATCTTACCCCAAATGATATTAAAATAAGTCCGTTCGATGTATAAATGAGTAGCACTTACATAGAGCTGTGAGTAGATACATCTAGCATGGCTAATGGACAACTGGGTTTTTAACTACGGTAAAAACACGTAAATGGAGGAAAAAATTATTTTTGTGTTTATGAAATCTACTGTACTTGTTAACACAAACTGTATTTTTAAATTACTACGTAGTTTCGTCTGCCGAACACAGAAAAGTGATTTGAAAATATTGTAGCAATATTGACTTAACAAACTAAAATGTATATTTTCTTATAAATAAAATAAATATTTCACACTATAGTTTACTAATACTTTAAACAAGATCTGAATCCCGGAGCAAATAATTTCGCTTAACGTAGCAGTAGATATGGTCGCCGGTCCATAGTTGCACTAAACCGCAACTGTAACCTGCCTGGTGAAGATGAGAGAGAGAGAGGGAGAGAGAGAGAGAGAGAGAGAGCTGTACACGTCTGTCTAGTCCAAGCATTCATGAGCAACTGAAGATGGCGGCGACTGGATACAGGGGTGTAGTTAGCTCCCGAGATCACTGACCTCCACACCACCTCACACCACTCGCCAGAATGCTACCCCGGGCTGCCTGCGATTGTCAATTTTTCGGCACTAAGGCAAGATGGCGACAACTGTCTAGACACGGTCACATCGCTCTCGCTTGGCTGTAGCCACCCCCTACTCACCTCCCCCTAAGCCATATCTGCGAGGTCCTGGGGATAATTCATCTGTCTGCTCGCGATTGTCATTTTTCGCAACTGAGGAAAGATGGCGATAACTGCCTACTTGTCCTCAGATAAGGTACTGTTTGCTTGTAGCCACCCCACCCTCCCCTTCCCCACACGCCTCCCCCTCAGAACCGGCCCAAGTCCAGAGGGACGTGCCTCTATCGACACACCCCTCACACCCCTAGTCATGAAGATAACTTGCCTTAAAATTCTTCTTTTCTGAAGAGTCTATCGATCGAGTCTGGTATATTCACAGCGAAATAAACATTTCTCAAGTCCCACCGATCAAAATTTATATCCCTGAAGCTAAATATTACCTGAATTCTTAATCCGCAGATAAAATTCCAACAAATTTTATATCACAATCCAAGAAATTAATTTTAATCCAAAAACTTGATCCCATTTTCAATAAAACTATTAAAGTATTTCCAAGAAACTAAATATATTTTCGTACAATAGATAATTTCACTTGCCAACTTTCATATTTTAAAATATTGAATGATCACCATTTTTCAAACATGTATCATTCCATTTACCTAAGTTTCAACTATTACAATGTAAGACACGACACATGCATACATATTCAAACTTTCAATCTGTTTTTTAAATATATGTGTATAGTAAAGAAGAATACGTATTTGATGTGTAGACTTGCCTACAACACTGAAATTTACTTATAAACAAAGTTTCAACTCAAAAGATTCCCAATCGAGATTTTTAGATACAATATCTCCCATAAAATGTGTATATATTCGAACTTATTTACAAATCAATTTCCCTAAGAAACAAATTTGGAAGTAATATTAAAGAAATAGTGTGAATGAAGGTTGAAATAACTTCTATCGGAGTTTCAATATATCAATTTCCACGATATTTCAATACATTTAAGCAAAATATAAAGGAAAAAGGCGGCCATTTTGTAATCGTATAACCCATCTTTTAGGACAATACATTCCGACTATCAACAAATTATTTACATCGCAAATAGATATACGAGACAAATGACTTTATTCCATACAACTTAGGAATCGACACAACGAACTATCAGACAAAAGTTGTTGGGAAAAGCGATATTCGTATTACATACACACGTTTAAAACAGAAGACAGCTAAGACAATCACAGCTCAAAATGGTTTACTCAACAGACTAACCTCCTACTAACACAGTCGTTTAGTAAACAAAGTCTTTAAAAATTCCCTGCAAAATACTTCTAAACTCATCTCTACCTTCTACATTCCTGAAATTAAATAATTATTTATTCATTTTAATCGAATACCAAGTAAAGAAGTACTCTGTCTAACATATGTATATTTAATCACATGGTGAATTAGTATGCATACCCCTGCAATTAACATACAAATATTAGAACGGAAGACCCTTTTCGTCATTGATGAAACCTGATAATGTTTAAAACAGTGCATTCATACAGAAACAAGTTAGTTGTAATTCTGACATTGTGAGGTGAACATCTATTCGGAAGAAAACTTTCTCCTTACACCAAAGATTATTCATTTAATCTACATTGATGATAATGGAGACATCACCGAATAAACTACGGTGCAAATACTGTGGGAAAATTTACACTTTCACCTACAATGTTCACAGATATGAGAGGAGCGAATGTTTGAAGAATTCATCTCTTATAATTTTTAACTGTGAATACTGTTTTCGTCAGTTCGCACAAATGGATAATTTGAGTCGTCAAGTCAAGATATGTAAAAAAAAAATTAATCTTCCTCCTGAGAAAATAGATGTAACGTCTACACTACATAATATCAAAGAAGGAGAGGGAAATAACGTTATTACAAGAAATAACATAGAATTGGATTGTATGAAATATACAATAAGACGTGAACATAGCGATTTTCGACATAACCTACCGAAATGAGCTGCAAAGGCCAGTGTCGGTAACGATAGACCTAGTCTTTTTAAGCAAAGTGAAGTCGATATTTATGATGAAACATCAGGTAAAGACAGTAGTGAGGATGTCAGTGATACTGTTCAAGACATTCCTTCAACAAATGCTGTGAAGAAGGCAGAAGTCATCAACAATGCTTGTTATACATTTCCCGAAGACCCGAATGTACTTGTTAATAAACTTAGATATTTATTGCAATTTAAAAAACACTATGTATATTACGGAATAATAGAGATGGTTTTCATTATAACAATACTTAAGGTACGGGGTTACATCGAATGAAGTAATATCTGCAAGCACCCGAGAAGTATTATAATATATTGGACTTGGGCTGGTTCTGAGGGGGAGGCGTGTGGTGAAGGGGAAACAGGGGTGGCTACAAGCAAACAGTACATTATCTGAGGATAAGTAGGCAGTTGTTGTCATCTTACCTCAGTTGCAAAAAATGACAATCGCGGGCAGATGGATGAATGATCCCCAGGCCTTCGCAGACATGGCTCGGGGGGAGGGGAGTAGGGGGTGGCTACAGCCAAACAGGAGCCATGTGACCGTATCCAGGCAGTGGTCGCCATCTTGCCTTAGTGCCGAAAAATTTATTGTCGGCTGACGAGGTTATGATTGCGAGTTAGCACAACTACGGAACGGCGACTATATCTACTGCCAGCCTCGATTTTCGCTAAGCGGTATTATTTGCTCTGGGGTTCAGATCTCGTTCACAGTATTTGTAAATCTCGTTCACAGTGTGAAATATGTTTTTTATTTTATCGGAAAATATTAATTTTCGTGTTATAAATCAATATTGCTACAATATTTTCAAATCACTTTTCTGTGTTCGGCAGACGAAACTACGTAGCAATTTAAAAATACAGTTTGTGTTAACAAGTACAGTGGATTTCATAAACATAAAAATAATTTTTTCCTCCATTTACGTGTTTTTACCGTAGTTAAAAACCCAGTTGTCCATTAGCCATGCTAGATGTATCTACTCACAGCTCTATGTAAGTGCTACTCATTTATACATCGAACGGACTTATTTTAATATCATTTGGGGTAAGATTTTCTATTGTTAATTACTTTATTGTAGATCGTTATATATTATACTTATCAGAATAGATGTACGCTAATGTGCCTGGTTTCAATTGTATTTAGAGTTATTTTGCTGTAAGATATCATTCACCAGGCTGAATAGTGTAATTTGTACATGTAAACTTGTTAATGTGTTATTAATTCATACTGACTAGTTGGATTTCGATTAAAGACCGTAAAACATAGTTGTTCGTTATACTAGTCTCTCGTGTTATTCACTCATATATAGAACTCGTTTGAAATATATTTCGTTTAAAGACTCTGCCTTGTGTAATTTCATACTGACTAGCTGGATTTGGTTTAGTCAGTTTGTACTTGTCGACATCAGATGTTATTCACATACTTAATTTTCTCCCTCGTGTAGATTATATTTCTAAGCTCGAGACTCACGTTACGTTTAATTCCACACTGGAGTAATTGCACTTATTATTATTCATGTACTAGTTTGAAATTTGCATTTCAATGCGTGTAATTTATTCATACATAGAACTCGTTTAAAAACTCCGAAATTCTCTCGTGTGTTAAATATATTCGTAAAAATCACCTATCTACCACTAATATTTTCACAAACACTTCAAAATTTAAAAAAATAATCATATTTATACTTAGCCTACTCTTGCACTCAACTCAACACCTAAATAACACATTGCAACCCACCACTCTGGTCAGTAGTCCCCAGGACACCATACTATCAAACCGTACAGAGCTCCTGCTACCCCTTCCTCTCACGCAAAAAGAAAGAAAGAAAGAATTAGAAAATCAAGAAAAAATAACTCTTTCGATACATTTAATCCTTTCAATAAATTTAACCCTTTCATTAAATTTTAATCATTTCTAAGTAATTAACCATTTTGATTAACCCTTTTAATTGCCCATTTTAAATTAACCCTTTAATTCAATTTAATTAACTCTTTGATATAAATTTGATGTCAACTTAATTAGGTCAATAAAAAGGTGGCATCCCTTTGTATCTGAAATTCCCCCGGCACTACTACTGTTAGGCAATAGTAATATGAACAAATCATAACATTGGCTATTAACATGGTTTAGAGATCAGTTCCTCTTAGGGAGGATAGTTTTCTAGTGAGCCTGTAATGTACAGAACAAGCCTAAAATAACCTTCAAGTGCATTATGTACACAATTGTGTACTCTGTGTCTGAATATCGTACATAGGGGCAGTGAAATTTCATGAAGATATTTCGATACAAGTTATATTTCAATACACTGTTTGGTTGTTTACTTTTCTCGATTAGCTTCATTAACATGTCACGTTTAATACGCGAATCATTTTGGTCCACTGCCAAAGTTGTTGAGTTCGAATTGGCTCGGTTAAACACACAGATGGCTACTCATGGAGAGGGTGACCAATGGCGAAATTATCATTTCTGTTTATGCTTACAGTATTGAAATCTACATTTTCGCGAAAAATCACTGGCTCTAGCGATACCCCTCAAACAATTCGTCATTAATGTTAGCCGGTGGAGGTGTGCGCTCAAGTGAAATCCTTGCGTTTCGTGGAGGCAAGAGTGGCGACGTTTGAGCCCACCTCCTTCGCAGTGGAGTGTGGTGAACGTGTTTCAAGGTAAGCTGGTGCTTGCTCGGTGCTGTACACACTAGGCGCTCGCAGCAGGGACCAGTAACCAGAGGTGGGGGCCGGGAGAAACCGAATGTATTGCGGCCACTCTCGAGAGAGAGCGGCGAGGCACCCATTACACTCACGTGCTGTGACGTCAAATGCACTTCCACGTTTATGTGGCCGATGTCTACACTAGCAAACGTTTAAGTATAACACAGAGCAAAACGCAGACTACCTATCAACAGTTCACCATACGCCACTGTTTCGTCGGTACTCAATTTATGACCGCCAATTATTATTAATCAAGTGGTTTGGAGTCCATTGTAATAAGTCCCGTTTCACATTCTTCCTGTGCGTAACCATGTTACGTCATAAACACAGTGTTCAGTTTTGAATAAATCATGTAGAGCACATATTAAATTTGTTTGCAGTGTCGAACCAATGCGAACAGTTTTCAGCACTTAATGTCCAATCTCTCTATTACATTTGGTCCTCTGTAAAGGTTTGAAATATATAGTACTCAATTCGCATCGAATACAATTATTATAATTGTCTCTTTTAATGCGTTTGCTCATACTTATCCTAAAAGTAATCAACAGTTTAACAAAATTAAGTATTATTATTAAAATTGTTTAATCACAATTTGCATTAAGAAATCTGGAACACAGACAAATGGTATATTTTTTTAAAGCAAGATATTTGTATTCTTTTGTGTCTACGATGTGTTAAAACTCTGCAGCCCAAGTATCACATAAAAGAACTCTAAAGCTTAACAGGTGATTTTATCAGTGAAATGCCACTCACTAAAAATTCAATTACTGATGTGTTACTTGCTCTGGAAGGTATCCCGCGCAGTATAGGTCGCTGTAATTAATAAATTATTACAAGTAAACTAATAAAGTTCAATCACTGCTATAATTATTAGGATCTCAGTGATTCCTCTAGAACTACTTTCATTTGTTTACAATAAAATTCCACTGATCTAAAGCAACTGGTACTCTTTACCAATTTCATAATAAGCGATTTTTACAGAAGTAATTACTAGATACAGGCCGGAAGTGCGATAGTGTTATGGTTCTTCAGAGATTGCTAAATACCTTTAGTTCAGGACTCCCTTTTCATCGCTTTAAAACCAAACTTTTATTAAGAATTTTTAAAACATAGCTTATTATGTAAAACAGCACTGTGTGAATAAAATCTATTAAATCTGGTTTCAACTGAGTTTCGTTTGTATTTTACCAAACGATAATGAAAACAATAAATAGTCTTTTACTTTTGAATATGACGACATAATATGTGACAACAAAAACAATATCATGAAGTTTATTTAAAATTTAACTCTTGCCATACTGCATGTGCTCTAATAGACACAGCTTCCGAATATCGATTAAAATATTACTGTGTGGAGAAATAAAATAAACAAATCTAATTTCTATGCGCCTGCTCAGGTGCTCGTCATCTAGTCAAAATTCCTCTTTGAACAAATGTTTGTTTGGCTAAATACTTGTTTGAACAAATACCTGATTGGCCAAATGCCTTTTGAACAAAAACCCGTTTGAACGAATACCTGTTTGACCAAATGCCTGTGTTGGTGAAATGCCGTTTGGCCTAACGATAACGTGGTTAAATGAAGTTTTGGTGAAATACCTTATTAGCCAAATGACTCTTTGGCCAAATGCAGTTTTAACCAAATGTTTTTTGTCAAATGTCTTTTTGACCAAATGCCTACTCGAGCAAACGATTGTACTGCCAAACTGGCTAAGCAAGATAGAGTAGTACTCCATAACACGTCTTGCATTATTCACAAGTAGTAATTTGATAAAATAAATGAATAACTTTGCTGTTATTTCTGACGCCGAGGAATTGTCATTTTAAGTTCAACGCATTAAAATATTGCAAAGGAATACACTATGAAATAGTTTTATTATGGATTGCTTGCTGACAGAAATTCCATAAATTAGTTCCGTTGTCAAAACTCTATACGAACATGCTTCAACTATCTTAGCATGTACTATGGCCTCTTAGGGAGGCATTTTCGGCGAAAGTCTTTCCGGTAGAATGGCGCGCCACCACCTGTCCAACTAAAAGGAGTAAACGGCATGGCCTTAGTCATAAATAATGGCTGTATTTACGCTCGTCACAGGGGTGCTGCGATTCTGTCACGCAACTCGCCGGACGTGCCGTATACAGTGGCAGCTCGAGCCCAAACATCTGCCATGCCTTTTCTAAAATTGTAATGGCATGGAATTCCGCGCTCACTCTAGCGGAATGCTGTAGCGGGAAAACGAGGCGGGGTTTCGGGTACCAGGCAATTTTCCGCTCCTTGCTCTCGTTAGGAATACACTAGCGCAGAAGTTGCGTGAAACCGCGGCGGGTGACGAGATAAACCGACTGGAAATTTGTCTTCACTTGCTACACTAGATGAAAGAGCTGGATTAACAAGTACTGAAGAGGATAATACGTGTTTGAAGTTAAATGTAGTATCATGTTCCTTGCGAGGATCAAACGATGTGTGCAACTCTTATACCTGTTTATATATTTATTTATTTCAACTTTATGTATACTGGTGAATTTAGGGATTCAATGCCTTCTCTTACACTTAACGAGGTATAGCATTATGTACACGTAAGTAAACACAATGAGCAAGGAAAAAAAAAAAACTTCATTAATAAAAGGCGAAACAGAAATATGATAGCTCAGATAGTATTAACTCTGAAAATGATCAGTGATTTCATATTATATACATATCTTGAGCAGGACTAGATGCAAGGCAATGTTTAAAGAAATAAAAATTACAATGGCACAATAATATTTATCTACAATAACACAAAAATATGTTTAATAATCCGTATTTCCAATTATAAATGTAAATGTGCATAACGTATCAATTTCCTGGGAAGAAAACAACATACTGAATCTCAACTCATTAAAATAAATAAACAGACCTACAATAAGCACTTACATATAATGGAAATTGAACACAGCAACACATTGAAAGTAACCTCACATCTAAAGCACTATATATATCCCTATGCATTATTGTTAGAAATGTCCTTGTACAAGCAGAAGTGTACTGTGGGGATAGCGTTACTTAGGGAGAATTTAGTTTGCAGTCACAGCAGAAAATTGTAATTAGCATCATTACGTGAAAGATTGTGCGAAATGTTTGGTAAATCTTGTCGTGCAACGTCAGTATTATATATTTCTGGATAATCGTTCACCTCGACCCTAAGTTGGCTTGTATCAGTCAGATTATTTTATTTGCTTGATGTTCCATTTGTCTGAATGCTCTTCCTTAGTAGCTCTCAACAGATAACAATAATAATTATTTTGCTATATTATATTACAGTCTGAAAATTATGTTTTATTTCCATATTAATCCTTAAAAGTGTTTCCCAATCACAACAAAAGTATGCGTTATTTATCGAAATGTAATATTTACTTGGATTCAATATGTTTTATGTTCTCTACAGAATTTGTTTTAACAAAGCTCAAATTTTGAACGGACTGTGTTAATAAATGTTTATGTATCGAAAAGTAAAGTGTTTTGATAGCAAAGTTTTTGGATAACCTTTATTTATAAAAAAACAGATGCCTCATTTTGTGGTTTCTTAGACAAATATATCACAGATAAATTATAAGAGCCCTAAGCGATTTATAGTTTAAATTTAGAAAGAAAAACATAACTGTATCAGATTTACTAGTGACTACCGCCAAAAAACTGAAAACCATAACAGAAATGCGAATCAGATTCCCTTGGAGGACATCACCTTGTTAAACCCTATATCAAGAAGGATTAGTTAAAAACAGTTTCCAGTAAATGTACTAGGATAACGTGGAACCCACCCCTACAGATTCTTAGCGTAACAGAGAGCGTATTTTTATATTACTTTATTACTCGAAGCTTACGAAATATTCGAGGATCAGGTATAAAGCTAAAATCCCTAAATGGGTGTGTACACGTCGAAATATATGTACATATGTATACATATATTCAATTAACTCCGCAGTTGGGTTTCCTCCTACCCAGTATCACGATATGCCTCGAGTACTAGCGAATAACGCATCGCAACTAGTGACTACAAAACTATGTGTAGTTAAGTTTCTCCAGCTTAACTTTATTCTTTGTTCAACATGGTACTTGCAGCTCCTGTTAAACGTTTTAATGGACCAAGAACATCATATTCAATTCGTAAATATCACTGTTATTAAAACGAACTTAAAGTTTTTAAACCTGTGTTCAACTGCATTTATTTATAACACTAATAAATTACTTTATTTATTTCTATTTCTATTTCTTCTTATACGTACGCTAAATATTTCCAAAATGCTCTCGTGAATTATGCTAGAACTTATCGTATTGACGGTGATTACCAAGGCTTACTATGTGGTTGACGTTTCTGGGTTTTAATGTTGTTTAATGTTTGTTTATTCTGTTCACCAAACGTATAACGGCGTCCATAAAATAACTACAGTGTATGAGACGTGCTTAATTTTCGACTACTTTCCTTAGATAAGTTTATGCAATCGTACGGCTGTGTGAATATATTTAACATTCTAATTGAATTTTTGTTAGTTTTCATTGGTTCGTTCACGTGTGGTTGTTATTTTTGTTTTAAGTGTGTGTTTACTTATGTTGAATGAAACGAAGTTTACATAATTCCATCGCTGAAACACACGTGAATGTTTGCTCGTTATAAAATAACTGTTGCTTTTTTTTTTCTCGCTCGGGTCTGATTAGGATCACCACGTTTGTAGGAGTAATTGTTGTGCCTGTTATTGAAAGAAGAAAACTAAAATAATTTCACATTTCACGTCAATAGATGTAGGCGAGGTTATATTTTACATCTAATAATTTACTTTGTCCTAGATACGAAGCAGATACGTTCGTATTTTGAAACGTAGATACTGACATGCGTTAGGATTTCATTAACTTCGATCCAGAAATGTGAAAATAATAATTTTATGAGTATACGTGTTTTTCAGGAAATAATGAAAGTTTTGCTAGTCATTCAGTTTATTCCTAGTGGCTGATGATGAAAATGTCATGGCTTTCACTACATAGTTTACACAGTTTTTTGTCAACTTTGGTATGATTGAAAATAATGCTGTATCTTCCTTACAAGGTTTATTTTAACCAACACTTCATTACACATAATGTCCCTTGGAACCTGTTTTCTGTCTTGTTAGTCGCCGTACTTATATTTAACGACGTGACAACGGGCGTGCCTTTACAGCTCGTTTCCTCTTGAATACAATTCCGAACGCGGGATGACCTGTGATGAAAGGTGCGTGAAAAAAAAAAAAACTGCTTTCACTTTGATGTCAGTGCGAAAAGCTTACTTCCGACACGCATTTCCAGAATATAAACCAGCGTGGCATTGTTTTAGCACTCCGGGATATTACCGAGCTCATCGCATGCCCTTTCTGTGATTTACTCTCGTCCTTTATTTAAAATAGTCTGGGTTGATACGTTGTCATTTGAAAATGTTATGCACTTCTACCGTATAAAACATTTGTTTCCCCTACGTAAATAAATTTACCTATCACAACGAAAAAAGTAATGAGGAAGAGTCCCAGTGAATTTATGTTTATTTCTCGCCTGCCGTACACAATACACAATAAGAACCGATTGATTTAATTTGTTAATATATTTGGCTATAAGAAAAAAATCCGAAATTTCGATAAGTTAATTTTTTTATCGTGTCTTTCAACACCCCGTGTGCCTAACCTAAAGGAATTGTTCTGAATTCATGACAAAAATAAACACATTGCCACACAGATTAGTGAAAATAGTTAAAATCGTACGGTAACCGTGAAAATTGGTAAGTATAGATTATTCGCGGTATCTTAACACTTTTTTAATCAAACCTTTGAAAAAACATCCCAAGTAAGACGAGTTTGGTTTCTGCTAAATATGTCATTTATTACAAGCGTTTTGTACTTGTGTTAAATCAAACCTACCTTGCTTTCGGTTAAATTAAACTTTTACTTATACTTTATTTATAAGTCACAATGTTTAATATATAAGTAGTACCTATGAATAAAGACAGAGAAATATGTGTGCTAGTAATACGGGGTAAGGAATAGTTCCTATGCAAACTATTGTTACACTGAGTGCTCTCGAATGCAGTGCGGTGTAATTTCCTAAGCTATTTTTTTTGCACGAGGCGGAGGAATATCCTGGAAGTAGAACTTAAAGAAAGCTTCAGAAAAGTTCGCAGTAACTGTGAATGGACTATAAGTACATCGATGTTTGACATGCAGTGGCGCACACACAAACTTAGTTGGAAGCAATGCCGTTTCTCTTCGTCTGGTGTATGGTAACAGTACCAAGAACTGTGTATGTGCACTCGAAATCTGAATCATTGAGAATTTCACTGTTTCAGCCAGTCAAAGGTACCTGACTGATTCAACAGCCACTTTAGTGAATTCAACTGATGAATCAGTGAAAAAATGCCAGTTTTCCTTCACTTATTGGTTCAGTGACATTTTCCACTGATTCATCAGTAATTTTTTTTTTTCACTATTCTTCAGTTTTTTTTTTTGAGTGGTGGATCAGTTAAACAGCGTGTAAAAATGACCGTCAAACAACGTTTAAATATGGCCGCTAAACAACGTGTATCAAGTAAAATAACAACGAATGAACTAATAAAACCAATACAAAATACTTTCTCAAATGGGTATTTGTCTTTCAAAACACCATTCTACGAGGTAATATGAACATTCAGTTTTCATTCCGTTTTTACGTCTTTCATTTCATTTTCATGTAATCATTACAGCGCTCTATTTTAAGTTTTAAACTTCATATAATGTGCGAATTGAGTGCACTCATATATACCATTCGTCTTAACAATCCCAACAGTACCAACTAAACAAAAAACGAAAAGTAAGGGCATGAAATTGAAATCTTCACGCTTTTGTAAGTAACTATACAACATATATTTTCCTCCCATATGTCAACTTGACTTCATAGATCAGGTGGAGCCCTACACTGTTAAAAAATTTCCGTATATTTAAGGAATGTTTTTTGGAAATATACAGTGTATATACGGAAAGGCAACCAGTAATGACGAAAAAACGGAGTTAAGTCCGTAAATACAATATACGGAAAGTCTCCGTATTCCCTTTGGCTTCGAGTTACGGGGACGAACAATGCCGATTCTACACGAAGCTTTCTTCGCCACTGTAACAAGAAAATTATCGTTTCTGCGGTAGTTAAGGCTCTCCACGCGACTATGATCCATTCTTTCAAACATTAGTATCAGGCGTCTGTAATATTTGGCAACACTAAAAATACACTAAATTTAATATTGTTTGAATATAACTACAAATGTTATACCAGAATTTCATAGAGAGAGAGAGTTGTATGTCAATGGTTAGCGTCGTGGACTGGTAATTTTTTTGACTCTGGTACAAACCTCACTTAAGTACAAAATATTTTAATTTTTTAAAATAGAATTTTTTATACACGGCAGGACACCCACAAAACGAAAATTGAGGACATTTTCATTATCTATTTTTATTTTAAACGGAAATTACAGAAAACTAAGATGGAAATTAACGGAGAGGTTCAGTGAAATTTACGGAAAGTCCGTTTCTGAAAATCAATGTGTCCATAATTTTACGGAGAGTTTACGGACACCTCTGGATAAATTCTTATCAGCACTTTTCCGTAAAATGAAGAACATTTTTTTTAACAGTGTACCCCCGTAGCTCAGTGGTAGGGTGACCGACTTGTAGTCGAGGGGTCGTGTATTCGCACCCCGGTCCCTCTGAGGGAGATTTTCAGTTCGCAGGGAATTTGTCATTAAGTCGGTCTAACCAGAGCTCGTCAACGTTACTCCAACACAACAATAACGATAAAATGCAAGAAAAAAGAAAGAAGATGGCAACGTAATGGCCTTAAAGCGAAGAGGAAAGGATATGCGAGTTCAATTCCGGCCACCTCCAAAACTATTTTACTATTTTAAATTATGGAAAATTGCGCTATATGAATAGTAAACTATCGTGGATATGTTTATTTTACTTGATTATTTGGCTAAATTCAATAAAACAATATTTAATTCGCTACTGCAGTCGGCCGCCACTTATCCAAGCAGTGAAATTGTTTCACGTCACTAATTCAATCAGTGCAATTTTTCCAGTGGAACAATCAGCAGATTTCCTCTGATTCTAAGTGGAGCCATTTTCACTGTCTCGAGAAGTTGAACTTCACTGCGAATTAGTGGTTTTCCACTGATTAGAATTTAGAGTGTTGTGTGTCACAAAAGGAACTTGCCAGGCGCGATAAATGAGCAATACGCATGCCGAGAAAATTCTCGAAACATTTGTGTGAACAACTGATGCCTCAGAGGCGCCAGGTGACGGTTGCGAGAGGCGCCAGTGGACCACGTGTCGAATATAGTATATTCGCGGTTACTTCCAACTCTTGTGAAGTCTTGCTGAAGTTCTACTTCCAGGACATTCCTCCGCCTCGTGCAATTATATTTTTGCTATGTCCAGACAATCACACCAGAGAGACAACGCACCGCATTCGTGCCCACTCAGTGTAATTATATTCTGCATAACAACTATTTCTTACTAGGCATTGCCAACTATTTTTTTTCTCTCTGTTTCTATTCATATTAAAAATAAATGAAATATTATAATTTATGATAAAATATAAGTAAAGGTTAAATTTAACCAAAACTAACATATGTTTGTCTTAAGAGAAGTATAAAATGCTTGTAATAGATTTCATATTTTGGAAACAAACAAACACGTCATAGTGAGGTGATTTCTCAGAAATTTGTTTTAAAAGTGCGGAGAATGGGCGAATACACTATAGCCCATCACTTGGTTCTTTAGGCTTCACTGTCACGTTGTTTTTGCGAGAAATGAATGCATGAAGGTGTTTACTCATAAGTGGAGATCCTATTCTGGACGACTCGGCAGACAGGATGACCGACTGATTGTGAGACAGGCACGAATTGAAGAATTGAACCTGTGATGAGTGAAGGGATTTGGAGGGATCTTAAAATCGAGATCTTGAGAGCCGGTGAGGGTGATTGAGGTGAGTATGGAGCAGCGCCGAAATGCAAGGGCGGGGGAAACGGGAGATCTCCGAGAAAACCCGCCGACCAGCAGCATCGTCCGGCATAATTCCCACACATGAGAATCTGGGAGCGACCCCGCCGGGAATCGAACCCGGTTCGCCTAGGTGTGAGGTTAGTAATCTAACCAATATATCACCGTGGCCCCTCTTTCACGTACATCCGGGACGTTTCTTACACATGGCAATCCGCACTCGAGGTCCACCGGGAATCAAGGCCGGATCACAGTCACGTGGGTAGTCTTGTAAAAATAGTTCAGTTCAATACCACCGGCGGCGCTGACGTCATTCTCGAGCCGCGGAAAAGCACCTCCGTAACTCACTAGAGTTGGTAGCACCGGCTGGGCGGTAGTTTTAAGTTGGAGACAGAGGTGAAGATTTTCTTTCAGCGAGTAAACATCTGGTTTACGCTATAAATCATTCCGTTACTGTGTGGCAGTTCCGAGACCTCTTAATTATTTTACAATAATTTCAGTATGGATAACACTCGTTGGGATAAAATTTTAATTCGCTCTTTTGAAGCAAAATAGCAACATATTTGAAAATATCTATATTTTTGTTATTTATTATTTCCTTGCTTATTTAAATAATTAAACACTAAAATGAATAATATTTTGTAGCAAAATGAATTAATTTGGTTACATTGAATAAACCTTTTTAATTTGTAGCTTTCTGCTGTTGTTGACTGCACACAAATATTTGTAACTAGAAAACCTTAAAACTCAAAAATAATAAAAAGAAATTGGCAAATAAAGTTTACATGATTTTCCTAGACATTTTTGCTACATCAAATTTGTGGACACACTACAGATATATTTAACTCAACGAGCAGTTTTGCTTCAGTTAGACAAATAAATTACAACATAGGGAAATTCTTGCAGATTATAAGCACAACCATGCTAAACAATTAAACAATGTTCTGTGCATCTGTCATGAAATATAACAGGCACAAGGCGTGGTTATATATAACATCTTCAGTTAAACATCCTTAATATTTTAAGAGTAAGCGAATTATTTCAGAAATGGAACGCTAACATTTGCAGTTCTAAACGTACACGGAATTGAAGTGCCGTGTTACAACTAAAAGAAAAGTTAACACGAACATAATTCGAAATTAGCTTGTGTTCACACACTGGTAATGTGATCAAACTCTACATATTTTAGTTATTGGCTTAAGTACATGCTCACCTATAAGCATATACCAATGTATGAACGTTCGTGATCTGTGAGGATTATTACTCCTGTTAGTTTTATTTTTATCGAAATTAAGTATTTTACTGCTTGATTAAATGCTAAAGATAAATAAAAGTTCCTATTCGGGAACTATTTTAATACTCTTCTTGCAGATAGTGGTAATTATATTTAGAAAATCAATTCGATACAGGGGCTAACTCGCGACTACTGGTATGTGAGAAAAAGTAAAGTAGAATTGAGGCGTTGGAAGGAAAAATATGGACTCACAGTTTGTATATTATTAAAATTCTCCTTGGTGTTCTAATAAGAAGAACTTTATATCCAACACCAGCCACTAACATTTACCTCTGATGAAAAATCCTTGCTGAGAGAAAATTCTACGCATCAATGTTAGGTCGCAAAACCATGGTCTAAATAAACGAAGCGCTCGTGCAGGCGCGAACACGATAAAAGGACTTCTCTGCTGTTTATTCGTTACTGTTGGCAAGCTGTCGGCGTTTAAGCCCTCTCTTCGGTTGCTCGCCGTGAGATCGCGATACTGAATAATTGAAAACGCGCCTCACAAAGGATAAAGTACTCTGCGTTCTCTCGGACTCTCCGACAATTTCCAAACAGGGAATAGGCGAGGTTACATACATCCACTGACCAAGGAGTATTCCAACCTAGCATGAAGTGAGAGAAAATAATCTGAGTTTACATAATGCAGTGAGCGTGGAACATAGCGTAAGGAGAGATGCTCTGTAGCGGAAAATAAGCTCACGATTTTTATTGGGGCATTAACACGGAATAACTAAGCACACTCTAAGCACAAATCAGTGATACCAATCAGTGAAATAAAACTCTCTGAAATTCAGTTATATGCTGTTCACGATAAAGTTAGCACTTTTTAAGGCTCTTTCAACAGGCATTAACCACTAATAAATATATTTTATTGTTGCTCCAGACGTTAACTTTAGAGAGTGGTGAAATGTGTACACTATGTTTATTGGTCTGATGGCAATGTATATACTAAAAAGTGACAGGAAGATAGAAATCTGATGAAAATAAAAATTCACCAGGGTCTTAAAAAGTGCTCTCTTTACCGTGAATCGCCTATAGTAAAATTTTATCTACAGATGAGTCAAGCAAATGAACTGGAAATAATAGTTGGGTTGCAAATGTACATCCGTGGGAAATTTGATGATTCAAGCATGGGAGTTGTGTCATTCTTTTAATTATTTAATGGAGAATCAATACTGCGATGGTGGGAGTTTACCATTGGTGGCCAATTAAAGTTATACACAAAAAACAAAATGGCCGCCACTCTGCTGTACCCTATAGTGGTTTATCTTGTGTTTCTCGGAAAATACGAAGGGTATGACAAAGGTACCGGGTACAAAAATGTTTTTAAGTTTTTTTTTGTACGAGTGACCTTTAATACAGTAAATTCCATTATTTGTAACGATTTCTTTTGTTGTGTGGGTTTTCCATTTGGAAGCTATGGTAATGTTACATACTTTTTTATTTTCTTGTAAAATATTCTTCTATATGTTAAAGTAACTTTATGTATAACTTTTCAATCCGTGAATTCTGCTTATTCTAAAAAGTAATATAATATTTTTCCATCCCGAAGATGGCTGCCAACACTTCTTTCTCATAAGCGGAATGCCGTGGTTCTGCTGGACTTAACAACCTACTCGCATATGAGACCGGCACCAGACTATTTTCCTTTTCCTGGTATAACACTGTGCCTAGCGCCTTTGCACTCGCATCAACCTGCAAGGTGAATATTTGGTCAAACCGTGGTAACTGCAAAACAGGAGGTGTAGCTAATTTTTCCTTAAGAGTGGAAAATGCCTTGTTCTGAGCTTACCCCCAAACAAACTCCATATACTTCCCTTTTAAAGCATTTAGAGGCTCGGCGATTTGGACAAAATCTGGTATGAATTTCGAATAAAACTCGACCAACCCCAGAAACCGACGCACACCACGGAGATTTCTGGGAACGGGAGAGTTTACCACCGGGCGTATTTTCTCAGGGTCTATCGGTAGGTTACCGTCTGAAATTACAAAACAAAGGTACCTGACACAGGTATTCGCCCATGTTACTTTATCTGGGTTTACGGTCAGACCTGCTTCCCTTAAGGCCTCAAGAAAGAGTCTAAGATGACTTCAATGATCTTCAAATGTTTTACTGTAAAGACAAACATCGTCAATATACGTAAACAAAGAGTCATACTGATATTTACCCAGTACTTCAAACAAGGCTCTAGACATAGCTTGCGGACAGCAATTCATGCCCATGGGAAGACGTTTCTGTTGATACTGACCCCAAGGGGTCACGAATACCAAAACCTCCCCCACGAATCTGGATGAAGATCACACTGTAAAAAGGTTGAGTTCAGATCAAAAACTGAAAAATAACGTGCCTCTCCTAAATGCTGGAAAACTGATTGTATGGTAGGAAGTAGGTAGGGATCCACGTAGATTTGTTTATTGACCTTCCGGTAATCACAAAATTACTCGGTACTCCCCCGGTGTATTCTTTGGAAGTAAAAAGGCCGGACTGGAAAAATTACTATTGGACAACTCTACAATGTCGGCAGCTTGAAGATCTTGAATAGATTTCCTAAAGGCTTTTAATTTTGGCGGAGCTACCCAATAAGGGATGGAAGAGACTGGTCCATTATTTCTAAGTTTTAAAATAATGGGTTGTTTGGTATAATGCCCTAACTGATTTGTCACAACATCCTTAAATTCCTGTTTCAAAAGCCCCAATTGTTTTTCTTGCTCAGTATCACTCTATCACTACACTGGATATTTCTAGCCGAAAGATGATATGACTCGAAAATTTGGGGCATAACCTCCACAGGTTGAGAACTACAAAAAGGAAAACAAGCCAGTTGTTTCTGAGCTACATCTAACATGGCCCGTGTTTTTCCTAGAAAATCCACCCCAAGCATTAGGTCATGACTTAATCCCGTCAATATCCTGAAAGGAACCTTTCACGTGAAATTTGAAATTTTCACGTTGAAAACCTCTACCCCGGTGGAATTTATAATTCCTCTGTTTGCCATTGAAAACCCCAATTCTTCTCCCCTATGAACCTTGATAAGTCCCTTGGGCAAATTCCTTAACAGAAAATTACAAAAGCCCTGATTGATCAATGAACAAGACGCCTCAGAATCCAATAAGGCGGCAACCATAACCTGGTCCGCTATTGCTACAGGAACGTACATGAGACCAAATTCCCTTTCAAAACTCATTAGGGGTATCGATGGCTCACCTACATTCTTATTACTATTCAGCGGATAGTTTGTCTTCAGGTGCCCCTTCTGCTGACAATTAAAACAAACATACTCCTTATATCTAACTAAATTCGGGTTACAGATCCCGAAGATGGTTTACCCAACGAAATTGGTGTTTGGGAATACCATGTTCGAGTGGGCCTCTTAGATTGTCCCTCACTCGAAGAGGCTACTACTAACACGGTTTGTCTGTGTAAACAGTCTTTGGCAAAATTATTTTGTTTACCACAAATAAAGCATCCTTTCACGCCTTTCCCGGCACCTTTTCCTTTACCGAGTACTTTGTCTCCTGGGAGTCTATTCCCCCTGTACAATCCCTAAGTGTTTTTTCCACCTTTGATACAAGAGTTACTGATTCATTTAAAGTCTTAGGTTTTGTGGCAAAACAAAACTAGCAATTATTATGAGGATGAAGATTCTGAAAAACTACATAGGTATGATATTCCTCATCACAAGGTAATCCCAGTACTTCTACTAATCCAGGGATATATTTTACAAACTCTAGCATTTTGAAATTTCCCAATCCTCTTCCCTAGCCTGACTAAATATAGGTTGCATCCTTTCATGCACTTTCAAAAGAGCTACCGCGTAGACTACACTTCTTTTACACAGTTGCAAACTTATTACTGACTGGAGTTTCTCTAAAAAACTTACAAGAGCTTCCAAATTTAACTGGGACAAAACAGGTATTTTCGAAGTCAGTTCTGGCGGCACATTTTTCAATAAATTAAATAATTGAGCCGGCTCACCAACAGATGCAGAAGCCGATGTTTAACTCCCCTCACCGACGTCTTTCGCAGATTTTTTCCACCAAATCCCTAAGTTTTGCCTGCAGGGAATCAATCAGCTCCCCTTCCTCCACGGTGACACCGACTTCCGTTAACACGGTGATGATTGTGTTTTTCGTCAGGCATTCTATCCAACTAGTCGCCATGCTTAACAGACCAAATGTCAAAAACGTTAGACAAAAACAACTAAAAGTTATTTTAAACATGACTACTGAGCAAATGGTAAGTATTGGCTCAACACTACATAACCTTACTTTTTTATGACCACCATTTACCATGCAACTCTATTAAAACTTAATCCTAAGCAGAGTGCAAGCAGGCTTACTTGAGGCCCAGGAATAACCCAGGACACTTCAAAAACACAATTTAAAAAAATTAAAAAATCCAAAGTTTGTTTAAAAGCAAAGTTAGATAAGGAAAGATATATATATATATATATATATATATATATATAATGCATAAACGTGGTCAATGAAGCAGAAAATATACTATCAAAACTGCATTAAATTGCACAAGGTTAATCTATACAGCCAAATAGAAACATGACTAAATTTCATATTGATTTTTAATATAGCAAGGTTATTTTCTTTTCTTTTGAAAAAAAAAAAAAAACGTTTTAAAGACCCAAATGATCTTAAAAAAGTTTAGCTTACAATTTTTAAGAAAGCTGATAATTCTTACAAAATATTAACAATAACATTTCATAGAAACACACACACACACATATATATATATTTATATATATATTTATTATATATATATTAACTTTGACAGCCACTTAAAAGT
This sequence comes from Dryococelus australis, assembly GCA_029891345.1. NCBI lineage: Eukaryota > Metazoa > Arthropoda > Insecta > Phasmatodea > Phasmatidae > Dryococelus > Dryococelus australis. The sequence continues at coordinate 284,590,004 of CM056993.1, forward strand.
TTAGTTCTGGCTTCTTTTACAACAAATACAAAAAGTTTATGTCTCCCAACCGGGCCACCTAAGATTTCTCATGGCTGTTAACAGGTATTTTAAGGTAAATATTTCTTATTTCGGTTGTACTGTTTATTATTCAAAAATGTAAATCACAACTATTTCAAAATAAAACTGAAAAAAAAATTGGCTTCTAAGCCCTGGCAGAGGCCAATTAATCTTCTCGAGCAGCCTGTTTCCAAAATGGTGGGCAAACAAAACCAAGAATGAAGTAATTCCATCAGCCCAAAAATGTCAGAAAACTGACAACATACAAAGTATCATCTTCGGGAAAATTTAAATTATTTTTTTAACAAGATATATTAAGGTTCACCCTCTCATGTTTACTAATACATATCTTATTAGAAATTAAGAAGTGATTTCTTATTAAGTTGTACAGAAATACTTGAAATGCTCGTTTTATCCATAAAAATCCCGACTGTAACTGAAAAATTAGAGCGTCAAAATGACGTTCCTGCATCTCCTGAAGGGTTTTACATTTCTTTATAACCAGTGATCAAACTGAATACGTGACCTGTCATCTAGGGGAGACTTCCCTCGCAGCCAAGTGTCTGACCCCAATGCCAGGATTTACCATCGCTCAAATACAAAATACGAGCATTGCCTCGCTATGGGGGTAGCTACAATCGTCCACCAATAGAAAGCCACCGTCGCAAAAATCATTCTCCGAATTAATCCCTATGGGGGTTACCATAATCCAAAAATGTTTAAGAACCATCTAGTGGAATTATCTATGACATTACCTCTGTTATAGTAAAAATAGCCATTCATAATTGCGCGCGCAGGGACGTCTTTTCCGCTGCACATCGGGGAAGGAACACTGCTGAACTCTGGTGGCGGCAGCTTCAACTCCAACCTGCTGAGCTCCGCCCCGTTAGTATTCTCGCGGAGTGTGACGAGATACGGTGCCAGTTCACCAAGAAACATTAATTTGTGCGGTATTTACGCTACTACGAGCCGTAAATCCACAAACGTGGGCTTCCATAATATGAACTTAAGTGTTTATGGGTGTTAAAAGTAAGTTTGTAACATTATTTGTTCATATTCTGCAGTTTTTTCCAACACACGTCTTCCGATCAATACTTTTCCTGAGGCAGACAGGTGAAAACGGTGAAAATGGGCCGGGGGCGGAGAGACAACTGTATGCGAATTTATAAGCGTACTTGTCTCAAAATATTAAAGTAAGTCATGAAGAGAAGCCAGGCTGAGATTCCAATCTGATGTTTTAACGGCTCTGATGAAGCATAACATAGATTGCACCATATCCATATATGAACTTGCCGGTTTCTTTTCTGGAATTCATAAATCTATTAGTTACCTTCAATTATCGTACTTTCTTTAATAAAAGAGACTAATGCAATATGTGTTTGTTTGATATTTGTTTTATCGTTAGCTTGCAAACTCTCAGCCAAGTCATGTAGTAAAGGCTGTAACAAGGAAATCCTTCCTGAGCTTTCCTTTTCAAATTCTTCTAGAAGCAGGATCTGTGATTCTGATGATGTTATTAAATATGCTTCAATTGCTCTCCTTACGTGTCTTCCTTCGAGGATTTGTTTCGTAGTCACTGAAGAGTATAGATCGCATTCCACCCACAGCTCAGGTATTCCACTTCCACATATGAATTCACCTATCGTTCGGAGTTGAGCTATTATAATATGCAGCTCTCCGGGCTTTAAGATTTATTTGCCTTTGCAATCTGTCTTTGCCATTTCTAGCTGCTTCAAAGGTTTATAAATTTGCCATGTCAGCTGTAACTGCGACTTTGTTTGTTGTTTCAGTAATGGAGTTGTTCAGCTTTTCTACTTGCCTCATTACTGTTAGTTATACAGAACTACTAATTGGAGGCTCTGGAATAACAGGTAGCAAGGAAACTCTGCAAACGCACTTCACCTCTCCTAAATGGCTATTATAACCAATCCATGTAGGGGACGAGATAGTTGTATTATCGTAATTCAATAGGGATCGTCTTAAAAGAAACCAAACTTTGTCACAACATATTGCATTATTAAGTGTTACACCATATTGAGGAACAGTGTTAGAAACTACAGGTTCTGGACAACATGTATTCCAGTTCGGATGTTTTTTAAATGAAAGAATATTTGGTAAGGCATCCTGTAGATATGTTAATGGCATGTTTTCTGACGAGGCCAAGGATATTGGAGCATTTCGATTAGATTCTCTTACATCTTGGTACACAGTAACGGCTATTCCATGAAATGCTCTTCTTCCATCAATGGTGTCTTCACAGAAGTCAACATTATCCCTAGCATAATGTATAAATATATTAGGTATCAAATCTGGTGGCATGTAGATGCCATTATTTCCATTCATTTTATTTACAACACTTTTTGCAATATCTGTTTCTAATCTCAGGACTCATGAGTAATCAATACTGCAACCTAAGTAATACATGCATTTTATCAAAGATTTACTACGTGTAGTATTATAAATGGTCAAACCACAAGCAACCTGGAGCGGTAAGTCTCGGCTGTGTTGCAAATTTAAAGTTGTTTTGTTTTCTACTTGCCTTCGAGAAAGACAATTTGACGTTAACATTTGTGACATACTACTTGCTCGTATCTTTACGTCTTCGTTCTTTGCCCTTCCTTCTTCACATGCATTACTTTTTCTTGCAATACACCATTTGAAGAACATTTGAATTTCTTGTGGAATAATTTCTGCGAGGTTTTCTGGAATAGTGCTATCGAATCTCCATGACTTTGCTTTCAAAATGTGATGTCTTATAATATTGCATATTGAAACAATGCGTTTAATTCTCTCATAATTTCATTCCCATTACTTTCCGCTTCAGCTACCAGTTTGTCTCTAGTGTATTTCATTGAAACTCTCTGCGGTTTGTTAACCTGGTTTGGACGAGAGAATTAAATATATTTATAGGATAGTTCCGTTTTAATGAAATCTTCCAGTTGTTTGCGTGCCATACCCTCATTTCGTACGTTGTTTGGCGAACAAAGTATTTGGATATGTTTCTTCCAAGACATCCATACTAAATATTTGCTCTGAAGACAGCCCCTTCTCCAGTATATTTATAAACTCTACAGGTGCTGCCATTGAAGCAACCTCATTGTTTTGTCTCACTTTTTTTAGTCCTATGTCAGTATCTTTCGATCGAAGGACGTTAACTATATGTTTTGTCCAACATTTGGTGTGATACATCACATCAATTGCGTGGGCATCATTTGGATCTGCTGCTTCGCTTAGCCGTACTCGGAAAACGTCACCATTACTTAGTTCAACTGACTGACGCAAATTCTTTCCAGTAGTATCAGTCGACACTGTTCTTAATTCTGTTCTTTCAGAGCCTGGTCTGTCGCAGAAAGAAAAAAAAACCTGCCTCTCTCCCTCCCCCCCCCCCCCCACCCCTAATTTCTCGTTTGAGATCGCGTAAATTAAATATAACTATTTTCAGATGTACTCGCATATGCCTCTTTCAATCGCTCATTAAACTTTCATTGCACTTTTTTTTTAATATTTCAATATCCTTTTAATGTGTCATCCGTTGACAAAACGATCTATACCATGCAATATTTTGTTTTCGCATAGAATTTACAGTGAAATCATTTTCAAACAGTTTTACAATATTTTCACATTCTTGTCACTGTAACGTTTTCGTTCTGTTATACAGTCAACAAGTTTCTTGTATCTATCATTAGTTAGTTGGGATACTAGTTTATTCAGACGATGAAGAGTTGTACAGGAAGCAACAAGGTTCATAGCTTGTCTTCCTTTTCTTCGCCAAGTTACACTGATATACAGCATCCATTCTTCAAACTCATTAAGGTTCTTTGTACAGGTTATCTGAAACAAAAACAAATATATATTACTAATTGAATATGTACATAAGGTATTCACATTACAACTAACATCTTTTGAAGCTTGCCTACAGTGTAGTATACCACATAAACGTATTTTAATAACATATCGAGAAATACATTGATATATGCTATGGCAATACCCTAAGTAAGACTTAGGCAGAATCACGCCCTTAAAAAGAAGACATATTATATCCGGATGACTGTAGATTATATACGTAGATACACACACCATATTAGGCTACAGTATGTATGTGGCAGGAATAACATACAGAAATTAATGAGTACCCAAGTATATACTAACCAGCACGATGCAAACAGTTTTACAGAATTCAAAGTGTTCAGGGTATGAAGCCCATATAACGCGCTGATGTAAGGACAATGCAATTAAATATTTAAAAAGTGAGTTCTTCCAAAAATGATATGTTGTGCCGTCAAACAGATATAAATACACGTGTTATTATTAAATGTCGAAATATGCGAGCCCGAACGACTAGGTAAATGTATATCTTCTTTGCTTTCAAGAAGTGGGTCTATATATAACAATAGTGGGGCAACAATAGACATAAACTGACGCAAAGAGTATTTAAATTAATAAAGAACAACCGTAGAACACATTTAATGTGTGCATCTGTGATCAGTAATTTCAGATTATCATTATCGAGAAATACTTACCATTATAACTACGATCGAGTTTACTTGTAGTGGAGAAAGTATTTTTAAACTCTGAGATCTAACACAAGACTTTCTTTACGCTCGAAGAATAACTCCATAAGACAGCATATCTCTTGCTAACTGATAAGAACGTAGATGGGATATTTGTTAAGCGTTTACCACTGATCCAAAACATGACAAAAAGTAAGTATGCTTACGTATTTTGAAGCACTCTTTTTCGCACAGTTCCTAATTAATTAAAATTTTTCTCAGCACCGAACGTCTAATCTCTTGCGGTACTCTCGAATTACAACTATTTGGCATCTTACATTAAATTTTTAAATATATTTCCTGCAAGATGAGCATTTTTATCTTTTTCTGGTGGTTAATTTTTTTTTTTTTTTTGCGGAATGCATGTGCTAATGATTTTGAAATTTGTATGTTGTTTTCTAAATTATCCTTTCCGATATATCCATGTACCAGCGGTGTTAAAAACGGTTCCCGATAAAGTGAGCACTTTTGATGAAATCAACGTTAAAAAAAAGGTCGCTGCTCCTGCCTGCATAAATTTTAACCGGCTCACTGAGTGACATGCGCCCAGTAAAGTTAGTAACGATGGAGGGAAAGTAAATCTACATCTAAACGTCCAATGAAAAGTGCTAGGTTACCATTTGTGATAATTTAAATTATTTATTTCGCTTCCTATTTTTTTTAATGCATCGAAGTGTAAAATTGAGCAGGTGTGTACAATATTTACTTTTCTAACAATTACACAATTTCACTTGACCGACGCATGGATTAAGTAATGAGAACCATGGCAAGGTTAACTTTCATAAGGCGGAAGAATACACAACATGCATACAAGTATATCTTAAGCAGGGCTATCAAAAGTGCTCATTTTACCGTAAACAGCTTTTAATAATAATGCTTATTGAAATATATTTTTCTGAAATGTCAATTTGGTGGGAGGAAGCATTACTTCAGTTTATTCTTGTCGACTTATACGTAATTTTCGTTTGTTGTTTAATCAGCACCACCTAGTATTGACGGGGTATGGTAATTTGCAAGGCTCCAGGACGGACAAATTAGAGGTCGTTGTAACTGGTGGAAACGAACACTTATTTCGTTCGGAAGTTGTGCTGTGGGTGTTGGCGGTCACGCCTCCTTAACGTTGGACCTACACAACGCCGCCGCAAGGGCAAGGTCCTCCGATGACCTCAGCCAGGCCGGACGAGAATAGCGACCTCATTAGTTCCGGAGGTCAGCGAGAATTAGTCCCGCGTATCAGGTCCCTCCCAGGGGCTCAGCACTCCCCTCCCTCCTGCTCACATTGCCTCCCGCACACTAGGCCCACTATCGCGTGTCACCCGCGCAGATTAGTTCTAGCCGGCAAACAAACATCCTCTGCCCTGTCCTACGTGGCGGCTTGGGTCAACATCGGATGTGTGTCGTGGCGACGCCACAGGCACAACCTTTGCACCAGAAAGTAAAACAAAGCCACGTCCATGTATTTTTCCTTGAAGACGCCCCTCGAATCGTACTAGGAATTTCGCGAGACCTACTCAATTCTTTTCACCTGTGTGTCTTCGTTGCATCGACCATAGATATCCTATCAGCATACTTTCTTTGTTGTTCTTTCCTTTTGTTAACATTTGCGTCCTATTTCCCTTGTGATTAATGACTTAATAAGTTATCGGGTTTACATTTCTTGTGCGTACAAATAAAATGAGAGTGATAGATAATACTATATCTATATTTACACTCTAGAATCGAAACAGGTAAAATGATCCCAATCAGCGAATTTGGCTGCAGGTCTGTTGAAACTGCTCTACTTGGATCCGTAAAATGCTACTGGTATTAAATAGTGATTTCTTGATTACCGTACTAGTGAATTGCTCTGGCCCGGCAGTAAAACCTCAGTGAGTTCCACTGATTTGCAGGTAGATAACAGCCCCATTAACTGAAAATCAAGTAAAATAATACAACTGGTTGAAATGACTGATTCAGATATGGTTTATGACACAGGAATCGGGTAGAGTGACTGGTTCACTCGGGCTTAACGAGGCGCCAAATATTGACCAGCTAACAATTTCGATGATACTTAGGGCGTATCCCCGGAATAAAAGAACAGTATTAAGTTTGTATAATAAAGCGTTAGGGAGTATTCACTAATACATGAAATACTGGTGTGTAAAAATCCTTCATAACTGTGGTTGTGAAGATCTCACCTCTACTAAATCACAATGGCCATTGACCCCGTCCTCCGCGAAAGAGTAAAATCCTTGAAAGATAGGTTGAATTAAGGTTGGTGCTCTTTTGGGACTCAACCAATGATTTTCATACACGTCAGTATATCTTTCAGAGATGCAAGGACACTGAGATGGCAACATCTGATATGGTCACTGCTGTAGGAGAATCGGTGCAGAAATGTGTTATTTTTATAACGTTAAATATTTCCGGTACCTTAAATAATGCCTAGGGGTCACAGATAATCTGGCAATTGAAATTTTTGGATTGCTTTGCCAGATTTAATTGTGTGGTATTTTTTATCATTTGGTAACTATTCTAGTATATGTGCGGCGTGGTCTCATAATGTAGAGAAGTGATTAAGTAAGGGCTATCTACAAGGGGTAGTGCTAGGTCCCATACCTCCGGAACGTGGTCTTTGATGGAAAGCTTGAAATGCCGGATGCTTTTGCAATAATGGATACTCAGACGATTTATTCCTGATAGCATGTGAGAATTTAAGGTATGAGATTAATAAGAAGGCAGAGGGAGCGCTCAGAAAGATAACTGCTTGTTATAAAACTGTTAAACTTCGTTTTTCAGTTGTTAATATTAATTTAATATTATTATAAGTCACCCTTAATATAAAACTAACCATTATATTTTATCGGAGACTTCTGTTTTTTCTGTCTTATAACACGTACCTAGGAGTGGTTGTCGGACACATATCGTACGAAGAGCACGCGCTAGTGTGGCAAACAAAGTCGTGGCGACATTCCATAGGCTGTAGTGGTGAGGGGACAGAAATGTCAGAAATTAATGGTTATCATAAATGGGTGTATTTATTGACATAATTACGTATGGAGCGACACTTTGATATCAAACTACTGCTCATTCCTATATGGATAGATCTTTCCTTAAAACCCATAGAGCACTTTGGGTAGTAAACCGGGCATATAGAAGGGCCCCTTACGATATTTTGCTTGCCCTTGGAGGAATTATTCCTTTCGATCAGTTTTTACAAGTGAAGCTACTCCTGTCGACGTAAATCTGAGGTGGGGAAACTATCAGTGAAGAAAGGATATGCGCAAATCGCAGGAAAGGTGGGAGGATTTGGTAAAGGCAGGTATATGGACATAAATTTCCCCAATGTCGGGGGAAGGCTCCAGAGAAAGTGGCTCAAAGCTGGTCATTACCTGTTGCAGTACATGACACAACATGGGAATTTCAAAGGAAATCTCTGAACATTTATATTATTGGCATACTGCTCTGTCCGGTGTGTGAAGTGGAGGACACAGCTAACCAAGCTTTAGTAGAGAGGGGCAAGCTAGAAAAATGCGCACTGTATATCAGGCAAAAATGTGTGCGTTGGGACTCAACCCATACGAATTGTTTTTGACAGGCCGAATCAGGCCTGCTAATACAATTTGGACGGATGAAATTGGTGATTGGTAATCTACTCAGCGGAAGCTATTGATAATGTAAGTAACAACTGACATTAACTAATGATAATCTTTTTCTGAAATAACATACCGTATTCTCACGACGGGTTTGCAAAGGCAACATTGCAAGATAGCATTAGTTCGGATTTCTGAAAGTTGTTTGTGGCAAGATGAGCAGTGTGGTGCAGTCACTCCAGTTAGCTTGGGCCAATCTTTGATTGTGTACAAGGGAGCACCTCTAGGATTACCCTACGGTTTTAAGCTTGGATTCTCCTGCTCGTCGATGAAGAGAGCTGGCCCTAGACGCCATGCCCGTCTAACTGAGATGGAGAAAGATACAGAATGTAGTGACTCTAATTTGTCTTTGCCTACCAACCTGTGCACGGCCGTTGATAAACCTGAGTAGAAGTAGAGGTTGGCTAAGGTATCACTCTGCAGGAGTTATGAATGAACTGGCTGGATCCGACTGGGAGTTACAAGGGAACACACACTGTGCGGAGTGAATTCCAATTACTGTGGAATGATGGTTGGTGAAAGGCTAGTGAGTGCAGGTTGTCATGGATCACGATCCACTTACTGCTGATTTCTTCACGCATTCCTGACTGAGCAACCTACTATTGTGATGAGTAATTCCCTAAAGTGACCACATCACCAAGTTGACAGAGAACATACTGTATATTACTAATAAGAGGTTATTATCAAAACGCGATGTGGATGATGGAGATGGTAATAGCCATGATATATTTCGGTGATGATATGAGAACTCCAGATTGTACGAAGCATTCCGAAATGGAACGGAATGTTTGTAACACTGACCTTTCCAAGAAGGGTGAAGTTGAGTTACTGAAAATCTGATTGAATCAACTAGGTAATGTGTTCCGAGAAAGCCGTAAGTACTAAAATGATTGCAGAATATGTAGAAATATAAGGTTTTGCATGATATAAATCAATGCTCCCAGGATAACCCTTTGAGGTTTGGTTCTTGGAGAGATGGCGGTGAGGGTAGACCATGCTTCGGACGAATAACATTGTGAATTCCACTTAGGGATTAGAAAGGGGTGGTGGGAGGAGAATAATTCGCTTCTCGGTGTAAAACCAAGAACACTCAAGGCCCAGTGATTACACAAATTATTTTATTTGCCTGAAAAGCGAATTTTTGGCTACAATGTCTTTACCTGCTTCACGTGTCGAATACTTACCCAGAAATGCCAAGGACCACAGGCCGGAATTACTTCACGTTTAATGCCCCACGTTCAAGAATGCTGGCTATACCATTACTAGTGTGTTTCAATGCAACATATTCTCGTTCGTTTCACGTAATGTAAAAAGTACGTTCACGTGAAGAAAAACTTATAAATCTGGCTTTTGAGTGATTGCTTGTGACTATGTAGCATTTGAATTTGCGTCTCAATCACAATAAAGAAAATGTACTTTACATTGATTTGTTTTTAATTTTGTCACCTCGTCTGCTCGCATATTTTACACAGTACGTATATCACCATATTACCCCAGAATGGAGGACGAACGAATAATAGAAGATAGTCTGTACTCTTGGGTAATTAATAAAGAATCAACAATTTAATCATCCAGCTGTTGAGGATTTTTATTCTTTAGAATTGAAGCTGTACAGTAAGATTCTGTTGCGGAGAATCAACATAAAACCCGTAAATGAATAATAACTGACAACTTTATCGAGCGAGACAGCACAGTGTTAAACTTACTTGAGTGGCATTTGGAAGGACGTGGGTGGTTTGAGACCCTGTTCAGCCATACTGATTTAGGATTTCCAGTGTTTTCGGAAATCACTCCAGGTTAATACTGAGATGGTTACTAAGGACGATTCCTTTTAAATTTATGGATAAGAAGTCTACTCGTAATAAGGCCTTGCGCTATTGATAAACACTTAAAACGTCAAATTAGTAAAATAAAGAAATAATAAATACGTTGGACTATATTAGTTTTCGTATTTTCGAAAATATTTAAAGAGTTTATAAATTGCCGGTATTTTCAAATTGTGTACAACAGAAGTGTTGAAAGCTTGCATGTATGGCTTACTGTTTATAACTTATTTTGCAAGCTTTAGTACTTTGCGAAATAAAACTTGACTTTCTCTATGCCTCTCACAATTCACGCGCAAGTATAAAGAAAAAATTTTTACATGTGCCGGGTGCATTTCGCCCTGTATGTTATGGCCATGGCTTTCCGGTTACAAAGTCGGAATAAATCACGGGCACCACAATTTTGCAATCTGTTCTCGACCACATTAACATTATAACATAAATATACATGAACAATTTTATTTTTAAGAATTTCTTATCTGAAAAGCGACAACGTTTTACGAAACTTTTTTTTAAATTCGGTATGTGAATTTTGCGTGCTCACGCGATGCATTACAATAAATAACGCTTTTTTACGTCAATATGAAAAGTGTGTCGTGAAGCGTGTTACGTGTAACGAAGTCATCGCAATTCCGCCCTAATGTCCAGTTTCCTTATATTATGTTCATGCTTACTACAACGTGTATAAAACAGGAAACCATTTACATTTGGGCATAATTTGAGCCGTACACTTTTAATGAAAATTTAAAACACGATACTAATACGCTACCAACATTACAGTTTGCTCTAAGTCAGTTGAGTAATTTGGAAAACTCTGCTTACAATACATTTCTCTGCAAGTTTTGTATCATTTCACAATACCTAAAATAAACATTGCTATGGACTCAAACTTTATTCATTCGTCAATTAAGTGTAGCTATGACATTATCAGAAATAAAAGTATGTCATCTATATGCCAATTTGTGTTATTACGTGAATAAATAAAAAAGAAACCAAATGAAATTCGTTCAAGCGTGAGAAATTTTAACATCCCACTCTGAGTGTGGCAGTATCCTGGCCATTTTGTGTTATATATATATATAATTTCTTATATTTAGTATTATAATTCAAACATTAATATTAAATTCTGAACTACTTTACGGAATATCTGAAACTATAGTAGACTGATTTGTGTCTGCATTTTCTCATGTGAAACTGGGGGGAAAAAAAAGTCTTAATTAATATGTATTAAAGTCAAAGGCGCAAACAAAACAACCCTTACAGTCAGGATTTTCAAATAATTGATTTGAAAAATAAGTTACGGTGAAAGCAAAATTTCGTTACTATTATGTCGAGACGTGGAATTACTTTTTTTTTTTCGCTGTCAACTTTGCCATGAGAATTTGAGTGAGCGCTTACGTCGAAGTATACGTAGTTAAGGGGCAGTGACTATTTGAAATGTTCATTTCAAAGATTTTGGTTGGCCGCGAATAGCTTAGGACTATACTGCAAGTTCGTCATTCAAATCGTAAAGTTGTAAAATTGTGAAAATTAAAGTTTTCAGATGACCGTGAATTGGCAATGCCACTATTAATATTGGCATCAAGTCACAACGTAGCGAATCCTATCCATCAGATACTGAGTACCGTACATTACTTCTAGCCATATTAATTTCTAGCACTCTCAGTCGAACTCCATTCTGCTTTCGCTTGTTTATGGAAGAGTGTTTATGGGTGGAGGGTGGCAAAACAAATCGGCCTGTGGTATGTTTAAAAAGTGTAACTTGCGAAAACTTAAAATTCTTAACACTCGAAAAAAAAAAATAAAACTGAGTAATTCCAAATAATTTTTGGATTACCAATCAGTCTCTAATGCATTGCATAACTTACCAATAAGTCCCAGAGAAATTCTTGCTGCCAGCTAGCATTTTATGGGTATGGGGCGTGAAAATAACTGTTTCTGCAAATATGAAATGCATATGAATCGCCATGAAATAAGCTGTAATGAAAAATGTTCTTAATAAGTCCGTCCATAGTAATTATTTTGCTGTTACTGTAACTTTAAAGTGTTCTATCATTCGTACGACAATCAATCTTGATGTACCCCGAAATAACCAATGTTTTGAGGCCGGAAGTTTGAGAACTGTTTAGGACAGGTGGTGACCATGACAACTCTTATCCCAGGACCCAGGAAAAGAACACACAGAAAAAAAGGAAGACACCAAAGAGACAAGCGTAGAATAGAAAAATAAACTGATTTCTCTATTGAGTCTTTAAGTTGGTACGTGCGTCTTATAAAATTTTTAAAAATTTTGGCTTGAACTAAAGTTTATTCATTCTATACAACTTGAATGCAGATATATACCAAGTGCCAGTGTTCAAGACAAGTTGTGAATTCAATAATAACTTTAAAAAATTCATGTGACGTTCCTCCGACCATCCTTTAATTTTTAACTTAGAGCTCCGAGCGCTATTATAAACCATATACAGCATTCATTGTCAGATAAGCATGGTCAGGCTTCAACTAAAGTAAGAGTCGAAAGAGGGTGATAGTCCAAAGCTCCATTGTTGCGCTGTGATCGATCGCATCGAACAGGACGCGGACTTTATGAATAATGACAAGTTCTTCGACGAGGCAGCATTTCATGTCCCGAACAAATTTCACAGTCACGATACCCTGGTATGGCTTACAGAAAAATCCGTACATTGTTAGGGAGGAGCACATGCCCAGGTGTAATTCGAGACCAGGTATTTGGTCGCTTCGTCATCCGAGGGACGAAAGCGAACATGAGTACTTGCATGGGAATGCTGCTAAATGCATTACACCGTACACAATAAGCGACGGCATTCCCCATCATTGGTCTGAGTGTTTACCTGGTCGAGAAATATTCGGGAAGATTTACTAAATTGAAGAATGTCCTGTCCCTTGCTTTCGCACGCTTCCCAGATATAACACCTGTGTAACTCCTAATCTATGATAGATGTTATCGAATCAGCTAGGCTCTAAGTAATCTCTGCTTATTTATTTATAACAGTTATTGTAAACATTTAATTAAACTGGATTTCTTTAATCTAGACGGAAAATTGTCGAATGTGTCTTTATACTTCATACATACGAAATCACATCTGTAAAAGAAAATTAACCGGAGGAAACATCGACCACTGTACTGACTAATGCCCGGTTGCACCATCGTGGTTCGAAACTCGATCCGCGATCAGATCTATGATCGACAGAGAAAACTGTTGCACCATTCGAGTTCAGTGCTGGACTGGAGATCGAGATGTTCATTTCGAACCGCCGGAATTGGCGTTTCGAAATCTCGATCTGAGATCAGCAGCCATCGCCGACAAATGTAGTTTGAAAATACGCCAACAGATAGAACTACGTTCGTTGTTTTCTTGGGATATTAAAACAACATTATACGCAATTGAATATTATTCAGTAAAATTCGTACAACAATAATTCATTAAAACAGATCAAACATCGCACATCTAGTTCTATCTATAGTAAAACATACGCCTACTTCCATGACGTCATATATTTAGAACAAATAGCAACATTTGTCTCATACTTAATCTCGATCTCTCACTTTGGAACCGAGATCAACGAATCGGAGATCCAGAATCGTGAAATTTAGTTTGTGCAACACTTTTACTTTGGAACCAAGATCAATCTGTATCCTGGTTCGGAACTAGGATCATTCGATCTCGGATCGGAGAAGATGTTGGTGCAACCGGGCATAATTCTTGTCTACAAATGCGACACAAATTTACTACACACGGTTGTGGCCCGGCGTTCGTTAACCCCCTTCCCATCTCCTTTGCAAAGCCAAGGCCGTCTCTCGCCTGCCAGCAGTCTGCATGGCTTATAAAAATTAGGCAAGTTTTTGTCGGTTAAATGCCGCGAGGAGGGGGAGGGCCACCTAGTTGATTGTCAGCTGACACACCGGCGGTGACTAACACATTCCAAAAAGTCAGAGATTCCCCTCAACTTTCGATAAATGTCTCGTTGTTGAGTTATAATCCCTCTGGGTGTACTTATACGATTAATAATCCAGGAAGGATTATCGCAGGTAAAAATACAGCTCTTTATCCCGCCAAAGAAGTTCTTGCGAGTCTGTGGACGATGGTAACTGGCGACTTCTCTTGTGGATTTGGCAAGCTACTGTTATTAGAAAAATGTCACTGCCCCTGCCTGCGTATATATTAACGGGCGCACCGATTTACATGCAGCCAGTAAGTTGGTAACGATGGCAGGAAAGTAGTTTCATATATTAAGGTCGAATATAAAGTGCTAGGTAACCATTTGTGATAACTTAAATTATTTCTCTCGCATTCTTTTAATGCATCGAAGTGTAAAAAATGAGCAGATTTGTAAAATATTTACTTTTGTATTAATTTCACAGTTTCACTCGTCCGACGCATGAATTAACTGATGCACATGGCAATGCTGATTTTACATAAGGCGGAAAAAGACACGACTTCTATACAATCAGATCATAAACAGGGCTTTTAAAAGTGCTCATTTTATCGTGAACAGCCTATATGTGCGTAGAAGTGGGAGCAGAGCCAAGAGGAATTCACAAGAGACTGATAAAAAGGGTGCACTTTAAACGATTTAAAGTGTTGCACTCTATAATTGTTTAAGTGAGATTTATTTATTTTTTAAAATTTGTTACTGTAGTGTGATAGTGAATAGGTAATGGTTTATTACTCGCACTGAGGTTTGTACTGTAGCCTAATTAGTGATATTACTATGTGAAAAGTATATACTGTATGTGCGGGTTTTTGCAGTAGTAAAAATAAACGAGGAAGTTAAATTCAACACTTATATTTAATCACACCATTCATCCAATACGAATGTGGCTACATTCAGGCATGTCCAACGATACTTTAGTTGATGTAAACAGTTTGATACTTCAGTTTAATGTTAGGCCTATTTGATATCAGGAAATATAGTTAAATTTCGCGAACATAATTTTTTAAATGTATTGAACACATATATAGTAGTGTAAACGAAGATTTCTTTGTGGCAATACACATTTTTTAAACGATGAAAGTTTGTCTAAAAACGTTATATAAATTTCAATATTGATAAATTAAATCTTACACGCAAATAAAAAAAAAAATCCTGTAGCAACTATTAACGTCTGAAAAAATTTTGGGAAAATATTGACCGAAAGATTTAAATTAGAATACATCGAAAGGGACGTTTCCACAAATAACGTAGTGTATCGAAGTTGTTTACGAATGCTAGAAGGCCACCTTAGAACAAAGTGATCTCGCGGACAGAAAATATAAACAGAGCAGACGTAAATCAAGTTTCTCTTTTTGTAGTCCCGTTCTCTTTCTTGCTCTTGCCCTTTATAATGCCGTGCTAACTTTATCTCCTCTGTTCCTCGTTTCCCAGTACGGAATCGACGTATGCTGCGCAGGTTCTACGATCTGCCTAACAAGCTCAAGCGGCCTTGCATTAAACTTACACCAAGATGCGTATTTTTCCTTTTCCAATTACTCGCAGAAGGATATGCCCATTTGAATACCACAGATAAAGCTACGACGTGGTGCGATCAAAGCAGAATGCGAATCGTAAGTTATTAACTGGCGCAAATTTTTGGGTTCTTGTTAGATGATTTCATTGAATTTTCTTCGGAAAGAAACGTTTACGTGATTATTTTCAGGTGTATTTTCTTATTCGTGTGTCTCTACATTCAGTTCTGAACCATCACATCAGATCACACCTAATTTCGATAATCTCGTAGTATGTAGGGTGAACCCCACGATTTTATTAGATTTCAGCCATATGTAATACTCATTTTTATAAAAGGCTATCTTAGAAATCTTTTTGCAGAAGTAGCCTACATATATATATATATATATATATATATATATATATATATATATATATATATATATATATATAAAGTCATTGGTCTTATTTGTAGACGGACGAAGTCCGTGGAAGAAGTATTAAGAATACTTTTCTTGCGAAAGGAAGGCTAGCAATGTCATTTCCCTCTCTGTGATTTGTGTCAGCTTATATGTAAATAAAATAATTTCAATAATAACTTTTCGTTTTGAATCTATGTAAAACCTTTATATATATATATATATATTCGTTAACACAAGATTAAAGTTACTAGATTATTACTTATGCTATTAATGAGGTATAATCAAAATAGTCAACGTTCGGTGGGATGATTCTACTAGTCGCTACTGGCAGAACAATAATAGAAATTTAATATAATTTGTAATGTAATTTGTTGTTAGGAGAGTGATGCAGCAAAAATTATTTTACTTAGTTGTTCTGCATAGGTTAGACTTTGTTTTTATGAGTACTTTCTGTATGTATGCGTTTTCTTTCGCAACAACCGAAATTAAAAATTAATAATATTTGTATAGTGTTAATTAGCAGCAGTCTGGAAACACGTTTAACCATGAAATACATCCTGCGTGAATGGCCGTATTTTATTTACAGCTATAGTTTTTGGAAATACATATCTTGATTTCACCTATTTGTACAAATTTTACGCAATTTCCTTCTGTTAAGCCAAAAATTTGAGAACTTCCATATCATACCCTCAAGCATACCCTCAAGCAGATTAATTAATATTACTTAATATTGTGGGAGAAAAATAACATACACACTGTTGTTTGTCAAAATTGCAACACCCAGATGGAATGGCACGAATGAATTCAAACTCGGAGGATGTGTAGAACAGTACCAGTAATAAGTGATTATGATTGCAGAAAGATGGCCTAGATGTAGGCCCAGCAGCGCTCTCTTTTGTGTGACCGGAAAGGTTAGTGTTACGCCAAGCTCAGCGAGTGAAGAGCCGTCAAACGAAGTGGAAGCAAGCACCAGTATGCGTCGTCGACGTCAAAGGGCGCCACATCAGCATGTGACTGAGTTCGAACGGGGCACGATGATCGGTCTCCGGGAAACGGGTTTGTCATACCGTGACATTTAGTTTCGTACAGGGCATGCTGCTACGACAGTGATGCGTGTGTGGCACCAGTGGATTGAAGAGGGCCGTACGCAGTGACGAGCGGGTACAGGACTACGCAATGCGACCACAGCATGGGATGACCGCCATCTTGTCCGTATGGCCCGAACGGACAGTACAACTTCGTCCGCAGTGTTGGCTCGACACTGGAACACTGCAAAGGGCGTGGACCTGTCTGCGCCGAGAGTTAGACGTCATCTGCTACGGGCTGGACTAGTGGCACGCTTGCTATTGCGTCGGCTTCCATTTTCCAGAAACCATAAACGCCCCATGCTGCGATGGACACGTTAACGCCGTCGCTGGCTGCTGAGTGGCAAAATGTATTGTTTCCGGACAAGTCCCGCTTGAACCTGTCCTACAGTGATGGCCGCATACGTGTTAGACGCTACAGTGACGACCGCAATCTGGCAGCCTGCATTGTGGAGTGGCATGGCGGACTGACACCAAGTGTGATGGTTTGGGGCGCCATTGGCTACAACATGCGATCTCGCTTCATACATATTGAGGGCAATCTGAATACCAACTGCTACATCAGGGAGGTTATAGAGCCCGAGGTACTGTCCCTCCTTCAGGCGACTCAGCATACCATATTTCAGCAGGAAAATGCCCGGCCACATGTGGCGAGGAATGTGAAAACTTATTTCAATGAACGACGGGTATCACTGCTTCCCAGGCCTGCACGTTCGCCTGATACGTCACCCGTTGAACATATGGTTCGTTGGGATATGGTTGGCCGGCGACTTGTTCGCCACGGACCTCCAGCAACCACTGTTGATGCGTCGTGAAGGGAGATTCCCAGAAACATATCCAGGTCCTCTTTGTATCCCTGTCACTACGTTTAGGGACTCTGATTGCAGCACGTGGGGGCTTCACATTATACTGAATCCTCAACGACAGAGATCATGTACAGTTCTGCAATCCTTATCAATTGTGTATTGTCATGTACATATTATGTGGTGTAAAGTTCATTTCAATCACATGTATCCTACTTAGTTTTGCATTTTCGCAACGTTAGTGTATTTTAACGTACTGTTTAATAATATAGGCTGTTCGCAGTAAACTGAACACTTAAGAATGCCGTGCTTAAGATCTACTTGTATGCACAGTGTGTATTCTTCCATCATACGTAAAATCAACATAGCAATGGACCGATGACTTTATTAATATGTCGGTGAAGTGAAACTGTAAAAATGATTAATAGTAAATATTTTTAAAATTTGCTAATTCCTACATCTATATTAATTACAAAAAAAAATAGAAAGGAAAGCAAAAATTTCAGTATGCGAAAATATTTACCTAACATTTTTAATTCAACGTTTAGAAATGGAACTACTTTACTTCCTTCGCTACCAACTTAACTGTGGGCGCACTCCTGTTAGTGTGTCCGTTAAAATATATGTAGGTGGGGGTAATGAAATATTTCAATATTGATTTCAAAAGTGCTACTTTACCGTGAACCAGCCTTATCAAAATATTCAGAAAAGGACAACATGGAACTCTATTAGCGCTCTCATATTTTCCAAGCAAACATAACAAGTCGTGAGTTTTGATGCCTTTCCCTATACTACACTTCGCCCTAGTCGTTACGCAATAGATTTAGTTATATATTGATTGAATATTTCACTTCCGCTCGCTTCTAACGAAATTCTTTTAAGGGAAAATTTCTTTTCTGCGTGTGTACTCGCCTGTACCTTCTTACAGTATTAGTATTTTTCTTAAAGACACGTATAACTTTGCCATTTTGGTGATAACCATTCGAGGGAAAATGTCTGAATACTCTTGTAACTAAGGTGCGTCAATAACAATAAAAGTATTTACGTCATTAAATTATTATATTCGTCTATACAATTAGAATATAACAGCCCTGTACGAATTTCGTAAAATTTTATTTATAGGAAAATATGAAATAATTATAATGTTCAACCATTCCTTTTATGCAGAAGGGTTAATCATGGTCTACTTTTAGCGGAAGTCTGGAAATGTTCACGCGAAGGAAGCAGTGGGTCACCTGGCATGGCGCTGAAAACCCCCGAGAGGAACTGACTTCCTGTGTAGTTAACAGGAATCGTAGCTAAGAACTTGCAAAATCGACTTGGAAATCTAAATAGGTATGTAACAACCTAACGTAAAACGTTCGGTATGTTGCTTGGAATTCTGTGGGGTTGATGAACTACGCTGAAGGATTGTATATAAATGATCGTTTAGTGGGAATTTGGTGCTTCTAAAAGGATAATTTCTTGCTATAGAGATGTCAAATCCACTCCTGCAGGTTGATTACGGATCTTTCTGCGGAAGACGTCTTGCTTAGACGTGTCGTTCGTGTGACGATCTCGTTATAACGCCGTGCTGAAAAATCGATTACGTTTCTGAGTGACTTAACTGCCTCGTCTTGCCTAAAGGCCCTTACACACTTGAAAACTTTAACATTTGACTTTACGATATGACTTTACATTTGCTTCTCGACATGATGTTTCATATGTAACTTGACCAGTGGCGTATCAAAAAAGGGGGGGGCGGCCTCCCCCCTACCCCTCCCCGAAAGTTAAAACCTCAATTTTGAAAATATAAACCAATACTGTTTTTATGTTATATATTTGAACATACTTACATCACTTAACTATACAAATTCTCACAAAACACTCTATTTCTCAATTTTTAATAATCTGATCGATGACAAAGGGAGGTAACCTTTACTACAGTGCTTAGTCTGATGGACGCTGGAATTATTTTGTGCTGAATAGGATATAGTACCAACCGATTTTCTGTGAGATTCTTGTTTACGCGTTTACGCTTTTATCAGTAAATAAGCGTTATAGGAATACGACTTTTGGGCAAAAGAAACACAGACCAAGTATCTACTACTCTATGGTTTCACTTTTAGCATATTATGCACATTTAAAGAGGAAAAAAAATCGTGAAAATGGCAAAAAAAATCACATGTTCACTGCTGGATTAAGCAGTTTCCGTAAGGGGTAGGAAAAAAGTACAGCCGTGCGGTAGTAGTTTAACCTATGGGCTTTCGACACGCGTAATAAAGTTCTACTGTTACAGGTCTAATTTGCAAAGTACAGCGAAACTATGGAGACACTACATGCATTGTGCGTAGGAGCGGGTGAGTGGGATTTATGGACCATGAAATGGAAAAACTCCAAAGATGAGCTGCCCAAGGATGCAATCACTGCACTTGTGAAGCGTGAAGAAATCTTGTTTCCCAACTTGCATATTCTTCCAAAAATTCTGGCTACCCTTTCTGTTACCACAGCATCAGTAGAGAGAAGCTTTTCGACACTGAAGAGACTGAAAACGTATCTCAGAAACAGCACTGGTGATGACCGTTTAAATGGACTAGCATTAATGTCAATACACCGCAGCATACCATTTAATGAAGATATAATGCTTGAGAAATTCGCAAAGAGCAGAAGAATGCTGCTTATTTAAATGTTTTAGGCAAAAGAGTCAGCAAAGTAACATTAGCACTTGGTTCATTTCTTTATTGCGGACTTCATTTTATGTAGTATTTGATGCTTTTAACTTTTAAATGTTTTGTTTAAATTGGAATATTAATATCTTATATTCTATTTGTTGTTTTACTCGTTGCAGGGGCTTAGCCAGATGGCAACCCACTTTTCGCCCCTTCATCTTAATTTTTTTTTTTTTTTTTTTTTTTTTTCAAAAATATAAATATTTCTACCAGCGGTATATTTAATGATTAGATACTAAAACTGCTCAACTAGCACCACATTGCACCTTGAAATCCAAATTTTCCCGGGGGAGGACCCCCGAACCCCCCGCTTTATTGGGGATCTCGGTGTTCCTTTATGAAATTCCCAAGTTGCCCCCCCCCCCCCCTTACCAAACACAAATCCTGACTACCCCACTGAACTTGACACAATGGAACTGTTGAAGGTAAAGTCAAGCGCTCATTTTACGATTTCGAAAAAGTTCTTCCTCGTTTCCATGTAAATTTTTAGTGTGTGTGTGTGTATTTTTAAGATGATGTATGATATACTAACGTAACACTACGGGAATAAGTCTGTAAACTGTTACATAAAGACGCGAGGACGTGAACGTACGAGGTAAAATAATTATATGATTCGAAGATCAGAATTTTACCAGCAAAATTGTGGGAGAAATTTTTGTCAAAATATTCACTACATATTTTTAATTGTTCTATTTAATTTCGATTTTCAAAAACGGCAAAAAATAATAAGTAAAAAACCTTATAGAGACTATTTAAATCTACTTGTTTCACAGGTATGTCAATAAGTTTCATTATTTCGGCGAGGAATTTTTAAATACTGGACTGTTCATCTGATTTTACGTTTTACAGCATACTCTATGTTTCCAGTATTTTCAGTTCGATTCTCTCCAGCAAAAGAATCGCAGAGCAAAATATTAGGCAACATCCTGTTGCCGACGGCGACGTCTTGGACCTTTCTGTAAACTAACAGCTTGGCAGATCGCACCACCAGTCAGTCCTGGGAGATTCACGTGTCCTCTGGTGAGTGACGTTTCCTTGTGTAGCTGATTTAACGGCGCCAGATAAAACGATGCCCCTTGAAACAATTAAGGTATTACAACTATTTATACTATTTATTTATAAGATAAAATAAATTAGCGTTTTCAGTCATGTCGTATGGTGTCTAGCTTGCGTGTGTTTTGAGTGATTTTTGGGTTCGACTCCATCCACAAAGGGTGAACGTGAAAGGCATGCAAGAAGCAGTAAATTAAGTGCAGGAACAGCGTCCGAGTAACACACACTCTCAAAAACACTTTGTCGTAACATACGTTGTGTTGCCGCAAATAAAAAATACGAACCACTGCAAAGTAAGTTTGCTTCAAACAAAATTTTTGTTTGATATATATATATATATATATATATTATATAATTAGCAATGATAATTTTGTATTGTGATTACTATAGTTCAGCAGTACCATTTCTGATAAAACCAGATACTCTATTTGGAAGATTAAACCATTATGTCAACGATCTTACGAATTTGTTATTTGGAAACGTAGCATTTAGAACGTATCGTTAGATTCTTAAAAAAAAAAAAAAACTATAAAAATGAAAGAAAAGTTTTAATATCACTTAAAATTTTTCTTTGGTATATCTAACATTTCTTCACTCTAAGCAAAGCAAGTTTGGGAAATAGTTTTCTTATGCTGTAAAGAAAACTGATATCCCCATAAACAAAAAATGTATAAATAACATGAAACCTAATTTTCTCTAACATTCCCTTTGAATGAAAGCAAAATTGTGTTGGTGTCAAAACGGAGTCAAAGAAATGCTTTTCTTTGTTATACAGAAAGTTTTTAGCGTAGGTATATATATTTTAATTTTTTACAGTGTAGGGCTGGGCAACATTTCTACATGTACGGCAGAGATTTAATGGGGATTGCCTCACCAATGAATGCCATGGGAATTTGGATACAGAATCACGTCCACCACAAATCCCCACTCAGTCATTGAGCGTTACGAGACATGCAGGTCCTCGGATTTACTCACGGTCATGAAGGTATCTTGTAATGTTAAGAGCGTGGATTGACATTTATTGGATGCATTCTTCACTGAAGGTGCAGAACAGTGATATTTGAAATGTGTTTTATATTCAAAATTAATTATTGTGAAGTTATAAATAATATTTATAAACTGCAGTTAGTTGTCATACACAAGCTCAGTGTCTAAATCCTGCGCCAGCATTAATTCAACTACAAACCTGTACCTTAAGATCAAGTCCCTACGCTTTTCTATGAAACTGCTTATCTGGGGCAAAATGTATTTCGACATTTTATGTAAAACCGGAAATTAAAAAAAAGAGCCAATTTTCATTAAGGTATCCCGCAGCATAAAATTATAGTTGCATTACAGTATTTCAATTTCTATATTTCACGCAACTATGAAACAGTCATTTATTGCATATATTCTTCATGTTTGGTCAATGACTTCTTAGCATGCGGCTCTACTCATCTACTGCTTTGAACTGGTGGCTCGTGACTATGTTTAACTGATGTGTGTATATATATATATAACGCTCCGTATCTTAGCCGGAATTCGAACTGAGAACATTGCATTATGAAGCCACCTCAATAATTTTACAAACTCAGATAATTTTTTTTGAATATATATTTTCTTTCGTTATAACTGATTTTTTGATATGGTTTCTCCTGTTTTTCAATATTCATCACAAATGCATTTTTAAAAAACTTCGTAAACACTATGCCAGGAAACGTAACTATTTAGACATTCAGGAAAGTGGCCAATAACTTTGTACGAAACAAGTTTTTACTCTTAAATGTGAGACAGTCTCCTACTACTCGGTAGCACGTAGCTTCTGTTGCGTCCGGACTTGTTATCCTACGCACGTAGGCGAGGATAGAGGATAACTTACGAAGTACTAGAGCTTTTGCGTTACTTAAAACTTTCTGAATGTCAACAAGAATATTCAAAGTAGTGCTTAAAACAACTTTGCTTGTGAGGACGAGAATACATATACGTGCGACGAGAATACATATACGTGCATACATCCATGCATACATTCATACACGTATATAGTATACTCACGGTTTCTTCACACGTTTTAAATCAAAACTTTGAAAAATTATTCTATTTATGAAATTCTAGGTTGTTTCCTAAGTATATCAGGTATCACAAACGTTTTATATTTCTGTTAACATGAAAGTACGTTATTTTTGTTTAATCTGAATGTTGTCTTGTATGTTATATCTAAATTACAATATTCCATTTATAATTAATATTAATATAACAGGGAGAAAATAGTTGTGCTGGTAATGCATAGTAAAAAATAGTTCTTATGGAACATATTATTACTCAGAGTGCGCACGAATGTGGCGGCTGTCACTTTGGTGTAATTTTCTAAGACTCTGTTAAGCTTTGTTTGCATGAGGCGGAGGAATATTCTGGAAGTAGAACTTTAGCAGAGCTCCTGAAAAGTTGAATGGACTATACATATATTTTGACGTACACAACTATCGGATATAAGAAAAAAAAAATTACTCTAGCAAAGAATTCAGTACCTTCAGTTTTTACATTTCTCGTCTGAAGATTAATACTGATCCCAGCAATCTGCCATTAATTGATCACTTTCTAAGGGCGTCGCTTATATAGGCTGTTCACAGTAAAATGAGTACTTTTGAAAGCCCTGCTTAAGATGTACTTGTACGAACGTTGTGTATTCTTCCGTCTTATGTAAAATTAACATTGCCATCAGCCTTATCACTTTATTCATGTGTCGGTCAAGTGAAACTGGGAAATTATTATAAAAGTAAACATTTTATAAATAATTTTTACACGTCTGATACACTAAAAGAATAGCAACCGAAATAAATAATTCAAATTATCAGAAATGATTAAATAACACTTTTTATTCGACGTTAAGATATGGAACTACTTTCCCTCTATCGTTACCAACTTTACCGGGTGCATGTCGCTCAGTGCGCCCGTTGACGCATGTACAGACATGGGTAGTAACTTTTTTCTAAGGTTGATTTATAAAGTACTCACTTTATCGTGAACAGCCTTTACTCATATTTAGCTCAAATTTTAATATTTACAGAGATGTAAAATTTGACATTGCAATTGACATAATCACTCTGACTCAAGTGTTCGTAAGATTCTTCTACCGAGTTATTAACAGTATTAACAGTTTACTGTAGGTTCTCATCTTGCCTTAATGCGCATAAAAATCTACATAAACCAACTTTAAGAGCCACAAATTTAAACAGTACGCTAAAAGCGTACTGTTTCACTCCTTCAGGTGTGATATTCATATTTTGGGATACCTTTACACAATTCGCAGCGTTTCGAGAAGCTGTTTATTTCAAACTGTTTTTGTTTAGTTAGTTTTATTTTTGCTCTGTTTAGCTTTATAATTACACGTTATGTGCGAAAATTGCTCCACTGATTTGCTTGTGTAACTTTAAAAAATGCCCTACACATAAGATTAGGGTTGTCATAGCCACAGTAATGTATAGGCTGTTCACGGTGAACTCAGCACTTATGAAAGCCCTGCCTAATATAATATCTTAGTATATCATACTTGTATACACATTGTATATCCTTCCACCATTATGTAAAATCAAGTCTGTCATGGGTTTGATAACTTTACCCATGCATATGCCAAGTGAAGCTGTAAAATTATTTGAAAAGTAAATATTTTTAATATTTGTCAATTTTTAACTTATATTCATTTAAAAAAAAACAAAAGAATTTATTTGTGTACTCACAAGGCATGGAACTAATCTCCCTTCGTTGTTACCAACGTAACTACATGCATGCCAGTCAAGTGTGCTCATCAAAATAGATGTATTTATGGGCAGCAACATTTTTCGAAGGTTGATTTCAGAAGAGCTCAATTAACCGTTAACAGCATGTAACCATGTTTTTCGTAACTTTTCACACAGTTTCACTGTTTTAATAAGTCGTGTAGACGGTATATTTTTCTCATTTCATTTCTTCCTCGAAAATTACATTATTGATGCCGTACAATAGCCATTGACGGTACTCTAGAGAAATAACAAAACATTAAAATCTTCAAATGTCGTTTACAACTAGTCAAACAAATTTGCAAATGACCATTCACCAAACTGCAGCTTCTGACAAGTCCTACAAGTAAGGCAAATACAGCTTTGCTACAAAAAAATAACACTTCTTCGAGGCTGTGTTTTATTACGTAAGAAACTTTTTCAGTTTTTAATTACTTATCGTTGAATTATGGAAACGGAACAAATCATTTTGACTCTGAATAACTCTTAAACACTTATTCCAACAGTCCCATTTCTAGTCCGTTCGGTCACACATTCATTTCTGAGTTTAGGTGTTGCCATTTCGTAAGATTTTGGTATATGATCTGTATTTGCGGTCAGCATTTTTTCTGCATACTGCGAACAACGTGGAGCGTGCTCGATGACCTGGCACCAACCATTTATGTCAAAGATGTGTAGAAAATTTCACAAATCAGAGAATCCACTAGGAGGACTGGAAGATGTAAGTGTGGTTCTTATAAATAGGGCCACCCATTATTCGCGAAAAGATTTAAATGCAAACTAGACTTCAATAGCCTGCGTGCACCGTTGCAAATTTCCTTTAGTATTGACCGACTGTTTTTACGACACGAAAGTAGAGGGAGCGTAAGCTTCCTGGGGCAGCTGAATGCAAGATTGACACAAGTGCCATTTCATAAAATTGATTGGCGTGTATTCCCCTCCCCTCCCTCTTCCTACCTTTAAGGGTACCTTCTTTACCCCCTCCTCCCTTTCCCACCCATACCCCCTGTGTTGTGATTGGTCAAAGTGTTACATCACTTTCCCTCACCCCAACTACTTCCCTGAAAGGTGTGTTGTGATTGGTTGTTAGCTTTCCCCTCCATCGCTATCGGGTTACCCCTCCAACCCCTCCCTCCCCTGAGACTGACTGGCTGTTGTTTGAGGCTGATGCCTTGCTGTGTACAACGCCTCTCATAAGTTTCACTCATATGCAATGTTTCCACGATTGTGGATGGTGACATAACGGGTTAAACAATTCGGCTACATGTTGAAATGTTGCACAATAAGCTTTTTGTGAAACGGTCTATGCTAATTTTGCGGTAAAATAAGGACGTACGTGTGGTATTTATAAACATGGTCCCCCATTTTTCGCGAAAACATTTTGATGCAAACTAGACTTCAATAGCCTGCGAGCACCGTTGCAGCTTTCCTTTTGTTACTGGCCGAGTGTTCTTACGAGACGACTGCTCTTACCAGGGCCAATAAGAATCAAGTAACTTCCACACTACACGTCCGTGATTCGCGGGCAGGCACTACGATTCATGACGGTTTAAAATCATCCAAACAAAGTGAACCTGAACTGAGGTGTTTTGGAGTACAACTAGTCGTAGAATCTTTTCGCGGAAAAAAAAAACGCCCCTTATAAGTTTATGGTAGAATAAGAAATTCGCTGGATTAGTCAGCTGAGGTATCCAGCAAACGATCAACGATTATTTCTGTGGTCGGTGTATGCCGAGTTCCGTAAAGTGTTAGGAGTCTTCGATGACCTTGCACACTAAGGTTCATTAACGAATGCTCTGGTTTTCTGCCGGTGACATCTTATAGGAAATAACCCTTCTGACAAAAACACAATCTATTGTACTTCAATTTTTCTGATATTCAGCCGTACTGGAAACATCTAGTTTAAATGCAGAATACTGCGCGTGATATTAAATAATATGTAGGTTAATTTACACAGCTTGAAATTATGATTTTAACTTGAATTTTTGTTTTTCTAGCATCAATGAAGAAGCCTCTATTGCAGCGGAAATCCAGGGGATAATTTTTTGACTTAACTTTTTGATAACTTCAAATATCAAAATCAGTACAATTACAATCTTAGCCTAGGGTTTTGAAATGCCCAGAACATGTGCATGTGGATATAAACCAATATAATTCGATAAACTGTTCACCAGGTGCAGTTTTGATAATGTCTCGTAATAATGTGTCAAAGACGGCATTCAAGTACTTGCACATTTATTTCGAGGTGTCTATGTTTTATTCCTTTCTTCGCCTACGTCTAACGTTTTGTTTTATCCCACAACACGCAGCTTGCATCAACAAGATATGTGGACAACTCAACAGCGACTTGAAGCTTCGAAAATATTTCATTCCTGTCCTCTTCGTAACCGAAATCATTTCTCTTACTTTCGCTCACTTTGTTGTCCATCGCTGGTAGTAGCTCTCGTGCACGCTGTCTCATTTATTTACCGCATTTCCTCCTTATGGCACAGTTTCGGATTCCGTGCAATATCATATGTGCACACACTTGATACAATCATATCGATACTGAAAGTAGTCGCATAAACCTTTGTTTCTTTCGGAAGAAACTGTGACTACCTGCCACTGAGCAATTGTATGCCATTTTACTGCTGAGTACTTTTAAAATAACTATTAAGCATAAGAGTCGATTCTGTTTTTACAGTAATTAGGGGGGGGGGAAGGGGAGGTGGCCAAGTCTCACACTTTCCCATGTTCAGTGGAATTATCTCTCTCCCTTTCTCTCTATTTCTCTCTCTCCGTCCCAATATGTGAGGTGCATGTTAGTGAGTGACGTTACGCAGGAATGCAACACTTGTTTTCATGTATGACAATGTTTTAAAGAAGACGAGTTTCAAATACTTGAGCAAACACAGTACTGAAGTTTTGCTTGCAAATTCAGTGTAGATTATAAAAGCATCCTGAAAAGTAACATTCTATATCAAATCTTAATATTTTTAGAAAAAAAAATTAAACAAGATATTATATTATATTCGATAAAAACGAGGCAGGAAGTTTACCATAAGTTGCACTTATTACAAACTGAGTTAGTGGCAGACCATCTGAGCGGAAAGGGGGGGAGGGGGTGAGAGAACATCCTGTAGGCTGAAAAGTGAAGGGGCAATCACCCCCTTTCCTCCCGTACTTGGAGCCTATGCTATAAAGGTCACCTTTCCGAACTTCATGCATCCTGCTACCAAACAGTAATAATTAAACTTTCGACCTAATGAACAAATTCCGTAGGTTGTTGAATCAACGCTGCAAAAATATTTCTTACGAGAAACAGTTTATTGTTTCTAACCCTACTCCTTTTGCTAGTCGGTAGAAACATTGAAAATACCTTTTTTAAGTGGTCACGAATTTAATCACTGTACCATTAACTTTACGTTAAAGTGCAGGACAACTTTTCTAAGTTGCCTCCAATATTTTTGTTGATAAACAGTTGAATATTTGTATTAAAGAAAACAAACAGCTAAGTGTAGGGATATATGTAAAATATATTTTTCAAACATTTTTGAAGCAACAGTGAATGAGCCGTGGCAGTCAGTTATCCCAGAAGACGATGTTTTTAAATTGATTTAGAACGTGGCAGTGTTGGAATTTTTTTTTCAAACGCGAAGTATCTTGCGGTCGTGATGGCACGTTCTGCGTTACAACAGAGATAATTTATGATCTGCTGAGTAAACCAGACACTATCCTACAACACTGATAAGCACCGGGCGAGAACTGTTTGCAGTTGATGTCGCGCAAATTCTTTTTAAGGTCGCCTGCGTGGATTATTTTCACGCCTCTCTTCGCCAGTGTTATCTTTGCTTTTGTAAAAACGGTATATTGTAAAAATAAATTTACAAACTGACGACGCGTAAGGTGAACGTCCTCGTTGCAAGAAGACGTGGTACGAAGATGAATTCCATTCGACGTGCTGTGCATGAGTGTGTCGTCAAGAATAAGGCCTATACTCCATTCACGGTTACTTCAAACTTTACTGAATCTCTGCTGAAGTCCTATTTCCAGGATATTCCTCCGCCCCATAAAGACAAATCTTAACTTACTCTAAAAAATTACACCAAAGGGACAACGCACAGCATTCGTGCACACTCAGTGTGGTAATATTTTGCATAAGAACTATTTCTTACTAGGCATTACCAACACACATATTTTCTCGCTGTTTTAATTCATATTAATTATATGTGAAATAATGTAATTTATACAAATATATAAGTAAAAGTTCAATTTAAATAAATATAAGGTACTTTAATGTTAACTACGTATAAAAAGTTTGTGATATATTATATATTTAGGAAACAACGAAACATGTCATACGTGAGGTAGTGTTTCAAAGGTTTGATGCAAAAGTGTGAAGAAACCGAGAATAGACTATAGAATGGAAAAAAAAAAAAAAAATAATGACTATAATTTTATGCGTGATTATTGCTAGCTCAATTGTTTTTCTAATGCTAGGGACAAACACTGGGAAAACTTAAGATAGCGAAAAAAAAAAAAAAGTATCCTTACAACTGATTCAATTTAGTGAGTTATGAACTGAAGAAGTGAAGGCCGCTGCGTACGCAATCGGAAAGAAAACACAGTTTCATAAAGAACACGACGCGAGGTTGTATATCCTATTTAACGTTCAGCTATAAGTCCTACTTACGATCTACTTGTATGCATGTTGTGTATTCTTCCGCCTTATGTAAAATTAACATTTCCACGGGTCTCATCACTTTATTTATGCGTCGGTCAAATAAAACTGTCAAATAATTATAAAAGGAAAACTTTACAAATCTGCTCATTTTTTTAAATTGATTCATTAGAAAAACAAACAGGAAGCGATAGAAATAATTTAAGTCGTTATGAATAGTTACCTAAAATTTTTTATTCGACGTTATAATATTGCACTACTTTCCCTACCTCGTTACAACATTAATGGGCACATGTCACTCACTGCACCCGTTAAAATATATGCAGGTAGGGCCAGTGATTTTTTTCTAAGGTTGATTTCAAAAGTGCTCATTTTATCGTGAACAGCCTTTAGTAAAGCTAACCTAATTATTTTCTACAGACTAAAATGGAGAACAGTATTTCTAAAACACAGGATTTTAAACACAAACACTCCAAATAATCAGAATATTATGCTAAAAAGGGGAGATGGTGGTAAATAACTGAGACCGCGTATATCAGAGACACCAAAGCTGAAAGACAAATTCATTGAAAGCTAGAAAGATAATTTATGTCGTGAAGAGGACAGGAACGGAATATTTCGAAGCAAGTGGAAAGACATAAGTGCCTGTAGTGAGTTTAAATACCCGTAAGGCACAATGAAGAATTCGACACCAGGGAAAGAAACTACGAGAAGATTCTAAGCCGCAACTGGTTGCAGTCGACCTGCTTTATCTCTTCAGTGTGAATTTTACATCCCCACCCCAGAGAACTTCCAGACCAGTTGTATAGTTAAAATAAAGTTAGTAATAAAAACCGAAATATAACCTGATGCCGAAACTTTCTCAGCAGAAAAGAACGACCACGTAAAGACGTAGGTTTTTGTTTTTTTTTTTTTTCTAATATGACTAATGAGATGTCTTATTAAACTACAGTTGAATCACTGCTTGTTAAACACATCTGAAATCTGTGATTGTTTTAATCATTACCCTGAAAGCATCTTATAAATATAATAATGACTGCCTAGTGTACTCAACAGTTACATATGTTGTGAATTGTAAGAGTAATCCTTAAATTTTAAGTTACTAAAATATGGTTAGATTGGTTACATTTCTTGGTATAGGCTACATGTTACAGTATAAATTGTCGTTTTGGTAGCAAATTTTCTGGTCTGATGATTTCACTGGGTCACTCGGTACATGGCAACAATCATTTTTACACGTGGCAGAAGCATACCCATTGGAAAAGGAGAGAAAAATGGCAGTAAGATTTTCGAACGTGATTAATTACCTGGGAGTAACTACTATAGTCCATTCATGGTTTCTTCGACCTTTTTGAATCAAACATTTGAAAAATCTCCTCATGTATGACATGTTTATTTATTTCCTAAATACAAGCGTTTTATACTTGTGTTAATTAAAGTTACTTTATTTTCTGTTAAATTGAAATATTATTTATATTGTATTTGTAAATTTTAATGCTTCATTTATAAATGATTTGAATTAAAAACAGAGGAAAAATAGGTATGTTGGTAGCGCCTAGTGAGAAATAGTTCTTATACAAAAATACTGTTACACTTAGGGCGCACGAATGCGGTACGTTGTTATTTGGTGTAATTCTCCAGACTTAGTTAAGCTTAGTTTGTACGAGGCGGAAAAATATCCTGGAAGTAGAACTTTAGAGGGCTTCAGAAAAGGCTGATGTAAGTGTGAATGGATTATAACAGTGAGGGGTGGCTACGAATTCCAGCAACGAACTTGTGCAGCAGTGAACGGGCACGGAATGACTAAAATCGCAAGGGGGGGGGGGGAAGTCGGGGTGATCGGTGGGCTAGCCACGTTGGTCGCACGAAAACCCAGCCCCTCGAGTGACTTTGATCAACCATGTCGCACACGACGACCTGCAAACAGCATGGGGCTGAACGAGACTGGAATAACTCAGCTCGGCGGAACCGACGAAAAGCTAGGCAGCGAACAGCACGGGATATTCACATTGTTGAAATATTAGGCAATTTCAAACGAATTATTTTTAAGTGAAACTGCATTCAGTGTACGGAAAGCGGTACGCTATGGCGAAAAACGAAATACATTACCACAAGTGCAATTGTGTATCCCTCTTTCTTTTAATATACAGCATGATCCGCCTAACGTAGACACCCCCAAAATTCCCGGAACGGGTGCAGATCACGAAGTGGGGTTTTCGCTAAGTGAAATTCCGTACTATTCGTAACACGCGTATGGAGAGAAATGATTAAACCAAATATGGTTTTTTTCCCATGGAAACGAAAATTTACTTCAACGGAATCTGAAAGTACGTGCAAAGAGGAATTCAGTGATGCAGCATATTCAATTGAAAGTAACACGGAAACGCCAAGAAATAATGTGCAAATACGACTAACTTAGATGGTCCGGTGGCATGGGGCAGGGGACCTGTACTCACAACTGTAACCAAGTAACACGCGCCGTTATCCATCCTGGCGGGACCGCTTCCTAATAGCATCTGTTATAACATGATTAAATTAAGGATTTTTAAAATTATATTCTACTTGCTCTTGTTTACATTTTGTCAAAAAATATTTTGATTTTATTTTGGCCAATAAATAAGTCACCGGGTACTCTCGAGCACCTCTTTTGAACTCATCTTTATAAAAAAAAACCTTTTCAATTCGTTTATTCATATTCTTTTTTTTTCTTAACCAAAGATATTGAAGACCAAACAATTTCGTTCTTGAACTGTCCAGAATTAGTTTAACATTTCACGTGATTTCGCGTCAGTCCACAGAAAAGGCTGGCGTGCACCCATAGGTCATGCAGCAGGCGAAACTAACAAAATTAAAATAAAAAAAATGTTACTTCATTCCTTAAGAGATTCGGAAGTTACTGCGGTGTGAAGACAGAAAAAAAAAGTTGAATCATGGCTAAAACGGCCATTCCACGAATGGGTGTACGACTCACACCCAATCACAAGGGAAAAAATGGCTGGCCACTAGATCATCGGCCTACGTCGCAACTGCTAAAAGAAAAAACACTATTGAAAAGGACCATAATCACAAAACAATATTACCACGTCACGAAATAAAACACCCGCAATCAAATTTACGCAAAACTGCGGATAAAACTGAAATAATCCTAAGATAATGAAGGATAAATAAAAAATCAGAAGATCCAAGGCGACTCCATGCTGTATGGCGAGAAACGAAGATGAAGGAAGTTACACCAGCGGAAACACACACACACACACACACACACACACACATATATATATATACCATATATATATATATATATTTATATATATATATATAAAGGCGCTCCGGACTTTTTGGTCTCGCGCGACTAATCGATATATAAATCAAAAGTCTAGAAAGAAGTTTAATATAACACAAGTAAAGCTTTTCATTTTATATTTGGAAATTAATAATTCACACGGACATAAACTATCAATTCACATAACGAAAAATATTTTTAAACCTCAAACATAAAAAATAAAAAAAACCAGATAAATGCTTAAACAATACAATAATTTCAGATGACAAGGTTTTACAACTTCACAGTGAATAAACCAAAATATTAAGCAGAAACACGGCAATTTACAATTAAAAAATTATTTGCCGAAACAACAAATAAATAAGAATAGAATTAACAGAATTACATTTTTTGACTTGAAACAAGTGCTAGCATAAATTTCATACACTCCCTCCCCGCCCCTTTTCTCATCCACCCCCCCCCCCCGGAAAACAAGGACGCTGGGTCCATAAAGATAGGGCGAGAGCAGTGGCCACAAAGTTCAAAATTCCCACAAATATACCCACATAAGAAAACAACAAACTTACATTACCAGGAGGAAGTACCGCTAGAAACAACTGGTAAAGGAATAACAACAGAACTTCTTGGCTAGAGGGTTGAATGGGTAGAGAAGGTTGCATATGAGCACAAATATTGGATTTCAATCAAAAGATTATAGCAAACGCGATGCAAAAAACCGCTACTAAAGATAGAATAATAGATATAATGTTGATTTTTTCAGAACGTGGAGTAAGATGGGGATGGGGAAGTCATTGAAATTAGTGCCTTGGGACTGGGAAGCCAAAAAGGAATCAAGTCCATTAATGATGGACTCGTTGGGAGATAGATCAGGTAATTTGAAAGTTTCAAAGACGTAATATTGGAAATAAGATTTTGGAAATGCGAGACAGGTGAAGACTGATTAGAGTGTATAGTAGAGTTTACTTGGAAAAAGGTGTAATAAAATGGTCTGACAATGTCGCAATGTGAAAAATTGCCGATAGAACCACTCCCAGACAATGTGAGTGTGAAGGGAGGTTGAGACCCCACGGTAGTCCTACATAGAAAGGTTACATCAGTGGGGTGCAGTGAGTGAGTAAAGATATTTGGGTGGTTCTTATCACATAAGTCTTGAGAGCCGCTGAGGGTGAAGTGGTGTGAATATGAAGCAGCGCCGGAATGAAAGGGCAGAGGACGTGGGGCATCCCAGAGAAAACCCGCTGACCAGCTGCATCGTCCGGCACGATTTTCACATGCCAAAGTCTGGAGTGAACCGGCCGGGAATTGAACCTGGTTCGCCTTGGAGGGAGGCGAACAGTGGCCCACCGTGGCCCCTAATGTATGTGGAATGTATCTGCATGACATAGGCCTACATAGTTTAAGTCGCTTCCGAAGGACGGTGCGCGCCCTTAAATGTAATGATGATGAACTGGGATAGTGCGAATGGCATAGAAAATTATTTACTTGGAACTCTGACCGTATAGTTACCATGTCTTTAAACGAATATACGCACTATACCTACAGCAAATACTGTTTATGTCATAAATGTATATACACCTAATGAAATAATAGGGGTTACCAGACCACCCTGTTGCTTCTTGGAATTTCTCTCTGGAAAGTGATTACCGAATATTCATGACTGATAATAATAATTTCTAATTTAACATAAAAGGTATTGCCTTGTTTTATGGAGCTAGATTACGCCATTTTCAAGAAATGCACAACCTTTACTTCTATCTTGAAAATGGGGTAGACTAAAGTAACAACATAGGACTACCTATTATGTTGATGTTAACATGCTTATTTATTTGTTAAATGTCTCACTATCCATACATTCATAATTCTAAGTAAATTATTCCCCTTGCCTATTCTCAATTAACTAGCTAGTCTATTATCATCTTCGTAAAGCACGTCTGCCATCCTTGGGAAGCACGTTAGTCTCTGTCATGTAGATACGTTTCGGCTATATTTTTGTGAATAATTACATATCGGGGGTTGTGGATGTTATACTCTGTTTCATCTAACTTCACTAAATGTTGACAGTTCTCGAAAAGAAGTGTGGTCATACTGTATCCCTCCACCACAGCTGTTCTGTCGGTGAAGAAAGCAATATTTGTAAACAAACTACGAATCTAATGGCAAGCATTGAAAGACTGACAACTTCTGTCCAGTACTTAGGCTACTATAGCTGGTTGCCATCCCCAACTGTTTAATTTTTGTTATGATCACATAATAATTATAATAGTTAAGGTTCTGTTTTATTTTATTGGTGGGGTGGGGACCTAGAGTTTAACGTCTTTCGTGAGACGTGTTTTTTATGGTTCTTCTTAAGAGAGAGTTGAGGTTGGAACTTGTATTATTTTGATGATGCAGTGGAAATTTTGTTCGTACGGAAATAGCATTCAGTTTACTATAACTCAAAAGTTTTAACTTCATCGAAAGAACCAAATGCGATCAATGTGTCGCTGTTAGTATCATTGCGAGAAATGCTCAACATATAAATACCATTGCATTTTTTATATAATGAACTACACTAAAAGGGCGCTTATTTAGGCCACGTACATTTGAAAACCTCCCGCAAGAACAAAAACGTAGTAAATACGTCACTGTTAATACCGATGTGCGAAATGCACATCGTAAACATGTTAAGCGAATTTACGTAAAAATCCTAAGTGTTCCAATCAAATAAAAGTTCAAAACACGTGCCGAACTTTGGATGATTAATTCACTAAAATCAGTTGGCTACTGATACGAAATAATTTATTTGCCGAATTATGCAATAACAAAACACTTGAAATAATTCTTGAAACCAACAAACTCAAACTTCACAACGTAAATAATTTTTCGCTCGCGCTCCGCGATGGTCACAGAAAATGGCGGAGCACAGCACACAACAAACTATTTTACAAAGCGGCAGACACGTGCCAATAATTCATTTCACTGATGAGACTGTTCTAAAAAGGCACCTACGACGAACTACACTTAATGAAATACGTAAATACAAAAATTATTAACTGCATATATAATATTCCGACATCATCAGCAAGGAATTCTAGCATATAGATAAATTATGAGGGAAGATAACACAATGGCAACGTTTTTCATCGGGCGGGTGGAGACCATAAACAACAGACTCAACGGAGACCAGTGGAGATCTTTCACATAACCGTGATGTTCGCATGCTCTACCATATGTAATTATAAATATTTTTAAAGCGCTTGCTCTATAAAAATTGTGTATTAGTCTATGAGCGTAATTTTAACCATAAATGTTGTAATTATCATTGATTTTCCAGATATAATATATATATATATAAATTTGTATGTGTGAGCAACAGCTTATTATCCAATGCTATAGGCAAGTGCTGGGGATAAACAATAAAAAAATTATTATTCCTGCGGCTAGTATTAATATAGGCTATTCACGGTAAAGTGAGCACTTTTGAAAGCTCTTTCATTTGGAATAATATTCAATAAATATATTTGGTTGTTACCTTAGACGTTAACTTCCGAGTGTGGTGGAATATATATATATATATATATATATATATATATATATATATATATATATATAATATATATATATATATATATATACTGCGTTTATTACTTGTATGGAAATATTTATTTTAAAAAGTGGTCAAAGGATAAAAAATGGCCAAAAGGAAAAAGTTACTAGGGCCTCAAAAGTGCTCACGTTACCGTGAACCGCCTATAATAGCGTATCTTACCTCGAATACCTGAAGTTATCATTAACCGCATATTACCCACGGCAACATTTCGAGCACTGCAGTAACGCAGTGAACAGAAACATGGGCGTGCGACTTTCGTCATCCCGTTCTGCGGATAAATAACACGAAACAGGGTCGTGTTCTAGTCGGGTACATATACCGCCAAATGAGGACAATCAGGTATGTGTTTCTCTGTTTTCGCACGCAGTGCACCTTCTACACATTTTAAATAAGAGATTTTAAATAATAATACTTTATAAAGAGCATAGACAAGAATACAATTAATAATTACGGAATTGTCCGTAAATAATCACAAAGTTTGGTAAAACATTTCTAAAATTTCATCTCTGAGAAAAAATTAAATAACCGTGTGGTGTGGGTGGTTAAACTTTTTATTACTACTTCTCCCGAACTTCGTGAACATTTTTTGTAAGTGAACAGGGTTTGTGGTCGCCCGATAAGTAAGTAATTAAAGTTTACTATTTATTTTATATTCGTAATTTTCTCAGAGATCAAAATATCTTTGTTTTGCTGACACCCTAAGAAAAACAAATACCATCAAAATTCCAGAGTGTTTTTTAATCGTCAGCCTGAACTTAATTCTCTATCTTATCTGCTTTAACGATAGCAATAAATTCTCAAGCTAGGCTCTACAGAGTTCTTGTTCACACTTCAAGTAATTTTATCACACGTTTGGTGAAATATATTTTTGCATTAAGTACACGCCAGGGCCTCATTTCATAACTTATCTGAACTACGATACTTTGTCTGTACAGAAAATATTCCTTTCATTTCCCAAAGACATGTTACAAATTTAACGACTTCAAAAGTAGTGCCATTTCACCAATATTTTTTGATAGGCTGATTAAAACTCCGACTTGCATGCTGAGAAGAGGGTGTTCAATAAGTTATATACGTTCTTTGAATAACACTTGCAATGTGGATAAGTGATCAAATTAAAAATTATCTCGGCATACACCACTGCAGAGCTGCATCGCTAAGGAGAACACAGATGATTAAACTAAACAAGCTAACACTTGCTTTTGTAAACAAATATTTAATCCATAAAAGTGCCTAGGGATAGTTGTCTTCGCCTCAATGTTTATCTGTTGCCGTCTTCGCTGGGTCGTCTTGAGGTTTTTTTTTTGCCCGTATTTCTGGATATTGTTTTTGTTGCTACTTCGTTTGTTTTTCATCTTGCTTTGCTTCTCTTAATTTGGCAGCACTGTCGACTGAACACCTTGGGGGATCATTTTTGTTATTTAAATACCTGTTGACAACAGATAATCGCGGCCTGTTTTCGTGTACGTCCTATGCGTTTCCCTTGGCTACATACGTCTGCAATAGCGTTATCTCCGAAGTAATTTTGCATTTAATAAGCTAACTTAAATCGTGCTTGCCCAGGTTTCGAATCTCGTAGTCCATCTGTAGCTAACGTATTTGAGACCTTGGAGCTAGCCCATTTCTCCAGATGTTTTTCCACGGTTTCAAGAAAAGCAAAAATAAACGCCACTCGAAAAGGCGAAGCCAGAAGGAGCGGGCCACGTTGTTTGTTTCCACGAACCACCGATAGACTGCGACAGCTGTCGCCTGGTCTTGAGATGCAAATAGGGATGCCAAATACAAGTCCCGTTATCTTTCCTTCAGTATACAACCAGTATCACCTTCCTGGGATGTTTGTCCCGCTGACGACGAAGAGGCGAATCTGTGTCATGATAATTCTTGGAAGCGGAAGCTGAAAGCAGACTATTCAACCAACAAATGGCAATTGAGTGCAGCGTTACATATACCAAAGTCAGAGCTACAGAACTGAAGTGATTGTTATGGTAAGATTGTTTTAGATACATTTTTGTGATATTCATGTCTAGTTTTATCGTTGCACATATAAAATCATATATTACGTGCCATGTGAATAGTTCAAAGCACGTTTTACGATAAATTAGCCGTCATAAATTCGCCAAACCATGCATATATCAGTAATTACGCAAGAAAATATATTCCCTCATAACAAGAACATAATAATTTTCCAATAGAAAATAAGTAGATGATTTATAGAATTTGCTGGTACGAAGCCTTTGTTAAATCTTCATGGTTAATTCAGTATTTGACGTAAGCCATGGGGTATTGATATTGTGTACACTCATCCATTACAGTGACACAATCAACTATCTGCAAAAAGTTCAGAATGAGGGGCGGCTTTCTTCCAGTTTTCTCTAAAACAGTGAGTGATATCAAACAATTTCACCACATCTGATGCTTGACTTAGGCTCTGAAGACTGCATTCTATATTTAAAATCGAGAATTACACATAATTAAAAAATTAGTTTTATTTTTATTATGTCTGATTACGTTGAAAATAATTTGCAAATTTGGAATTAACACAAATAATATTTCCTAAGGGATTGTTATTTTTCCTACTGTTTGAAATGTTTGGAACATGTTAACTGGCAGAATTATTAGACAGAGTAATGGAGTACTTAATCCCATTGCGTTCATCAACCATCTTCGAATTCGTACTTAATACTGATAAGTGACTGGTAATGCAAAGTCGATTTTTCCTTAAAAGTTACAATATCTTATAGATTATTCAAGTGATATATTTAGAGAGTTAGCATTCTCTCTTCCGTGTTCAGTTTTATACCTCCACTGGCATCTTCTCTCACACATCGCAGATTTTGTCCTCTTGTTTGTTTTGTAATTTTATAAATTTGTTACAGACTACCAAGTAAAAAAAAAAAAAAAAAAAAAAAAAAAAACAGAATTCAAGCTATTTTCTGATGTGTTTTATATATTACTTGATTTTTAAAGTGATATTATTTTTTTACGTATTTTATATTTTAATTTTAGCATACAAAGTTAAATGAGTTTTGTCGAACACTTTTCTGCGATTTAGCATTAATGAGTAATCATTGTTTTCTTTTCTTGTACAAGGAAATTTTTAGTATCTTTCTAATGACCTGGTGGATATAATGATCACACTAATAGAGTAACATATCTGAATGGCAGTTTTGGTGAACAGTGTCTCATAAACATTCATTTGAAGCTTGTGCAGCGAAAAAAAAATCTGCAAAAAACGTTTGTTCATAACATTCATATTTCACCCGAAATTCAAAACTTGGAATATCTTGTAATATTCGTCAAATCCTTTCAGCCATAATCAAGAAAATATATGACCTCTGCAGAGAAAAAAAAAATTATTGCATGAAATTTTATTTTAAGCAAGGAATTTCGTGTTCTTTTCTCGATACAAATTTTTGGTGTCCGGTAATGCTGCAGAAGTTGCCTGGACCAGAATTCGGCTAGTGAAGTGATGAGGGTCAGCTTAAAAGTTTTTAAAGTTCTATTTTGTGCATCAAATGTATAGTGTTTATTTTACTAATATTTAAAATAAATATTAATCCTCTCTACGCTATATTTACATTCACAGGTTTTGCGATGGCACGTATCATGACCAGTTTCATTTGGCCAACACGACGAAGCTTCAAAACCCCACTGTAATTAAATTATTCTCTTTTCTTTTTTTCTTTTTCCGTCTTTGTTAAAATTAAAAAAATTTATTACTTGTGGTGACGCATAAAAAAATACACTATTCAATTTCATTTACCTGGTAATATTTATCTAACAATGGTTCAGATGGTATAGAATTTACGGGAATAAATTTTCTAGTTTACAAGCGTGTGGTTTTCGTGTTGTAAGTACGAAATACAACTGAAACGAATTTTGCTGTGAGAAATACGGCGTAGAGTTTGACGCAACTGATTTAAGTAAGATATTTTTGCATGAAATATACGATAGTAGGCTATTTTGTACTATTTGAACGAGGAAATAACATTCCTGTGGCACCCGATGTCTCAGTCGCCAGTCAGAAAAGCAATACCCACTTTACAACAGCAGACGCCCGTGTTCGTAAATTGTCTGTGTTTGCTAATTTTATCAAACCTCCCAGTGTATACCTTTATTACTACAAGTTTACAACACTACTCGAGATAAGACTGTTTACTTTTTGACATCCAGCAATGTCTTATACTCCTAGAAGTAACGTCTTAGTGGATTATGTAGACGAAAACGGTGAATGAATATGCAGATCTTTTACTTTCTTTTGTTTTCCTAGCATGTGACAAAGAGTGCTAACACGATACGTTACGAGTTAAATATACTCTAATGCGTTTATCATAAATTTAGTTCACAGTCGCTTGGAAAGCACGGAGTCTACTAAGTCCACAAATTCCCGATACTTTGAACTTTCCAAGCATAAACAGGTGATGAACCTACAGCATTCCTAAAATACCACAAAAATTTTACTAGAGCAAGAAAAAATTTGGGCGCAAGCAATGTTATGGTGTTGAAAAATTACAGACTCAACATTTAGTGAATCTTTCCTTGTATTTAGTAATATCTAAAAAAAATTTCTTGTGCTGATAGTGACAGTGCATATTAAAATTTTATTTTGTAAATGCATTTTATGAACGCCAAGAAAATCGTAGACCCTAAATATGATTAACTTAAAGAATGAAATTTAATGAATTAAAAAACGCAATTATTTGATAAAATATGTTTATAGAAAATTGTAATTCATGAGATATATCTTTTGAGTGCTATATAATTAATTTTGTTGACAACTCATTTTTAACATTTTAGGCTAGAACCAAGAATATGCATTTAAAAAGTGATATTATTTCTATTAAAATTAGTTAATTGATAGAGTACCAATCATATGAATTCAAGAAATTTTCAATAAACCTTAGCGTGGATTTTTCTTTTATATGTATATTTAAAAATTATACATGTATAACACGAAGTACATAATTTATTATGTGTTACATATTATATAATTAAAAAAATTGAATTATTAAGGTAATACATAATGCTGTTAAAAGAATTTCGTTACTAAATTTGATTCAATGTTTTGCGTGTCCAAAATTACGTATCGGCAATTACGAGCAATATAATAGTTAAAGTTAGTAAACAATTTAATTGGCAATCTTTTCCTAAAATCATTCCATAGTGATTTACATCAGGTAAGGCATTTTGTTGTAAAAAGTTTTATTCGATACTATAATATAAACCGCCTAGTTCAAATGTTTATAAAGCATGTGCTTAATAATTAATAAAATAAATTATAGGGA
The DNA here is from genome assembly GCA_029891345.1 of Dryococelus australis. Taxonomy (NCBI): domain Eukaryota; kingdom Metazoa; phylum Arthropoda; class Insecta; order Phasmatodea; family Phasmatidae; genus Dryococelus; species Dryococelus australis. The sequence continues at coordinate 284,632,136 of CM056993.1, forward strand.
TAATAAAAGCTTTGACATTAACTTAACTTAAAAACTCAAATAAACGAAAATATACCACTACTCAGGCAAAATCGGCTGACGTGAACAATATATTAACAAAAACTCAAATAAACGAAAATATACCACTACTCAGGCAAAATCGGCTGACGTGAACAATATATTAACAAAAACTCAAATAAACGAAAATATACCACTACTCAGGCAAAATCGGCTGACGTGAACAATATATTAACAAAAACTCAAATAAACGAAAATATACCACTACTCAGGCAAAATCGGCTGACGTGAACAATATATTAACAAAAACTCAAATAAACGAAAATATATCACTACTCAGGCAAAATCGGCTGACGTGAACAATATATTAACAAAAAGTGACTATTCGTCGAGCTATTGGTACTCATCCTAAAAAAAAATTGTATTTTGAATGGCGTAGTTAGTTGTGTCGTCAAATTCATTCCAGGATCTTGGGTAAGACGCGGGTTTGTTTAGCATTATCAGGTTAATCTACGCTTAATTGAGCCTGTAAAGGCTTCCTTCCATTATTATCATTGTCGTTCGAGCATTTGTAAGCAGTAATATAACTCAGACAGCCGTGGAACAACTTCTTTCACGTTAGAATATACGTGTGTATTGGCAGTTAATAATATTAGCCTTCGTTACTGTACTACAATAAAAATGTACCTGAAGACAAAATGTTTAACTTTGACATAACTAATATTATATTAGTTACTTGACTGCATTGTGCATTGTGCTTTTCTCTTAACATTATAAATTTCTTCTTGCCATTTATTTTTGTTCTATCAGCGCATTTATTTTCGCAGATTTCCAACACGATATACTGTTTGAAAATTCTCTTTCACTTTTTCGTATTTAAAGAACTCTTTGTTATCAAAGGTAGAAAGGCGCTTCCTGTAACTACACAGGAAATCATTTCATTAAAACACTTAAAGAAACATTGTCTGTTTCCTGAGAATTATATATGTACTAAATTTCATAGCAAAGCTGTTTGAAGGAAATGTATCCTTTGCGATTTTCTGATTTACTTAATAACGGAAATGATTTTTGCTTTTTTGCATGTTAGTTAGTACACGTTTCCATTTATTTGGAAAAGTATTCAGGAGTTTTATTTTTCAGAATATCTCTAACATATTCCCCTCGGTTTTCACAGGCAAAGTACTGTACTTTGTTGACAAGCTATGAAATTGCAACTGTCGGCGACAAAGTATGTCACATTAAGCGTGTGAGCCCCAAGTAAAATTTTAATGTTGCAGAACAAATACATGTCAGAACTTTTACAATGAAGTTACCTGTGTAAACGTAACAAACAACCTAATTATGTTGATTCATTTTCAATTAAAAAATTTACGTTGTAAGAATAAAAAATATTTTCAATGTCATGGGAAGCAATTGAGAGAAGTTTGAACCATCAATCTTTAAAAGCTTAACTTGCAATACTGCTGTATCTTTTCTATAGCACAGAATTTTTGTTATATTTTTATTGCTGTACCGTTGCCTACGAGATTATAGAGAAGGCCTTCGCATAGACTATCTCGAGGTGCATTAGTACGTGTAGTTCTTGTATCGCCGCTAGAGTGCAGGCGTTTACTCTGTTGTTTAACACGACGTCTTATGGCGGGAAGCATTAAAAATGTTGTCTGCGTTAGTTATCGATGTTGTTTGGCAAATTATTTCTGTGTAATAAACATATATGTATATATTCAGAGTGCCTAGGTAAATATTATTTCTTACAAATGTTTTTAGTTATAAATATCTAATAAATGTCTTCTCTCGATTGTACGAGTGACTTCAACATGTGTAATAATATTTTAAAAAATTATTATTTTTTTGTGAAATATAACTTTTCTCTGCACACAAACTCTTATTTGTACAGTGTCATGTTCATTTAAATATTTTAGACTCAACTGAACGATGTTATATTGTTGTGTTCCATTTTGCAAACGTGATTCCTCTGTAGTGACTGGAGTTTCTTTCCATCAGTTTCCAGCAAATAATGACGCGTGAGAAATGGCTTAAAGTAATATCATGACAGAGTGATTTTCATAATACAGATAATAAATGGCAGCCACCAGCATGGTCCGTTGTCTGTAGCAGACATTTTAGCAATGAATGTTTTAGTGTTTCAACGAAAAACAAAAGACTTCTTCCAAATTCTCTTCCGACCATTTTCCCTGGATACCCATCATACATGCATGAAGATAAACAGGAAGTTCGCAAAACATCAAAGAAGAGAAAATACAATTGTGCGTTCCCCCAAAACGAGTAGAGGTAAAATAGGTCAGGACCCTAATTCAGAATACACAGACAGTGATAATTTGACTTGCCATTCTGTTTCCGTTCAGGTTGATATCGGAAATAATAAATCTCAGCATTCAAAGAAAGTTGTGGTAAAGAAGTATTCATTACATGTCTTGGATAGGAAGAATCAAATAATAGCCAAACTACGAGTAAAAAAATAAAGAACTTAGCCGAAAACTGAAGGAAAAGAAGAACACAAATATGGTACCATATTTGAAGTAAATTTCTCATGCTGACAAAATGTATTCTGCTTTGTTAATTGCCAAACAATCTGGCAATTCGAAAGCTAAGTATATTTTGGAGCAACTGCGGGCATTTGGTAAGGATAAACTGAGATATACAGAAGAGATCCTAAAAATATGTTCCCTCTGGCAAATGTCTTCACCTAAAGGTTACAATTTCGCAAGAAAAATGGACATCTTTCACTTACCACACAGAAGCACAATAAAAAAAAAACGTAGGAGATTCTTCTGGGCAGACTGGAAACACCGATGTAATAAAATAAATGCTGAAATAAAAAATTGAGGTTCTCAGTACAGACCAAGAAAAGTTGGTTCACTCATCATCGACGAAATGTCAATACAGCCAAAGCTCTTGTATGACAGACAGCTAGATCAGTTTCATGGACGAAATGAACTATACAATGATCAAATGGAAAGGAATGATGACCTGGCAAATATACATATCTGCTTCATTTTCAGAGGGCTTTCAGCTAAATTCCGAATACCTGTAACTTTTTTCCGGGTGGGTACACACTTGAGCAATTCACTCCGAACGAACGGAACAAGCGGAACCGGCCGAAATCAGCGAACAAGACAAGCACGTCAATGACATGGATTTGACGGTGGCGGCAGCTGCATTGTTTTTGCTGTGTAAATTAAGTGAGAATAGGAAAACGAGACGGAGGGAAATGTGGACGAGGCGGCTGTACTGTAGTCGACAAAATGCTATACTATTAAAGGGTTTGGACGAAGAACATTTTCGAATTTTCACACGAATGTCGTCTCAAGACTTTGTACTTCTAGTTAACCTTGTCGACCATACAATTAGGATGGACAGAAAGTTCCGCAATGCAATGCCAGTAAAAGATCGTTTGGCACTTACACTACGTTTTCTAGCAACAGGGGACTCATCAACAAGCTTGCAGTACCTGTTCAAGATATCCAAACAATGTATTAGTGGTATTGTTATGGAAACCTGTGTGGCACTAAACGAAGCAGTCAAACATTACATTAAGGTAAGCATAATTTATTCATGACTGTAATACATCTGCGCCACTAAGCAAACAAAGGATTAACATAGTATTTTAATTGTATTGGTTAAGGTAGGTACATTAACAATGTGACAGGCCTGACTATACTGTTTTACAAAATGTAAATTATGTTTGTAACCTCCAGGACCTTGCTATTGTAAACAGTTTGCTTCACTGCAACATGGCATCATTAGGAAATAGTAAATAATACCAAAAATATATCATATAGTTCACTGAGAGTTCTGCATTGTGTAATTCTGCAAATAAAACAAATTATGTATACACCTTAGTACTGTACTTAATGATTCCTTGTTACAACAGCACTAGCTGACTAATATTTAATTTCGATAAATCCACAAAGCTCCATTCTCTCCGCCTGCCCCGTTTTCTTGCATCTGAGGTTGTGGTTCATGGCCAGTGGGAGAAGCTGCTGCATATGTCAATGCATGTGCCGCAGAAGTTGATGAGTAGACAGCAGATGGTCAGGCGTATGCTGGTCTACTTGAAATGCGTTGTGTGGGGATAGTGTAGAATTGGGATATGTACCTTGTGGATTTGTTGTTGCATGATGTGCAATAACATAGTCCGAACTTTGAGACAAATGTGAGCTGGAAGGTAATGGAACACTGCATGATGGTACTATGTCGAAGTCACACATGTCTGCTCGAAAGAAGATGTCTTTGATTTTGTGTTGAACAATAGCCTTCGCCCTCTTTGTGCATTCCACTAGTCTGCTGGCCACATATTGGCCATACACATCACAGTCATTTGGTTTTCGTTGTCTGTTTGCAATGACAGATTTTAATACTTCAAAGGACTCGATAACGCGTGGGTCGCCTGCTGTTTGTGGTTGCAAGCACTTTAATTCCTTTGCTGATTTGTTTTTCGTGGTGTCCCTCGCAAATACATCGCGCTTCACACGTCTCCTTTTGAATGGTAAGCTCCTCACCGAGTATGTCTGCGTCTTCAATTACTGCTATATGTTGTTCGGTCTGGTTAGCTGCATTAACCTCTGGCTGTGATTGTATCTCGCGTTCTGGAGGAATTACATCATCCTGTGAATAGAACAAATTGCACAGTACGCACGTTTTATTTTTACAAACTATTTCAGTCATGTAAAGGAGTGAGAGGTTTGGGCAGCTCTGCAAAGCAACGTCGTGAGAGCCGATGAGGATGAACGAGGTGGATGTGAAGCAGCACGGGAATGAAACGACGGGGTGAACGGGATACCCATGAGAAAACCCGCATACTAGCGCCATCGTTCGGCACGTATCCCACACGCGAAATACCGGGATCGAGATGCCGGAAATATAACCCGGTTCGCCTTGTTGGGAGGCGAGCATCCTAATAGCTGCGCCAACCTTTATTCGACGAACAAGCACATATTAATTTAGAAAGTCATATATACAGCTTGAACTGAAATGAAAACCTTCAATATTCAAAGCAAGTGTAAGCGTTAAATACACAACAATATATATATATATATATATATATATATATATATATATATATATATATATATATATATATATATATATAACATCTTCTTCTGTGCCAACTTATCATGGTATCATTGGCACAGTAGTACCATTTTCTTACTAAAAACACTCAACTAATGTGTTGCTTACGTTGTGACGCAATGTGCGTATTTAAATTGTAGGCGTGCTGTGAATAAACGGTAGCTGTGTCAATGAAGAGCTAATGTCAGCTGAAGAGTAGGTCTTGGTGTGTGCGTGCAGGTGTGCATGTAATGGCCATTTGTATGTCGTATCTTGCTCAGCCATCTGGCAACTATGTCACTCAAAAGAAATTGCCGCATTTATGCTAGGAGCAGATAATTTGGTTTCGCAGCTACGCTGAAAACAAGATGGCTTGGGCGCATGGCCGTGAAGTGAAAAAGGGGGCAGGGGGTTTGGTGTTTTAAGTTCCAACCCCCCTTCCCACCGCCTAAGATATAAAGTTAATAATATAATTTCATTAACACTAATTTGTTACAAATAAGTGTAACCACGTAGCTTAACACAATAAGGCTCAATACAAACGCCAACTTTAAAGGTGTACAAGAAAGGTAATTGTGTAAGCATGGTAGACATATTTCCAAACTGCCATGTCCAACCCATCCTCCCTCCGCATTAATTGTCTGGATATGGTCATGTTTCGCCGCATATTCTTTCCCCAGTCCGCACATATCTAGCCATTTTCATTAAAACATGGATACAAGTGTTATGTTTGGTGGTAACCTCCTCCTTTAATATATTTTGTGTGCTTGTATTGGGGCCCTCAAGACACTGAATGAAGTTTCTTTCCCGTGCAGGTACCATCTACCCCCGAGGAGGGGCTACGCGTATTTGGTGTATATGAAGAAGTGTGGAATTTCCCTCATTGCTTGGGAGCTATGGACAGCAAACATATAGTAGTGTGTTTCCCATTTAACAGTGGCAGTGAATGTTACAACTATCAAGGGTATTTCAGTATCGTGTTCTTTGCAGTCGTAGACAGACGGTGATTACAACATGCTATTTGCAGATTGTAGTACTCAAGGTCGAATTTCTGACGTTGGGGTCTTTAAACACACTAAGTTTTGCAAAGAACTGATGGAAGGAACTTTATTTATACCAAACGATGCACCGTTAATGGAGGACACAGTGGAAATGCCATATGTGTTTCTTGCTGACGAAACGTTCCCGCTTCACACTCACATTATAAAGCTTTTTTCGGGAATTCCCGGCCAGGGGACAGTTAAAAGAACATTCAATTATCGGTCAAGTCGTGCCAAGCGAATAGTCGAGAATGTAATTGGTATTTCCAGTGCTAGATTCCGAGTACTACGAAAACCCATGCTTTTGCAGCCAAATAGAGCAATAACTATCGTAATGACAGTAGCATACTTGCACAACTTCCTCAGACAAAATCACACTTCTAGGAATCTGTACACGCAACCAGGAACTTTCGATCATGAAGATGATGATGGTGAATTTGTGCAAGGTACGTGGCGGGCCGAAAACAATTACGACATGCAGTCAGTTTTGCCAATAAAGGCCGTGCCGCGAAGGCTGGCACAAAAAGCGACAGATATCCGTAATAGGTTTGCTCACATTGTGTACTATAACTAGGGAAACCTGTTACAATAACTTTTTCTTAGTTGGTTACATATAATTATTTCTTTATGTTTGTTTATTTATAACCTTTATGCTTGTATATGTATTTTCTGACGTTCAACTGCAGATAGTTACTTACATCCATGTCCATAGAGTTGACAGTGTTTCTCTATTCGTCTTTGTCCAACAGGAAAGCCATTCTCTAGAATACAGACAATTCTGATGTGTAAACTTCACGTCCACCTGCCAATAGAAACAAGTCCATTAATGTGGTATGTTCCTCTTTTGCGTTTCGAGAGGTCATACAAATTGATATCTGCAAAGAATAGCATTGTGGAAATGCAATTATGAATTGCCCATTCTAGGGTGTATTATTATTGTAATTTTCATTTAGTCAATTAATTTGCCTACCTATCACTATTGTTGTATACATATGCATTTAGATTTAAATAACAAAATATAGGACAAAGTTGGTAAATATGCCTTGTTCTTTTTACTCTTGCGTGCGTGAATTTATAAAACTAGTCAACATTGTTGCATCCATATTATCATTTTCATTTAACATCATTTGTTGACTTACCTCTGCCACTCCCAACAATCTACTTTCCCTTCGCTTTCTCACGGCGGAAGCTAGCGAGCATACTGCCAATTTTCTTCTTAACTTATGCGGCAGAACATCCAAACTGTTTGGCTATATTAACCCACGCATAGTGTTTTGTGACTTTATTATAATAAAGCTCGTGTTGAGGGTTTCACACTACAGGATTCTCTTCGTAAATATCAATTGACCGCAAACATTCTTCGGCAGGCCACTCCACGATTCGCAGCGAACACTCCGCGCTAGTCCGAATACACGTACACACTGAGCGCAGGCGAACGTCTGACTTCTTTTAAGCATTCCCAAAAAAAAAAAAAAAAAAAAACCCGACAGTTCGATAGCGTTCGACTCGTTGGCGTGCGCTCGCGAACAGGTGTTCACTAGGCGAATCACACCGCGCACGAACGGAACGAACCGAGCGCGCACGAACGAATGCTCGAGTGTGTACCCACCATAAGAATCTGGATGGATGTAATTGAAGCCATTGGAAATATAGGATTTCGTGCTTTGAGAATTGTAACAGATAATTGCAAAGTGATTGTGGCAATGTATAAGAAGTTATGTGGGGGTCCTGTTAAAACCAGTAGTACAAAATCTTCTTGACGAAACAAGAACAATATGTCTTAGCTACGACCAAAGTAACATTGTCAAAAATGCTAGGGCCCAATTCCTGGAGAAAACATTTCGGCCTAAGGGTGCCCAGGTATCAGGGAAGCATGTACAGACTTTGTATAAGCTGAAAACGAGCTCAGTGTTGACTCCTGTCCGCAATTTGTCTCGAAAAATGGTTCATCCTTCCAATTAGGAGAAAATGAATGTAAAACGAGCAAAACTGCTTTTCTCTGAACCTGTAACAGCTGCCCTTGAAACATGTCGCACCATATCAAGTGAACACTTCCTTGACAAAGAAAGTCTTCAAGCAATTGTGTACTTCATGAAAGTAATGAGGAAATTGTTTGACATCCACAATGTTTGTAAGAGAACACAGGGATACAGATAAAGAAATCTTGATAAACCGCACTTCTTTTCAGTGAGTGATGAGCGTATACAGTGGCTTACGGAGGAGTTTTTGCCTTACATAATGGAAATTCAACAGTCTGGCCTAATCCGAAATGAAACTTTCAGTTCGGAGACATATTCCGCACTTGTAATTACGACACAGTCAACAGTTGACTGCATAACGTATTTGTTGTAAATAGGTTTCCATTATATTTTGACTCGAAATTTCTCCAGTGACGACATTGAATTATTTTTCAGTCATCTGAGGCAACTCGGAGGATTTGGTGATATGATGAATGCTCGATCATGTTTACATGCATTAGAGACAATAATACGGACTGGTGTCATCCGAGAATCGATACATGCTAATGTTGAGAGCGATTTGTGTACTTCATATTCAAAGTAAATACCCTCTGAATCAAATTCATTCCAACTAACTCATCACACACTGCCAAGTTCTATGTTGGAAATACTCAATCGTTTATTAAACCGTAAGTAGCCATAATTAAATAATACTAATAAATTAACAGTCTACACTAATATTTCTCTTGTTTACATGTTCATGTACTTTCTTTCCAGCTTGTCAAACAACTATTAAAACTGCATCAGTCGCCTTTGTTTGTGGCTATCTCGTAAGAGTTGCAGAAGAGAACACCAACTACAATTCTTGCCTGGACTACTGTTAGCAGTGCTGGCTACTGTTAGCAGTATTTCACCTTTGAATATGCTCACACGTAATCAAGACAGAGTTGGACTAAGATATGCACAGTCGTCGTTTGTTTCTTTGGTACTCGCCATCGTTGATTTTTGTGTAAGTGCTCTAAGATGTCTGCCAGTAAAAGGTGTAAAAGCTGCTGTACTTGAACATTGCAAAGCAAGATTTATTGAAAATCTGAAGTGCCCAAAGTGTGACAATGGAAAGTTGCGTATACTCTTGCTGGCATAACTATAAATCCTTTGTTAAGTAATGTAGCTACAAAAGCAACGGACAAATATTATCGCGCGAAATACTTAAATGTTAAACCTTTAAGCAGGAAGATATTTAAACTGCAGAAGTTAATTTTTACATTGGCGTTATTGCTCTGTTGCGACCGAAACATTTTCATACACAGCTTTTCAAAGGTATGTAAATTTTTAATATTATGTTGTTCACAACATGTTTTAAATGTCTAGCTTTATTATTTAATATTACTTATTTCTGTAAACTGTATATCTTATTTATTATTGTATATTATTGCTTCGAAAGTTGCATTTTTCTAAGTAGCCACCATTTACACGCATGTAAATCTACAATGTAAAAGACTGTTACCTAGCGGTCATTTCGGAACTACACATACACATCCATTTTGAGACGTGAATAATGAGTTGAGCGAGGGCCTTCTCTATAATCTCGTAGGCAACGGCTGTACAAATAAACAAGATTAATACAGGCCTACGGAAAGTCCTATAAAAGGAAATAAGAACTAGGAGTACAAGTGTGGTTTTAAACTCATAGAATCCTCTGATATTTACACTGAAGCTCAGCATACTTACACGTACTAAATTTTCTGGTTCGGCAGCACAGAAAACAGCTATGTTTTTTTTTTATTATTTTTTTTTATTCGCAGTTTGACGATGGCCTGTATGGAATGTTTCTGTCGGAGGTGTACAAACCTCTAGTCCTCCTCAGCAGGTCTTAGTCCCTGGGAGAAATGCCCGGTAAATATCTCTCATACTCCTTAAGAGTGGGATGGACACCCGCATTTTTTTGTGAAATATTTGATTGCGCGAATACACGTATCTCGGTGAATAAATATTATGCAAATACAACTTTTCGTCAGAGAAAATAAAATTAAAAAAACAGTTATTTTTGGCCCTATTTTTTTCCTTTTGTAATATTAAGTGTATTCTTGAAGAAATAAATTCTTAGAAATGGTAAATTATCGCATTTTTAAAGCTTGCCTATGCAGTTTCCTTAAGCGACAAGAGAAAAGTACAAAGATACGGGCGTAGTTTCATCTGTGGTCTTTCATCGCGTGTAATAAAACTCCACTGTTACAGATAATTCACACAGTACAGTGTCACGACAGAAACACTGCACGCGTTGCTCGTAGGAGCGATGAGGCACTAGACGTGTGTGTCAGTGTCGCCCGTATCGCTCCCTCGCTTCTTGACCTTGGACGCGGAGTTCCCACAGTGTGCGGGGGGGGGGGGGGGAGGAGGTCCATCCCACTCTTAACGAGAAGAAACTCTAGCGTTGCTCTGCTGTCTGGCTTTTTATATCTGTTCTCCTGTCCGCGCGCCGATATAATCCTATTATTTTTCCCCCTTACGCCACCTGCCGTGGAAAGTGTAAAACAGAAGGTTGTGGCGCGTGCTAAAATCGAGTTCCCGCCGAGTCGTAAACCTCGATTGCCAGTGGCGGGGGGAGGGAAGAGCCTATGGAAGAGGATTCGCAATGCGAGCAGAACATCCTTACTGCCCTCCTTTCCTCTGAGCACTTTGTTTACTGGCATCGTCTATATAGCGTGTCCCAAAATTCATTCGCCCACGCGGCCTTCGCCGCTGTGGATCCCGGATATAAAATGCAAATTAAAATCTTAGCAAATGCTGTTCACGGTAAATTGAACACCTTTGAAATCAACCTAAGGGACATCACAACAATATTTTATGTTAAGCCACCACCCTCCCCCCCCCCTTTACCACGAGCTTTAGGAGAATTTGGCGCCCATGCCCAGAATTTTGTTTTGAAATTATTCTCCTCCCTATTCACATATTTTGACACAAAATACTTATACTAGGATAATCATTACTATGAACTTAATGCACCTAATCATTGTTCTACTTTTTAAAATAACTATACGTAAAGTGTGAATTTTAATATACTCTGTTTTCCTGCGCCAAACCCTCGCGAAGTCTTGGGCACCACGCAGTGTGACGGAAGAGGGGGAAGAAAATACCACCTTACCCCCCCCCCCCTCCTTTTCCAACGCCCATGTAAATCGTGACTGTATAGTACTCGCTGGCAGACAGTCTGGCAGTATAATTGGCTGCGAATTAATAAGATATTTTTTTAGACCTGACTTATTGAGAGTGTAACACGTAAATTTATGGCTACTGAAGCATAAGAAGTTTGTTTCATAGGGTATTCGTAAGAGCCCGAATTCACTTATTATTAACTTTCCTAAAAATTCCTCGATTTCCACTTGGATGACGCAAGTGTAAAGTGAGGCGGCCTGTGGCAGTGTAAAGCTGGAGACACAATACCACGCCGAACCCGAAACGACAACCCCGACACGACGATATATGAGTAGTAGGCGATGAAAAGCAAGGTCACTGTGAATGACGTCGGCCCGATAAAATTGTAGCCGCGACCGCCCGACAAAAGTAGGTTCTATTTCTACTTCCCGTCGTGTCGGGCTCGTCGAAGCGCGCAAAGAATGTAAATACAACATTATTAAACACCATTTCGTGCGTATTTATCTACTGTAGTAAATAATAAACTGAGTTGCCGCCAAAACAACGTTCTGATTTGTTTTAGATAGGGCCCTACATCTTTTCTCTTGTGTATATTAAAATATCGTCAAATACAAAATAATCATTCACGTTATCGTGAGTTTTAAAAAGTAAATAAGGGGTATTGTGAGTAAAACTTGCCGTTTTATAATTTTAAAGTAGTCAAGTAACACACTTGTCGGGCAGATTTTAAACGGGGTATTGTGAACACTGAATAAACTATAATGTGAAATTTCGTCGAGCTCTGACGTCGTGTCGGTTTGTCTTGTCGTGTTCGTCGGGCTATTGTGACGCCAGCTTTAATCTTGCATGCAGTGAAGGATATGAACTGAGACGGAACGTAGATACTCAGCAGGGCTTTTAAAAATGCTCAATTATCCGCGAATGACCCATAAAGATTGCACCCTACGAAATATAATCTGTAAGATGGGGAAAATATGTGTATAGAATAGAAGGCTTGTTAAACATCTGTTACAGTTATAGCTCTCATCTGTGTTTTGGTCGGAGCTGAGACTATTCAAGAATCGTTTTATTACGTGAGCGTGCCAGGTTCACATCTAGCTAAACCGTTTTAAGTTTTGGGTTTTCAAATTATTCGTCAGGTACACAAATTTCAAAATGTTTGTTGATAAATTATCTTAACAGTCTGATCGATAATACCACATTAGACGCCGGCTATGTTATGCGAAAGCGTAAAGGGATACATTATATTTGACCACTGCTGGAACCCCTGCTTACCATATAGGCCTACTTTCTGTCAACTATACAAAATTTAGATTGCCAGTGACTACATTACAATAATCATTCGCCAACCGAGTCAAATTGTAAAATCCTTAGGAAAATAAATGTGTAATTATATATCACTGTGATTTCTGTAAAATTACGGAAAATTAGTGTAAAAAACGATCCAGAAATCTTCGTAAAATTATGGTTACCTTGTTTATTCTCCCAATGACGGACTTTCTGTCAATTTCAAAAAGAAATTTATCTCCGTAAATGTGTAATTTCTTTTTGTGCAATTGCCACTTATAAAGAGACATTACGAAAATTAAAAATCAGATTCTCCTATACGGGTGTTTAAAAGCGAAAGGAAAAGTAATTTGAAATGGTAAAATTACTTTTCTTTTGCAACAAGGTTTAACACAGCTAAAACTCACGGATGACAGTAATAAATATAAATATGTTATTATCTAGTAATGTTTCAGTGTCTGAAGTGTTGTCAACTGCTGCAGGTGGCGTGCGCTTACGTTCGATATTTGAAAGAGTAGGTTTAAAAGTCGTGGATATTTTAACTGCCACAGGAACGATAGTTTTCTGGTATAGGATGTTAACAGCAAAACGAGCACTTTTGAAAGCCCTGCTTAAGATCTACTTGAATACACGTTGTGTATTCCACTACCTTATATAAAATTAACTTTGCCATGGACCTCATCAGTTTATTAATGAGTCGGTAAAATGAAACTGTGAAATTATTACCAAAGGAAATACCTCACAAATCTGCTCATTTTTACATGCATAAAAAAACAGAAAGTGAAAAAAATAATTTTAAGTTATCACAAATAGTCACCTAACACTTTTTATTCAACGTTAATATATGCAACTACTTTCCATCTATCGTTACCAACTTTACTGCGCGAATGTCCCTTCGTGCATCCATTAAAATATATGCATGCAGTGGCAGTGACTTTTTTCTAAGGTTCATTTCTAAAGTGCTCACTTTATCGTGAACAGCCTTTATCAGGGGCGAAGAAGGCCTCGTGTGAAATCGGCAAAGTTCGTACTCGAAACCCAAATCTTTTGGAAATACGTACGGGTCCGTATTTTGTACGTACGGAGTTTGGTTCCATTTTATCTCATTACGGAGTGCTTTTCCTTGCAGCGAATCTATATTCCCATAAAAAAAAAATTGCATTGGACGGAAATTTTTGGCAATTTACGAATTCCTACTTAAGACAGTAGAAGAGACAATTTTATTTTCTATATTTTGCGGATATCCGATTGTTTCGTGACATGATATCAATAACTTCATAAAATCGCCAGATCCTCGATAGATAAGTTTCGTCGTGTTTTTAACGAAAATGTGATAATTAAAACTTGAAATCTCAATTCGTAAAACTTTCCTGAAAAAAAGAACAACATTAACACAATGTCGATCTCTACCTTAAGCGTTTGAATCCCGAGGAGATGCATGTCGCAATTTCTTGAAATCCGACGCTTGGTTCACATTCTAGAAGGATTTAACTTTAAACTATTTTGACTTAATTTTTTTTCAAGTTAAAATTGAAATACATGCGAAGCGCATAACAAATTTTGGACAAGTATTCCTTATGACTTTCAAATAACACGAACTATTATTTTGATTTGTTTTCTAACGTAGTGATTTCTCATAAAATAAAATTCATATTAATAGTTAAATTATTTTAATAAAATTTTTCCTTACTTGCACGTAACATTCGTTACTTGCACGTGTATAGGCTGTTCACGGTAAAATGAGCACTATTTAAGGCCCTGTTAAACTTTTCCATTCAGCCAATTTTTACCTTTTTGCCACTTTTTAATATATACATTGCTATGTGACTAAGGAACACAGTGTATACATTTAAACTATCCTCAAATGTTAACGTGTGAGGCTGAAATAAGATATATTTATTAGTGGTTAATTGCTGTTGGGAGGGCTATAAAAATTGCTCACTTTACCGTGAATAGACTATACGCATATTATAGCAAACAAATATCCCGTGAATACGACATTTTGCCAAAAAAAAAAAAAAAAAAAAAATTGAAAAAGTGGGGTGGGGCTGTGTTGGGGACACAGCCGTTACACAGTGGTGTAATTGCATTTTAAATGTACACTATAGATTCGGAGCTGTAATGCCAAACTGTATCCCCCGATTATGTTATCATCGGATTTTCTGGATTGCTTCCCACTATGGTTGCAAATTAAAAGACGCATTCACGTCAAAACCCGCATTATAAGCCCGTGGAGTTTTGTTTTTCAAATACAGAGTTTGTTCTAAGAGAAAAATCGCAAAAATTGGTTAGCAGTCTAATTTTTAGAGCTTTCCTGCGTAGTTTATTTAATAGGTAGAAGAAAAATAACACCGTACAATCGTAGATTAATCCACGAGCCTTCATCGCGTGCAATAAAATCCCACTGTTAGATTTATACAGGAAGCACTGCACGCTGAAACAGCGCCTTGCACGTAGGAGCGACGGACCGCTGGTCGCGCGTGTTGTCGCCCCTATCGCTGAGACTCGACAGAGAAAATAAAAAATCTCTGGGCTCTGTACTCTTAAGGTTCTCGCCTACTTAGAGTATTTGACGTAAATACACCTTTAAATTTGTGTAAGGCAATCCAGAAAATCCGATGATAACACCTTTCGATAGCCAAAGGATCAAAGAATATGTCACGTTGAGTGAGGACTGCGAATCATCGCGAGTGACTGGGGAAAAAAAGGAGGCGTGGGGCCGCAATTTTGAGTTCGTTTCGGCGCGTCTCATAACTTCCGCGCAATATAACTTTTGACTAGGAGAACATACGAAGCTCGTTTAACTTACAATCGACAACTCTCGTCAAGATAAATCGATAGCGTGTATAAAAACATTCGTGTGGCGTGGTTATGGTGAAATTGTGTGAGTTTAAGGTAAAAAATTAAGAAAACTTAACTCAATGTCGGCCTATACGCGTCAAAAAGCCAAGTCGAAATACAGAAATTGTATACGGTTGGAAAGAGTATCTCAAAAGCAATGCAGCGATACCTATAAAACCCTATATTATAGAGTGAAGCGGTGCCGGGAACGTAAAATAAACATCAAGACGTCCGAGCGCGTCAACGTAGACGTGTTCGCTGCCAACCCAATTTTTTATAGTCCACTCGTGATTACTTCCGATTTCACTGCAGCTTTTATAAAGTTCTGTTCGGGACATTCCTCCGCCTCATGCTAGAAAGTTACACCAAAGAGACGACTCACCGTATTCGTGCGCACTCATTTTAAGGCACTTCACCCATGCAGAATTTCTTCGTTTTCGTGTAATAAAATCCGTTTGAGAGGTATTATTGGAAATGCTTAGTTATAGAAAATTAACAATTGACTAATTCTTTAATAATTTTGTATCTAATTTTCGCTGTGTGTTATTTCCTGCTTGCAAAAAAAAAAAAAGGAACTTATTAATAAAATATAAAATGTTCCTGACTTTTTACAAGCAGATAACACACAATCAAATTCACACACAAAAATATTAAATTACTTGTAAAATGTAAATTTTCTATAATATTACAGTGTCAGTAATGACTACGAATCCGATATTATGACGCGAACACGAAGCAAATCTGCAAAAGGTGTGAAGATCAGCCTTAAAAACATTTCGCATGGGAATTATTTCTTTCTGGGCATTACCAACACACTTATATTCTCTCTGGTTTTATTCATATTAATTATAAATGAAAAATTGTGGTTTATCCTAATAATATTATACATGCTATAGTGTGTATGTTTGTTTGTTACTCAATCAAGTCGTAACGGCTCGAAGAATTTGGTTGAAATTTGGTATAGGTGTGGATTATATTCTGGATTAGCACATAGCGCACTTTTCATCCCGGACAAACGAGCAGTTTCTTAGGGAATGAATAAAATATGCCTCAAACCAATTGAGTAGGCGCTGGTTGGTGGTCTGTTTTTTTATATTTAGGTCACGGGTGGAGCAGCGGGTAGCAGCTAGTAGATAATATATAAGTAAACGTTCTATTTAACGTAAAATAATATACTTTTAAGAATTATAACCAGATTTGCATGCTTTTTTTGTCTCGGGTGTTTTTTAATATCCCTGAACATTGGTATTGGTTTAGCTGGCGACAAGCTTCCGAGCGAACACCGCTCGATAAAGGATCTTCCAATTTTCTCGTATCCAGTAACTTGTATATAAATTTCCTGTCGAACATACAAGATAACACTGCATACTTTAAATATCCGGGACACACAAAAAAAGCTAAACGAAAATTCTAAGGATTCCACTTTTCTGAAGCGATATACGACCTCTTACATGTAAACGCTGTTCACGATAAAGTGAGTACTTTTGAAAGAACATTAGAAAAACGTCACTGCCCCTGCATAAATATGTTTTAATGGGCGCACTGAGTGACATTCGCCCAGTAACGTTGGTAATGATGGATGGAAAGTAGTTCCATATATTAGCGTCGAATAAAGAGTGTTAGGTAACCATTTGTGACTACTTAAAATTATTTCTTTCGCTTTCTGTTTTTTAATGCTTCGTGTGAAAATGAGGAGATTTGTAGAGTATTAAATTTCTTAATAATTTCACAGTTTCATTTGACTAACGCTTGAAAAAAGTGATAATGTACATGACAATGTTAATTTTACATAAGGCGAAAGCTTACACAACATGTATACAAGTAGATCTTAAACAGGGCTTTCAAAACTGCTCATTTGACAGCGAACAGCCTATAAAATTCTGTGTAACAAATTGTTGTTATTTGAATTGTTACATTTGTGGATGAGAAATAAATGACAATTTGCAGAAACTCACAAAAAAATTCTACGAAAAGTTTTCGCACTACATAAATTCCCGAAATATGAGATCAAGAACAGAGTGTGAGCAACTTAATTTATTTTCTATGGTGCTAGATTTGTTGATAAAATAGTTTGAATTCATTGACAAGGTAGTTGATCCAGTCTATAGTTTTAGATTTTAAATTACCATATCCTTGCAAAAAATTTGGGATAGATCCCAAAAACAATTGTCTTAAAATTAAAATTATATATATATATTACCTACAACACTACGTTATTGAAATTCACATAATATGAATAAAAAATTTATTTTGACAAAATTTTTAAGTTAAAAATTATGGAGTGTTTAGTGTTATCATTATAAAGTTTTGCATGATAAAGTGGTGTAAATTTGAAACTATTTTTAATGCAAACTATACAATATATAAAAGCATTTGATATAAAACTATTAAAAAGATTTTACATGTATACCGGAGTTGTCGTTTCTGTACGTTATTATTTTTAAAAAATTTCTATAAATGTTTATAAGAAAACTATGCATTGTATCAACTGATGCTATAGACCTATGTGATGGTTCTGTTAATTAAAATATGTACTCAACTAAACAAACCACATATTCATATACTAAGTTGTTCAAATTCAATTCTTCGTGTTGTACTTTCGTCGCTCACGTACGAGACCTATTCGTAGTCTATAATAACAAGCAAATGTCTATCGTAATCCACACAGCTGAATTTTATTATTTTTTTGTATGCATTTGGAACCGAATCTCTCATTTTTTTAAAATAGTTTTGGGACTCTTACATGAACAGTGCCGACAATACACAAAGAGTTCTTCGCCTCTTCATCTGCAACTATAGGTAAGTTCACTGCCCAAATCAGGACTCTGGTGTACTTGCCACTTCTTTCGAAACGTTAAAATGAATATTGTCAACATAAACCGATTTAAACCGGACTGTCTCATTTGCAGTCAAACTGAACAAGGAAACAGTGAACTGTATAATGATGAGCGAACAATTAAGCTACTTTACTGAGCGGAAGTATTCATGCGTTTGCACTACTGACTCGTCATCGGGAGGTCCAGGATTCGATCCTGGTCAACTGCTCTAAATACGACTTGATCCAAGTGGTGCCGGTGTTGTTTCTACGTAACACCCTCTGGCCCAGTACCCAAGCATCTACCCGTTGAACTGCGACTCTGATCACCCTCGTTCTATACAAGGAAGTAAATAATCTTATTTGACACAACGAGATTGCTCATGGGATCGTTATTCGTAAAGGTACACACTCTAAATTCGAATCAGTGGGAAACCACTGATTCGCAGTGAAATTCAACTACTCGAATCAGTGAAAATGGCTCCACTTAGAATAAGTGGAAAACTGCGAAAAAATTTCTCTGATTGAATTAGTGATGTGGAATTATTTCACTATTTGAATAAGTGACGGCCAACTATAGTGGCGAATGAAATATTGTTGTTATTGAATGAAGCCAAATAATTACGTGAAATAAACATATTTAGATAGTTTACTATTTATATTGCGCGATTTACCACAATTCAAAAAAGTAAAGAATTTCCTGTTGTAACTGAGATTGAACTCGTACACCCTTCCACTTTAAGGCGTCACCTTACCAGCTGCGCTACCACGCTACGAGGACTTGTTCAAAGGAAAATTTATGAGTTATAGTTAATCGCGAAATCGTGAAGATTTAAATAGTATACTCTAACCTTTCGTTTTTGGTTTGATTGGTACCGTTGTGATTGATGCAGCTAACAGTTTATATGATTGCACTCTCTTCATCACATTATATGCAGTTTAAACGTTCAAACAGAGAGCTGTGACAATCACATGAAAACGAAATGAAAGACTTAAAAAGGGGATGGCAGGCTGGGGTGTTCATGTTACCGCATAAGATGGCGTTCTGAAAGACGAAACACATTTTAGAAAGTATTTTGTATTGGTTTTATAAGTTTATTCGTTGTTATTTCACTTGAATACACTTTGTTTAACGCCCATTTTTAAACGTTGTTTGACGGCCATTTTTACACGCTGTTTAGGCCGTGTCCCAATTCGCCGAGCGAGTACTCTCTCGCTCTCTCTTGACGTCACAGAAAGTCCTACCTACTGTCCCAAATCCGCGGAGAGATCGCGAGAGGTAGAGTGAAAGACGATGTACACTCGGTGCTCACTCTCGCACCCTCTCTGCCAGCCATGTTGTTTTCAGGTCTAACCTCAAATATCCAGATATATTATGTTGTTTCTAAAGCAATGCTAGAAATATTTTTTCGACTTAACTTAATCATTGCGATTGTGAAATGTGTAATAACAACAATATTCCGTTTGATATGGACCATAACAAATTATGATGTTACTATGTTCACATTTCATTTAGGTTAACTGTGTGCTTATTATTAAATACTATGATTATCACATTAAAATTATGTCTTTAATCATGCAAAATGTAACAAATTAAAATAAGTTACTATTTAATAAAATACTGCATATCTATTCCAGGAAAGTGAAAGGCCAGCAATATTTAATATTTCACTATTTATTACCTTTTCTGTCAGAAAAATAATGCCGAAGGCTTACAGAGAGCACAAGTCCCAATTCGCTAGAGTGAGCCAAAGTGTGCCAGAGTGAGAGTGGCGAGTGAGAATGAGCACACTTTCTACTTGAGACATGGCTTTAACTGATCCATCAGTCAAAAATAAACCACTGAGTAAACAGTGAAAAAATGACTGATGAATCAGTTGAAAATGTCAATGAATCAATAAGTGAAGGAAATCTGGGATTCTTCCATCGATTCATCGGTTAAATTCACTGAAGTGACTGTTGACTCAGTCAGATACGTTTGAATTATTGAAACAGTGAAATTTTCACTGGTTCAGATTTAGAGTGCATTGAAAGGCTAAGTGTCTCGCCGACAGCGGGGTCGTTTGAGAAGGAATCAACTGCTCGGAGAATCAGGAACACGCAAAGAGCCGGCAAAGAACTTACTTGAGGAACCATCCGGTATTCGCGTGCAGTGTTTTCGGAAAACCACGGAAATATGGAATAGTGATGGGCGGATCGGTAATGGCAATCACGTCTTTACGAATGCTAGAAGGGCTGTTTGCCTTCACGCTATAAAAAAATGTGTCAGGGCATCTACTAAAAAACAATGGAAAGTTTTAATCTGTAGACAGTGAGGGCATATGATGATGATGATGATGATGCGCAAGAGCAACATTATACCACTTGTACTTTCTCCATAAGCATTTACAACGATGTAACTTCACGAACAATTTCTTAGAATGCATTGCTTCGCCTCATCCTCTACCATACACACAAAATATATTTCGTAAGTCACTGCTCCCGTATTACATCCACTAGTGAAATAACGATTTTTCGAATATATTATCGATATTTTATTGGAGATTTTCTTGCACATATTCTATTTACTAGTTCGTGGACATAATTAAATCCTACATTAGGGTTGAGGATATCGAAATCCTAAGTTAGCCTAGAAGCTCAATGCGGTTTGTAACTGAATGATAAATGGATCCTTTATCAGCTGAAGAAAAATCGCGTTCATAGGGGTTAAAGGCAGTGCAGTTTAATTTGAAGTATGTGTGCTTTTGACTGACTAGTTATTTGATAGGGGTGATTAGAACAAAAGTTTAAATGCAAAAGTCCCATGAATAACGCAGCTTATGACTCTAAAACTTCCTATTTGAAATTGGTTTGGACTAGGGTAATCAGAAGAATTTAATTTTGTTGATTGTCTTAAGAGTTGTAAAGGATATTGCTAGGTAATAATTCTTATCTCAAATAAATACAAGAATTCGATGTAAACTGTGTTCGCCTATATAATCTGGTAGATTTATTTATATGTGTAAATTAATTATAATTTCCCCCCACAGCAAGTCACTGGTAGAGAACATCGTAGTTTTGTAAACAAAATGAACAAATATGAAACAGTCGTTGTACCAAACGATAAACGAAGTCCTACAGATTCTGTACCATTGTCCCATACAAACCAAGTCAATATTTCAAGAATTTAATTACCATTATAAATGATATAATCTGAAACTAAAGTTTGAGAGAAAGAAATTGAGAATTGAAAACTATTGGTTGGAAAGTCACACTTGAATCTTGGTTACATGTTACAGAGCACTGGAGAATTTATTACGTATATTACAAATTTTGTGTTGATGATGCTAGAAGTGATTTATTTTCAGTAAACCCCAAAGAAAACAAAGCAAATTTCCACTCATTTCATTGAACCCTCACAAACCACTTAAATGTTCGAAGTCCAGTGGAGTTCATAGTAATTTCCTTTGAATAAAATAAAGCTCTCCCACTCCTTCCAGTGATGTCGCAGAGACGACGCGAGTTAAATTCGTATGGCGCCAGAGCGCAGAGAATTCGGGTCGAGTGCCCGGGAAATCGGCCCGCCAAGCCGGCCGTAACCAATTCAAATAGCAGCGAAAGGAAGGTTAAGGTGTTTTGTCGCCGTAAACCTGAAATGAAAATGCGTTGCGCTAGCTCACGAGCCCCCTGTCCAACCGCACTTTCTCTGCGAGAATGGGCAATTACTACGGCTGCAATACTGCCGTTACGAAGAGACTCTGAGAAAACAGGCGTATCGAGCGCAGCCCCACTCACATTGCGACGCAGAATCTTCGTCGTGCAGGGCTTGTCACGTGGCGCAGAACTGTTCAGACCTGTTCTACAGAGACGAATTCCCGCTGTTATGAACTGTGATCAGGCCTTAGCTGGATGGCCTGTCTGATCACATCTTCTGTCATTAATCCATTGGAAACGAGCCGTGTTTGCCGGAATACCTTGTGAAAGGCAAAACCAGACCCCCCCTCCCTGCCCCGGGCGAAAACTTACACAACGCGTCTGATATAGGACAGCGTAATGCTATGAGTAGCGTCTTTTGTCATCGGGACATCGGATCAAGAGGATGCTGGACATGGGTATGTCCGGCCGTCGCTTAACCGCCATCTGAATCAACTTACGGCGACATGGACAAGATGGGGACTCTCCGATTAGGTTTCAATAGGAAAAATTCGTGATGGTGTCCCCTAGTATAGTTAGCTAACATCATGTTATTTCTTTTAAAGTTCCCCCAAGATATGTTTGTAGTTAAACAGTTATTGCATAGTTTTAGATATTCAATAAACCTTCATGTTATAATGCTGTGCTGTATATAACTCTGAGTTATAATTTGTTGCGCCCATATAGTCTCGTTTTAAGAATGCTTAACTAATAAAAAAATTCATAGCAACACATCAGCAATCAGTGTAGACGCAATTGTCATGACGAACGCACGTTCTGAATCAAACTCTGATGTAGAAATTGACAATTTATGACTTATTTATGACATTTGCATTAGGAGAAAGACATTTTGACGCAGTGAATTAATGGGAAATTTAACAGCTAATGGAACGTTTGCCCTAACATGTAGATAGTCAGATGCTAGATTCATAAACTACGGTCCTCTTACTAGAGATAGAAGACATGACAATAGTTGAATGAGATTGCTGAAATAAAGTGTATTCAGTTAAGATTAGAAAACGGGATGATAGATAAAGCTCTTGATAAGATCTGGAACGAATTTGCTTCAAAACGTGAAAAAATATTGGAGTAGTGTGACAAGTGGCAAGAAGAGCAACATTCTGATGGCCCATGAGAGAGTATTCGTGTAAAGGCTCTGATTGGAGAGGACAGATTTTTAGCGAGAAAACGTGTAATATAGCGAGTCGATACACTAAGGAAAGTGAATGGCCCGAAGAGAGAAGAGGGGAGAAAGTTCCAAGCACTCTCTCACCAGAGTATAAAGGCTGTTCCCGATATAGTGAGCACTTTCGAAATCAACCTTAGAAAAAAACCACTGCTCCTTTCTGTGTACATTTTAACGGGCGCGCTAAGTGACATGCGCTCAGTAAAGTTGGTAATAATGGAGAGAAAGTAGTTCCACATCTTAATATAGAATAAAAAGTGTTAGGAAATCATTTGTAATAACTTAAATTATTTCTATCTCTTGTTTTTTTTATACATAGATGTGTAAAAATAACCACATTTGTAACATATTTACTTTTAAAATAATTCCACAGATTCACCTGACCTAGCCATGAATAAAGTGATGATCCCCATGGCATCGTTAATTTTACATAAACCGGAAGAATACACGATATGCATACAAGTAGATCTTAAGCAGGGCTTTCAAAAGTGCTCATTTTACCGTGAACAGTTTATAGTTGCGGTGCGGGAGGACGAAGGCTGTGACAGCCTTCGGGCCGTAAAAAAACTGTCCATTTATTAGAGACCATTTTGAAGAAGTGCATAGCATGATTGAAGTAGGCATTAGCCTTAGTCTCACCACGATGCCCACAAAGAAAACTGCCACCCTTTAAACAGCAGACTGCGCGCAGGAAACTTCGTACAGAACCTACGGCACGCAGAGCAAAGCATGCGCGTATGCGTCTGTGCTGCATCTCCACTGCGACTCGCAACCCAGAATTACTATTTACATTTTTCCCGCCTGCTCTACGCTGCTCGGCGTCGAACCACACAACCGCGTCCTAATGTGCGCCCGGTCGCGAGGAAATCTTCTGCTTAAGAACCCCTCGGCCGCGAGGAGCCGCTACAAATACCACCATCGATGTGTGATAGAATGAACGACCTTCGACACAGGATGGTTGTTGTGACTGCCTTAGAAATAATCCCCACGGAAACATCCTAATTCTATCTTGTAAAGAGTATAGAAACAAAGTAACAGAATCTTAAAATTCGTAACAGGACCAGATTCGGCGGTCATTGTTAAAGCCGGTCATATTTCGATTAACATCTTGGTTTCAATAGTTGACACTCAGAAAGTGTTACCTGGGCGAGAGTCAGCTACGCAAGTCGAATAGCTTGAACATAGAGTAATAAAATATCATACTGCGGACTACTTGAAAACAGATTTATTGTAATGCAAAGTAGCTTCTAAAACGTAGTTGTGAAATAACACCATTTATTTACAGTAATTAGAGTGGGATTTTATGAAAATGAAAATTAAGCTGACGTTTAGATAATTTGTTGTAAAAATGCATTATAAAATGTAGCAAGTTATTGCTGACTTTTCTAAAAACAACAGCATGGATTAGATTAAAAAGTGAAATGTGTTAAAGAGCTACATATCTTACATAATTATTTTGTAATATTACAAATGTAATTTCGTTCGATGTTTACTAAATTTTCATGGCAACAGGTGACATGTCATTACAGTGACATTTCAATGAACATGACAGAGACGTACTAAATTGACAAAGTAAAGTAACAGGTTAGAGGAGGAAAATATGTTATAAAATAACTTCGTATTTACTTCAGTGGCTTACAAGCTTTGTTTCCTTGTAGGTATGTATGGAGATGCACAGATTCGATATTATTTCCATACTGTAGTAAAGCGAAAACCTAATTAATAATTATGTCGAACACATAAAGCTATTAATTTCGATAAAATTATATTCTATACGTCATTCCTCATCTGGCACGTCAATGCCATTATCAAGCCTACATTACTTTATGAAAAATGCAATGATTTCATGGGTGTTGAAACCTTCTTAAAACCTACGGCTCAGAAAAGGAAATTCTTTTGAGATAATGGAACTCGTGAAAAATTTCCTTAAGTAGTAGTAAACGGTAAAGTTTTTGAAGCGACCTGTTGAATCTCGGCAAGAGTATGTCTTCATTCCACATGTTTATTACATTTCGACGGTGATTTTTAAAATTATACAATGTTAGGCGTTAGTGTCAGCAATCTTTATTCACAAAATGAAAATAATTTAGAATTCGTATGAACTGATTAAATGTGTAAACAAAGTGGTTAGATTATTAAACATCAACTCCTAAAGACTATTACATCTTTCTCCTCCCAGCAGGAGCATATATTAAGAACTCGCCGGCTTTACAGCAAAGTTCGTATGTATTCTGTAATTGTAAGCAATTAGTAGTAGAACTGCGCTGAAAGTTTCACAGTAATCACAAGCGGCGTAAGGCATGCGATAGCCATTAGTTAGAGTAAACTGCCGGAACCCATTCCAGACAACGTAGTGTAGAGGAAGGTTTTACTACCCATTCCATTCCTAAAGATAAATTTACTCTTGAAACTTATCAACTGCATCAGACATAGCAGGACCTAACTTTCTCAAAGTAATCTACAAGTCATCTTATTTGACTAGGCTTAGTTCATAAATGTCAAAACCTTCTACGTTCTTTGGGCGTCCGTTTTAATGACAGGGTCCGGATGGCAATTGTCTTCGGAATACAATTAGTTGTATTTATCACCTACAGAGCTAACTGCGTTGTAGTGCGTTTAAAACCCACGCTAAAAAAAATGAACTACCCAATTTTGTTTCGCAATCTGCTTTTATTTGAAAAGAAAACACATTTCAAACCAGTCCGGTATGAAACTTTCGACACATCGCGAACATTATATTTCAGTCTATAGTAGCAAAAAAAACATCCTTTTTATGTGTCTACAGCATACCTATAAAAAATTCTACGTTAATATTTATAAAGTATGTAAATCTCGTGATAAAAAGAGCTTTACTACAGAAAGTACACCGATTTAATAATATTTTTGTAGCTTACGAGCGTTCAAGACGCTGAAGTTATTTTCTAAGATTTCAGGCTATTATATCTTTTTCGTTGTGAAATGAAATTATGGTATGAAAAAAATTTATGGTAATGGAGGAAAATCACGTGGAAAAAATTCACGAAACAAGTTATTTGAATTGTAAATGTATCTCTCTTCTCTTACAAAGCTAAACATAGGACGAAACTAAAAGGGCCTACGTAAGGCAGCAGCTCCAAATAATTTTCTCGTTATTAGAATGTCATGAATTAAATTTTTCATACTTATAGTGAGGTACACCCGTATTTCAGTATTAAATTTCGAGATAAAATGTAAGTCAAAATAGCTAGAATATAAACCCATATCGCAGATGAGCCAAGTGTCCGATTTCAAAGAAACTGCACATAGCAAGACTTTCATGGAACTTTAACAAAAACATGAGTTAAAACCAGTATTTTCATCTAAATAACTTGTATGAAATGGTTCCAGTCCAAATTTTAAGTTAAAATTTCTCTATTTAAGCTAAAATAACACAATGAGTTATTTTTAAAATTATTTACTATTTTTATATCACGAGATAGTAAAATTTCCTCACAATACAAAAAAAAAAAAAACTTTTGTTTTTAAATATTCTTAAGATCTCTTAAAGGCTGTTCACGGTAAAATGACTACTATTGGAAGCCCTGCTTACGATCTTCTTGTACACGCGTTATGTATTCTTCCGCTTCATGTAAAATTAACATTGCCATCACTTTATTCATATTTCGGTAGAGTAAAAATTGAAATTATTAGGAAAATAAATATTTTACAAACTGTCCACTTTTATACTTCGATGCATTGAAAGTAAAAAAGAAAGTCAAAGAAGTAGTTAAGTTATCACAAATGGTTACATAATACTTTTCATTTGACGTTAAAATATGGAACTACGTTCCATCCATTGTTACTAACTTTACTGGGCGAATGTCACTCGGTGCGCCCATAAAAATATATACAGGCAGTAGCAGTGACTTTTTTCTAAGGTTCATAACAAAAGTGCTATCGTGAACAGCCTTTAGTTACACGGAGTACGACGAAAATCCTGCCCGGCATCTCAGTAACATGCGTTTAGATGCGACGGCACACTTCATCCGAGCGGCAGTTTCACCTTTATCGCTTCCTACCTTTCGTGCTTCAAACGCTAAGCATAGCTGCAATTGGGCGGGCACATTAAAATTTATTATAAAAAAATTAACGGAAGTGAACTGCCTGGAATTAATCCCGTTGCTAATTAATTAACAGCGTACAGCCTGAGCGCTATATAACCACGGAAGAGGATGCGTCTGAAGATCGTAGAGAAAAAATTCTAAGATTTATTATTATAATAATGTATTTTTCTGATTAATCTAACACTGCCCATGGTTGACTTCACATGCGCACATATTCATGAAAAGGTGGAAGAAGGGGTTGTAAATTATCAAATGTATGTACTGTAACGATGCAGTTAAATTTTACGCCCCGGAAAGTAAACAAATAATTTCTTACCGTATTTTCTCCAATAATGAGTTAAAACATCCCCAACTTCTGTGCGTATTGCGAGTAAAGTTTGTTTCCTGTCCGTTGCTTCTAGCAGCGGACAGGATAATATAACCGCGTTTCACGGTTCTAAGAATGTTTTTGATGGGTAAGTCTGCGAGCATCATCTAATCGGTTGGCGATCAGTATTATTCCTAATCAAAAAATCGCGGTTGCTTAAAAGGAGGAGGCACTGTAGTAATATAACAAACCCGCACAGCCTCTTCACGTTATACAAAACAAAATAGCCGCCACGAACTGCATCCGAACAATTAGTTTCTTGCTTCCACGATCGCGGATATATTTTACAGGAAGCAGCTAGTTCTGTACTCAGCAGGCAGGCTCATTAGCCAATGCCGTCAATATTTTCTCCTTTGATTTAACTGGTTTCATGATGTTGGCTTTGACTCTGCTCATGTTACTGTAATTGAGCTTTAGGAGAATCATTCCTGGTTCTTAAAAAAAAAAAAAACGCTCAAAAAATTTTACGCGTAGGGTACACATCAAAGTTCTACTTGGTACAGGCTGTTCACGATGAAGTGATCACTTTTTAAATCAACCTTAGAAAAGTGTCACTGCCCCTGCCTTCGTATATTTAAACGGGCACACTGGCTGATATGCGCCTAGTAAAGTTGGTAAGTATGGATGGAAAATAGTTCCGTATCTTAGCGTCAAATAAAAAGTGTTAGGTAACGAGTTGTGACGATTTAAAAATTATTTCTTTCCCTTTTTGTTTATTTTTAATCCATCGGAAGTGTAAAAATGAGATTATTAGTAAAATATTTACTTTTATAATAATTTCACAGTTTCACTTGACCGACGCATTAATAAAGTGGTGAGGTCCTCGTCAATGTTAATTTTACTAAAAGTCGGAAGAATAAACAATTTACGTACAAGTGGATCTCAAAGCAGGATTTTCTAAAGTGCTCATTTTGCCGTGAACGGCCTTTAAGTCTTTATCGTTCATAGTTAATTGGAAATCTTTCAAAACAGTCTTTCGTAACTTCGAGCAGAGGAAAACATTTGTACAGTAAAGATGGCAGTGAACAGTGGAGAGTCGTTGGGTGTTTTGTGTTTACGTGCGTTATGAATAAATCAGTGGCCACTGTAAGTAACATTATATTCACATCAAATGAATAAGTGCTGTATTAGTAATTAATAATGTTCGCAACAACATCGCAACGTCACTGGAATTTGATTCAATGGCATGATTAATTTTTTTCCGCTTGTCTATATATTGATACGCAATAAAGAAAAGAAAGAAATAAAGTAGGTATCTCAGTAATTTTTAAAAAATTAGGCGTGAACTGTGAGCAGCTGTTGTTACAGAGTTTTTACAAAAATTTCGAGTGACTGAAAATGCAAAAATTTGGCAGTAAGGAACGTATCAAAACACATTTTAACAAAGGAACTATAATATATGAAGGTCGGATTGCTTGTATTGATTACACAAATAGTTAGTGGTATAAAATTAATTAATCCTTATCAAGTGTTATAACACCCCAAGGTTAAATAATATGATTCAAAACTGATTTTAAGTTATATGTCAGTGTTACGTATTTTAAGGTCTGTGCCATTATTGTTTGATATAATTTTTCCCGGAAACTGATATGTTTTTCCGTTTAAATTAAGCGTATGATTACAATCCAAAGGACTATGATGGAGTCAGAATAAGTAAAAACATTTGTAACGCAATAGCATCTCTCTAACGGAAATGAATGCGGTAATAAAATTAAAATACATTATTATAGGTACCGCTTGAGTACAATTATTATTTTAAGTATGAACTTTTCCTTTCAAAAATAGTTCCTTTTCCTGTGACTTCTTATATAAAATTCCTCAGGAAAAGTTTTGTGTTTTCTTTAAAATGATGCGTATATAAGGAAGTTCTAATAGCATGTTTAGTATAGCAGATATTCAAAGGATTTTATGTATGGTATTATCCCAGAAAAATACTTCGTTAAAGCTACTAACTGTATAAAAAATCTTGGGGAAAAAATAACAGTATTAAAAATATCTAGAGGTTACTTTTGTAGAAGATGTTACATATTTCTGGGAATTAAGTGTGTTGTTATCTTTTTTGATTTCAGAGCCACATCGAATCGGAATTACAGTGTGATGCTGAGAGCTCATAATCAGTGCTGAGTTTCTTGGCGACAGATGCTACACGACTTTAGTGGGCGTTGGGAACACAGTTGGTGGTGCGTGTGGTGCTGATTGTTGTGTATGTCGTGCTGATTGTGGGGCACGTGGTGCTGATTGTGGTGCGTCTAGTGGAGATTGTGGTGCATGTGGTGCTGATTGTGGTGCTTCATAAATATACTAAAACACAAAAAAAATATTAAAATTAAATATTAAAGTAATGGGATCATTACTTAAATATGAATGTTAATTTTAAATAGCTTCTGTCCATGAACTGATCTACCGTTAAAATATTAGGAAAATATCATTAATTAGAAATATGCTTTACATAATATTATTTAACGAACATGGCGAACATGTTTGAGAAATTAGCATTTAGTAAGTTTCACTACAGAAAAATTAATAATAATTTACAAAATATGTAATTACATGGTATACAAATTCAGGTCACGTGAACACACAGTTACCTTAATCTGCCCGTTCGAATACGACCTCAGTCCTGGGTAAGACATAAATGTCCAAATCTGTCCGCTCATCAGTCTAGGAAAATTATGCTCTATACGGCTAATGATAAAATCAAATTTTCTTAAATTCACTGAAGTGACTGTTGAATCACTCAGATACGTTTGACTGATTGAAACAGTGAAATCCTCACTGATAAGGGTTTAGAATGTGTGATTGCTCCCAAGACTGTTACGTTAGTAGCGGCACACGTGTGTATCTGTGAAGCGAGGGACGGCTGTGGTCCTCTAGATTCTGGCATGGTGGCCATTCATTCCCAAATAAAAGCACGATTCGTCACTAATGACAATACATCTTCATATTCCCTAGTATTCCACGTTACTGTCTGGCTACGCTACTTGCAAATGAATGCAACGATTTTCATCTCTTAATACGGCAAAACACTAAGGGTGCCTTTTTTTTTTTTATGAGATGTACTTCAAAACCTTTCAGCTCAGATCCACTTTCGTGACCGGGTGATTTTTACTGTTATAGGCTATTCACGGTAAGATGAACACTTTTGAAAACCTTGCTTAAGATCTACTTGTATGTACATTGTGTATTCTTCCGCCGTATGTACGATTAACATTTTCTGGGGCTCATCACTTTATTGATGCTTCGGTTAAGTGAAACCGTGAAATTATTGGAAAAGATATTTAACAAATCTTCTCATTTTTATACTTCGATGCATTCAAAAACACAAAAAGCGAAAGAAATAATTTAATTTATCAGAAATGGTTACCTAACACTTTAACTCAACGTTAAGATACGGGACTACTTCCCAGCCATCGTTACCAGCTTTACTGGGCGCATGTTACTCAGTGAGCACGTTAAAACAAATGCAGGTAGGAGCAGTAATTTTTTTCTAAGGTTGATTTCCAAAGTGCTCACTGTATCGTGAACAGCCTTTACGCGGCTTAGCTCTGTCTACCTACGAGCCACGGGCTGTAAGTACTCGAGAAACTTGTTCTGATTGGACTAGTCGTCTTCTCAGTTATGCACGCGGCCAATAACCATAGTCAAGGTGTAGGTGATCACATAGAATATTGAAGTCTAGTCTGTGCTGACCACTTTTAGTGGAAAACACATGGCCTCACAGAACATCTAAATATCGTCTGGACCGCCTGTGATTTCTCCTGTTAGAGATGCGGTACTCCAGCGAATCTTCCACTTATCGCTGGACCGAGGACAAAGAAGCCACTGGCTCTTGTTGTGCGTGTCCAAAGATAACAGTCCTTTTTGATCATCTGTCGGGGTCTTTTTGAACCGTCCGCCATGAATAGGTACCTTTATGAGTTCATTGGGCTCAAAACAATCCGACTCGTAAGTCCGGATGTCGCAAATTACGGGCAATACGGCGCACCTATCTTCCCTGCTTCTCGTAGTAGAATGATCTAAAAACCGAATTAAATAATTCAGAACCGTGACTGCATGCAATCGTGTTGCTCGAGTCTTTAATGTGGCGTATTTATGGCCATGGAAAGGTCATGAAGGGCACAAAATTCCGTAAATTAAAATAAAAAACGGAATTTGAACTAATTAATATATTATGGTGGGGTTTCCTTTACTGGTTCTACATTTTAATTAACAAAACCGTCACGCACAACAGTAATTACTATAATGTATTGTTTTCCAATTGAAAATTGTTGACTGCTTTTTTTTCTAATAAAAGTGTAGAGAAATCACTAAATTATCATGCATGGAAAAATAATAGTTTTAAATTTCATAAAATTTAATTACGCAAAGGTTAAACCTTATTTTATTTTATAAGTTATAGCTAGAAAATTATGCTGTAAAAGTATTTTTTATTTCAGATAAATACATTTGAATATCTTAATATGGTTGTACATTATTTGGTTAATCGGAAGAAAATTATTTTGAAATATATTTTGTGATTTACATATCTAATTTTTGGCAAAAACATTAGCGATTTTTAAATCTAAAACTATAGTCTGTATAAACTACTGTTGTTCATAGTGGTTACCAGAATCCAAATTTCTTGTCAATAAATCTAAACTTATCGAAATATATTACGCAGGCCTATTCATGCTTCGGTAATTCGCGCGCGACAAGAATTTTCTATATCGCTTAAAGTTTGTGTGTGGTATAACGGGTTGTCCGTCATGAGAAGTCAAATGTGAGATTCCCGCGTTATAGTTGACAAGCGGAACGTTGACTGAGCTCCCAGGAGAGGCAGCATCCCCCTATGGGAGCTGAAGTGGTTTCCAGTGCTATTTCGACAAGTTCTATTTGCGTTTTCTGGCTTTCGCCCGTCCTATGTATTCCACTTCCGCACTGGCGTTGACACGTGAAGGGAACATGTTGCATGGCAGATGTACAGTGGCCAGTTTGGGAGTCCCAGTTTTCAGCAGCTGTTCTGCCAACACAACTGTCAAAATCAGAGGTCTTTTACTAATAGCGTGAATGTTACAAAGAAAAAATTTTCATACAACATTTCTCATGCTTTGTGAAGATTCCTTCCAGGTTATTTGATCGTGTTCAAGGGGGTAACGTTCTATTGTCTGCTAGAAAATTATGGTCTATGTGCAAACAGTATAAGCTATGTTAACGCTATAGGCGAAGGGGGATGAGAGAAAACACTGTCCGATTTTACTCCATTATACATAAATTCAAGTGCAACTGAAGACCAGTAATAGTCGAGTAGAATAAATACCGATAGTGATAACATCCATTTCATACGCCTCACTCAGAAGAGAAATAAAACGAATTGGGAGGTTTGAGTTAGCCTACTAAGACGATGTAGGAATCAACAATGCAGTTATTACTAATGCAAATCTTGTTACTTTTACCACGTTTCCAATCAAGCTATATGTTAAAATTAAGTTGTAAATTGCTATACCAGTTGATTGTAAAGTTTCAATATATTTTGCAGAAACAATAAAGCTACTGTATTCGAATCAATACAATGAATGAGAAATCAAGCACATTGCAAGACAATAAAAATAATAATAAAAGAAGAAACATATTTATGAGAAAACGGCTTGTTTTGTGTTGCTGTTAAGGTACAAATGGTGTGATAGATGCTATTGACTGAAGAAAGACTAATGCCCGGTTGCACCAACATCTTCCCCGATCCGAGATCGAATGATCCTAGTTCCGAATCAGGATCCAGTTTGATCTTGGTTCCAATGTGAAAGTGTTTGCACCAACGAAATTTCATGTTTCTGGACATCCGATTTGCCGATCTTGGTTCCAAAATGAGAGAATGAGATTAAGTATGACACAAATTTTGCTATTGGTTCGTAATATATGACGTCACGGAAGTAGGCGTATTTTTCATTATAGATAGAAATAGATGTGCGATGTTTTATCTGTTTTAAGTGAATTATTGTTGTACGAATTTTTCTGAATAATATTCAAGTGCGTATAATGTAATTTTAATTTCCCAAGGAAAAAATCGAACGTGGTTCTATCTGTTGCGTATTTTCAAACTAGGCTACATTTGTCGATGATGGCTGGTGATCTTGGATCGAGATTTTGAACCGCCAATTACGGCGGTTCGAGATGAACTTCATCTCGATCTCCAGTCCAACTATGAACTCGAATGGTTCAACAGTTTTCTGTGTCGATCTTAGCTCAGATCTCGGATCGAGCTTCGAACCACGATGGTGCAACCGGGGATAGGCCTAAGTGTAGTTTGTGTGTGCATTTTCGGGGATTATCATTTCAGGATGTTCAGGCTTGCTTCACACAGAAGTTCCACAAAACCGCTCCTACCAGGGCCAACATTAGACTACTGGTTTCAAAATTGAAAACAACAGGTAGTGTTCGGGATGTTGAATATTCTGGTAGGTCCAAAGTATCAGCCGTCTCGGCTGATATTATATGTAGAGGCTGCAAACACACGAAGTCCAAAGGCATAGACGAGGAGGCTAAGCCAAGATCTGGGTGTACCACAACCAACATCGTGGATGATTTTCCATTAAATCTTAGAATGATTAGTCATACCACCTCCAGAGTCTATACGTTGGAAAGGGAGGGCTGCGCTGGCCGCAAAGATTTGCGTGATGACCTGAAGTGGGCAGGGAAAGAGGATAAGTAGCTGGCACATGTGTTTTTCTTACCAATAAAGCACCCTTCCACACTATGGTATTTTCAACGGAGTGAATAGTAGGTACAGGCACATGAACAACAAAATGAGATCCTAGAGTGGGGACGAGGCACCCCAGAAGTCGATGTGTGGTTGGGGATTGGGGATGGAGTCCCCCTCATATCGCACAGATTGCTCGCGCGTTCCTGGATATCACATTTCCACTTAGATGGACTGATGAAGGGGTCATAACGCATTCGGGCTCCACATTCTCCGGATCTTACAACCATCTACTTTTATGTGTGGAGATACATAAAGTAGCAGGTGCATCGGGTCAAGATCTACTCTGTTGCCCATATGAAGGAACGTATGCGGCAGGAAGTACAATCTAAATTCGAATCAGTGGAAACAACTGATTCTCAGTGAAATTCAACTACTCGAATCACTGAAAATGACTCCACTCACAATCAGTAGAAAACCAATTAAATAAACTTATTTAAAGTATTTTGTTATTTATATAGTGTAATTTACTGTAATAAAAAAAAGTAAAAATTTTTCCGCAGGTGGCCGGGATCGAACACACAAACCCTCTTCTCTTCGCTTGTAGACTGGTCACCTTACTGTCTCTTTTTTTTCTCCCCCTTAATTTGACGTTGTTGTGACAGTTGAATTTGATGGAACTAATGTGATACTGTCTTGCTGATAAATTCCTAGTATGAAGTTTCAAATTCTATGCCCTTTCTTTTCGTTTTTAGTTTGATTGGTAATGTTAGGATAGTTAAAACGAATAATAAGTGCCCTCTCTTCACCACACTTTATGCCGTTTAAACCTTCGAACATATTCCTATAATTACATTGAAACGAATTGAAAGACGTAACAACGGAATGAAAGACTGAATATTCATGTTACCTCATAAAATGGTGTTTTGAAAAATGAGACGTATTTTAGAAAGTGTTTTCTATTAGTTTTGTTAGTTTATGCGTTATTTCACTCAATACACGTTGTTTGACGGCCATTTTTACGCTCTGTTTAACTGACCCATCAGTCAGAAATAAACCAATGAAAAACAGCGAGAAAATGACTGATCAATCAGTGGAAAATTTCACTAAATCAATAAGTGAAAGAAATCTGTTATTTTTTCACCGGTACATCAGTTAAATTCACTGAAGTCACTGCTGAATCGGTCAGGTAGGCTAAGTTTTGACTGGCTGAAACAGTGAAATGCTCACCGATTTCGATTTAGAGTGTTCTCAAAATCACACCTGCAATGCTAGAAAAGGAGTTTCGTGAAGCGGTGCGCTGGGAGAAGTGTGTGGAAATGCACGGGCATCACGTGGAACTACGCTGAGAGAGAACTGTCTTGGTTATAATATAATACGTGTTTTTCTTAAAAAATGTATCGACATTTTATAATATCGCTGTATATCACACCTTCCCAAGCGTCCACTGTGTAATGACTTACGTAAGGTAAACGTAGGATGTTACTAGTTATCGTTCAGCACACAACGTAGTAATAAAACCTTACCTTTTCCTCTAAAACTGGAAGTCGTTTACCGGAAATCTAACACCAAAACATAATGCAAATTTTTAGCGCATTTGAGTCTTTTCGTCGATGAGTTTCAAATAAAAAAGTGAACGCATTACGAAAAGGACACTAACTAGTTAACAGGAATATGTTACCCATTCGTCTCACATGTGTTAGTAGGTACGTCGTGATACACGTATTCGCCCTTCGACGGTCTGATGTGTATAACATCACGAAACCGTTAAACCTCTATCGATTTCATGAAAAATCGATTACAAGGTATCGAGACACAAACTTATTATACTTCTCCGCTTTCTTAACTTAAAATGATCACATTTTCTTTCACTACTCTTTGTCTTATAAATCGGCGGAAGTACCCAAATGTCCAGAGTGAATAAAACGGATTTATCCTCAAAAGTGTACCTAAGTAGGCTACTACTCGCAACAAACTAGCTATGCAATAAACGATAATGTTTTGGAAAATCCACTTTTTCAACATATTCGAAGAAGATAGCTACCTAATTTAGATTATTCTGTAACCTTTATCATAGTCATTAGCATTCTTTCGGTGTGTGGTTCATTATGTTAACGAACATTCGCCGTTAATCTGTATTTTTGTCAAAAACAATTTTACGTCGGTGGTCGCTGGAGTTATTAATATAACTTGTATCCTTACAATTTTGTAAATTTTTCTCCAACAATATTCACGTAAGGTAAAACATAAAACTAATATTTAATTTGGTAATAGCAGCGGCTGTGTTCTGAGCTCCATTATAACAACGAATAAAAATTTAACTTTGACTAAACAATGTGTAGAATTGAAAAGATTTGGAATTATTTCTCTAAACACTTAATTGTAATTATCTAATGCAGACCAAGTATACACAGTTGTGTATATTTAGCAGGTGTAAGTAATTTTTGGTGTGTACTAACACACTGCGAAGCTCAATGTTTAATGATTTTACCTGTGGGTTAATGATTCGCGAAACGTCTAACTGGTAGAAGTCATATTTAGTTCGTTTAGCTGAAGTCGAACATGTAGCCTACAGCCCATTGGTTGTGACAACGAAACAACAGCTACGTAGACTTAAGTACAGTATGCGTCATAAATGTTTTTGTTTGCAACACCCGAAACCGTACATTAAAGTGGGTCTGGAATGATTAAGTCAATTACTTCTAGTGGCCACATTTAAACTTAACAGAAAAAAAAATTAAGCCAACGCCAATGCAGCATTGTATAGAAGGTAACCAGACTGTTGAACAATACATTAAGTTTTCTTAGTTTTTTTTTTAAGGACGCAGCAACTTGTGGTTAAAACAATGTCAGTCGCGTACCGTAGGGTAACGTAAGTTCTGAAATTCCTGGACCTCAGAGATACATATCTGTAAGCGTCGGGTTTCAATGCCACAGTCATCGGTTTGTATTATTTCCTCGACATCCTATCGAATTGCCACTGAGCGCAATGCTGGCAGCGGGATACTGGGAGTGACGTCAGCATCCATCTACCCTTCGCTCCCAATACGGAACTGCGGATAACAACCCACGCGTACTATGTTTCCGCCCTTCCTTACCGACAGCAGGCAACAAACTTCGGCTATTAACAATTACTATACTGATAATATTATATTGAGCAAATTGAATAATAACCTTTAAATTGCAAATAAGTGTATAGCATTAGGAAATAGTTTAGAAATACACCATTAAATTTGAAATTTTAAACCATAATATGAATATAAGACAACAATAAAGAGGTGCATTACCTGTAATTAAATTTGAAATTTTCTTGCCGTTATACGCAGCCACTCTAATAATGAAACGAAGACGTTTTTCAACTAATAAAAATATATTGTAATTTTATATTTCGCATTAATTTTATGGTGAAAATAATTGGCTTATCAAGATTATATCAATCCCAATAAAATAAGTTAGACCAGACGCGGTTATCGGAAATGATCAACTTTATAAAACTTTTGTGATCTAATATTTTCCTCAGATGGCTAATCAGAAGCTGAGAAGGCTGTTTACAAACACAACCTGCATAAACATACATATAAATCACACACATATTCATTCTGGATTTGAACTTGGAAGCTCGTATTGGAGTCGAGTGAAGAGAATTGGGCGGATCTTGACATAGAGGTCTTGAGAGCCGATAAGGGTGAAGTGTGGTGAGTATGGAGCAGCGCCGGAATGCAGAGGCGGGGGAAACAGGAGATCCCCGGGAAAACCCGCCGACCAGCGGCATCGTCCGGCACGAATCCCACGTGAGAAAATATGGGAGCAACCCCGCCGGGAGTCCAACCCTTTCGCCAAGGTAGGAGGCGAGTAGTCTAACCACTACACACAGCGGCCCCGAGCTAGTAGTAAAAATGATCTTGTCTACAAAGGTCACATTATATAAGTTATTTTTTGCCAACAAAATCGCTCATATAGGCTCTCTCGGTAAAATGAGCACTTTTGAACGCCTTGCGTAAGATCTATTTCTATGCACGTGTGTGTTCTTCTGCCTAATGTAAACTTAACACTCACATGGGCCTCGTCACTTTAGTCATGCCTCAGTCAAGTGAAACTGTAAAATTGCTAGAAAAGCAAACGTTTCATAAATCTGCTAATTTTTACACACTTAAGCGTTAAAAAAAAGCAGAAAACAAAAGATATAATTTAAATTATTACAAATGATTACCTAACACTTTTTATTCGACGTTAACATAAGTAACTAATTTCTATCAATCGTTACCAACTTTACCGGGCGCATGTCACTCAGTGCGCCCGTTAAAATATATGCAGCATGGGCAGTGACATTTAATCCAAGGTTGATTTCAAAAGTGCTCATTTTATAGCGAACAGCCTTTACCATTAGTTAGCTAAGCGGGGTTAGTCAAAAAATAACATAACTGCGACACACATCAGTTTAACGGTGGCAAAAGGGGAACAAAAAGCGCTACAAGATCTTGAGTTTTCTTAGAAAAATCATTTCGTTATTTCTTACTCCAGAAGTCCCGGGGAAAAAAGAGAGTATTTGATTGCTTGACCATATATACACTTGTGATTATTACTCAGTTTTTTTTTTATATTTTGTGTTTTACTGGCTTTTGAACGTTAATATTTTCCACAATTTTCATTACTATAAACAAATTGAATACTTACTAATTAACGATGTTTTATACTATACTTACATTTCTTAGAAACATTGCTAAATATGTATTCTCATTTCATAACAAAAATTGGGCCACTGGTCCCTTTAAGTGGTCAAATTAAAAAGAAAGCTGTATATCCTAACTTCACCACTAAATAAAATATGATCTTTACGTATAGTTAAACTGTATTCGAATTACGCCATATACCAGACAGGTAATATTTACGTCATTGAATGAATTTGTTACAATGTTTGGAAATGTGTAGTCATGAAAAAAAACCACAACTATTATGAATTTGCAAATTAAAGCCATGCATTAAGATTCTATTGTTTAGCAGAATATGGAAATTTATCCTACTACAGGTAAGTAGTAGGGAAATTATGAGTTGTGCGCAAGGGATTGGGGAGTAGGAGCGCATGAGCCGAGGAGCCGTGATCTTGTTACATTACTAACCACCATCTTGGGTGTATTTGACCTTGACCTTGTCATTTGACCTTGCCATTGACCCGAGGACATTTACCTAAAAACACACTAAACATCCCTTAAGAAATTCTAAAAAACTCTCAAAAAATTCTAAAGAATTCTAAAAAAATATCCGAAGAAATTGTTACTAAAATTACTAAAAATTATTAACAAATTATTTTTTAATTATTGAAAAGATTCTCAGAAATATCCCATTTTTTCCCTAGAAATGCTGACAGGGATTAGTGACCCGGGGTCAGACAGGATACAGGTATCAGTTACCTAGAGGTTAGAAGAGCAGTACCTAGTACCTTTGACCTTGACCTTTGGCCTTGAAAATGCAAAAATCCGAAAAAATCGAAAATTTTCACGAAAAATTTAAAAATTATTAAAAAATTTATTGTAAAAATTAAAGTTGAAATGGTTTTAAAAATTTAAAAACTTGTAAATAAATGTATTTCCATAAAAATTTATTTTTAAAAGTTCTCAATTAAAAAGTCTTTAACCCCGGTGGCCATGTTTCCCTTCTACCCTCAGAATTTGCCCTTTTTCCTAAAAAAAAAAGTAATTTAAAAATTCATAAAAAAATTAATTAAAAAACTTGCATTTCCTGATGTCACCCCCCCCCCCCCCCCCCCCACACCAACAATTACTCACCTCTGTTCGAATCCAGCAGACAACTAACTCCCTCGCACCCACTCCTCCCTACCTATACTCATTCCGCCATCTTTATTTTTACTTTCGCCATTTGTTCACATGCTACAGGAGGCCGCCATATTTGTTTCACGTTATTTCTTTATACATTACTGAAGGTCACCATCTTGGTAGGCGACCACCATTTTTATAGGCATCTCCCATCTACTATAATGGAAGCCAATGACCATGACCTTGACCCCATGACCTTGACTGACCTTGAAAACAAAAAAAAATGGAAAAAATACATAAAAGTCAGCAAGCATAATACAATAAAGACTACCACCGCCATATTAGATGCAGACCACGTCAACCTTGATCTCATGATCTTGAATGACCTTTAAAACGAAAACTTGAAAAAGAATACGTTAAAGTCAGGAAGAATGACCTTAAATGACCTTGAAAATAAAAAACTTTAGACAAATACATAAAGGGCAACAAGCATATGACATTACAGATTACCACCACCATATTAGATACATACTACATCAACCTTGACCCCATTACCTTGCATGACCTTGAAAATAAAAAACTCGAGAAAAAATACATCAAAGTCCGCAAGCATAATACATTACAGACTCCTAACCTCCCTCATTTTACTCAGACTACCTTAACCTTGACCCATGACCTCGAAAATAAATACTCGAGAAAAAAATTAATGCAAAGATACAGAAGCTAGCCCAGACAATGTATCTTTAAACAGCCGTTGTCACACTAAGCCTCACAGCAACACAACCAATTGTATTGCACAGTTAATTCTTTGTGCAGACACCGACCAACCAATCAACAAGTTACCACATGATTGCAGGTATTGAGACGTCAGACACTAAGAGGTAGGTAGGCTGGCTTTAGCTGACAATTCCATGATCACATTAATATGCAGTTATATCTTCATCAGTTTCCTCCAAACTTCTACACTCACATATAAATCATGACCACACTTAAAGTAGAAAACTGACTCCTGTTTTCAGACCGCCTCTTACAAGACTGACCCCATTGACCCATGGACCCCACCGATCCTATTGCCCCATTGACCCCATTGGCCCAATTGACCCCATGATCACATTGAACCCATGGCGCCATTAACCCATTTACCCCATTGACTCCACGACCTCATTGATTTTTTGACCTCATTGAGCCATTGTCACATGGTGACTAATGGTATTTTACCCCATTGACTGCATTCACCCATTGACCCCAATTCGCGCAATTGACCCCATTGACCCATTGATCCCAATTCACCCAATTGACCCCAGGAACCCATGACAACATTGACCCATTGACTCATTGACCCCATTGAACCATAATGACCCAAGACACCAATGATCCATTGATCCCATTAATCCATAGTGACCCACGACCTATTGACACATAATGACTAATGACGCATTGACCCATTGGCCCCATTGTTTCCATTGACCCATTATGACCCATGGCCCATTGACCCATAATGACAAATTTGCTGATCAAAACGACCCAGGCCCATTGGTGAGTACGTAACACGGATTTTGTACTGAACATTGCAGCACCACGACATCCCACCACCATGCTTCTCGATTGGCCACTGACTGGTTGTCGCCAGTGTTGATTCTGCGATCGAGTTTTCACCTATGTTTAAAAAAATGTATATCGTTATGAGAGGGTGGTCCGTACGCAGAGTCCTTTTCATGCGACGACCA
The DNA here is from genome assembly GCA_029891345.1 of Dryococelus australis. NCBI lineage: Eukaryota > Metazoa > Arthropoda > Insecta > Phasmatodea > Phasmatidae > Dryococelus > Dryococelus australis. The sequence continues at coordinate 284,673,781 of CM056993.1, forward strand.
GTCGAGAAGCATGGTGGTGTGCTGTCATGGTGCTGCATTGTTCAGTACAAAGTCCATGTTACGCATCGACCAATGGGCCTGTGTCATTTGGCTCCACAAATGGGTCATTTTGCTTCGCAAATGGGCCATTATGGGTCATTTAGGGGTCATTAGTGGTCAACACCACAATCAGAGGTATTTTGGATCATTGGGTTATGGGTCATTATGGGTCACTAGGTCATTTGTCATTATGTGTCAATGGGTCATGTGACATTATGGGTCAATATGGTAAATGGGGTCAGTAGGTCAATGGAGTCAATGGGGTCATGGGGTCAATGGGGCCAATTATGTAAATGGGGTCAATTATGTCAATTTGGTCAATTATGTCAGTGGGGTCAATGGGATCATGGGGTTAATGGGTTAATGTGGTTAGTGGGGTTTTTGGGGTCAATGGGCTCAGTCTTGTAAGGGGTGGTCCGACAACAAGAGTCAGTCGTCTACTTTAAGTGTGACCATGATTTATAGGTGAGCGAAGATGTCTGGAGGAAACTGATGAAGTTATATATGCATGTTAATGTGATCAAGGAACTAGCATCTAAAGCCTGCCTGCCTATCTCTCTGTGTGTGATGTCTCAATGCCTGCATGTGATTGGTCAGCTGCAATCATGTGGTAATTCGGTGATTGATTGGTCGGTATCTGCACAAAATATTAATGTTGCAATACGATTGGTTCAAAGTCAATATAACATTAAAGGGTTTGCATATGAGTATATTATAAGCAGTAGGGCGGTAGGCTGTGAGTCTTAGTGTGACAATGGATGTTGTAAAGATACATCGTCTCGGCTAGCTTCTGTATCTTTGTATACATTTTTTTTCCCAGTTTTTATTTTGAGGGTCATGGGGTCAAGGTCAAGGTAGTCTGCGTATAATATGGTGGTAGTAATCTTTAATGCATTATGCTTTTGGACTTTTATGTATTTTTATCGAGTATGTTTTAAGGTCATGGGGTCAAGGTTGAGTAGTCTGTATCTAATATGGTTGTGATAGTCTGTAATGTCATATGCTTGATGACTATTATGTATTTTTCTCGAATTTTTATTTTCAAGGTCATTCTAGATCATGGGGTCAAGATCGAGTTAGTATGCATCTAATATCGTGGTAATAGTCTGTAATGTATTATGCTTGTTGTCTTTTATGCATTTTTTTAAGTTTTATGTTTTCAAGGTCTTTTAAGGATATTGGGTCAAGGTCGAGATAATCTGCATCTAATATGGCGGTGGTAGCCTGTAATGTATTATGCTTGCTGACTTCTACGTGTTTTTTCTCAAGTTTTTGCTTTCAATGCCATTCAAGGTCATAGGATCAAGGTCGGGGTAATGTGCATCTAATATGGCGGTGGTAGTCTTTAATGTATTAGTCTTGCTGACTTTAATGTATTTTCCCAGTTTTCGTTTTCAAGGTCATTCAAGGTCATGGGGTCAACGTCACGATCATTGGCTTCCAATATCGCGGATGGGAGATGCCTGCCAAGATGGCAGTCGCGTACCAAGATGGCGGTATCCAGTAATGTATAAATAAACAACGAATGAGAAAACAAATGGCGAACATAAAAATCAAGATAGAGGAATGAGTATAGGTGAGGGGAGTGGTTGCGAGGGTGTGGGTCGTCTACTGGATTCTAACATAGGTGAGTAATTAGGTGGGGGGGGGGGAGACCTCAGGAAAAGCAAGTTTTGAAATTAAATTTTTTTTATCAATCTTTAAGGGAATTTTTTTAGGGGAAAATAGAAATTACAAGAGGAAAAAGTTAAAAATGGCCGCCGGTGTTAAAGACTTTTTAATTAATTTTTTATAAAAATAAATTTTTTAACGAGTTCTTTTAAGTTTTAAGACAATTTTTATATTAAAATTTTGAATAATAATTTTTTATTAATTTTTAAATCTATTTATTTACTTTTGGTGAATTTTTTGATTTTTGAATTTCTGAATTTTCCAGGTCAAAGGTCAAATGTTAAGGTCAAAGGTGCTGGTCTTCTCATCCCTAGGTCACTGATCCCTGTCTCCTGTCTGACCCCGGGTCACTGATCCCAGTCAGCATTTCTGGAAAAAATGGGTCATTTCTGAGGATCGTTTTAACAATTTTTATATATTTTAAAAATAATTTTTAATAAAAATTTTTCAGAAGTTTTTGAATTTTTTGGGAATTTTTGAGGAGTTTTTGTAATTTTTAAAGAATTTTTAGTGTTTTTGGAGACCAAAGGCCCTCGGGGTTAAGATCAATGACATCCAAGATGGAGGCCGGTGACGTAACAAGATGGCGGCACCTCGGCTCCTGCGCTCCGACTCCTTAATCCCATGCGCCCAACTCATAATTTCCCTACTACTACAATAACTGTTCTTTTTGTTGTTAAGTTGTAGCCTCCAAACGTATGTTGGACAATTTTTAGAGCTATAAGTCATAAATTTAACATTCACATGTGTAAAATTTTAATCTACTAAAAGTATTTAAACGCGACATAAATGACTCAGATAAGTGTTTAACACAAAAATTATATCGCTAGGTTTTCATTACTGTCGCTGTTTTATAATAATGTACGCCTTCAGCTACAATTCCAGAAAACACGAGAAAATTGAAAGAGCGAAGTGTCCTCGAATGCAATTTATATGCGAAATGTATTAATTAAATTTCCTACGAAGTAATGCCGTGAGTTTATTAGTAAAGACGTGCCACGGCACAGTTAAATTGCTCTGTGAAAGAGGTACCTCAACCGACGATGAATTGATATGAATCTACACAGGGTTTTAAGTACATAGAAAAAGGAGAAACATACATGGTTAGTGAAGTGAAGGAAACTAGATCAGATGTTCCTAATGGTATACATCGTACGATAAAATCATTTTTCGCGAAATACGTACTTGTTAGAAGTAAACGTTGAATGGAAAATTGTGAAGGATCTAAACCAGTAAGTAATTATTCTTACATAAAAAGAATGTCAGCATTATAATGGCTAAACATGATCTTGAAATAATGTTGAAATTATGGAAAAGTGGAAATTGAGATAGCGTATGTGTTTTTGAAGACGAAGAATGATGGTGGTGCTACTATTAATTTTCTTGCTTGGAGTTACATATAAGAAAAATTTCCAAAAGCGAGGAATCAAACCCTTGTGCTCTGGTTCCACAGGATCTAGCATCTTAACACGCCGTGGATTAAAGACGTCATACATGTACAAGTTCATTATGAGTGTGAAGGAAACTTGTTTCTCGGTACTTTTGTAGGATGCTCACGATAAACTAAGCAGTCCTGCTTACGATTTATTTGTATGCAGAATGTGTATTCTTCCACCATATGTAAAATTAACACTGCCGTAGGCCTGAGCCCTTTATTTATACGTAAGTCTATTAAACAATCACATTATAATTATAAAGTAAAATATTTTATAAGTTAGATAATTATATGCATTAATAAAACAAGAAACAAAAATTAATTCCAGTGCTCATAAATGTGTACATGAAATTTTCAGTTTAACTTTAATACATAGAACTACTTACCTTCTGCCGTTACCAAATTGCCTGTTTCCAAACCAGTCAGGGCGCATACCAAAATATTGCCCAGTTATCCGTGAGCAGCATTTTAAGGAAATTCATTCCTCGCTCAGAGCTGCAACGAAGTCAATCACTAAAGAGAATATAGCTCCCCAGGATTATGTGAGTTGTCTGCCAAGAAGCCTAAGTGTTTTCTAAAACTAACTGCGAAAAAATATGACAAATTACTTGAGCTTACTCATGTACAGTTTCAAGTTGCTTCTTACAGTGATAATTACAAGTACGAAGTTTATGCATGAGCATTCACACAGAGTTCTTTAATGGACTTGTACAAATGCAGCGATTTTGCAAAGACGAAAAAAAAAAAAAAATGGTAACATCATCGACTGTGTATTTTCGGACGTTTTGACAGATCGACCGGTCGTGCTAAATTTAACTTCACATCAGATCTAAACACAGTACATCGATACCACGAAGATCAGTTCATAATCCATATTCTTACACTTTAGGAAGCTTCGCAAAAAGCTTAAAAATGACTCGAACATTAATGAGATGATTTCACTTATCGAAGAACCTAGCAAAATAATTAATTTCAACTGATAATTTTGGGAATTGTCTGTGAGCTTTACGCAGCTGTGAGACACAACTCTTTAACACACGCTTGAAATGTACGGAACAAGTCAAAATATTTTTAAAATGTTATTGTATATAATTCTGTTTATTCGATTAATTTAACACTATGAGGTCAAGAGAACCGGGAATTTTAAGTTGTAGGTTCTCGGCTGCCACCCTTAAGGGGTGGCCGCGGTGTCTGAGCGGTTGGCCTGCTCGCCTCCCACCAAGGCGAACCGGGCTTAATCACCGGCCGGAAAAATCCCGGATTTTCGCAAGAGGGAATCATGCCGGACGATGCCGCTGGTCGGTGGGTATTCTCGGGGATCTCCCGTTTCCCCCAACCCTTGCATTCCGGCGCTGCTCCATTCTCCCCTCATTTCACCCTCTCTCAACTAAACTCAACTGTTGTTTGGCTTAAAGTTTCCCACGCGATTATTCATAAACACTGCAAATAGATATTAATGTATGAAACTTTTTATTCTGAGTTAAATCTGTTGTTTGTTAGCGGTATATGTGCGCTATGTTAGTAGTAAGTGAATGGTATATTTTATTACAATGGTTTTTCCTGTATAAAGTAGAATAAGCGCATAGTTGACACAAGTGAGCGAGCATCATTTGCTTCTCATAGACAAGTGCTTGCTTCGCCTCGTCTTCAGGATGTGCTACCACACGTTAGTAGATTCTTCACTTTACGAACCAAGTGTACTGCACTTTTTCAATCATGTGCAACATTCTCTTATGTCTACCAATAACATTGGACAGAATAAGTCTTCCTTTCTAGGATTACGATATGTTTAGACTTATGGTTCTAGGTGTACTCAACTAATACAATAACGAATATAGTCTATTCGTAGTAACTTAACACTTTTTGAATCAAACGTTTGACTAACCACCCCAATTGTGACGAATTTGATTGTTTCCTGAATTAATAAAAATTCTATTTGAAGCCTTTTATACTTTTCAATGACATAATAATATATATTTTTCTTCTTTTTGGCTAAACTGAACTATACTTTGTATATTAACTGTAATATTTGTTGTATAATTAATACGAATAAAAACAGATTGGAAATGCGTGATTTGGTAATGCTTAGTAATAAAAAAATTTCCTGAAATATATTATTAAACTGAGTATGCACCAATATGCTGTGTATAAATTTACCGGAGCATTAGAAAAGTTGAAATTAACTACACCTGCAAATCAGTTGATCTTGCCGAATTGAAATGAGACATTAAATTTTTTTCTACATTTGTCGCAGTCACTTAAAATTTCCGTACAATTTTTTTCGGACGGAGGGATGAAAATCTCCCTTAACAGCAACTTCATATTGCCAGAAACTATGATTTTACAGTTTTAATACGTACAATTCTTTCAGCAGGCATATGCACGGAAGGTGTTGCTGAACTTAACTTACTCTAGACATTTTTATTTTATCTCACTACAGATTCGTTGTTCAAAACATTTCAGACGCCTAATATAACGTGCTATTTGTGGACACAGCTCCTTAAATTTGTCTTAGCGTGAACACTTCCGAAGGTGGCTCGACGTGCGCGTAAACAGACGTGTTTCGCACATCTGCCACAGCAGCGACGGCAGACGGCAAGACACTCAATATCATTTAGCTGTCGAGGGCGCCGGGGCCGTCTCTAGTGGGTTTCATGTCGATCTGTCTGTTCCCCGGGAGGTGTCGTGACAAGCACGCAAATGTGCGCGCACGTATCGGAGAAATCATAATTTCCGGTATGGTACGTTTCGGCCGTACGTCGACTCGACGTGGCGACATGCCGCCGGAGATGCCGCGACGTCGCCCAAATGATATAAATGCGGATAGCAGACCTTGGACAATTTTCTAAGGACGAACACGGTTTTCATGTTATTCATGTACATTCACGAGGCCCAACTGAATTGCTCAACGTGACGGAGTGAAAAGAGGAGAAATATATACTTTTCTGAAGTCTGGCCGAAGTTCGTCTTCCGGGATATTCTTCCGCCTCGTGCGAACAAGCTTATAAACCAGTCTAGAATATGACACCCAAGGTAATAACGTACCGCATTCGCGTGTAATAATATTTTGCACAAGAACTATTTATTACTAGGTATTACCAACACAACTGTTTTCACACTATTTAATCACATTAATTATGAACTAAATATTATAATTTATTGGTGAAATATAGGTAAAGTTTCAATTTAACCTAAGATAGGATACTTATATGTCAACATAACACTTGAGATGCATGGCACATTTAGGAAATAACCGAACACGTGATACATGGGGTGATTTTTCAAAGGTTAGATTTTAAAAGTGCGAGGAAACCGCTAAAATGCTATAAGCATTTTACATGCAACTAGAGACGATAATACATTGCGATTCCCCGTGAGGACAAACTAGACTACAAAAACATGTAAATTTGAGCTACTTTAGTAAATGTATCACAGTTTACCAAACACTCCCTGGAAATATATGTCAATAATAACCCTCCAAGTAAACGCAGATTGACACCCGTTCTATCATTTCTGGGGTAAAACTCACCACCGTCTGTGATTGCAGCCAAATTGAGAAATATATTAGGCTCAAGTACACAGAAAATTTTCGATTCTATGCTTCAATCGATTGAACACGCGAAATGTTCTCATGCGTATCTAGTCGCCTTGCGATAACTGCATTTTCACTGAATTTTTTGTTGAACTACTTTTCTGATTTAAATGTCCTCGTTAGAATTACGCGAGGGGAAAATCACATCGCGATACACAATTGAATGGGATTTTTAAATTCAGTATGCCTTAAGGGGTCATCCTACATTGAAGTATCTTGCGCGTTTCAAGCACTAGCAAGGGAGCGATACGGGTGACACTGGTACTCACATATAATATTCCATCACCTTTACGAGCATAAAATTGACCAGGCGTGCAGTGTTTTCGTTGTGCATCGTATAATCATGGAACTTTGTGGTAATAGTGCGATTTTACTGGAGGATAGACTGTAGAAAAATTTTATAATGGGCCCTAAATTTGTGTCGTGTTTCGCGTGAATCTAGTTACTATGATTCGAGGAACAGCAGTCGGGAAAGGTTGCTTTAGATATGTCAGAATACCCGGAATTATTATTTATGTTTTTAATGTCGTGAAATTACCTGTTAACTACACCTTGGCTGAGGTCTGTGTTATTTTTATGGACAAACACATGGGGAATACTCGAAATACCTTAGTGTGATAACGTGTATGTAGAACTCTCTGTAACACAGTTCATAAGTCAGGTAGTCAGGAGTTTTACAACTACCACTTACTTGAAAAAAAATATTCACGGCGGGTAGCAAAGGGAAAATTAATTAATTTTTAGAACCATCAGTCATGTTTCAAAAGCGGATTAGATTAAACTCACGCCAGAATATTGAGAGAGTGTACATTTGGCAAACCCGCTCAACCCAACGAATCAGTTGTCTAAGGGAACAGAAGTGAAGTGCTAAAATTAATGTTTGTAAGATCAGCATTTAATACGAGAACTTGCGAGAATTTCTTTCCAAGCATAAGTTTACTAAAATATTTTACACTAGTTACTGTAATGCATTCGTAACTACCGTGTCCCGTAGGTTATCTACGGCACCAAAATAACGAATTTATTATTTGTTTTGATTCGGTAAGTTTACAAGTTATGAATCTCGGTAAACGAATCGGCAAGAGTCGACAGTATACATTTTCCATCAAAGTTCTTCGTGGAAACTATAGAGTCGTAACATAAAATTCCGTTTGTTGGGTAGGGGGTGGGGGGAGTAACTGCGTATCGTATGCATACGCAGTTCCATCACTTTGATTAGCAGGGCTGTTTTCGATCTCACGCCACATGTGCAGACTGCTTGTTGTTTTTTACTTTTTTTATGCGAAGAAGTAAAGACGATCTAAATCATACGAAAGAGAACTTGTAATTTTGTATTAGGTAACTGCGTTGCATTTGTCGGCAACGGGGGTTTAAAACAACTTGGGATGAACCATTCTTCTCTCAACGGAAGAGATCAAATCCACGAATTCCTCAATGTGATCAAAATATACTACCTCGTAAAACACGCTTGGTCTCAAGCTGGCCGTTAATTTAATCAGTTTTAAGAATACATAAGGATCAAGAAGTTACTGACATAACTAGTGAAAGGATAATGTAAGTCTGAAGACAAGGCCTGGATGATGTTTCGCCGTAGCGCCGTCCGCCATCGTGGACTCCGCCATATTTTCCGACAAAATCACCTGTTTCATCCCTAAAATTACTTCAGAAACCAATTATCTTAGCTGAAAATCACTTCCCGCCTCGACATTTTTTCCTCCCAAAACCTCCTATCGTTCCAAAAATTTGTGCAAAAAAGGGCTTGCTACTCAATGTGGCTGACTGATTCCTCAATGTGGCTTAGGTATCCCGAAACTCAGCCGCAATGGGGAATTTGAGGAGCTGGTAAAATATAAACAAATTTAAATTTACTTTTTATGAAGTTAAATATATTTTTATAATTAAAAAAATTAAGGTCGTAAGTATTGAGAGGTGTATATCACCGCACTCGTCTGTTCAAGGCGCAAACGAAAGTTATGACCCATGAGAGTGGCGTAGGAAAAGAGTCTGGGCAACGAGAAGGGGAAGGTTGAAGAGGGCGGTCGATGATTTTCGAGACGGTTAGTTGTTGGGGGAGGGGGTGTTCATGGTCTCATGTGTTTAGAGAACAACATGTCGAGGGGGAGGGGGGTTCATGTGGTCTTAGGATGTGAGGTGTGCGGGTGGCTTGATTGTCTCTGTGGTGGAAAAAAAGGAAAAAAAGGGGTGGGGGGTTGTGTATAGATATTTTCAATATAATTTCCGACGGCAATATTTGGGGCAGTAATATAAATCGCTTTAATTGTTAGATACTTTAATAGAAAAAAATTGCTTTGATGGAGGGAAGATGAGGGGTAGTGGAAGAGTGGTTAAGGTGAAGTGAGGAGATTGTAAAGTGGTTGAGGAGTGGGTGAAGGATCCTGGTAAGTTGGGATGACAGTTATGGATTTTGAAATGGAATGGGGGTAGTGACATACGTCTTAAATACAATATGGTTGTCCTGACCTAAGGTTACATAATCCGATTTAACATCACTATCGTATGCGCCTTGAAAAGGCAAGTCCGGTGATATATAACTCTCAGTACTTACGCCTTAAATTTTTAATTATAAAATCATATTTAATTTTTAAAAAAATTTAATTTATTTCATTTGGTTGGCTTCTCAGATTCTTTACGGTACCTGAGATTCGGGATACCTCAGCCAGATTGAGGAATCAGTCGACTCTTTTCTGCACAAATTTTTGGAACGATAGGAGGTTTTGGGAGGAAAAAAGAGTGGGAAAAATTATTTTTCGGTAAAATAATTGTTTTCTGAAGTGATTTTTGAGGTAAAACATGTGATTTTGTCGGAAAAGATGACGGAGTCCAAGATGGCGGACAGCGCCACGGCGCCATAGCCTCCAGCCCTTGTCCTCGGACATACATTATCCTACTACTTTAACCAATAAGCCTACTTACCTCAACTTGGGTGCAATTATTTTTTAAAATAAGTTCTTAATAGTTGAGTTGGTAGGTAGAACTGACTTCTCCTTGAAAGCAGTAACATAAGAATTGAAAGCAGAAACGTATGCAACATTACTAACACAATCACAATACACACGAACCTTACCTGGGACTTGAACCCAGAAAACCTTGTATAATAATCTAATGTGCGATGCACTGATGTACTGCATTATGGAGGTCCGATTCGGAGCATCAACTTCGGATTTAATCAGTCCAATATTTCCAGTTATAGGGTTTACTAACCAGATATATTTAGAGGGCTGTAATTTTGAAAATAAGTTACTGAGCCATTTAAAACTTGAAAGTTTACATGGCCTATTGTAGCGCTACGTGATTGAATAATTTGGTGGAAATCGGTTCTTTGATCTCTGAGATATGCCATAAAAAATTTTGTTTTCTTATTTGATGCTATCATACAGTTACCAAAAAAAAAAGGCTATACGATATGTGATGCTTCTAATGTATAATGTCTGCGTACAAACTTTGGTTGAATTTGGTTATGTTTAATATATGTGGAAAACTTACCTAAATTATTTTGATGCCACCATCTTGAACACCGTTTTCTAGGCCATTTAAATCATTAAGGTTTACATGGACTTCTTTAACGTTTATGGTGTGCAAAATTTGGTACAAATTAGTTGAAATGTTGCAGTTATAACATTTGGTGGGAATCGGTTGATTGGTCCTCGAGATTTGGCATAAAACAACCACAAGCTTGACTTGGTGATCTTCATAAATGGAGGACAAAAAGTAATTTAGTAACATATTCGATGATCTATGCTGCCAATATACTGAGTTAAGTTAAAATATATCACATAACTTCTTAGATATACCACACAAAAAAAAAACATTTAAAAAATAAGTATCTGGCCTACTTAAAACATACCAGTTTACACCAAATGCTTTAGTACCATTTGTTTGCCAAATTTGGTAGTAATATGTCCAAGGTATGAAACAAAACATTTATTTATTCGCATGTCGCTATCTTACAAAATGGAGGACAAACGATTATCTACGTAGATACAGTTGATAGTTTGTAATACCTGTAGTCAGCATACAAATTTAAGTTGGAAATCAATACATGGTTTCGACGATTTAGAATTCAAGACCAAAAATGGCTATAACCGCCATTTGGAAAATAAGTGACCGATATTATTAAAACATGCAATTTTAAATCATCTGCCACAATACTACCTGTGTGCCATATTTGATAGGAATTGGTCAATTGTTTCCCGAGATATGACATAAAAGCTTAATTTATTCGCATAGCCCTATCTTACAAAATGGTGGAAGAAATATGATCCGTGTAGATACAGTTGATAAATGTAATATCTACTGCCAAAAATACACAGTTATGTTGAAATTGATTACATGATTTTGACGATATGGCATTCAAAGCTTAATTATCTGCATGGCCTCCATTTTAAAAATAAGTATCTGGCAAGCTTTAAACATATAACTGAACATCATCTGCTTCAGCACTACTTGTTTGCCAAATTTGGTAGGAATCGATCTTTTTTTTTACAGAGATATGACATAATTACTTTATTTATTCGCAAGACGCCATCTTCAAAAATTTTCTACTAAAGTGGTTATGTGTTGGTATACATATTGATTCTAAAAGATACTTTTAGTAGGTATACATAATCTGGTCAGAATTATTTAAATGGTATAGCAGATATACAAAATAAACTTAAAAAAATTTATGACCGCCATTTTTAAAGTAAATACATAATCAAGTTCAATCACTTATGTTAACTTGGCCTATCAGTATTACTTACCTGCCAAATTGGGTGAGATTTGTTTCAGTTGTTTTTGAGATACAATGAAAAATATTTATTTCTTCATTTTGTGCTGCATTACAAAATAGCGGGTTAAAAAACAATATCAATTTCAAAATTTAATGCTTACACGATGCTCTGACAAAACAGAAAATCTGGAATAATTCGGTTGAATGGTTCCCGAAATATGACCTATCACCCCAAATTTGAAAATAGTCGCCATTTTAATAGTAAGTGCCCTAAGTTGTAGGAAACTATAAAAGTCAGATGTAATTAATAAGTACTATATGTGTACAAAGTTTTGAAGTTTGGTGCACACATTCAAAAATTGTATAGGGGACACACATGCCCAGAGACACACAGGCACACACATAGGAAAGTGATCTCAGAAGCCTTTCTTTCCTTCTGAAAGTATGCTAATAATAAATTTATTACCTTGGCCTACTACAGTAAAACATCTTCGCCAAATTTTGTAAGAATGGGTTGATGTTTCGCGAGATATGAGATATAAAAAAAAAATTAATTTTTTTTTATTGGTAGGCTTTATTACAAAATGGCAGGGAAATGAGGCTCTGCATAGACAAATTTGGTAGTTGTAAAAGGTACTGCCAATATACAAAGTTAAGTTGGAATTTCTTCCGTTAGTAAAATAAACAGGACTAAAATATTTACAGTCACCATTTTGAAAATAAGTGCCTGACCTACATAGAACATACCAGTTTACACCATCTGCTGCAGTACTATTTGTTTGCCAAATTCGGAAAAACTCATCACTATTTTCCCGAGTTATGAAAAAAAAATTTATTTACTTGAATGGCAGTGTCTTACAAAATTGCAGACAAAAGATGCTCTACGTATGTACAGTCATTGTTGTATAATGTACTACCAGCATACAAAGGTTTGTTGAAATTGGTTAGCCTACATGGTTTCGACGATATAGCATTCAAAACTAAAAATGGCTACATAGCAGTCATTATGAAAATAAGTGTTTGGCATGTTTAAAACATACCACTTGACATCATTTACCTCAGTACTATTTGTTTTCCAAATTTGATAGGAATAGGTTAATAATTTACCAAGCTATGACATAATAACTTTATTTATTCATATGGCGCTATCTTCCAAATGGCCGACAAAAAAGATTATTTTTTAGTACACATAATGCTTGTAATATATTCTTTTAATATAAATATTTGGTCACGAAATCGGGTAAATAGTATGGCAGATATATTAAATAAACTTAAAAAAGTTTGTATTGCCGCCATTTTGAAAATATGTAACTAATCAAGTTCAGTCTTTTACTTCTACATGGCCTACGATATCATTACTTACATGCCAAATCGGGTGAGAATTGGTTGAATAGTTTTCGAGTTATAATGCAGAATATTATTTTTTTAATTGGTGCTATTTTACAAAATGGCAGACCAATAACAATATTCATTAAAAAATTTAATGCTTATACAATGTTCTGCCAGCATATAAAATTTGGTTTAAATCGTTTGAATGGTTGCCGAAATATGACAAATAGTCGACATTTTTAATGGTAGCCATTTTAAAAGTAAGTGCCCGACATGTCAAAACTATAAAAATCAGGTGCCCTTACAAAGTATTATGTGTGTACCAAGTGTGGTGAAATTCTGTTGAAGCGTTTATAAATTGAAAGGGGGACACACACACGCACAGACACACATAAACACCACACACATATACACTGACAAACAGAAAGGAAAGTGATCTCATAAGCCTTTCTTTCCTTCGGAGAGTAGACTGAAAACGGTAACCTGTACTAAGATTTATTTCTTCATAACACCAATCGCCAGAGGTGTTCATATAGACTACGATATAAATATCTATATGCTATTCACGGTAAAGTGAGCACTTTTGAAAGTCCTCTCAATTGAAATAATAGTCAATAAATATATTTTATTTTAACTTAGACAGTAACTCCAGTGTGCGGTGGATTACACACACTGTGTGAATTACTTACATGGCAATATTTATTTTTAAATGTGATTAAAGGATAAAAAATGACTAAAAGGAAAAAGCAACTCGGGCCACCACAAAAGTGTTTTACTTTACCGTGAACAGCCTATACTTGTGTGCGTAGGTGTTAATTTTCTATTCCTCTGTAAATAGCCTGGCACATTTAACCTCAGGATAAGACTGCTGCTCGCACACTCCACACAGAGTTTCAGAAACTCCAGCTACCTCCTACTGTTGCCTGTGCCAAAAACCCATCTATTCACTTTCAGTCATGCGTCTCGTAACACCGACGGATTAGTAACAGCCTCTTTGTCAGCGCGTCTGATAAACCTCATAATCTGGTAGTTTGGAACTTGTGTCCGCCAATGAAGGCGCGCGTCGGAAACGATCACGACGGCCTTTATACTCGAGACAATTTCACGCGTGGTTCACAGATCCCGCACAGGCTTTAAACTGCGGATTTAGTCGTTTTATATTCTAGTCAAGAAGAGTTTCACAAAGAGAAACCCTCGACTGTCTCTGAAAGTAGAAACTGCAAATTTGTTTATAAGCTGTTCAAGGTAAAATGAGTACTTTTGAAAGCCCTGTTTAAGATCTACTTGTATGCACGTCGTATATTCTTCCGCCTTAAGTAAAATTATAATTGCTATGGGTCTCATAACTTTATTCATGCGTCGGTCAGGTGAAAATTTGGAATTATTAATAAAGTAAATATGTTACAAAGCTGCTCATTTTTACATTTCGATGAGGGGAAAAAAAAAAAGTTAAAGAAATAATTTTAATCATGTCAAATGGTTACGAAACACTTTTAATTCGACGTTAAGATATGGAACTACTTTCCATCCAATTTTACCAACTTTACTAGGCACATGCCACTCAGTGCGCCTGTTAAAATATAGGAAGGCAGGGGAAGTGACATTTTTCTAAGGTTGAATTCGAATGTGCTCACTTTCACGCGAACAGCCTTTAGCAACATTCACATCGCTTTGTTAAGAAGCGATTCAATTTGAATCCCTCAGTTATTGTGCTCTCGTACCTATATTTATTTTTCTCTAAAGCTACCTTTAGTAGATACATTACGAAATATTATTAAGTCGAACGAAATATAAAACACTTCATACGATAAGTTCAAAGTTACATATTTACAGGAATACATAGAGTTCACGTTCTACAGTACGCTATGTAGACTGTTCAGTGAGAATTATGTACTGATGACGTAATGGAAGGAGGGCGATTAATTACTTACAAACACGCTGAGATATCGTTGATGATTTGACCCTAATTTATGGCAACATTTGAACAAAATAAATCATATCTGGTTACAGAAGCAGGTATCGTAGAGTGAGTAAAGTATTCTGTATGGGATATCAGAAGCATCATATGCAGAAAACGCTTTGAAATATTATAACTATATACCTTATGTGACGATAAAGATTTGCCGTTATATATATATATATATATATATATATATATATATATATATATATATATATATATATATATATATATATATATATAAATATATATATACAGTAGGCAAGTGTATGGAATTTCCGTATTGGTTACGATAACGCTGCATTATACTCATTTGTGGCTACATTGTAATGTCTTAAAAAAATTATCTTACCACTTCCCAGTGTAACAAAAAAACACCATAAACCGACGTTGTATACAGATAAAAACTTGTTTAATATGTATCTCACCACACAAGATTGATTCTTCGTATATTTTTATAAGATTATTTCGTCTGTATAATATGTGTATTTCCGTCAGTGGCGCTCACAAAACTTTAAACAGAAGGTACGACGAAAAGTAAACCCGTATTTAAATGAAAGCCTTTGTTCACGAAACAGCGCATTTCTCTGGCGTCGTTCACCACAGCCGTACGCATATCTTCACGTGAATCTATGTATCATAAGTTCCGGCCGCGAGGCGTGATCAATTCCAACACCACTAGAACAACCAACACTCACTCTCACGATAACATCGAAAACTGGCTTGGAATATTGGAGTGGAGTGAAGGGGTCTTGGGAGCCGATGAGGGCGAAGCGAGGTGGATATGGAGCAGCGCCAGAATGCAAAGGGTTGGGGGAAACGGGAGATCTCCGAGAAAACCCGCCGACCAGTGGCATCGTCGGGCACTATTCTCACATGCGTTGTAGCCACTACGCCAACCGCGACCCTATGGAATATGAGGACCCGGTGCTGTACTTAGCTAGAACTCATCCACATGTCCGTCAAGTGAACTGCCACTACACGGCCACCTCATGAAGACAAGATATACCGTCCTACAACCACCCAATAGTGGGGGTGAAAGGAATGACGCCCTTCCATCGCAGGTGGGACATCTGCTAACACCTGAGTTGATCAGATCCAAGGCCTCAAATCTTATTCGCAGGTGCAGCAAGGCCGCGCCCTTTCACAAGTACTGAGACCCTGGTACTCAGCACTAAGAGTGTGATTTGGTCAAGGTTCCATCAAAACCCCTAGTGTCTCTCTAGGACACAACCAGAACAGTGTACCGCACACCGCCCGGCCTTTCTTCGAGAGGAGGAATCTCTCCAGACATCCTCCAACATACGGAGTTAACAACTGCCAGAACGAATCCAACCCTACATCTGCACCAGAGAGAACCACCTCTTGGTGGGACTGGACCGATCAGCCCGTGCTCCCACTTATTTTCCATGACACTTATGAGTTTTCAGAAACCGGCTGCTTGGCCTATGGTGAGCGACCAAGCGAACAGAGGCAGCCCCTACTACTTGAGCGCTGTAGATTGAATCTCATACACACTCTCCGTAGAGTGCCCGCCGGTTAGCGGTTGATGACATTTTGAAGCCTCATGGGCATAATCCTTACACCCATTACAGGCCGATTGCTCGCCCAAGCAATTCCATGTTCAACATCTTACGGAGTGAGAAAACCCCTAGCCGCTGCTGTCCTGGATTCTACCACGCAACCAAGAGACAGGACTGAGTGAGCCTCCGGTGCTCTGAAATGAAAGAATTTATCCGACATCAACACTTTACGGATCTTCCATCATTTTATCATTGCGTCAGCAGTGTAAAGCACTATGTCCATCTACCACCAGGACAGCAGGCGGCCGAACTGTCATCGGTATTAAGACCAGTATGTTACTTTTATGCAAATGGGTGTAGTATTTTATAGTTTATATTAAACGTGCAAGTTAGGGGTTAGGCGTAACTCAAAGGCGAACACAATTTACCTCTTTATCGTCCTATATTGAAATCATATAAATTACATCTCGTATAAAAACATTTCAGTTAGTCTTTAACTCGGAGGAGCTCTTATTATTTTAATTGGTTACATTGTGTTACTGATTAATATTATATTTTATTTAATTATTTAATTGCATTAAAGCCACTCTGAATAGTTTCTAAGCAACGTCGTCACCGTGTTCATGATGCCGTAGGCTGATGACTAGACGTATGTCAGCGGATGGCACGTCCCCGGCTCTGGACGTCTGCCTGGCGCAGTGTCTTGACGACAAAGACCTCGTTCGTCGTGTTTCCAACAGTAATATTGGCCCGTGTTTAGTAACAACCGGCCCTGCCTGGAGGGGTTTGTTTTTAAGCGCTCAAGGTGTCGTCCCACTTCCTCGTATTATGTTTGTGCTCTCGCAATCAGGATAGCATGCCTGTTGCTGCACATTACAATAACCCCATACTAGAATTTCTTCACTTAGAAATTCCAGTCTTGGGCCCCAACGGCCTGAGTACCAAGCGGCCCAGTACCCCACCATGTGGTCGGTCATATGTACCAACTAACGGCCCAAGTCACCATGGCAGATGCCACTGTCCAGTGACGAGGAATGGGCGGAGGAGCCTAATGTGCGTTGCCCAGGGGTGGCGCGAGGAGCCTTGGGTCGCCATGGGCGGAGAGAGGCTAAACACTGTTAAAAAATTTTCCTTCATTTTACGGAAAAGTTCTGGTAAAATTTTATCCAGAAGTGTCCGTAAACTCTCCGTAAAATTACGGACACATTGATTTTCTGAAACGGACTTTCCGTAAATTTCATGGAACCTCTCCGTTAATTTCCAAGTTAGTTTTCTGCTCTTTCCGTTTAAAATAAAGAGATAATGAAAATGTCTTTAATTTTCGTTATGTGTGTGTTCTACCATGTATAAAAATTACATTAAAAAAGTTAAAATATTTTGTACTACTTAAGCGAGGTTTGAACCCGAGTCAAAAAATTACCATGCCTACGACTCCAACCAATCACCTACAACTCTTACCTGGAAGATTTGATATAACTTTTATATTTTTTTTGGAAGACAACAGCAAAAATTCAGTTTCTATTAAATTCAGTGTATTTTTAGTGTTGCCAAATGTTACAGACGCCTGATGCTATTTTTTAATGTTTGAAATAATAGGCCATAGTCGCATGGATAACCTTAACTGCCACAGAAACGATAATTTTCTTGTTACAGTGGCGAAGAAAGCCTCGTGTAGAATCGGCATTGTCCGTCCCCGTAACTCGAAGCCAAAGGGAATACGGAGACTTTACGTATTTTGTATTTACGGACTTAACCCCGTTTTACGTCATTACGGATTGCCTTTCCGTATATGCGCTGTAAATTTCCGTAAAACATTCCGTAAATATGCAGTGTAGAGATGCATCATCCACCCTTTCTAGGGTCGAGTACGGTAGCCGGGCTAAGCTACTATGGCATGGTACTACTGCACCACCCCAAACGCCCTGATACCTTCCACCACAGGGGCCTACCTCCTGAAGAGTCATCGACCCATATCTCCCTCCCCCACCTCGGCGCATTAATACCAAACATAAGGATTGAGAAGATCCTGGCATCCCGACATTCACACGCCCTTGCCTTCGCATGCGCACGCCCATATGCAGTAAAAATGCTGACTTCCTTGATACTCACCATTCGAAACAAATAACATGGTTGCCAAATGTTACTTACTATGGAAATACGTTCTATCGTTTCGTAAACTAATTAATCGAGCAATGCAGAATTGCTTTATTTTGTAACATGACGACTTGAGTTTTACGAAACACATTTGTCTACATCTTGATTACTCCCCATTTTTTTAAACTTTTTATTTAACTTGCCTTGTTAGTTTATTTATACGTTCGGGTGAAATCTTTCGCTACATATAGAACGTATACCTCATTTGCGTAAGTGTAGTAAGCATATATCTTGCGTAAGGCACTTGACTATTTGCGTTAAGCTTTTATATACTAAATATAATTTGATACAAAAATATTAACTTGTAGTAAAGTTTATTACGGCTGTTCGACCACAGCTTACACGTTCTACGAATTGTGTAACTACTATAATTATTTTTCTCTATTTAGTACATTTATATATAAAAGCTTGGTTTGAAAAGTTCTGTTTACAGATATTTTACTAAGGAACTGAATATAAATTGAAAAATGAAGAAAATTGTCACACTAATTACATTTTTTATTCTACGACGATCACATGCTTACTTCAAATTAGATACAATAATTACTTGTGGAAAGTTCTGCCTGCCATTTATGGCGGAACACAAAACGACAAATATTTCGTCGCATTTAGTAAATTATGCAAACTAATGCTTAAGAATTACCATGAGCTAGTTTATAAAACAAACTTACTCGATTTCTTTTAAATGATGAGACGTTTGCAAACTGCTTCTGCGTTTCTTGTGTTTACATAAAAGTAATTTAATTTTGTTTAATTGAACTTTTACTCATATTTCATCTATAAAGTTTAATTTTTTGTTTTTAATTAATGTGAATAAAACCAGTGAGAAAATAGCTATGTTGGTAATGCCTAGCAATAAATAGTTCTCATGCAAAATGTTATTACACTGAGTGCGCGAGAAAGCGGTGCGTTGTACTTTTGGTGTAATTTTCTAGACTTAGCTTTTTTTGCAGGAGCGAGAGGCATATATTGGTAAGTGAAACTTTAGCAGGGCTCCAGAAAAGTTTGAAGTAACCATGAATGTACTATAATAAGTATTTTGTAGTTATAATGGGGCAGTTTTTTTCAATCATGGATGTAAATTTCGATATAAAGGCCATTCTTCAGAGGCTCATTTCTATACCTATCTGTCTGCGGTCTGCTTTCTACAAAATTATATCACTGAATCCATGTAACATGCCCTGCTTCCATCAGATGCTATCATTCTTTCCAGCTCTGCGATTCATCGAGGCGCTAGGTGCGAAATCCTCTCACGGTCGCAATTCTTATCACTCAGATTTAACGCCAGACTGCACCAGAATCGTCATATCAGATTTCACACTCGACATGCTGGTTCGTTAATCCAAGTCGCAACTTCCAGGCCTGTGGTTCCCGTTGATAACTTTGTCGTAAAACATCCCTCGCCCTGCCTGCCACGGTTCCCGTCTGCCTGGCGGGAAATGGACGTAAGCATTTCTCTTCTAAAAATGTTTAAAACTTTTTATATTATTAGTATGTCAGTTCTTTGAAGTCTTCTTGACATGAAAATCTTTTATGAGCAAAAGTGTGAGAACCGTTTTGTGGACTCGACTCAATTTCGGAATAAAAATAGTCCGTTTCAATTGTTGATACATGCAAAAAAAAGTATAACAACTTAAATACTCCACTCTACGTTTGTTTTAAATATTTTTCCAGTTTCCTTATCTTAGCTTACACAAATAAAGCTGTAGATGTTGGGGACCCTGTCTGTATTTTCTTGAAAAGTTTTAATTGGCGCAAGGGAGCTGTTCAGGTATATATCTTAGTGAATGACCATAACTAAAGCCAAGAGTAAAATCAGCTAAAATACGAGAATAAAGCTCACGATCACGAATTGTATATTTGTTTTGAACAGTTCCTTCCATACATTTAGTTCACCAGTAATGTTTATAAAATGCTTTTATTTCTGTTTTGTATTTCGCAGTTTTATTTATTTTAGAAAGTTTCCTTTACATACTAGGCTTGAGTGTCTCGTTTGAGAGAGAACTCGTATATTCGGTTCGCAATTAATCCTTAGCGGTGCGTTTATTTGCACCACACCTGTACGCCCCCTAAATAATTTATATGTACCAGTGCATGATACATGACTTGTTACCTTGCCATTGCTCTCCCTGAGCGAAAGTTAAGCATATGTAGGAGAAAATTCTGATTGTAACTGGTAATCATTACTACAGATTTTGTGAATTCACGTATAATTTATAATACATGTAATATTACAAAGATAAGAATAATAATTTTTGGTAACTTAAGATAATTTGCTTCAATTTTGGAAATTTTTCTTGACATGTCTCAAAGTTAACAATTCTGTTCTCTAGTTCTTACATTTGCCAGAATTGTTATGCATTCTTTAAAATTTAAGTTAACATCAGTTGGCAATTAGCAGATATAAACCGGAGCATTGGTTAAAGCCGAATATAATATTCGGAGTAAAAACAATGAATCAATCACTTACGAGTCAATTCATCTGGAACATATTTGAAACAAATCCATTATAAACTGCTTTCTCGGACAGTCATGTTAATGACCTTTTCATATCAGCAAACTCAGCAACGACTGCCGGGAGCGCAAATTCCATAGACAATAGCACTGAATACTGCACATGCAAATAAAAAGGCGATCGTGCGAAATACAAGTTACAAAAAATAACAATTACTAGGTACGTTTTTAGCAAAGCACGTGCTCTAGCGGCGGCCAAACTGGCTAATAAATAAAAACACTAACGCGGGAGAAATAATCCTGATGTTCTTCGGTGGCGTACGTTCCATCTCACACGAAAATATATTTTGTTGGTCTCACTGCCATGTGGGCAATTGGACAGAATTTGTTGGGAGCATGACACTGATGAAGCAGAGAATTGGTCTTTGAGAAAGGAGGCTGAAAAAAGTTTGGAAGCATTCGAGTTGTGGTTTTAACGAAGAATGGAAATGATAAGATAGGTCAGAAAGACGAGAAAAAGGAAGGCGCTGGAAAGGTTGGGGTAAATGTATTCTTATTACAGGATGAAATGTAAACTAAAAGCATTTGGGTTAGGCACTGAATGAGAAAGGAATGATTTTTGGCCGAAGTCATGGGATTTTTACTGGCGGAACGGAAAAAGATAGTGGGCAACGTTAGTATAGATGGACGATGTGTGAGAATGAAGCGTTTAGCAAACGGTACGAAAGCATGGAGATATGCATTGTCCAAAAATACTACTAATTATCTCATTTATAGGTATTTACAAGACAGCCAGTTATGCTGTTTGAAAACATATTGGCATCCAAACTAGAATCCCCAAAGCATGCTAGAAATGGAAATAAAGTTTATAGTAAGAATATATTTAGCCACATTCTTGAGAATTATCCTTGCCTGAAAGATAACTCCACCATAATGTGATCTGAAAGATCTGTGATACCTGTATTTCAATCTCGCAATGTATGCAAAGTCCAAGCAGTAAGCATTTATTGACTGTCACTGCTATTGTTTAAATCTTTAACTGTGTAGGTATTCACAAACAATTGCAAATGTTTACTGTAAAGTGTTCAAAACATTTGTGGCATTATTGATACATTTTTACAAGTAGTTTTCGTTCGCCATTACAGTCTGATCTCTATTCCAAAAGGGATGTGTGGGGAGAATTTTCGAAAGATCTAATTACTAAGGCGAGATAAGCTATACAAATAAATGAGCCAGCGCACTGATATATTTCAGGTTATTTCTTAGAGAAGGGTTCGAAATGTTACAACCTCATTTAGTATACGGCCGACCTCCCGTGGCGCGGTCGGTTGGTGCGCCACCGATCTGGGGTGTGGAAGGCTCTGGGCTCGAATCCTGGGCAAGGCATGGATGTTAATTTAAGTTAGGTTATAAGTTAGTCTGTAAACAGTCCCCTGCTAAGCCTTCAAGCATAAAACTGGGGGACGTTACGAAGCCCTTTACAGTACAATACAGTGTACTGGCTGCGTGAGAAGTTAGAATGCTGTCTGTATCTACTTACTGTGCAGTTACCATGCAAACAATATTTAAGATTTGTTGTGGCGTTGCCATGAGTTTTTCCTTTTATACATTATATAAAGTTGGAAGGAGATGTTAATGAAGAAAACTTCAGTTATCTACTCCCTCTTTAAAAAAATACAATCTTACTTTCATAGCGACTTATTTTATACCGATTTCGTGGTTAAATATCCTGTAAAACCTCACCGTGGTTCATTTATTTTGTAAAGACCAAATAGTGTTTGATTTAGAAGCAGAGTAGTCATATTCTTGTCTTATAGATTCTGGATTCAAACCACATGTTAAATTATAATCTTTCATATTTTTACCATAACATATTATCAAACTCAAGGCGATATTTACGATAAGCTAACAAACAAACATGTGTTATTTTAAAATTGATATTAATTTTACAGCCTGGAATGAATACCGAGGTATGGTCAGTCCACGGTGATGTGTTGTCGATAAGCCTCAAAACTCAGGTAACTTTGCTACATTATCGAGTAGTATCAAAATACTAAAGAAGATAAGTTAACTCCGCACTATTTGCAATTGAGGTATCATTGATTTGATTCCAATAGTGCTGAATATGATCCATCACTTAGAACAACTAGAGTGTAATATGTCCCTTAAATAGTCAGTTAGAAATTTAATCGAGTTTTTTTCTGAAAACATAGAGATAAGATAAACTATTTCCCTGAACACCTGTTTAATATTGTAATCTGCCGTTTTGAAAACGCATTCAAGTTGTCATTACCTATTATATATGACCACCGTCACACAGCTGGCAAGAAAAATTATCACTTATCTGCTCATTTTACATCTTCTTCGTAACTAGCTGTGAAAGCACAGGTTCTCATTTTAGTATTGACGATATTACATGTGGTTTGTATAACTGACATGCGATGTTATTGACACCTGAAGTCGTAACTAAGATGGCACGACAGTTTTCGGCGTGGAAGTTGATCCTGTGAACTTAGCTAAGCATACCTTAAATATCTTCAAAGAAGTGACGTCAAGACGTTTTTCTAACAGCTGTTAAATTTGAGCCGGGTATGCTAATAGGCGAAACGCAAGTCAAATAGCATTATGCTAATATTATGAGACGTTCTCATTGCTCTTGTTTAACCAAACAGTGACACACGCTCTTTTATAAAATATGGCACATAAAATCCCTATATCTGGCTATTTCTTCCAGTATTTATTTATGTGAGTAAACACAGTGAAATTATTTTATTATGTACTATTGTCAAAATATTAATATAAAGACTAAAATATTTTTGTTGCAAAATATTAATTTTTGACAAAGTTTCGTTTTTTGATTACTTTTAGATTTTACGCTTACTTCCTGCGAAAGCGTGTTTAACACAGGGAACAATATTTATAATATAATATACAGAATGATGGCGAAAATTGATGCATGTATATCTCCTTCTTGCACTGTATCGATTTTCACCATTGCTTATTTTATGATTTTCATAATATCCAGTTCTACGGCATCATTATTATCATATTGGTTAATTTAATTACAAAAGAAAAACTAAAAACCATTGACTATGTTATCTATATTTGAACAGAGAAGATAATTACTTATATCCTTGTGAGGATATTCGAAATGTAATTCTCAAGTAATATGAATTTAGAGATATTATTATGTTCTTTTTATTTTAATTTTTAAAAATAAATATGTTAGAGAAATATAACATGTAAGTGAACTACTTATCGCCTTATTTATGCAGTGCACCGCCTCGTAAGGATGAAAATCTTCATATAAGAACGATCACATGATAAGGAAATCGGTAATATTCGACAAGATATTTACAGCGGGTATTTTAGCTACTGCAAAGTAAAACACACAAGATTCCTATGCAAGCCTTGACTAACGTGCCGAGAATCACGTAAATATGTATACGTTTTCAGCAAAGTGTAACGGTTCACGACTTGTTGACGGGGATAAATAAGTAGACGCAGACGCACTCATTGCTCCGAACTCGCGAAAGCGTAAAAGACGCTCAGATACACGGGGAAATGAGAAGTGATTCCGGAGCGAAACTACCACGAAAGAACGGGGCGAGCTGCGAGAAACGCTCCCGAAGCCAAGGAAATGGGGAGGAGATAGGTATCAATGTCACGAAAGGTGGGCTGCGCGATCGTCGACAAGCACTTGGGAGATTCGGTCTAACTTCAAGCATAGAGTGAGTATGGGGTAGAGCGATCACGCTAAGTGCGCAGTATCAGTTTTCATGTCATAATATCAAACTGTTTATTTTTTTTTGCCAATACGACTATTATAAACGACGTGTGAAAGGATTTCAGGTGATAGGCTATTCGTGGTAAAATGAAATGAGCACTTTCGAAAGCCCTGCTTTAGATCTACTTATATGCACGATGTGTATTCTTCCGCCTTATGTATGTAAGATTAACATTGGCATGGGCCTCATCACTTCATTCATGCGTCGGTCAAGTGAAACTGTGGAATTATTAGAAAAGTAAATATTTTACATATCTGCTCATCTTTACACTTTGACGAATTAAAAAAAAAAAACAGAAAGCGAAAGAAATCATTTTAATTACCAGAAATGGTTACCCAACACTTTTTATTCGACGTTAAGATACGGAAATAACTTCTCATCCATCATTACCAACTTTACTGGGTGCATATCCCTCAGGGCGCACAATAAAATATATGCAGGGAGGAGCAATGACTTTTATCTAAGGTTGATTTCAAAAGTGCTCACGTTATCGTGAACAACTTATAGACCATTCTTTCAGTAAATAAGCGCATTGAGATGTTTGTGTACTTCATCAGAACAATTTTTGATGAAGTTATATTAAACTTAAATTGGTAAGTGTATTTCATTCGTATAAAAGGGCTTGTCTTTTAAAAATTTACAATGAAACGAACAAGTTCATCAGTGCTGAGGATTTGATTTGGACTATTGGTGTGGGGTATGTCAAAGTTGGGTACATGTGCCGAAGGCGAAAAATCTACCTACCTCATCTTCATAGTATATAACTTCGAGTAGCTTTACAGGGCTTGATTGTTACCGAATCACGGATGAAGGAATAGTCTTGGAAATTACCCTCACGATCTTAGAAGGAACAGGTCTTAACACTGGCGGGAAAATATGTCATTCTTATTGACTGATTCAGTTCATGTAATAGCCGCAGAGAGCTCTTGTCAAAGTAGTGCTGGTTTTACGTACAAAGTACATTAGTATTGAACTGGCAGTGAAAATTATCTGAGGATATCTTCATACTGTTTGTGTTTTATACGTTATTGCCATTTTGAAAGCTCAAGAAAAACATTAAAAGGATATTTTTGACAACAGAATGGATGTAAATATTACATAACACATAATCACGGATTGAAAAACAATTCCACATGACCAAGAATGTGCATGTCGTCAGTACTACCAACTAATTTCCAATACAACCAAATCTGATTACCAAATTCCATCTTCATCTTCTTAAGTAAATACATAGGCGCATTATAAAAAACACTAATTACAGCAGTATTATCTGCCTTGCCCTCATGAACTGGAAAAGTTTTCCAACAGATTATCCTGTTTGGATCAATCTCACCAATCTCCTTTGGTGTAGGCTCCTTCTCTACATGAGACCTTCTGAAGAAACACATTTCCAACAAGCCATTACCAGCTTTAGCAGTTATTCCTTGAACACCAAAACGGTACAGAAAAGACAACAAAATATAACTCTCTTCTATATCAATGATCTTAACTGTCCAAGACCTATCATCTTTATTAACATACTTAGTAAAAGACACAATATTACTATAAACATTCCTCGGGTAATAACCACAAGAACGAATTCGCCTCCGATTCATGACCGGATGAAATCTGCAAAAACACCTAATCTATACTGTTAATAATCATAAAAATTAATATAATATGAAAAAAGGAATTAAACTATTAATAAAACACAGATACATACCTCAAAACAGGGAAAGAACACAAAAAAAAAACCGGTAAAACAGAAAAGTCCAGGATCAGCCCGCACCTATTACTTTAACCTACTCGCTCGGCATGTAACATGTGCAGTACATTTCGTACCTACAAAACATTGAGGTATGTATTGAGGTACTAATAGTTTAATTCCTCTTTGCATATCATATTAGTTTTTACGGTTAGTGACAGTATTGATTATGTGTTTTTGCAGATTTCATCCGGACATGAATCGGAGGCGAATTCGTTCTTGTGGTTATTACCCGAGGAAGGTTTATCGTAATACTGTGTCTATTACTAAGTATGCCAATTAAGATGATAGGTCTTGGACAGTTAAGATCATTGATATAGAAGAGAGTTATATTTTGTTGTCTTTTCTGTACCGTTTTGGTGTTCAAGGAATAAATGCTAAAACTGGTAGTGGTTTGTTGGAAATGTGTTTCTTCAGAAGGTCTCATGACGAGAAGGAGCCTGAACCAAAGGATATTGGTGAGATTGATCCAAACAGGATAATCTGTTGGAAGACTTTTCCCAGTTCATGAGGGTAAGGGAGACAATACTGCTGTAATTAGTGTTTTTGGTAATGCGTCTATGTATTCACGTAAGAAGATGAAGATGGAACTTGGTAATCTGATTTGGTTGTATGGGAAATTAGTTGGTAGTACTGGCGATATGCATATTCTTGGTCATGTGGAATTGTTTTTCAATCCGTGATGATGTGTGTTTATTTCGTATTTTGTGCAGTACTTGGTGATCGGATTTGGTTGTAACCGGTGCACCAAAAAAATATTAATTGAAATACACTAAATATGTATATAAGAGAACGTACCAGTAATAAAATGCATTTGTTAAAACTTTACAACATTTTCGTGGTTCCGTTGTAAGTTTTCACTGGATCCTTTATAAAAACATATGAACTATGGCTTATTCTGGCAACCACATCCTAAACCAAGATACTGGTACTCTCCAGAAGAGGGGCTGTGATGTACCTGTGTCCGCCCCGAAACATTCCGCAGGGGAATACCGTAGACTTAAGATGAGATAATCGATTTTCATCCAAGTCCTCAACATTAACTCGTCCAGGGGCTGTGGTAGGTGTTCGTCATTAGGAAGCCAAGGGTCAACATTTATTTTTCTTTAAGGTTGAAGTAAAGCAACTGCCTATGGGGCACAGTACCTGACTGTACAATGTGAAGAACTCATAAAAAAGTAGTACAGACACTATAAAAACTGTCAGAAAATTGCGATTTTGTTGTATATGAAAAAAGAATGTTTATATTTTGCAACATTATAAATTGTTTTACTAAAATATACTTTTTAAATGTAAAGAAATGGATTAAATAGTTGGCATTTTTATCCATATTTAAGTGCATTTCCATTCTGGATGCTTCAGAAAGTAGGATTTGCAAAAAATCTTCGTCGTGGAATATTGTCAAAATGTTTGCTATGATTGTGTGTAATAAAATTGTAATAATAATGTAGGGAATCATTTTTATAATTATTTTTATGTGCGTCCATTTGACACATACATTTATGACTGAAACTGACGTAAATAAAGTTAATTATAAAATTTATATGATACATTATTACTATGATTTTACTACACATTATCACAGTAACTATTATATCTCTCTTTCTTGAAGAAGATTACTTTGCAAATTCTGCTCTCCGAAGCACCCAGAATGAATATGCGCTTAACTTTTGTTAAAAATACACACTATTTTAATCGATTACTTTTGTAAATTTAAAAAGTATTATTTTGGTAAAATATTTTATAACGTTGCAAAATATATACATTTTTATTTCACATACAGCATAATTCGCACTTTTTTTTGGTAATTTGTATGGTGTCTGTACTACTTTTTTATAAGTTCTTCACGTTGTACAGTCAAGTGCAGTGCTCCATAGACAGTTGGCTTACTTCAACCTTTAATTAAAGTAAAAAAATTAACACTAGCAAATACGCAGTGTAACAGAAATTTTCTTACTTCTGCATTAATGAAACAAGCACACAAAAGGGTTCGGAATCAGAAGAAAACATCACATCATAACAAACATTAACAAACGCTGGGGGATAGCGCAGTTTTAGCTGTCAGTTCGAACACGAACTACTCTGGTTGAGTGTGAGCTCGTTTCAGAGTTGCCAGCTGCCGCAAACAATGAAAGAAACACAACAAAAACAGACAGACAGCCGTGCACTGTTAAACGGCGCAGGTTGCCAGATGCTGCGGACTGGACGGATGGTTTATTTTTCCTTCTGAGAATTGTACCCTTACAACGGAGTAACAGGTGGTCATATAACTCCCCAGATTCACTAGTTCCACCACGCCTGAATTCACCCATGACTAATACAACTGTCAAAGTCAGATGGCCAACAGTGGTAATTGTGTTTGTTTACACTTGACATCACATTAGTAGGAATATACTTTGACCACCTTGAACATAATCTTAACCGCATGGAAACTAGGTGTAGTCATTTCGCTGTTTCTTCACACTTTTTGATCCAAACCTTTGAAAAATCACCCGATATATGGCGTGTTTGGTTGTTTCCTAAATATATGTATCACAAGCGTTTTATACTTGTGTTAACATAAAAATACCTTATTTTTGTTTAAATTTAAATTTTGTTTACATTTTATTTATAAACTATAGTATTAAATTGATAATTTCTATGAATAAAAACAGTGAGACAATAGGTGTGTTGGTAATGCCCAGTAAGAAATAGTTGGTATGCAAAATATTATTACATGGAGTGCTCACTAATGGGGTGCGTTGCCCCTCTGGTGTAATTTTCGATATCGGTTAAGCTTTGTTCGCACGAGGCAGAGGAATATCATGGAAGTAGAACTTAAGCACGGCTTCAGAAAAGTGCGAAGTAACCGTAAATGGCCTATTAGAGGAAGTGTACAAACATCTCAATTCACTTAGTTATAAAAACAGTGTTCTAACCTCGAATTATATTCACGTTGTTTCTCACAGCGCTATCGTCAGAGAAGCGGTTCGGTTTCGCATTAAGCAGAGTGCTTCTACTGCGCATCTTGCATGCGCGCACAACTCCACATTCCTTCTACGTGGGACCCTGTGAACCCAAGGGGAACTAGGCGATTACCTTGTGACCTCGTTAATCAGCCGTGGCCCGCGCTAGATGTATGCTACCCCTTCCCGGCCTATGCCGTCAAAGCCACACATACACACACACACACACACACAGAGTTTATGACGTCACGACAAGCCAACCAGGAGACCGTATAACGCCCGGATGGTACTCACATGCGGGTCCTACCGACATAGCACGCTGTGTGTGATGCGGAAACACGTTAATGCAGGTATAGGCTGTTCACGGTAAAGTGCGCGCTTTTGAAGTCCTTGTTACTTTTTACTTTCAAACATTTTTTTATCCTTTGACCACCTTTTAAAATAAATATTGCCATGTAAGTAATAAAAACAGTGTGTGTGTGTGTGTTCCACTACACTCGGAAGTTAACGTCCAAGACTAAAATGAAATATATTTTTTGACTATTACTCCAAATGAGAGAGCTTTCTAAAGTGCTCACTTTACCGTGAACAGCCTATAAAGACTGTTCCCGATAAAGTGAGCACTTTTCAAAGAACCTTAGAAAAAATCACTACTCCTACCTGCATATATCTTAATGGGCGCACCGAGTGACAACCACACAGTAAAGTTGGTTACAATGAATGGAAAGTAATTCCACAACTTAACGTCGAATAAAAAGTTTTAGATAACTATTCGTCACAACTTAAGCTATTTCTTTGGCTACCTGTTTTTTTAAATGCCTGGAAGTGTAAAAATGGGCAGATTTTCAAAATACTTATTTTCTTAATAATTTCACAGGTTCACTTGACCAACGAACGAACAAAGTGATCAGTCAATGGCAATGATAATTTTACATAAGGCAGAAGAATACATAACGTGTATACAAGCAAATGCTAAGCAAGGCTTTCAAAAGGATACTGCACTTTCAGAGGTGAGTGAAGAGATTTGTGAGGCTCTTAACGTCGAGGTATTCAGATCCGATGAGGGCGAAGCGAGATGGGTATGGAGCAGCACCGGAATGCAGGGGTTGGGGGAGGCGGGAGATACCCGAGAAGGCCCACCGACCAGTGGCATCGTCCGGCACGGTTCCCACATGCGAAGATCCGGGGCTGGCCCCACCAGGAATCGAGCCCGGTTCGCCTTGGTGGGTGACGCGTAGTCTTACCACTACGTCACCATGGCCCCTGCCCTGTTGGGTATATTAAAAGTCATCAATTTAATGTCATTAATTTTTACACAGCTATGTTACGTCTGTGTGCTACACTTGGAGAGTAAAATTTAGTATATCTTACAGTTAAGAGTGCTCATACCAATAATCAACTTTCAACGTTACTATTAAACGGGTTATTTTCAGCAGTTAGAGATCTCTATCAGAACATGAATTAATTTCTTAAATATTTTTCTCATTACGTTAGTCCAGGGTGATTAATTTTAACGGGCATGAATTTTTATTTCTTAATACTTGCTCCACTGCTGCCAATTGTATAAAAGATCGTAAGGTATGACTGCTGCACAAATAATGACTTTTCGATAGCTTTCGGAATTTTTATGGAAAAAATATTACATTGAATGAATGTGAGAGGATAACATGCGCGATATAGTTATTTTCAACCACATAAGATATCGTATGTTCTTGTAAAAACCTTGTAACATAATGCTATTATAAACGAATACAAGCAAATGTAAGCTGAAATAAACAATTTAAACGTGTGCAGGATTTATGAAACAATAATTCCGTGAACATTTATAGGGACTTGTCTTATCCTAACCTTACCAATTTATTCTATCAGTAATAAAATTTGATGAAAAAAAAAACACATTAATTTGAATTTGTTGATACGTATTCTCACAATTGTGCGTTCCGTGGGACGAAAAAAATTTGTTAGTTGTAAAAAAAATACTGCAGCTCGTAAACTGCTCTTGCAAAAAAAATTTTTTAATGAAGAAGTGATATATAAAACCACTGCTAAATAGCTTCAGCACCGAGATGGTTGAGGTGGGGTATGGGAAGTCTGAAGGTGGTTCCCTCCACACCTTCGGTTTGTCTGAAACTTACTTAGGTATCAAGGTTTTGTTTCCAGAATAATCAAGTAATTTTCCTTTGGTTTTTAATCAGTTTTATTTAGTCATGTTTCTGAAATTGAAAGAAAAATCTTCTTCATTGTAAGCTTTAATATATTTAGTCCGTCAGGCATTCGCCCTTTAATTTTCAGCGCAACACAAAATAACAAAATATAACTTATTCCAGTGTTGTTAAATATGTTTCCGAGAACTATACATATAATGCATTGTGAATGTGTATGTTAAATATATGTTCACATATTTTACGTAGTATAGGCCTTACCCTGATTTTACATTTTCCTGCATCTTACAAACATTTCTTCAGTTCTATTTATAGTTCCTACTTTACAATATTACTCTTTTTTGCATTTTCATTCATTTTTTAACTAATGTTTCGGATACATACGTATTCAGACGTGCAAAAACTGGGTGTCATTGAATTTTATCAATATATTTAACATACGCATGAATTATTGACCCCTAACTGAGGCTAAATACATAGACACGGTTGTCTGTCTTTCTTATGGGTATAACATTGTGTGATAAAGCTCACAAATATCAAATACTATAAGTATTTTCACCGTAAGTGCAGACTCGATCCAATAAAGGCGGTTCATTGTAAAGCGAGCACTTTTGAAAGCTCTGCTAAATTTCTACTTTCAGTCCATTGGTTGTGTATCTTTCCGTGTACCAATTAAAATAAACACAGCCACGTGATCTTATGTTGGTGTTTGCATCAGGTGGCTCATATGTCCACTGCATACTCATTAAATAAACAACAAAAAATTAAATAAACACTGTAGTAAACGTTATAAACACGTTCACGTCAATTCCAGCAATTAATATTGGTTTCTCAATATAGGTTGTTTTTCACGATTCCTTTTCTGTTTGGACGTAAATTAGTGCCTTTAACAGTGGCCAACACTTCCGAGCACAGAATATTTAAGCATTCTTTTTCCCGTTATAAAAACGCCAAAACGTTTCGAACGTTCGCCTTTAAAAAGTGTTAAAACTGAAACGTTCGCCCGTTAAAGAAAGGTACACATTTAGATAATACGGTGTAGTTAATCCTTCATGCAGAAGACAACGTGCTTCAATCAATAGTTAAATGACCTAAGAATTATGTTTAACAATATTTGCGAGTAAAATTATAATTCGTAAATACTTCCCAACTGTATATTTTAATACAACCAGCAAGTTCTAAATTTCTGGAAGTTCCCGCTTGAGGTAGGGCCGGCACGTTCAGTATGATTTGAGAAGATGTAGGTGGCGTAGTGTAGCCAGCTGATCAATCCCCAGGGACACACCTGTCGTTTCTGCCTACCTGGGCCCTACTTCGTAAAACGTGACAAGTGTGACATATGCGACAATTAAGTCAAATCCGAAAAATTTTGTCAATATGTCATGACAATGTTATGTTACATAAATAATACAAGTTCCCGTTATTTAATTAGCAAAAATGTGTAAATTGTCAGCCTTAACACAGTTTCATAAACGCGACAATTATATGTTAAGCTGTAAGTTTAATTTATTACACGCTATGTAGCTCTCAAGTGCGCTTACGATAATCGATCGCAGCCTTATATGCGATTCATAAACAGTCGATTCCCACCACAAATAATTAAGCGGAAAATATTAATTCTACCCGGATAACTTCATTCACTCTAACAGCAGAACTTCGAGTAATGTGGATAGTATTACTATATTAAACCTGAACACATTTGCACTACCATGTTATATAAACATTACAAGTTACTGGTTGCCTAGGAAAGCTTGCCTGTCACTTCTACAGTGACAATTCTGCAGATGTGTAGAGATGTCACCGAGTGATCTATTTCAAAAAACATTATGTAATATTTTTGACACATTTGTCGGCTTTTTACCTTTCAACTCAAAACTTTTGTGAAATAACTACTTGTCAAATTTTCATACAATTCTACAAATTTGTCATGACAAGGAAGAATAAGCCCACACAGTGGCAATGTTCACCATATTCCTGATATGAGTATTCCTCCGCTGTGAAGACGTCTCGCTAATTATTTTAGTATGGATGGCTAACAAAACCAACGATTTTCCAAGACTCATATATTGCAGGAAGCGGAATTCACGCGAGAATATGTGGCAGGTATTTGAATTCCACCAAAGTCAGGGTTATCTCGTTTCCTTTCTGTCTTCTGTATGCATGCGTGCAATCATATATTCTAATATGAAAGACAATTAAAATTGATTTAGGCACCAACAAGTTATGGTCTGCAGGATTTTGTTTTAAAAACTTATTCAAGCACGAGTCACATTACAAAATTGACTTAATGTCACGTTTTTTGCAAAACTATTCACTCAGAATGAGAAGCGACTGTCAGTTATTCTTTTTAATTACAGAAAAAAAAAGCGTGAAGATTTTGTTCTATTTTCCCATTTTATGACAGAGAATGACGGGATTTTGGCCTAGGCCGACTATCTGAGCTAGGCACTTTCAAATACAAATCATTCGGACTCGCTCATTTTGATCCATTCGTATAACTACCTTCTTCAGAAACCTCTATTTTTGGTAACCTGTCAAAATCGACTTGCTGGATCTCGTTTAAATCTGCGAGTTGAAGAAGTTTCCTCCCCATAATTACTCATATTTTAAGGTAAATCTATATTGACTTTGTCCTCTTGTTGAATTGGCAGGGTAATGGGAAATGTAATTAATTTCTTTAACCTTGTCCTAAGATATCTAGAGATAATTGTATCGACACATGAATTCTTGACAGGTTAACTTTTACATATTTTGCGGGAGAACATCATAACGGGCAGATAACGGAAAATTAATTAAGGAATTAAGGAATTTCACTGACAGCATGCAGTGAACCGTCCTTTCTCGGAATAAGACACATTGTTCATTGTCACAGACAAACGCGACATTGGCACAATCAAAACAACTATAACCCATTCACAGTTACTTCACACTTTTCTGAAGACCTACTAAAGTTCTTTTCCCGAATATTCCTCCACATCTTGCAAACTAAGCTGATTTAAATATAGAAAATCACGCCAAAGGGCAACACACCGAATTCGTGCGCACCAAGTTGTAATAATATTTTGCATGCAATCTATTTCTTACTAGGCGCTAACAACACACATGTTTTATCACTGTTAGTATTAATATTTATTATATATTAAACATTAGAATTTATAGATAAAATATAGGTATAACTTTAATTTAATGAATAAGAAATATACTTTTATCTTAACTGAGGTAAAAAACGCTTCAGATACGTGGCATATTTAGGAAATAACTTAACACGTCACACATGGGGAGTTTTTTCAAAGGTTTGAGTCAAAAAGTGAGAACAAACCGCGAATATACTATAAAAACTATTTCGACCGTACGGCACATCACTTGCCCGTTAAGAACAACTGGCAACAGTGAATGATGGTTGGAGTAAGGAAGTTCACACTTCTTCGCGTCTTACGTGCCGCTTGTGGAAGTCGGGTCGCACTTAACTTTCACATCGTACGCTCTCTCCTGCGTCGCCACGTCTCCAGAAGGCAACAGGAAATGGCCCGACGGTTAATTTACCTAGCGCGTGTTCCTGAGCCTGCACATGTCCTGACTCATCCAGCGGAGGACACTGCACAGGGTCACAAACACCTTTTTGGTTACGATCTCGTCGCAATACCAACCAGCAGCATTAATTATTTCTGTCGATGCTAAAGTGCGATCCATTACTAAGTTCACAGTGATTGTGCTAGTACTACTCCAGCACTGCCTGGGTAATAAAACATACGCTTCGTGATGTCTCAATGCTTTCACGTGATTGGTCAGCTGCAATAACGTCACAACTCGGTGATTGGCTGGTCGATATCGGCACAATGTGTTAATGGCCTAATATCTTCCGTTCAAAGCCAATATGAGGCCATAGGGCTTGCATACGCGTATATTATAAGCAGTTGGAGGTCAGCTGAGAGGCTTATTTTGACAGCCTATTCCGTGAAAGGTACATCGTTTCGGCTAGCGTCTGTATCTTCGCATCTAAGTATTATTCTTCATCTGCGATATCTTCGGGTACTCTAGAGCTAATGGTAGCTACGGCAGTACCATCGACTTCTTCGGGTGGCCCACCTACATCAGCTCCATCGGAATCGCGACCCAAGCCAACAGTGTCAAGACTTCGATGCATGTACTGTGATTAAGCCTGATGTGCGAATAGCAGCAATGTTAGACGACACGAAAAGCATCGATATAAGATGAACCCGTTGCTCATGGCATATTAGTGTGAGAAGTACGTTCATCTGTTTGCTCTTACTGGCAATCTGTACCAACATTCGAAAATGTGTAATGGACTTATTCCTCCACCAGCAAAACATAAAGATATATTGTCGCCACCACAACCCTGTGATGGATTTACAAATATCACTGTGTGTAAAGATGAAATAAACATGTCATCGCTACCTTGTACAGTAAGTGATGATGCAATGGCGCTACCATCGATAAGTGGGGATGTGCATATGGACGGTATGTACAATTCGCTGTCGACATCGGATCGATCGCGTTGCTACTGTGGAAAGATCTTCAGTAAAAGCTGCCATGCGCGTAGGCACGAGAAGAGTGGTAAATGAACGAAGAAGACAAGATGGGCTTATTTGACTATTGCCTGTCACAACTGTGTTCGTAAGTTCAGGTGTTATGAAGTAACAGGTCTTCCAGACAACGTGCGACGTGAAATACATAACCATCACATAAAACCATGTTGTGAGTCATAAACCAAACCTGCAAAACAGTGTAAACCCGTCCATGTTCTAGGCAAACCTAATGCCAATAACTTTCTTCTAAGGAATCGGCATTCAGGGGAACGTTAAAAGATTTCGTTGCTCCGAATATGACAACTTCGTTGAAAGATGTTTGCGCGTTCCTGTCAAGTATGAAACAATATTTAATAAACCAACTTACAGAAGAAGACATTGAAAAACAAGTGTCTCTAAAATATAATTTATGGCGGAAAGTATATACTCGAAACCAGAACACAACCAGGACGAACATTGCAGAATGGCATTCAAGACCTAGAATGTACCACTCTGTAATATATATAATATCGGAAAGAGTGTAGATGATAATATACAAAAGGTATGTTGAGAGGAAGAAGAAATTATGATGAAGGGTTCGGGCTGGACACTCGATTCGGTGGATCATCTGCAGCTGAGAAGGAGTTCATACCAGTGCCTTACGCAATAATGTGATGTCCTCTTCTTGCCTTCGAAAAAAAAATCATCACAAAGAAATATTTGCAAGTAAAATTTTGTAAATAAAAATAGACATATTCCATATGATTCATTTGATTTATTTTATGAAAAAAACCTCCACTTTATATAAACATTATTTAAAAAAAAAATATTTTAAATAAAAATACTCGCATTTAAGAATAAAATAAATAATAAATCAAATATGGCGGTTTACGTACCTTGCAGGAATGTTCTATGTCCCCATTCGGTACAGGCCGATAGCGGGCAACATAATTGAGAAAATAACGCCACCTATTTGTTGAACATAGAATATAATATGAAGGGTGCCGGCAGCGTAGCCTGTACTTAAAAAAAAACGTAAACAAGTACGACTGTCGCCTGGTGGGGAATCAATATACTAGCATCACCTAGGTGTTCAAAACATACTAAGTCCAATATAGCAGTCAAATGAAAGTAAGAAACAACCTCCAGTAATGCATAAACAAATGACAAATGAAAAAAAAACAAAATGGTGGCATACGAAAGAATAAGTATCGGTGAGAGAGTCAGTCGTATGCTGGGCGTGGTTCTGGGGGATCTTCGAAAATGCAAATTTTTTAAATATGTTATAATAGTAATTTTTTAAATAAATTTTTGGGACTTTTTAGAATTCTTTAGTATTTTCTGGGAACTTTTGGGTTTAAGGTTATTCAAGGTCATGCATCCAAAATGGTGGTAGTAGTCAGTAACATATGCTCATCTGCATCTAATATGGCGGTAGTAGTCAGAAATATAATATGCTTGTTGACTTTAAAGTATTTTTTCTCGAGTTTTTGTTTTCAAGGTTATTCAAGGTCATAGGGTTAGGGATCAAGGTAATCTGCATCTAATAGGGTGGTAGTAGTCAGTAATGTAATATACATGCTGACTTTTAAGCATTTTTTTCGAGCCTTTGTTTTCAAAGACATTCAAGGTCACCTGCATCCAATATGGCTGCTATGATGGCTTACAGCACCAAGATGGCGGACAGCTGTACCTACCAAGACGGCAGAATAAGTATGGTTAAGGAGTGACTTCCGAAAATTTATGTTTTTAAATAAATACTTTTAAACAAATTTTAAGTAAATATCTATATGAATTTATATTCATTTTTTATACATTTTTGGGATGTTACGGGTCAAAGGTCATGGGTCCTGCTCTCGTGACCCCCGAGTTGCTAATCCCAGTCACCTGGATCATAAATCCTGGTAATCTAAGTTACAAATCCTGATAATCTAAGCCACAAATCTTGGTCTCCTGCTCTCGGAAAACGGGAAAATTTTCGGGATAAAGGTACATTTTTAGGAAAAAAGAAAACTTTTAGGGAAATCTAGTCAATTTTGAATGAAAAAAAAAAAAAAAGGGGGCAAAGGTGAATTACAACCGGCGGCCAGCCGGCGCCTGGCTCCTGTACCAGATGCCGTTATGCCAGACTTCCCCAAATCCTATTACTGACGTCATTGGCGTATTGCCGGCATTCTTAATCACACTTCGGAGAATAGCGTCCGGTTAATACTATGTATAAGTTAGAGTCCTGATTTCAGCGTCTGTGGTTAAGATGACTGTTTCAAGCAAATGTGAAAATTAATACGATTAGTGTCTTAATGTAATTAATATGATGCTTCTTTGCAAGATACAACCATCATACTATATATATATATATATATATATATATATATATATATATATATATATATATATATATATATACTGCAAGTGGTTGTTAAACATTGGAAACTTCTGGTTAGTACCAGATAATGTGTCACGCAATGAAGGCACTCCGCATGCTGTCAGGGCATCAGCACTTCGAGGGGACTTCCAACCAGTTTGCGGTATGTGTCTACAGTCCATTCAAGACTAACAGACTTGTGAAAATCAACCTTTAAAAAAACATCCTATCCATTAGCTGCATGCATAACTACTAAAAAAAAGTGGCGGGTGCGGATACTGTATCCGCTCCCACCACTTTGTTTTACTAGCTATGCATACAGGTAATGGCTAGGGTGTTTTTTTTTTTAAGGTTGATTTTCATAAGTCTGTTCCAGTCGTGAATGGACTACAGGAATTTGGCTCCTTTCTTACTATGACGCAATGAGCAGTTGTGTGACTTTGAACCGGTGCACTAACTCATCCCAGAGCGATTCAGTGTAGTTGAGATCAGGATATCGCGCTGATCGTTCAAGTTCAGCTTTTCTTATTTCCCCAAACCACTCAGCTACAACGTTTGCGGCATGGACAGGTAAATTGGCACGCTGAAAGTGAAATGAGCTGGTTCCAATTTTTGCCACGGTGCGAGTAGTGTTGATGTTTATGGATCGACACAATAAAACAATAGGACTAAGACCATATAACGAGAAACAAAACCATTACAATACCACCTCCCCCAAAACACACAGTGGTGACAGTACTACAATGTGAGGAATGCTCGTCAAACACAGGCATCGCCCAGGAACTTCCATTAGTCGCCATAACATGCAGTGCGAATTCTTATTCCACATGATGCTCTTCCATTGATTTGCCTTGTGTTTGGCGAGCAGGAAGTTATAACCGACATAGAAATTAATATGTCTGCCAAACAGCAGGCTGTGGAAACCCCTTGTCGGGTGTCTGTCAGCCCTGCCAGGGGCGATTTGTCTTAGAGGCGATCCTCATCGTCCGTGCACATGGAGATCAAATAGGCCGCCCGATCAAGTGATGTTCTGAGTTGGAAGGTATGGGTAGTGAAACAGCTGCCCGCGCAGGGTGGCTTAGATTCCCACAACTGTACTTCAGTAGTGGGAGAATGTATGTTTTAAGATCTAAAAAGTGCAAGAGTGTCACAAGTGCTATTTGATTAACCTGTAAATGGGTTTTGGAGAGAGGCACAATAATTGGTGCTACCCCTCCACACTTCCCTCTACCCCATCCCGCCCTTGAAAGGTGTGTTGTGATTCGCTCTTTGCTGAAGCTGGGTACCCGATTAGCAATGCTGGCACAAAGGACATTTGGGGACTTTGTATCACCGGTGGTCTGAGAAGCCTGTTTGGCGGGCTGTCGTTGGATGAACTGCCCTCAGAATGGGTGCCCTAACGACCAGTGCATGGAGTGAGGTGGTACTTGATTCGAATGCTGTCGAGAGCAATTAAGCATAATTAGATGTAATTGCGAAATTGAGTAAATCGGCATAATTAGTAATTGTGTAATGAGTAATCACATAGTAAGTACACATGTTCACCCTTCGACTGCCGAACCACAACTGACAAGGTTGGAAGGGGCGGTTAGGTGTATATTTTTGTGGTGAGGGGAAAGGGGGGGGAGTGTAGGGATGAGGATTCGATCCTTAATTCGAGACCTGTTGAAGGTAATTAGATTTTTTTAAGGCCGGATCACGAGTACATTACGTCACCATGCTCGCACAAACAGGCGTCAGTGGAAAGACCCCTAGATAGATTTCAACTGCAATGTACTTTGTACCGCTATATGCGGCAATTTGTATTCCATGCAGTGACCTTACTCATAGGAGTCACAGATCGTTTTCGGAATTCAAATGTAATAATTTTCTTGCCAATAGTCGTTCATGTAACAGCACTTCCCGATGTCGATCGAATGTATCTGGCAATCGTTATGGTTTGACTTCACCCCACACGTCAGCTTCCACGATCCCGAACGGTCAACATCTTCGGCTTACCGGAGTTGGCTTCTCATGTAGCGAACGGTTGGCTCGTAGATCTTTTTTTTTTGTGTGTAAACAATGAATAATTCATAAATGGAAATGCGTGAAAAAGTGCTTTATTGCTCCATAATACCCTACGTAATCAATAAAATACGATTTCATTCAACGTAAGGTGTGCGACACGAAGATCACTGAATAATTTTGAAAATTGCTGTACTTTGTGAAGCGTTTCCGCATGTATTTACTTTCGCCAGCACAGTTCCATATTTAATGTTAATCACCTTGCCGGAAATTCTATCTGGCTTGTCGGGAGGAAATTCCCTGCGGCGGTGGTGAATTATGTATTCAGTAACGACGGCCACGCTTTACGTGCTTCGCGTTGCATATTCATGACTACCTTTTCGAATTAATCGCTTTTGTGCGAAAGTCTAGGACTTGCCTGCGGAAAAAATATTACGTAGCAGTAGATTATGGAGTAACAAATAATCATCGTCTCTGTAGACGCCTTGGAATTTTAATCAACGTCTAAGTAGGACACTTGGTATACAATTAATATATGTTTTAAAATGCTTTGGAATATTAATCAAAAGGTAATTATGACCCTTAGTATACAATTAATATATATTTTAAACATTGATTTCTGTGTAAAACTACCACTGAAACCACGAAAGAAAGATATTTTGCTAGTTACAACTGAGGAAACCTAATAATTTCTATTTTTCACATGGGAAGAACTCAGATGCTATGCAAAATTTGAGAAAAGTGATGCATTTGAGAGTTATCGAATTTCCCGAAATTTCACGAAAGAATTAAGTAACAAAGTTACGAATCTGAGAAAAACGCGAAATTAAACAAGAAATAAACAAAATAAATTAAATATTGAGAACAGTGAGAAAAATCATACTCATGAACGAATGAGAGCTACAAGTACGTGGGTATAAAACGTGATACACAGATAGTACGGCAGCACAAGTACACAAGTACACCTGAGATCTCGTTTATAACACAAACTGCAAGTTATGTAGTACCGGATATATACTAGTTTAGACTGTAATATATTTTAGCTATTAGGTCACCTTGTAGTTCACCACAATTGCCGTGGAATAAAATAAATTTAGGGTGTTTTATACTACAAAACATCGCATATTAATATCCACATTGCTGCGAAAAAATTAAAACAACACTTATACATTCAAACACAAACTTATTCAAATATTTCTGAAGTTGTGAATAATTTATTTTTAAGACAGTAATAATGTTATAGGCTGCTCAGATAACGTGAGCACTTTTGAAATCAACCTTATCCCTACCTGCACATATTTTAACGGGCTATCTGAGAGACATGCGCACAGTAAAGTTGGTAATGATGAATGGCAATTGGTGCCATATCTTAATCTTAAGGTTCCATTAAAAATGTCAGGTAATCATTTGAGATAACTTAAATTATTTCTTTCGCTTTCTGTGTAAAAATGAGAAGATTTGTAAAATATTTACTTTTATAATAATTTCACAGTTTCACTTGACCGACGCATTAATAAAGTGGTGAGGTCCTCGTCAATGTTAATTTTACAAAAGTCCGAAGAATAAACAATTTATGTACAAGTGGATCTCAAAGCAGGATTTTCTAAAGTGCTTATTTAACCGTGAACAGCATATATCTGCTTGCTGCTCTGCGTTGCTTCCCTTGTCCCGACCCGCTCAAGCGAATGAAAGAGTTTGTCAAAGCGATTCTAGTAAACCGAGGTGAGCGCGGAGATTTACAAAGGCAAGCCGCTTCGAGTGGCAGACAAGCCTAGTGTGACTCACGCAGACCCGACTTCTAGCGGAATACATTTCTGAACTTATCGATGCAAGAATGTCCTGGTCATTGGCCTAGCCTTTCTCAGCGTGACTCTCTGGGTGCAGGGAGCCTTCTAGGTCGCGCCAGCGAGACTACTTAAGGTTAAAGTAAAGCAACTGCCTATGGAGCACTGCACCCGACTATACAACGTGAGGCACTCATAAAAAAAGTAACACAGACACCATAAAATTTGTCAGAAAAGTGTGATCTATGTTGTATATGAAAGAAACATTTTTTACTAAAATATACTTTTAATATGTAAAAAATTAATCTATAGTTAGAGCCCACATTAAAAAATTTTTTTAGCGCATTTCCATTTTGGATGTTTCAGAAAGCAGAATTTGCAAGAAAATCTTCACTGAATATCGTCATAATGTTTACTATGGTTGTGTTTAAGAACATTGTAATAATAATGTAGGAAATAATTTTTGTAATTGATTTTCTGTGCGTCCATGTGTCACAAATATTTATGGCTGAAACTGACGTAAACAAAGTTAATTATAAAATTTATATGATACATTATTACTATGTTTTATTATACATCATCACAGTAAATATTATGACGAACATTTGCTACTTTGCAGAGTGAGACTGACGGCCGGGACTATTAAACTGGATGTGTAACAGACATTTATAATGGCGCTGACGGGCAGATTGAATTTGTGCAAATAATAAGTGCGAATTAAGTGACCGTGACCAATATAGACACATTGATAAGCACTTATATTCGAATTGGGACAGACAATGAATATTGCACTCGTTGAGAATTTGAACAATGGTAGTGGAGATGGGTACTTCAATGTTGTAAATAAATTACTGCGTGAATAACTGAAAAATAAAATAATATAAATTTATTCTTATTAAGACTCCCATCCCTCACGAACTCGGATGCGACCATGGCCATATTGAAACAATATTGTATAATTGTACATGAAAATATTTCATTTGCTGTTGATGATAAAGCAATTGTGTATATCTAAATAATTTTTTAAACTTAATTTACATAGTAATATTGTGGTAGTTTCGTTGAGGAAATATTTGGACTTTTCAGTAACTGAAAAGGGTTATTTTTATTATGTTTTCATTAAAAATAAATTTACTGGGTTGAATGGATCGTGCTCGATTGCTGTGAACATGTAACCACGAGGCATGTTACATGTACATGTATAAGGAATAGCATAATGTAAGTATAATCATATCATAATTTTGAAAATAAATCATTGCTTAAAATCTTTATTTTAAATACCCAATTTTTAAATGGGAATTCTCGTTTAACCAAATTAAGTAGGAAACCGTGAATTCCCGAAGTATAAACATAATATGCATATCTCAGACCTAAGTGTATTATTTAATAATAAGTGTGTATATACACTTATCTATAATTTTGTAATACCCACATATTAAGGCACTTAGGGGTATAGAAACACCTCCTAAACGTATATTGTACATAAGGTATATTTTTAAAACCAATTAAATGATTTGCATTAATTTTTCATTAAATTAACTACTGATGTATCTAATAAATTGTCAACATACATTCACTCTTATAAAGTATGCACGAACGTTTATTCATTTGCAGTGTAAGTACTTGGCGGGCTGATGGACCTCACGGGTACTTTGGTTAGGGAGCTCGGGAAGGGTGGTCCTACGAAATTATGACTCGCGCTCATTCATTTAACATCCTCGCGAGTGTAATAGTACTAGACGAAAGATTTGTGTTACTACGTGGCTACTCTAGCTGAACTGCAGACACGACCGCTCTCGGGGTCCGTCTGACAGTCTGACACCCTCCGTCACTTCAGTCTGCCTCTTGGCGGGTTACAACTCCGCTGGTCACTTTCTCTCCAG
The DNA here is from genome assembly GCA_029891345.1 of Dryococelus australis. Classification (NCBI taxonomy): domain Eukaryota; kingdom Metazoa; phylum Arthropoda; class Insecta; order Phasmatodea; family Phasmatidae; genus Dryococelus; species Dryococelus australis. The sequence continues at coordinate 284,717,868 of CM056993.1, forward strand.
TGCCCCTGCCCCCCCCCCCCTCATCCACGGTACCCTCGGCGGGACTAGCTTGAACATAATTCTGTGCCAAAAAATTCGAGCACTGCACTGGCCAAGAAGCCTGTTTTTTACCACACTTTTGGCGAGTGGCGTACGCAAAAAAAGGTACGAGTTTATTCTATGTATATTTTTTTAAGGGGGAAAGATGGAGGGAGGTTCTTCATTAATAAAGCAACTCCTGCAAGAAAATTTGTACTGAAGAACAACAGTAGATGTAGACACCTATATTTTACCTTAATTATTGTTACTGTCTTATGATAGACTGTTCACAGTAAAGTGAGCATTTTTATGGGCCTAGTTACTTGTTCCTTTCAGCTAGTTTTTTAAATCCATTTACCACCTTTTTAAATAAATGTTTCCATGTAAGTAACAAATACAGTGCATATATTCTACTGCACTCTGAAATCAACGTCTAAGGCTAAAATAAAATATATTTATTGAGTATCATTCCAAATTAGAGGTCTTTCAAAAGTGCTCACTGTACCGTTAACAGCCTATATACCCTTTTACTTACCTAATTTCTCATATTACAGATAACTTGTTATATTTTTTCAAGTGCCCTTCATAATTCATGGAGGGGGGAGGGGGCAGGTGAACCCGGAAGCATATCCATCTTCCCGTCGTTCACACCGCTGCTTTTGGCCCTCGCAGTGATATTTCTTATGAACATCGCATATCAGCGATTTGGAAAAGGCAGAGCAAAAGCAAACTAATTAATTCGTGGGATACGCCATACGACTCAGCGTCTTCGAGCAATTACATGCACCCCCGCGGCCGGCGAGGGATCTCAGGGTGGATTGCGGGGCAAACGCGCAAAGCCTCCGCGCCCCACTCACCCTCGGCGTGCTCTGTGCTTGCGCCTCATCGTCCCCTTCCACCACCACCCTTTAATCATTTCCCTGCCTTTGAGGCCCTCGTTTGAATTTTCCTGTAACTGCCAGAACCACATCTTCCGCAAGACCGGCCCGTATACACCTCCTCTCTACTATAGGCTGTTCACAGTTAAGTGAGCACTTTTTAAGGCCCTTCCAAAAATTCATTATCCCCTAAAAAATGTATTTTATTGCAGCAACAAACATTAAATTTTGAGAGTGGTGAAACTTATATACTGTGTTTATTAGTCATACTGCAGTGTTTACATTAAAAAGTGGCGGAAAGGTAGAAATCCATTGAAAGGAAAAATTTAGCAGGGCCTTAAAAAGCGCCCACTTTACCGTGAACAGCCTATATTTGTCCGTATAAAGGACATGTTTTATGCGGAGCAACGTCGACACCACGTGGCCGGCCGAATAGTTATTGATGTAGAAGTGGGACACGCCGAGATTACGCATCTGATATAGGTCGTGTGCACACGTGCGGTCATAGAACGCGGCGGCGCCGCAGCTACGTGTGCGCTGATACATATAAACCAAGTCCTCGTGGAACGTATTTGCGTTTCTGGTACGCTCAGTGGACGCGCGGCACCGCAACGGCGCCGCAGCTACGTATGCACTGATACACATAAGCCAAGCCCTCGCGGAACGCTTTTGCGGCACCGCAACGGCGCCGCAGCTACGTATGCACTGATACACATAAGCCAAGCCCTCGCGGAACGCTTTTGCGGCGCCGCAGCGGCGCCGCGCGGACATTGTCCGCACGTGTGCATCCGGCAATATGCTGTTTACGGTAAAATGAGCACTTTTAAAAGCCCTGCTTAAAATCTTCTTGTATGGACGTTGTGTATTATTCCGCGTTATGTAAGATTAACGTTGCCCATGGCCGCAACACTTTATTCATGCGTCGGCCAAATGAAACCGTGAAATTATTAAGAAAGTAAATACATTACACATCTGCTAATTTTTACACTTCCAAGCATTAAAAAAAACAGAAAGCTAAAGAAATGATTTTAAGTTATCATAAATGGTTGCCTAGCACTTTTTATTTGACGTTAAGATATGGAACTACTTTCCATCCATCGTTACCAACTTTGCTGGGCGAATATCACTCAGTGCACCCATTAAAATATATGCATGCAGGGGCAGTGACTTTTTTCTAAGGTTCATTTCTAAAGTGCTCAGTTTATCGTGAACATCTTTAGCATCACTGGTACTGCTGATCCAGAGAATAGCAATATTTTATATATTTCATGAGACCCCTGCAACAATGTCTGCTTTCATCTCAAACAAACCCCTCCAAACAAACCTCTCAAACAAACTCCTCGCGCTTTTCCACCGTCCAATCGTCTAATTTGACATTTCCGTAGATCTAGTGACCACTCTAAGAAATTAAACGCAAATTTGCCACAACATGGTGGCCGGTCGACGACTGGCGCCTACTCCTGAATCCTCTGCCTCAGACTCCCCATTTATATTGAGTTTTTGTACTCTTTTTATGAATTAAATGTTTTCTACCCACATGTATACTTCTTGAGATAGAAATGGTGTAAACACATTTCACTGCTTTGTTTTCAAAGATTTATTTTTGTCTGTCCAGCGCAGAAAGTAGCATTGTTTCCCCCCTGCTGTATGTTTCCAGAACTGTTTACGTTTTGTCGCTCCTCAAACGTCCCTCCACCCCCCCCCCCCAACCCATTTTATCACAAAGTTAGTATTTTTTTCTTGCGTGTGTCAAAATAATACTGACTAACATGTGTGAAAATGAAAAATAGCCAGGAATTTGAAAGACATTTGTTTTCGCCATATCGCGAACTCTGTAATTTGAAAGCTGGGATTCCTTCTCGTTCCATTAATATTCAATGAGCGACAAATCAAATGAATAGGCTTGTCACTGAAGTGTCGAAACATTACGTTAACATGCTGATGTGTTCAAATTAAGACCCTCTATCGTGCCAAAGCCAGTGCAAGGGTAAGGGTGGGGGGGTGCAGGGGTTGTGATATCGGGACATATCACCCCCACCCAAATGGAAAATAAAATATTTGAAAATAAAATTTGAAAAGGAAATACAACTTTTATTATTTTAAATATAAGAAATGTGTGTTTCACCTTGAATATGAAAGCTTTTTATAGCATTATGTGGTTTCATTTCTGTATATTAGCCCATTGGTTGAAAATTATTTATTTTCTTTTAACTAAAAGTAGTAAACTAATATCTTTAATTTTTTCACGTATGAGTAATTTGCAATTCCCTTGAGCACAAAGGAGGTTTACAACATTTTGTTGTTCCATAAGAAGATTGGTTGTAAATAATTTTTGGAAGTGAACCTAAGTAAGCTAATATCTATAATTATTTTTAGATATAAGAAATTTACAATCGCCCTTAAACGCGATGGAGATTTTGTTCGGTAGTTCCGTCTCTCTATATTAGCCCACTGGCAGCAAATAATTCTTAATATTAGAGTTTTCATTTTTTTTCTAAAATATTAATTTGTTTTTTTTTCACCCCCTCCCCCTAAATAAATTCCTGGCTACGCCCTGCCCACTGTGGGAAGTATGAAAACCCATCGCAACAATGTGCACAAGGCAAAGATGCTGAATGGTATATACATCAGCTGAACGCGGAACGTGATTGAGAGGCGTGAAGTGTTTGTTGCTTAGGGGGGGTGGGGGGGTGTTGGCGAAGAGGTATATGAAGAACCGTTCCGAGTGCTTTAGTTCACTGCCATGCTCCAGCCGCTCCCTTTATTCCTCTTTCCGTCTCGAACCCCGTTCCTTTCTGAAGATTACTAAGGATTACGGCAGCTATTGTACGAGTGACGTCATTTCCCATTAGTTCGGATTTGCAGTTTCCCCTCCGCTCCCGCTCCACGTCCCCCGTGGCTACAACAGCGCAGGGTAATCAGAGCGCCTATTCCCACCATAGCGCCTAATTCGCCTTTAATGAAATGCTCTTCCGCCGAAGTTACCTTTCCTTCTCGATGAAGCGGTGCCTTTTGGCGAAGGTTGTATTCAAAGGTCACAGTCAGTTTAACATCAAACTTAGATATGATAGATATTCTATTGTTCACACTCTCTGCTGTTAATTCAATCGAATATGTGGTTTCTTTTAATGATTCAGTATTATATTGACTTCTTGGAATAGTTATAACTTTATTTTCATCAACAACGGGGCTCAATTTTTCAGTTGTTATACAATTGAATTCTTCACGACTTCGTGGCAAAACTATAAGGTAGATATTTTCCTCTGCTTATTTCAACTTGGCGTGGTAGCGCAGAACGCTAGGTAACATACTAAAGTCGAAGAGGAAAGGCTGTGTGAGGTAAATCCCGGCCACCTTGCAAAACTGTCTACATTACTGTAAATTGCGCAATATAAATAGTAAACTGTCGTAAATATGTTTATTTAAAGCGATTATTTGGCCACATTCAATAAAAACAATATTTAATTCGCCACTGTAGTCGGCTGTCACTTAATCAGTGAAATAATTTCACGTCACTAATTCAATCAGCGAATTTTTTTCACTGAAACACTCAGTAGATTTCTACTGATTCTAAATTGAGCCACTTTCTTTGATCCGAGTGGTTGCATTTCACTGCGAATCAGTTGTTACCCACTGATTCGAATTTAGATTGATAGTTACACTTTTAATGATATAGCTATCAACGAGACATCAACCCTCGTATTGTCTAATATTTTAAATACTTCATCAAAATTATTTGCATCCACATAGAGGAAACTAGGCTCGTAAGTTGTATCCGAACTTCTTTTGTTATTTCACGTTATTTGCTGGTATTAACATTATGTGGCTGATTGTCATGACTGGTAACATTATTCTGAAATTACCACACTAGGTTGAAAATCTCTTCAGAAAGAAAACATTCGTAACATAGCGAGTGGTTAGAGATTAGTTGTATATTTGTAATATAGAGCGGAGAGTGTATTTTGTAAAAATTTGTTTGTAAATAATAGACTCGACTGATAGTTTTTGACCGTGGACTAAAACTTTGAACGGAAAATAATCAGGGATAAACGTAATTTAAGAATTACTGTATACGCCACAGAAATATCAGGATATGGTATATTAAACACACGTGCGCAGAAAACATGCCAAGAATGCTTCAACATATAAGTTTAAAAAGTGCATATGTATGCAAAAGGAATTTGTTGATATCAGCTAAAGTTTTCTTGCTTTATGGTGCATGTTATATTTGTCATTTTCTGGGGGTTCTGCTGCAAATAACGTTAATCCTCTTCGAAATAATCCCTTATCTATTTTTCACCAAGTTAACCAAATTGCAAGATTCATTCAAAAACATAACTCAGACTGTAAATCGTACGATCAGTATTAGGTACCACAGCCATGAAGAATTACTGATAGTAATTATAACAGTATTATTGTCGAATGTAATAACTATTTTTTTTAAATTATATTCATCACAATAAAACTAAAAAACAAACTATCCAACGTGATCTTTGGCAAAATAATTTTCCGCTTGTATTTCTCTAATACTATATTTATACTTTAATTCCAGAGTGATTGCTTATTAACTGTTGCCATTGTGAACCAACCACGTTAGTGTGGTGTGTTTTAAATCACATAAAATATGCGTGTCTATAGCTTAGAATATAGCTAACAGGGCGTAATTTGACCGACAAACTTCGTGAGGTGATTATTTATGCAAAATTAAGTGAGCTGTATATGGGCCACTTTCCACCTAAACTGAATATTAAAAGAGATGTAAGCCCTTGGAAATCAAGTTTTTAATGCGCATTTTTTGCGAAATATCAGAAACGAAGTCGAATTAACTTACAGTTCTCCGAACATTGTTTTATATTATCGGAATATTCAACTTAGGAGCAAATTCTCGTTAAAACCTCCCACCGTAATGGGTGTTTTTCAGGAAAACCATAACGTCCTGGGTACTTTCAGAAAGAGGACCACTTTTGTAAACTAGGCCATACTACTCGATAAACCAGTATCAAACGTTCATAATTCCTGACATTAAAAAAGTTGTATTTAATAAGAGGGTGGCCATCACAATTCTTCTCATTACGGTGAGAGGTGTTAACGAGAATTAGCTCCCAAGTTGAATATTCTGATAATATAAAACAATGTTAGGAGACTTGTAATTTAATTTAACTTTGTTTCTAATATTTTGCAAAAGGACATATTGAAAAGTTCATATTCAAGGGCTCTTGTCAGCTTTAATATTCAGTTTAAGTAGAAAGTGCCCCATATATTTCTCACTTCTTTTTGCGTTAGAAATCACCTCACGTTTGTCAGTGATATCTCACTAAAATCTATTACATTGGGTGGTATATTTACTAAAGACTTCTCAAGTTACGTTAATGACATATTATTGATCTCAGCATATTTTACACAGTTTTCACTTATTAATTTTTACGTCAACTGATTTGTGACAGAAGTACTTGTGTGAGTGACGATCTGATTTTTTATATACAGCTTCTCTTTTCAATGGTCTGTGTGTTTTTTTTATAAATATAATTATAGTGTTTTGTGCCCGTGTGCCATGCTCTGAATGAATTTCTAATGTCCTTATTTTGGTTCGTTTAACGACCATTTCATTTTCAGTTTGGAATTTACGTCTTCAATTTTTATCGGTGGCATTGTTTCACCGATTAAAAAAAAAAAAAATTATATAATTTCGGTGCTTGTAACATCGTTATCGATGAGCCACACGGAACTATTTCATCCATTCTGTTACTTACAAGTTAGCTATTAATGTCTCCCTGGAAGCGAGTGCTGTATTCGTACAGAGAAATTCTCACGTCCGGCTTCAGTACATAAAGTGGAAATGACACGGAACGTGTTTTAAATGCATTCGGGGTGATGACTCGTTTTTGCATCCGCTTATCGGAAATTGCGGTAGCCCGGTAGTAGGCGGCTTTATTTTTATTCCTTCCGGCACAATAAGCGCCCCCCCCCCTCCCCTGTTGCGTCAGTTTTCCGCCCTTCAATATTGACAGAGAGACGGAGCTTTATTTTCTCCGGATAGCCGGCAAGACGTTAAACACACTATTTATATGTAAAAACCTGGAGGCTAAAGTCCGCCCGTGTATCTGTTAGAGATATCTACTTTCATACGCTGAAGGTCAGAACACCGAATTCTCTTAAGCGTGAGATGAATCACAGCGTTTTTTTTTTTTGTGAGATAGTTGTTTGCGCGAACGCGCGTATCTCGGTAAATAAATGTTCTGCAAATACGATTTTTTGTCAGAAAAGACAAAAAACCAATTATCCATGCCCGCTTTTTTTTTACTTTTATCATATTAAGTATACTAAGTGTATTCTTGGAGAAAAAATTATTATTGTAAATTGCGAAATATCGCATTTTTAAAGCTTGCCTATGCAGTTCCCTTAAGCGGCAAGAGAAAAGTATGAAAATACAGACGTAGTTTAATCTGTGGGCTTTCATCGCGTGTAATAAATACCCACTGTTACAGATATAATTTACACAGTACAGCGTTACGCCGGAAACACTGTACGCCTTGTGTGTAGGAGCGATGAGGCACTAGAAGTGCGTGAAGTGTCGCCCGTATCGCTCCCTCGCTACTTGACCTTGGCGGTGGAGGGGCGGAGGCCCCTCGCACCTGGTTTCGACGCGAAGAGTATGAGTAACAATGTAGACGACATGAGTTCAATTGTAGGTTAAGACATATGCCTACGCGCTTATTAATTTACTTACAGTAATGAACCACCGGTCTAACTCCATGTTTTAAAGACTCTTGATTCGTGTGATACATTCCTTACGCCAGTGAGATCGATAACATTATGTATTGTCATTTAGTTTTGATCGTGTTCCTCGGATAAAGAAACGTAAACACAGTTTGATATCTAACAAAAAATTAAAAACGATTCGCTAACTCCTACATAGTACTAACGTTCCATTTCCATTTAATTATTTTTATTTGTTTAAACTGGCATCCCACCTTTAGGATGTTTCACAGGATGAGATAAAGAAAGGACGTGTACTTCTCTATGTTTTGCCAACAGCGAGAAACATACGCCGTTAGCAATTTTTTTTCCACTACGCGCAGCGAAGTTAGCGAAGAGTAAAATTATGTAGAATCGGGGGGTTTCAAATGAGGCGGACTGCGAAGCTGGCTGGCGCTCACAGGTGGGTCGACGAACCCTCTCCTCTTGTTTTTTTCACTCCAGCCGTTAAATTACACGTACACACACAGAATGTTCCAAAAATAGATGCCCGAAACGAAGTAGATGATAGAAGAGCTCAAAAATAACAAAGAAATTCCAATACATATGTGGTTGCGAAATATTTTCGATTTATCGGACCTACTCTACACTACTATAAAAATATCAAAATAGTGACAAAAGTAATCGTCCCAATAAAATGACGTTTGTGCAAATGGCAGGCGACTAACGTAGCCACTTTACCAAACACCATTCATTACAGCGATATAAAATTAATAATGGTTTTGCAGAAGTTATGTTTTGTTAGGATGTGTGTCACGAATTCCGTTTAATTAAAAGATAATAATAAGGTACTGCATGACCTGATACCTGCCACTGGGAAAACTGCCTTATTGTATGCCTTGTCAGAAGTACCCTGCACCAATCATAATCGGTCATGAGCAGACTTCGACATCAAAAAAGTGAAAACGTAATCAGTATACAGAAGTTGCAATAATTACAAACTAACTCTAGACCAATCCTACATACATTTACAGCGTTTAGCTCTCACAAATAATTACATTTGACGTAGAAATTCAATACAATTTGAATGAAAGAAACATTCCGTTGTGTCTGCTATGGTTCACTCGTTTGAAAAGACTGGAAAATGAGAGCAGAGAAATAACACATAAGTAATCTGCGTAATTTCATTTTTCAAAGTATTCATGAGCACACCAACTTATTCCTGGTCTTGGTTCATTATACAAAACGAGGTGTCAGCCATATGATTTACATGAGGCGAATGGCTCTCGCGTAAAATAGTGCCTTTTATATATTATAATTTAATATGATAATAGTAGAAAATAATTAATTACTATACACAATATCATTGCTTCAACTCAAGTAGTTTTCATATTATGCCACACGGTACACTTTAAGCTCTCCAACTTTCACGGCCTCTACAATCCTCAATATTTTAGATTTATAATAGGTGACCTGTATTTCTTTCCTTTCTTCCGGTCGTGAACATATTGTACGATTCTGGATATCTAGCAGGTATTAGGGGTCATTTCGTCAGGGTAAATGTTATTCATAACTGTATTTATTAATAGCAAAGTCCTTTTACATCTTGTAGTACAGCCTATTTCCGGTTTCTTTACACTTTTTGAATCAAACCTTTGAAAAATCAGCCTATACATGACATGTTTAGTTATTTCCTAAATACGCCATGGATCGCAGCGGTTTTATTCTTCTGTTTATATAAAACTGCTTATTTTTCGTTAATTTAAAGTTTTACCTTTATTTTAATTAATAATAATAACTTATACTTTATAATAAATATGAATAAAATCAGTGAGATAACATGTGTGTTGGCAGCGCCTAGTAAGAAATAGTTCTCATGCAAAATATCATTGCAACTGAGTGCGCACGAATTCGGTGCGATGACCTTTGGTGAAATTTTATAGACTTAGTGAACCATATTTTGCACGAGGCGGAGGAATATCATGAAAGTAGAACTTTAGCAGGGCTTCAGAAAAGTGTGAGTAACCGTAAATTGATTATATGACGTGTATACCGTGGTTTAGAGCTCTGTCAACATTCCTGGAGTCATTTTTCTTATTAACATTCTTATTAACCGTGGACAGCCTATGCGCCGCGATTTCAGCTCGCCATAGAGCGTGGGGGCGAAAGAAGCACCGCGCTACGGTTTTTACGAGCGCCATCACAGGAGTGAGTCTGCCACGTTCAACGTACGATCCCTCGGCGGTAATTAAATTTCGTTTCATCTGCTTCGTTCAGAAACATAACTCCAGGGGTTGGGTGTCCTCAGAAAAGTTCCCTCGCGACTGCCGGAGCGTTGGTATCACTGACGTGCGCGTGTTGCTAGCACTGCTCACAGCCAACCTGTTCCCGACTGGAAATTAAACGATGTACGGCATCTCACGAGCCAACAGCCATCTCCATCTCTCTCTCTCGAAAAAAAAAAAAAAAAAAAAAATCTCAATCTTATTTGCTGTGTTACTGGCTGATGCAATAATTGTTATAGGCTGTTCACGGTAAAATGAGCACACTTTTGAAAGCCCCGCGTAAGATCTACTTGTATTCCCGTCATGTATTCTTCCGTCTTTGTAAAATTAACATTGCCGTGATCATCACCACTTTATTCATGCGTTGGTCAAGTGAAACTGTATAATTATTAGAAAAGTATGTATGTTACAATTATGGTTGTTTTACTCTTCAGTGCATTAAAAAAGCAGAAATTTTAAGTTATCACAGATGGTTATCTAATACTTTTTATTCGACGGTAAGATACGGAACTACTTCGCATCCATCATTATCAGCTTCACTGGGCTTATGTCACTAATTACGTTTGTTAAAATATATGCAGGCAGGGACAATGATTTTTTTCTGAGGTTGATTTCACAAGGGCTCACTTTCCCGTCAACAGCATTTACTAACTTGTATGACGACCGACATGCAAGTTTATTTACCAGATATGATTGGTTCGTGATTAATTACTCTGTAAGAAATGTTTCGTAATTTTGCCGCAGAATTGTATACGCGTGCTGAGAAACGATGAATGGTAAATATTTATCCATTACGTTCACAGTGGCTTTCATACGTTTGTTCAGAAAATTAAGTATAAGTAAAAAAAAAAATATTTTACAGTTTTCGAAGTTTGCTGAAAAATAATTTAACAGTATAATCACATTTTAAAACAATTTTGGAAATATCCCTTCTTGTGACAGCTTAGAACTTAAACTCAAACTTCGACTGCCGCCCCTAATAAAGCTAATAAAGAATAAACAGTATACAGTCCCTGTTCTAACGTCTTGTTTAAAGCGAAGAGTTATATTTTTGCTCATTATAATTATATATACCTATATAAGGTTTTACTTTATTGAAATATTATTTTAGTTTTTCTAACATTTTTTTTTCCGTTGTACGGATACAAGTTAATGGATCTCTCTCAGTTATAATATTTACGTGTAACGAAAAGGCAAAAACTGGGTAAACAAACGTGCTTAGAATTTTCGGAATAGATCGTCCTGCATACCCGAATTTCAGCCCATACATCGAATTTGAGACAGTCCTACTTCTTTCCGAGTTTTCACGTAAATCTTCGGAGACAATCGTGCCCCAGTTTCAGAACTATCAATACTCAATTACGCGAAACAAGTGGATGTTTCGGACGTTCTCGTGAGAAATCATGTTTGGCTTGAGCCTACATCGGAGACTGACGTTGGTTTAACCCAGTTTGTATGTTGGTGGTTTAGCGAGGAGACGGTTCACTTTGGCGTCGTCAGCAAGGCAGTGTTACACGTTAGTGGAATCTTGCGCGGTCCTCTTTTCTCTGCTCGTATCTCATCTCTTTCCCTCGACCTATTGTAGCGGCAGGGTGAGGAAGGAATGAATGACCAGCACTCGTTTGACAAATGGCGTGCCCTAATAGGCAGGGTTGCTTACTATCGTTGAGTTAGGCGTTGAGTGTTAATTCGTCTCCGAAAATATTCGATGCAGTAGTGCAAACGTAGGCGCCGACATTGTTTTCAGAATTGGGGCAAGTCTCAAACTTTTTGTGACAGTATCCATGTTCACTTAAATTTTACCACTATCCCCCCCCCCCCTCTTTTCCACAGCCCCGACGTACTGTGCTTATATGTTTGTACATGCGATTATGTTAACCAAGGTTTTGAATATTTGAATAAAATAATTTTTACTTACGTATTGCTACTTTGGGTTCAGTAAAGACTTATGAAAACATAAAAAAATAAGGCAAGCAGTCTATAAATTATAAATACTTATTTCAAACTGAGGTAGTGACCAATCACTGTTTATAAACTCCGGCGGGGGGGGGGGGGGGCACCCCTGCTGGCTGAAAAGTGGAAAGGTGACCGCCTCCTTTGCCCCCCCTGTACTCGTCGCCCATGAGTGCAAAACTATCAGGGCATTTCTTACAGCCATTCGTAGATAGAGTTGTTGAGCCAGATGGTTCCAGTTGCGCTTAGTGGCCTGTATAGAGAACCAGTTGCGCTTAGTGACCTGTATAGAGAACCAGTTGCGCTTAGTGGCCTGTATAGAGAACCAGTTGCGCTTAGTGGCCTGTATAGAGAACCAGTTGCGCTTAGTGGCCTGTATAGAGAACCAGTCGCACTTAGTGGCCTGGGACCGATTGTACTGATTCCAGATAACTAAATTCTCTATTCTTGCCTGTGGTACGAGGTTGCCCAATGCAAGGCGACCTCGGCAGAAAGTTTGTGTAAGCTGTCGCGTGAAGAGGGAAATATTTGCGACGTGGGACCAGCGGTATGTGAGTGTGCAACTACCGCGGAGAGCATTCGGGGTGCTCTACCACTGCACTGAAGACCTACCAAAATCTACCATAGACGGACCTTTACACGTTAGATGGTGCGGATTTAAGTAAAAGTTAGAACGAACACATTATTTTTAAAAGGTATATTTCTGTCTGTTTTTTATTATGAGACCAAAATAATCGTACAACGAAAACTGTGAATTATTTATAGTTTGGCTGTTTTATTTTGGAGTCTGTACTTTTATTGAGTAATTTATTATTATAAAAATAATAATAAATGTAAAATTATCTCTTTGATTAGGGGCTACCAATAAAAATTATATCTTATTATGAACGTGAATACGCACAGAACTTGTAACACTGGTGTCAGTAGTGGGGCGGTGTAGTGAAATTTTAAGAATAGATAATAAATGTATCTGTAATTTGCTTTATTTAAGGCCACATAGTGAAAAGGTCTAGCGAGTCTCAAGACTACAACAAGGAAAACGACTGCTGGATTCCGAACCGGCGTGCATCTAATAAAGGCCTGAGTGGCGAAATACATAGTTTCAACAATCTTGTTGTAACGGAAAGATACAGTATAAGGAAATGCGTATTCTATTTGGAATAGCGTTAAAATAAGGCAGAAAGTGGAAGTAAGCTAACTGAATAGAGAATGCGAATAATTTACCCAGCAGCAGGATGTCGATCGCTTTGGGGGTAGCGAAGGGTAAATTTCGACAAGAGGAAAGATGAAAGGAGGAAAAGGACATAAGAGGTGACAGGAGCTATGCAGTCAATCGGGAAGACTGCTTTTTCGATGCCAGTTGTGAGGAAGGGTGTCCCGATCATCAAGCGTGCCGCCGACAATGGTCGCTCTTCCTTGTCGGGAATAACGTCACTAAATTCAGATTTCCGCCACACTTGGCGGCTGTTCGGATGGAATGTGGTACTGTTTAAAAGCTGTGGTGAGGAGGACCCAGCGTTCAACATACTCCACTGCCTGGCCGGATGAAATCGGCTGGAGTACTCCACAACAGGCGTCTGCTATTCGACGACCTCTACTGGCTATATGTCTACCGTATCCAACAATACTTATTGTGGTTACACTTTTATAATACCTGTAACTTATTTGCTTTCTGCTTCATGTGACTGTAGCGATGTTTTTGATTCTGATGTTATTGTTTAATTACTGTAATATGCTATTTATATACGTAGTTGTCAGAATTTGCGTGTACGAGTAAATGTTGAATTACTATTTTATTTTATGTACATATTTAGGTAACTGACATAATTTTAGATGTACCAAACATAAATTGTCTTATATTAAGTTATTTGCGGTGATTTTCTTTCCTTCAGAAATCTCTAAGAAATCGTGTGAGTTCACTGTTCAGCTTATTTTTATTGTATGTATGTTGCTTTTATAAATTTCATATAAATTACTTTATAATTTCATGGTAGACATTACGTTTGGTTTCATTTTCATTTCTTTTTCTATTAAAAAAACAAGTGTTATGCTTTATTATGTAAAGTGGTTAAGTAAAAGAGAATATGGCAATGCCTTAACTTCGCCACATAAACCAAAGTTAATCAATTTTAATAATAATGATAACTGTGGAGTCATACTCGCCGCCCAGATGATTCCCTCGCGGCAGCTATGGCGAGACATTAAACTGGAAAGATTTACGTGATCTTGGATATGCGTACTTTCCTCCATTACTTAATATTTCAGATTCAATATTTAAGAACCAAGCTTGTTTCATGGCATGAGAACATCTTAACAGTTACTTCGGAATGCAACTTCTTTTCAATCGTTGCTCGTTTCACATCAGCAATTGTAATCGAAGGTTACCTCATTATTTTATAATGTTTGTCTCGGATGGGAAAATGCGAATATAATTGAAACCGCACAAAAACTTGCAATGATTCTGTTAATGCAATACCAAGCTTTGATTATTAATGCCTTCCCAAGAAGTTTGATTACAAACCTCTGCAAAATTATTCCACGGTGCTGGGCGGGATTCCTCCACCTTAAGCGACTTGCCTGTCTGTCGCTGAAAGCGTGCTTTGAGTACGGGTGACACGTCATCAATATTGACTTCCCTCTTGATAACATTACCGATATTGTATGTTTGGCGTGCATATCGTGTGGCAGTGGTATGCAACACGCAAGAAGTCGTCCCACGCACAGGTTGTAACATTTAAAATGCAGACCTTCATTTATTAGTAAACTTCACCTTCAAGGCATTAAGAGGGGATCGAATTTTCTCACCTCAGATTTTGCTCTACATTCATAAAGACAATGGGGTGGTAAATACGGCTTTGATTTGGATTTTAGGCTGATCCAAAGAAAAGATTACAAATTTGAAGGTACAAATTATTCTTATCTAAATTTATGGAATTCTTTTTCCAATAATTAACTATATGGATCGCTTGCCCGTAGCGATATTTATATTTTCAACCTACATAAATTTATAATTTAAAACCTTCATATACGATTAACAATGTGTCTATATTAGGTAGTTTTCGAGTTAAATAAAAATCATGGTGTCTTAAAATTATATACACAATATAACTTTTTATCACGCCGAAGGCTTTGTATATTTATTTACAGTCCATATTCACATATATGTAGTCACAGTGTATTTTATAATTTTTGATAATGGTTTTAATTATTACCTACAAGATTTATTTTCTATATTTTCGCGTAGTTGGAATTTATTCTTCCTTACACTGCTAGTTCGACCACAGAGATAATACTTAACTCAATTTACATTGAATCTTCAGAAAATTAACCCGCTTTGGTTGAAGCCTGCAGTAAGAAATTGCGTGGGCGTTTACTAAGTAGTCTGCAGTAAGAAATTGCGTGGGCGTTTACTAAGTAGTCTGCAGTAAGAAATTGCGTGGGCGTTTACTAAGTAGTCTACCATATTACGTTGTCTGTACGAAAACGTTCTCCACGACGGTGGATTTAGCCAAATTCTAAAACGGTAAATGTCTAGATTTATGATACAGTTATAATTGATGCGTTGTTAATCTCCCGCCTTTTTTTCTCTCTATATATATAATATATATGAATGTATGTATATGTAAATATATATTGTATATATATAGACACCTACATACATACCCACATCTGAACTTGCTGCGTTTTATCTTTTAAAAAAGTCAGTCGAATTAGAGGCAGTAAAGACGCGCGGGGATAAAGAGAAGGTAACTTTTTCCCCGTATCACTAATCTCAACTCCCTTTCACATAATGCCAGCAGTGGATTTTCCGAAGGCTTGCCCGGCTCCGAAGCTCTTGCGCGACAGTCATTTGCTGAAAGCGCGGATGCGAGGATTTGGCCGATAGGGACGAGAGTGCAAAGAAGATTACAAGGAACACCGGAGGCTAGGAAGAGAGAACAAAGTCGCCTTCTTACGTATTAGTAACCAGGTTCGTTATGTACGTCCGTCCTGTGCTGGCACTGAAACAATGTCGTCATGACATTATTTTTCACTGCGAAAAATAAAAGGGGCCGGGGGGGGGGGGGGAGAAGGAAGTTCGAGAAACCGTTAGGATTGTAGGTGGTGCGTATTCTGCACCGGTACGAAAAAATAACTATCTCCGTGCGAAATGACTAATTTAATAATCTTGTTACAACATGCGTATCCAAGTTCGTGAATGATGAAATACTTTATGAAAGTAAAACACAATTTGAGTTTATTTAAATTTATTTATACTGCAATAAATATTCGCACCTATTATCTACAGTAATAAACTACCTATCTATAGTTGATTCGAAGTATCTTCGGCCTTTCTGATGCACTGCTAAGGTTCTACTTCAAGGATATTCCTCCGTCTTCTACAAACTAGGTTAAACTAAGTCGGGCAAATCACACCAGAGGACAACGCGCCGAACTCGTGCGCACTAAGTGTAACAGTATGTTGTACAATAACTATTTCTCACTAGGCCGCGCTACCAACACACGTGTTTTCTCACTGTTATATTCAAATTATATTTATAAACGAAGCATTATAATTTATAGATAAAATATGAATAACATAACAGTATAAAAGAAAAAGAGTAACTTTTATGAACACAAGTATAAAACGCTTGTGATATACTGCATATGTTGGAGATAACTAAAAAGTCATACATGAGAGATTTTAAAAGTGTTTGATTCAGAAAGGGTGAAGAAACAGCGAATAGACTATACACTGTTACTCTTGTTATTTTCGGTGAGCGCAATATTTAATGTCTACCTCAATTTTAATTAAAGTTCTTATCAATGTATCTATATTGATTACAACCAAACTGTAAAAAAAAATTGAGGTAAAATTGCCTTACGTGTAAGGGAAGCTAATTACCTCTATATGTAAGGTAAAACTACCTCTTAAAAGTGGAGTAAATTGACATAACAAGTAATTACTATTCCCTAATCGTACGGAAAAAGTACCTGATAAAAAACGGGGAAAATACCATACAAGTAAGAGAATATTAACTATATTGCGTAAGGAAATTATATTATAAAATATCCCGGAGGATTAGTGCTGCTATTTTTATTACCTATATTCTTTGATGAATAGTAACCGAAACCTCAACTCTAAAATCCTCGACACTTGCTAGTGGATGGGCGGGAACCATGCTTTTCTATCGCAATAGGTCGATGCGCTATCCATTACACTACGGCTATAGCGTGACAAAAACCATTGAATATTAGCGTGTTAAAGGATTGTTTCCTCCGCCTGTCCTCCCACTTAGCTGTTGAGACAATGTTGAAGAGAAGTACGCGTCGTAAGGTAATTTTGCCATCCATTAATGCGATTTTCCTTTGCTATGTACGTGAATTTTACTCCAGAGTGCGATAAATATACCTTACATAAAAAGAGCCATGTTGGGCAGCTTGTATGACTAAACAAAAAAAAATTAATTTTAAGGAAAAAAATATATGAAATAGAATTGTCAAATAGTTACAAATGGACGAGGAGATCTACACGTCAAGGTAATTTTCCCATTCATGTATGTGATTTTCCACTACAATGTACGTGAATTTTACTCCAGAGTGTGGTAATTTTACCTTATCCGTAAGGAAAACTATGTTTCCCATACAAGGTTGCGTTATTTATTGTTATGTAATGGACAACTGTGGCTAGCCATGACTATAGTGCTTGTATGAACGCGCCATTCTAAAGTACGCGCCATTGCCAAATCACGGCCGGACGAATAATGAGGCCGCGGCGGCATGGTATAGGCGAGCGAGACGATAGTAAAGGATGCCTGTTCTCTCCTCGCCGCCAACCGGGGAAGACGTTCCGGAGAGCGAGAAGGATGAAGACGTGCCGACCGCCGTAGTCCGTCTACAAACCAGTCTTCGGTATCATGCAACGTGGGAAAGATCGGTCCAGTAAATAACCGCAATGGTGGCTTCATATTAGGTTTCATTAGATTTTATTAATATAATTTAAATGCATAAAGTTCTAGCTCCTCCAATATGTTTTCAGTTAATGTACTATACTGTGGCGTTTATTCCATAGACGCGAGGTCAACAATGCTTACCCTATACATATTGGAAATGTTTGACCGTTTGTAGTTTTTCGCCTTGACTTTAAATTTAAACACATTTACATCTGAGTTTCCTGTTTCCGATTCGAGAAACAGAGTTTTCGTAAACTCCGGTACTCTATACGCAATTTGTAATATGCTCTCTGAATATTATTCAGTTTGATTATTACTGTATTCAATTCATTTCCGTTTTTATAACTACCGTTAGGTATTATTAAACGGTAAATATATGTAGAGGGTAAGCAAAGTTGGAAGTTGCGTTTGTTAGTAGAATTGGAAAATGGAACCACAGCCCGGCACTAGCAAATGTTATCTAGAACACTCAAATATGTTGAGCTATTATATTGCTTACCCTGTCAAAAAACTCACTACACGCCACTGGTAATATGTGTAAAACCCAAGAGGTAAATAATAATGTGTCAAACCATGGAAGGGGTAAGCCTTGAGTCAATTATAGAGCAGGTCTAACACATTGAGTACGACCCTCACAAACGAATATTATAAGCTAAATAGTAAATGGTTTTATATATTAAAAAGCTTAACATACAACAATATTCACTCTGTCAGTTTCCTCCATTACATATGTCTGTCACTTACTCCTCCAGTTCAGTAGTCCCGCGCGTCAGTTTCACTCTTCACTATACCGACGCTCGCAGTCCACAGACTTGACTCCCGCTGGTCACTGTCGTCAACACTCATCGTTTCCCTGGCTCGTCGTTTTGCTGTTATCAAGGCTTCCAAACTTTAGACTGTCAACTCGGAGGCGCATCGTGACTTAAGTATGCTCACTGGCTCGATCTAGAAGGTTCCCGGTAGCCCAAGTCACGCTGAGAGAGGCAAGGGAGATGACCGGAACATTCTTCAAACGATAACCCCAGAAATTCAATCCGCTCAAGGATGGGAGTGTCTGAGTCCCGATAGGTTTATGGTGGCGGCACGCATTTATACATTTCCGTGCACTCCTCAGATTTTCGCTCGCCCCTGACACACTGATTCGCTCGTAAGAGCGAGGGACGGAGCAAGGGAGCGAAGCAGAGTAGCAAACTTGTAGCAATCAATAAAACTAACATTTTTCCCTCCTTTAAATTAGTAATCCAACGTGTGTGTAAACACACACGAGCACATGTACATACTCCTTTATAAATTCTTAGTGTATATACAGGATGAGTCATTTAAAAGAGGCCCTGTGGTCTGCATTTCCTCATTCCCTCGCTTCATTATACACATGTCCCACGGGGCCTCTTTAAAAGGACTCACATGTATATGTATATCGATGCCAACAAACGTAGCAAATATTTGAGATTATTCTTCCCCGGTTTGATAGGGGGCTGCTGTGCTATAGTGATCAGACTACTCGCCTACCACAACGGCAATGAACTGGGTTTGATTCCAGAGGTGCTCAAGCCCGGTTTCTGCATGTGGAAAACGTAGCGGAACTTACTGTAGCCTGCGATTTATCTCGTACCACTCCCATTTACCTCGTCATCGCATTCCGTCGCTGTTCCATCCTCTTCTCGTTTCACTCTCACTGACGATGAAGACATCTGCTGTTGAGCGCCGCCAAATATTTATTTTCTCTCTCTCACACACACACACACACACACACACACACACACTGAATTTAGTATACTTCGATAGGCTGTGACCTATGAAGCAATATTTAAGTGGCACATTTTCTGGTCAATTAGCATACGAGTGTTTACATATGCAATTTTCTTATTTATAAGGCGTTTTTCCATTGTGATGGATTAGCACCCACTCAATTTTATGTTTACCAGGACTGATATGCAAATGAACCATATGTGATTTAGAACTGTCTGACATTTGATTTTGCATATGATTTATGATCTTTATTTTATTTTTAATCCTCTTTAACAATTTTTTCAATGTTCATATTAATTTTATTATTTTTCATATGTGTTATTTTAGAAACCGCCATTCATTTTCTTTTCGTTTTGTTACTCTAGGTTAAGAGCGTATCTTATTCTGAGTAATAGTGGCTCAACTATGTTATGTCAATTATTTGTCACTTGAGAATGTTTCAGAACTTATTATTTTTATTTTAAAAGTAATTTCTTTTATTTTGTTTGAAAGTTTAGTTGATTTTTATGTGTTGGTCTTAGTTGTATTTGTGTGACCGGATATAGCCAAGCCCATGTTAGTAAGGACGTTAGGAAGTAGCCGGAAGTTAAGGGGCTTCTGGGAACGGACCTATTGGTCTTGAACGCTTTCTATCGCCGGGATTTTATAAGGTGAAATTCCCGGCATAAACCTAAATTAGATAGTTTATTTTGGTACCCGAGGTGAGTTTTGATTATTAGCTAACGAAGTCAGTTGAGAAGAGGACTTGCGTTAAGCAATTTGAGGTAGATGTTATTAGTGGTAGCTGACAACGACGGCGAGCAGCACGATGCCGAGGCGCCATGATGACAGCATGAGCGACAGTATGATAATTAATGTGACGCTGCCCAGTCTCATCTAGCTAAGGAATTTTGATAACCTATATTTGGAGCTTTAAGATGATATAATTTTGATGAGAAAATGTTGCTGATTAACTTAGTATTTGACTGTCGCATTAGCCCAGTGGCCCGTGGTTAAACGACCGGGCTAGTGTCGGAGGAAACTATATACTTAATTTGAGAATATTTGAAGAGGACTTTGATTTTGATTTCCCCGAGAACATGTATTTGTTTTGAGAAGTTATTATAATTCTTCAAGTTAATGTGGGGAAGTATTGGGAACTTATTTGCATATTTAATGAATGGATATCAGCATATGTAAGGTTAACTAAACGGCACACTTTAAATACACTTCAAAGTAATTCAGTTTATTTGGACTCTAATTAAATCTAAATTCTAACAAACAGCTTCTGAGAATATTTTATTTTCAACTTTGATTTTTATTTTATGTGGGCAATTATTCTGGTTTGAATGGTGGTAGTATTTTTATTTTATTACCCTCTTGCAGATTAAAATTTTAATTACTTTTCTGTCTTTTCCATCATAAACAGTTTTATAAGATTAATTAATTTTTAATTTTTTAATTTTAATTAAATAATTTTTAACAGTAGTTATTTGCTGTTTCTTTTTATGTTCAGTAATACAGGTCTTTTCATAATTAAAAGTGTTAAATCTTATCAGTTGCTAATGCATTTCAAGGTACAGAGTTTGTGTATTTTTAGTGTTAGTGCCTTACATGTATGTGTCTAGAGTTCCTTAGACTACGGAAGCCGGAGTGGAGTGTAAGTTCATTGGTAAATTATATACACAGAGTTGAATATACTCATTACAGTCTTCTCTCACACATTGTAACATATATTTGGATATAATAAGTGCAATTGTAAGTGAAGTAAAAGTCAAAGCAGCCTCCTCTAAATTTCCTAACGAAAATCTTCACACCATTCCTCATAAATTTTAATGGCCATTTCTACTGACGATCATGCTAGATATCAAACTTCTTATATCATTTCATTGTCAATACAAAGATTGCTTTATCGGAACGGATCTTTTGAGACTGTGAGTGTTTTCTACACATGCACTCCAGAATATTGCGATGTTATTTTAATGTATGCACGTATGTTATCTGATTTTGTTAAATGTGCTGCTGACATACATGTGGGTTGATAAGGACAAAGTGTAAAAATGATACCGTAGGCGTACATTTATAATGCAGTGAGAAATGTACAAATATTTCTAAAAACGAAGACGATTGGCAGAGAATAATTGAAATACCTATCTGAATTGTAATTTACAGTGTTTAATAGAAAAACGTATTTAATATGCGGAGTAAAATTACTTTCAATACATTTCATTGTGGTATTGTTACACTCGGGGCTTCAGTTTCCTCTTCTGAATACATTATATCTCTTGTGCTACCTTACGAATTTCTCAGTTAGTCAAGATACATCTTGAAAATAAGCTTTTACAGTTCGCTACGTCTTCGTTAAATGAACTTTGTAGTATTCTCTTGATGTGCGTTATTAGCGCGCTGCAAACAGGAAAGTTTGCTTCCTCTCTTACGAGCGAAGGATCATTGGAGTGGGAAATGTGAAATGTGCATATTTTCATTTTAATGCGGAGTTGAAGAATTTTTGTTGTTACTACAGCTTTTATCCTTCCTGGAATATCCTCGAATACAACCTAATAGACTTCGGAATTTTGTGACATTTTTGTGAAGAAAATGCACTAAGAATTCTAATTTAGTGTCTCTTCATAACACGATGAAATGGTTCTTGTAAAACTAGTAATTAATGGGCAGCACATACTCGACAAAATGAAAACATCCCTTAACCATTGCTGCTGTCAATGCTTTTATAGTAGTATAACACGTGCCGGTGATCAACTGCAGGTATTTTCATATTAATATTTAAATGTCACCCTATTCAGCCTTTAAATACGTTAATTATTTACCAACACTTTGTTTCCATTTTTTAGAACGCAACCTGTATAATTCATCAATCAACATGCCAATAGCGACATTTTTTCATCCGAATAACATAAAATGGGGGTTTTCCACATGCATAACTCATCCTTTTGGAGCATAGTTCGTTGAGTTTGTTATTGACTCTCAGCAACCCCAAATTCCCAGTCACAGGTACGAGATACTTTGCAACGGTGTGGTAAGACACACAGGAGTCAACGACCGTTGTGCATAAATGGCCTGAACGTCACAAGCTTACGTATCAGGTAACCCACATACTGATACAATAAGAATGTATCCTAACGTACCTACGTACAAGGTTCAATCAAAACTGAAAAACAGTTGCTGTGTAATGCTATGTCTTATGTCAAGAGTGATTTAAGGAAACATTTTAAATTTTATATTAGATTTTATATCGAAATAGTAAGAAATATATTACATAATCTTGACACAATAACTTATAGAAACCGCGTGAAAAACCAGTGTTTTTAGGAAATGTTTTGTAAATTTGAAAAAGAAACCAGTCATCGAATTATTTTAACTAGCTAATAAAAATAAGAAAATTTGGACACTTTCACAAAAATATATTCCGGGTGGGGAGAGGGATACTTTATTTACACGTCTCTATGACACCTAAACCTTCTGGAAACATGGGGCCACGGTGGCTGAGCGGTTAGACTGCTCGCTTTCCACCATGGCGAACCGGATTCAATCACCGGCCGGGTCACTCCCGGATTTTCTCAAGTAGGAATCGTACCGGAATCGCCGCTGGTTGTACCCCGCCTTTTCATTCCGGCACTGCTCCTTACTCGCTTCACTTCAGCCTCATTGGCTCTCAAGACCTCGATGTTAAGAGCCGCCCAAATATCTTCACTCGCTCCTTCTGGAAACACAAAATCCCATTTTTAACTTCCGTATCTCGTAGCGCTATCTTCATATTTTCCTTTAATAACAAATTTTTCTTTTGGTAACTACTCGTTGACCACATGCAGAGAGGCGGGCGTTCCTTATTTGGATCAAGATGAAAGAGAACTAACCCTAATTTTTTAAGCACGAGTGCTTACGTACATAGTTTAATTTTGTTTACTTACCTAACCAATAAAATTTATAGAGTTATTGCTAGTACCGATTCATTACCTATGGAGTTAAGATTAGTCCGAGAATTGGATTTTCGTTTAGATTTATTTATATTCAAAATACAAGGCCGTGAGGTGTTTCCTTCCTTTATCACGTGGTTGGCTGTTCTTTGTTTATAACATCCTACAGGTCCTGGGATATATACAGATTTTAATTTTCATTAATTTTAATTTTACGGAAGTATAACATCTATCATTATCGTCGTTTAAATATTTTGTGCTAAGAAGTTAATCAACATGTTAAATGAGCCAGCTGCTTGAATGTTTATATAAAACTAGCTGAACCACCTGGCGTTGACCAGGTATAGGCTGTTCACGGTAAAGTGAGCACTTTTGAAAGCCTTGCTGAAGATATACTTGTATGCACGATGTGTAATTTTCCACGTTATGAAAAATAAACATTGCCATGGGATTCATCATTTTAATCATGTGCGACGCCTTATCTCAAGGACGTGGCAAAGGGGCATAACACTGCCCAGAATTAATTCAGAAAACTAAGTTTTTAAGAACCTTTCTCAGTCCAACTTCAAAGGAGTGTTAAACTGAAATCTTTTCCCCAAAACTATCTACAATTACTGAAAAACATAAAGAGGAACACAAGACATGGATTAATACCTTCCTTTATTTACCAAAATTGTGTGGCAAACATAGTTCACAATTCCTTCATACAAAATACTAAAATCATGAAATATTTTGTTTTGTTGTATAATTTCTTCCATTACTGCCACAACACGTGGCCAACTTTAAGCTCAAGAAAAACGTGAACAAAGTTTAAAGTTACAGATTCAGGTTTATGTGCACCACGACACATGGCAACTTTGAATTCAAGAATATGCCATCAGAAACTATAGTTATGAAAACTCTGGCAAAATTAACTGGCGTACCAACAGGTAGAAATATTAAGAAGGTCATTTCAACTCAGTATCTTGACTCTATTTTCGAATGAAGTCCCAAATGGACACACCTAGATCATTAAAAAATGGTCAAACATAGACCCTGACTAAAAACAACTTCAGAAAACTGTTTCTCCTTAATACGGTTTTCTTTCACAACACTTATTCTCGTCAACACTAAAGTTCACAATTTTTAAATGCCAATAATTTATGTAGTGAATGATTTTCCATTAACATGCGCCATGATATAAGACGCCTACACCTGACATCAAAATATTTTTATTTTCTGGCGAGATGGACCATGGCTTTAATTATTTATAACATAATATGAACTGTTTCAACTGCAGACCCCAGGCTGTCCATTTCTGGTCTGCCAAGGCCGCTTGCTAACTATTTATCCAGAAATTATTTCAATAGCCCCTATCGGGGTATGGCAAAATAACTGACCAATCAGAGACCGTGGAATATTCCACCTTATTTTGACGTTTTGGGTACAGCTGTCACTTAGAGGAAATAGCGTCTCGGTTCGCATGCTCTTTGCTTGCCCATTACCACGAGCGATGGCAGCGCCGCACAGTGTCACTAGCGCAAAACACCAGAGTTCTCGTTTCCCAGTGCTGAGCGAACGGTCGTGCGAGATTGATGTGTTTATGTGACAACACCCGTTGAACAGAATGGCGTCTAATTGTATAGAGAACAAACGTGCATTCTTAAATGCATGTAACGTTTGACTATATATATACACACACACCCACACACAAACACACACACACACACATAGTATGAAACAAAATCGCCCGGACACGTGTGTCTGTATTCGGCTAATGCTTCTATACTACTTTATGGATTTTGATGCGGTTTTCTCTATCATTTAGAGAATTTATTGAGGAAGGTTCGCGTGTATAGTAAAGTAGTATTCAATGTAAGAATAGTAGTGAAATGTCAACGTTTCCTAATCAAGTAGAAAAAGCTCCTTTTCGGGCGCTTACATGGCTTACGCTGATTAAACCATAAGAGATACACCACATTAATGTACTACAGAATCGTAGATATCAAAAAGGTCTACAAAAATGTCCACGACAGTATGTGTTTATCTTTTGAGGATAACCCACAGTAACCAGTTTTGTCTTTTAAAAATAGGGGTTCACTTACGAAGACTTTTTGAAAAACACAGTATTAATCCTTATTAAATTAAATATGTTATGTACCATAACAATTTTGTGTAAAAACTTACTGTACGCCTAAACAAAGCCATATTTATAAGTCGCACTGGAGCGAGGCCGAGGCGGGTTGCTAGTGTGTGTGTGTGAGGGTGTGTGTATGTGTATATATATATATATATATATATATATATATATATATATATATATATATATATATATATATATATATATATATATATATATATATATATATCTGGGCCTGCATTCGCTCGTCAGAATCACCAGAAGCACTCGGTTGCAAGAAAACTAGGGCCAATTTAACATTCCAATTTGCCGTTTTCACTGTCAGAGCCCTTAAAACATTCTCCTTTGAGAGGGACAAATACACGTCCGGCACCCTGCTCCATCATGTCTTCCCTCCCCCCCCCCCCCACTTCCCTCCGCATCCATCACGACGCGCTCCCATTTCCTAGCTGTTGTTTGCTCTGGGCTGCGTCCTCGTTTCTGTTTTGCTAGCACTTAATGGCGGCTACATCACGTTACAGGAGGCTTGAGGCGTGGCTTCCGGCATAATTTACTGGCTGACTCGTGTGCGTGGCTGCGACTTATATATATATAATTGGTTATAGTGTCTGCTAGTAGGAGGGATATATATATAATATTATGTATAACTTCTAGGGTTAAAATGTTATATATTATTGTGACCTCAGGCGTCATAGTTTGTACATGATTAAGTGATCACTTTTGAATTCAACTTTGGAAAAATACCACTACCCTTACCTACGTACAGGAGGTTGCAAAATTGCAGTTCTGGAGGATGAAAAGTTGTTATATGAACATAGGCCCGCAAACGCTTCGTTTCTTTACTACATCTCGTAATACATAACTTACGGTTGTTGGTCCGCAGGCTTGGATCATGTTACTCTGAAATGCCATCGCAGCTGTAATTGGCAGCACCATACCAGCCCCCGAGGAGTCCTGATTTGAACCCACTAAACTTTCCTCTGTGGGGAAATTTAAAGGCACTTGTGTATGCAACCCCAGTGTACAATGTGGGCTCTCTCCGTAACCGTATTGTAGCGGGTTGCGAAACATTCAGGAATTTTTCAGGGATTCATCAACGCATCCGGGTGTCCATGCAACGGCGGGTTGATGCATGTGTCCGTGCTGATGGAGGGCATTTTGCACCTCTCCTTTAGTGGTGACGATAAGCTTTCACACATGTGTAACTAATTCCTCTGCATTTCCTACTTTTTCACGTGTAGAGTTGTGGTGTGAGGTGCCGTGTATTATGCAAAGGAACGATGCGATGGCATTCCACAGTAACATGATCCAGCCCGTGGGCTATATCACTGTACGTTATGTATTACGAGCTGTAGTAAAGGAACGAAGCATTTGCGGACTTATGTTAGTATAATATTTTTTCATCCACCAGATGTGAGGAATGTTTCCCCTAAGTACTGACATGCAATTTCGCATCATTCCGTATATTTTAATAGGTACACTGAATGGCATACGCCCAGTAAATTAGGCAGGGAGGAAAGTAGTTCCATGTTTAAATGTCGAATTACTACTGTTAGGTAAACATTCCTGAACACTGAAATTATTTCTTTTGTTTTCGTTGATTTTAATGTATTTTGGATCCAGAATCAGCAAATTTGTGAAATACTTACTTTCCGTCATATATATATATATATATATATATATATATATATATATATATATATATATAATTAACATCTATGGGACGGTTTGTTTTATTCATGAGTCGGTCAAACGATACTGTGGAATTATTGATATGTATTGGATGAACGTAAAATTATTCGCCAGTTAGAAATATTAGAAACGATGTAAGTATATTAAACGCGAGCCTTCTAACATCATGAGGTAGTCTTCAGGAATAGCATAACTTATTGCAATCTAAATTTAATTTTTGCCATGGTTTTCCATGGTTCAGGCACTGAAATAGTCAAGAAATATTTTTCATTTGATATCTATTATAGCCATCCTCCTTCAGAAAACTATGTTGTGAACCCAGTGGCTGTCGACAAATTAACGGTAGAGGTGCGAATAAGCGAAAGAAAAATCAGAAGTCATTTTGCTCATAAAAAACCGAACACGTTTGTTTTTTCTTTACTAAGAGAATAAATTTTCGAATATAGGTGTCATAGAAAAATTTGAGTAACTCTCTGGGGGAGGGGGGAATGATAATTTAGAAAACCGGGCAAAAATTAATGCGAGAGTGTGTGTATAAATATGCTTGAGAAATGCCTTTTTTAAAAAAAGAACATATGTAATAATCATAGCTTGAATAAAAATATTACATATCATTTTAAATAATTATTTTCAATAAATTTAATAGTTATATACCATATATTTATACTTTGTTTCGACTAAATTAAATTATATATATTATTCAATTTATTTTTAAAAAAATTTTGAATTGTATGAAATATCTTTATTACCCATAGATAATTTATACATAAAAGTATACTGTTTCATATATATATGTATATGTAATTTTACACTTACGCGTATTAATTTTTACCATGTTTTCGAGACTATGATCGGGATCATCCTCACTAAGGTGGTGGAGCGGAGCATCTCCATTTTGCTTGTTGCAGAACTCTGGATGCTTCTCTGGCTGATGTGTCCATGGGACAGACTCCTGGTGCTCTTCATTGGAATCTTATAGACACAGCCGCTAACATTGCAGTTGACTTTGCTTGTTGCAGAACTCTGGATGCTTCTCTGGTTGATGTGTCCATGGGACAGACTCCTGGTGCTCTTCATTGGAATCTTATAGACACAGCCGCTAACATTGAAGTTGACTTTGCCTCGTTGGTTGCCGTCCGGGGTCTACCTGAGCGAGAAGTCGATCACTCACATCGCCAGTATCCTTGATACTGGCGATGTGAGCACTTTTGAAATCAACCTTAGAAAAAATTCACTGGCCCTGCCTGCATATATTTTTAAGGGTGCACTGAGTGACATGCGCCCAATAAAGTTAGTAATGAGGATGGAAAGTAGTTCCATAACGTCGAATAAAAAGTATTTGGTAACAGTTTGTGATAACTTAAATCATTTTAGTACACTTTCTGTTTTTGTTATACATCGGAGTGTAAAATTGAGCAAATGTGTAAAATTTCCACTTCTATAATAATTTCAGTCTATTTGATAGACTCATGAATAAAGTGATGATGCTCACAGCAATGTTAATTTTACATAAGGCGGAATAAGACGCAATGCGCATACAAGTATATCTGTGGCAGGGCTTACAAAAGTGTTCATTTTACCCTGAACAGCCTATATCGACGTGTCGACTGTTGAATTCTGCAGCAACATCTCTTGCACTGCGGCTGCCATTAAGCACTGTCACTTCAAAACGTTCGTATTTGGTCAGCACCTCACGTGATTTGGTTCCTGGCATATGGCTCACCAGTTGTTTGTTTTTCATTCTTCATATACGAAATAAAATTATTTAAATTGCAGTTGTCTCGTTGAATTCATTAAATGCTATTCACGGTAAAATGAGCACTTTTGAAAGTCCTGCTTAAGATCTACTTATATCCACGTTGTGTATTCTTCCATCTTACGTAATATTAACATTTTTATGGGCCTCATAACTTTATTCATGCGTCGGTCACGTGAAAAAGTGAAATTATTAAATAAGTTAATAATTAAAAAATCTGCTAATTTTTACTCTTCTATGTCTTAAAAAAAACAGAAAGATAAATAAATGATCTAAGTCACCAGAAATTTTTATTCGACGTTAAGATACGGAACTACTTCTCCTCCACCGTTACCAACTTACAGGGGTGCGTATCACTCAGTGCGCCAGTTAAAATATACTCATGTAGGGGCAGTGAATTTATTCTAAGATTGATTTCAAAAGTGCTCACTTTATCGTAAACAGCCTTTAATGCATTTAACCTCACTGTAGGTACAATATTCGGAGAAAGACACTTCTTTCACACGAAAAAAAAGACCACAATTTTAAACCATTTTCATATTTACACGATGATAAGTCAGGAGACACTAATGACAATTTCATGAATTGTGGACGAGTGATATTATATTAATCCTCGAGAAATCTATTGCTTTTACTAATATTTTTACCCTTCCTTTCCCTCCCCACAAACATACACAACCCCTTTCTCTAAAGTTCATAATATCTATGTAAAACTATACTATGTAGTTGTCAGGTGGAAATGTACCTTGGGGATATAAAATTATACAATATTAATTTTAATAATTATTTCTATTTTATTTATGGTATTTATTTTATCACAAGGCCGACCAGCTGAGTAGTCATTATATGATTTTTAAGTATAGTTGTTCGCGTTTACTGACATAAGCTTTAACCAATTACTTAGCTGATGCTATTTGCGAATTTGCCACACATTCTTGTAGACCATCATTAAGGGCGATAACATGGTTTTCCGTATTCATTTATGTAAGTACCCACTACCAAAATGAATGTTCAAAATATCGGCTCTTTTTGCACATACTGAGTATAAGATATCGCATGTTTTATTTTAGGCTTAACTACAGCTCGGATCCCTTGCTGCGTCATCGTTTAACACAAAATAGCCTACCCTTACAAAATAATCAGTTCCAAGATCACGGGTTTGACGTGATATGTGACGGGAGATAGTGACGCATGCTACACAATGGCGCCACAACTCTGTATCTATCGTCGGTCTATTCATATCGTGAGCGATGAAAGCGCCATAATTTACAACCGAGTTGGACAATAAATTCTTCTAGAGTTTTAACTTGTCACCTCTCTTCCTGGTGGTAAATCTCCTACTCAAAATAAAGTAGCGTAAAGTGCTGTAATAAGAAGTTAAACCATTCAATAAATACGCGTAAATGACTTGTTTTAACTCATGGCGATACGTGCTGTTCTGTTGTGCGTAATGAGGTGGTATCAGCACGTTCATCTATAAAGTATGTTAAATACTGCATTTTATTTCTTCATTTAATTAATTTTTTTAATGTTTGTTTACATTTGGAGAGATTTCTTTACAGGGACTAGTTCATAAATAATATTTGCTGAACTCTCGGATTGACCACTAAGAAAATTCAACACAAAAAATATTAAACCATAAAAGTTTTTTTTTTTTTTTTTTTTTTAATGTAAAGGCAGTCAATTTTCAGTATTATCATCCGAATATTCTGTAAGCTTAATGGCGTTCTAGTTTTTGGGAGAATAATACAAATATTATCTTAAAATCGTCGATTTTAGGAACTTCCTTCCCTGTAGACATTATAGTATGCTGTGCTGCAGAAACTGCTGTTAAAGAAACATCGACAAACAGTACAAAAGTCAGTTTGGCTGGTTTTGCTATCTCCGCTGTTACGATGTGTTGTGTTTTGTTTGGTATAGGCTAAAATCAGCCCATCTTGTGCTGTTCTTGAGTAACTTAACAACTATTGACCCTGCTGTACAATACCAACATCCGTGAAGGCAGACTCCAGGTATTAATTTTTTCAGTAATTATGCATTTACAAGCACTGCGACAGTCGTTTTACGTTACAAAGCGCAGTGCATTTTGTTTAAGGTTGGTATTCCAGAAACTTCAGGAAAGATACTCTGTAGTTGTGACTTAGCTCATTTCGTTTTGTACTTTTGCAACTGAATCGGTTTCATCACATATGCACAAAGCAATTTTGTATTTTAGTTTTTGCACCTCTCGTACCCTAACGAAATAATCTATTAAGCATGCACAAACGCAATAACGTTAGGGAATTTGTTCTATAAAAATTCTTAAATAGCATAACGCTATTTGATTTATGAATAATTTCTACAGCGGCTGTAGTTTCAATATATCTGGTAATAAGTAGATGGAATGTGACGTGAGGTGAAATTTCGTTTCAATTAGAGCACGTTAGATGTTCTCACATCGAATTGCACTGAAAGTGGAATAAAGTGTTTCAACGCCGGCTCTAAATTAAAGTATTTATTTTTCAAATAATACTTATACTACTCTGTTAGCATTTTGGTTCAGAAAAATATTTTATATGCCAACTTTACAGACATGTGAACATACTATAATTCTTTCTACAGCACATGTTGCTATCAGTTTTGTTCCCTGTATTTGTGTCTTTTTATCTCACTCCGAAATTTTAAAACATACATGTTTGTCCATGATTGATTTATACGAAATATTCACAGACTCTTTACTTCTCTACCTGAAAGATTCAACATGCATTACAGACTAATATAGCACCGAGGCTTGACGGAATTATTAGACTAACCAGTATTATTTCGTTTTTTGAAAACATTTTCACGTTCTTGCGTAATACTATACTAAGTAGACTGTTTCGCTGTAGGACAGTGCGTTCAATCTTATTCGTGGATGATTATACGGTTGTGAGCGAGCTCGAACATATGAAGATCTTGGCTACTGTTCATCCTGAACCATTACTCTTTCGAGGATACAGTAGCAGTAGCATGTGTAAAGGTCAGCTCATGATAAAAATCGTATGATATAATGAGTGCACTTATTAAAATTGAAGTGTGCATTCCTACAATACTGTCGATGAGTCTTGACAGGTAGCAGTTTGCGAAATAGCAGTCTATTATTTCGGGTCGTGTATGCAAGGTTTCCTGCTAATAGGATAGCTGCGAGAAAGAAAAACAAGTAGTGATTTATCATTCATAGGTGAATATTTTAGTTGAAAAGAAAAAATTGCGTTTTGATTTATCTTTACACTTTTAATATAACACATGTGTACTGTATTTACTCAAATAATCATGTATGGAACAAACTGAAGTAGATTTCGATTTGCGTGCGATTGGCTGAACTTATGACGAGTATATTCAATACATATTACTTTTTTTTCTTTCTTATACAAACACGTTCTTAAGTAGGCGTATCTTACGAACGCAAACATTTATTATGTGTTACACTTGAAGGGACTCCCTATAGTAAACTATTTTCTGTAAAGTAAGTGTGTCTGTGCGTATACGCGTATTTAGGTAAATGCATGGTCTCATAATACGACTTTTATCAATTAACACAATTATACGTGATCCGCGGTAAACTGAGCACTTTTGAAGGCCCTGCTTGAAATCTACTTGTATTCACGTTGAGTATTCTTCCGCCTTATGAAAAATTAACATTTCCATGGGCCCCTTGACGTTATTCATGCGTCTGTGAAATGAAACTGTGAAATTATTAAAAAATTAATTATCTTACAAATCAGCTCATTTTTACACTTCCATGCGTTAAAGAAACGGAAAGCGAAAGAAGTAATTTAAGTCATCATAGATGGGTATTAAACACTTTTTATTTGACGTTAAGATATGGAACTACTTTCCGTCCATCGTTACCAACTTTACTGGGCGCGCGTAGGAACAATGAAACTTTTCTAAGGCTGATTTCAAAAGTGCTCACTTTATCGTGAACCGCCTTTACCTACATCGGTCACTTATAAATTTTATCCTTTTAAAATAAACAAAGAAAAAATTGGTTATAAAATAGCATTTTCTTAGCTTTCCTGCGTAGTCTCCGTAAGGGAAAGAAGTAAAGTAGAAAATGGTATATGAAGTGTAATACATTGGCTTACATCGCATGTAATAACGTCCAGTTATTACAGATATAATTGGCGAGGGATTCAGCTTCCCGGTATGCATATCACAGGTATTGGAGCAGCCTGTAGCAATGCTTCCTCAAGGTAATATGGCATCTTGAGGCGTTTTAAAATTGTTTTCTAGCAATTCCGTTTTAAGCAGGAGAGCAGTGTAGCAGGTGGAAGTATGTAAGATCTCGGAACCAACCACTACCAGTTATATTTCGTAATAAAATCCCTCCATATTACGCCGGGCACTCTATAGTTATAATATTAGAATGACGCACATACCTGCGGTGTTTGAAAAGTATGGAACGACTTCGATTCATGCCGGTAGTCTAAATAACGTACTTTTGACGAGGTGTTAAGATGGCCAGTACGCCTAACCAGTGGTCAGGATGTCACGGAGTCGATTATCGGTCAAGTACGAAATATATTTGTATTAAAAAAATATTGTAACACGTTTGATGATCGAGTGTAGCATTGTCTTTTCGACAAGGTCAAACACAGCAGAATCGTCGTCCAGTATACAATGCTTTGTGTATCTAGACCGACGTTTGAACAGGTCCTCTATAAACCTTCTATCGTTACTGAACGTAACCGCTGAAGTTGACATTTTATTTAAGCATATATTACTGATCCTAATTTCACTTTCACCTTTGTAAATGTTGATGTAGAAAGCTTCTTTTCAGTTGTTTGCAATAGCTGTAGCCCAATCATGACTAGAAATTGGGATGTCGCACACGAAAGAACTGCACCGGTATTGAATAGAATGAGTATTAAAAGTCACGCGGGAAACCAAGTTTTTTTTTGTTAGTTTGTTGTGTTTGTAGAGATATACCTATACGCTTGTGCTTACATGTGGTTGAAGACTGTCAACGCGTTCCCTTTTACGAAATTTTATTTGCTTGGTTAAATGCGTATTAAACAAAATACAACGAGTAAAGCTATAGAGATATAGCTAGAGCCCCGAGTATTTCGCGAGTTCATTCTGTGGCAAGACAGACTTCAATCATATGTTCTTTCTTCCTTCCATTGTAATTCGATGATAGTTGTTTAGACACGCTCCGTTTTAACTGTTGGCCAGTGGTAACCAGGAAGCAGTAGGGTGAGTTGGCACTGAACAGTTCTGTGCAGAGGCCTCACTTGATCGCAGCAACCAATAAGCAAACGATAGTGCCTCGAGCGTATAGAAGACTGTGAAATATAGCCTGATGCGAAATCAATCCGCGAAATACTCACTCGTGGCTCTAGACATAGTAAATTTGTGGTTACACACAACTTTTCTGAAGCCATGTTTAAAGCTCTACTTCCGGGATATTCACTGCGTATCTTTCCTCCGCATGTCAAAGCGCCAACAAGTCTGGAAGAACATGCTAAGGAGAGGCCATTGCATGTATTTGTATGCTGAAAAGACAGTCAGAAGCAAATAATGTTATATAGAACAATGGAATGTGTTTCCAGCAATGGTTTACTGAAAATCTTAATTTGGTAATAAGAAATATTTAAAAATAACGAGAAAGAAATTCAGATAATGTTTTACTTAAAAAATACATTTCTTACTGCCCATAACCAATATACCTCTTTTCTGTTTTATTCATTTTCAATTTATATTAACCATAAAATAAATATCATGATATAGCAGGCGTACTCACCAGAGTGGGGTAGACGAGCACAAATGGAGCATATTTCATGGCGAAACAAATTGTCTAACGTCCATAGTTAACCCACTAATGTCAGTGCCAATACAAAGGGCTGGGTATGCAACCACAGTAATTAGGCAACAGACAGCGCGACGAAAAGACAAATTATGTACATATTTGGGCAGAAGGCACGGGGTTCACACTGTCTGCTCAAAGTGTCGGCCACTGATGGCCACATAGTCAGTACAGCGCTGAAGCTTGTTGTGACACACACGTGTGCAAAGGATACCGGCGTGGCACTGATGGTGTCGACTGCTCTCCATATCCGCGTAATGAGCTAATCCCTCGTGTCAAGTGATGTTGATGTTCGTGGCCCCACGGCCAGACATCAGTGCACGTCACGGTATCGGCGAATCGCAATGGCGTAATGAGGCTTAAGGATTTGTCCTGCTGAAACCACATTGCCTCACGAGCGTCTAAAGGAACATCCTACAAGTATTCTTCCGGTAACAAGTCCTGCAGGAACTGGAGATAGCACCACTGAGGTTGAGACCGTGCGGTAATGAGCGGCGTTGTACCAGGCGCGCAGAACTGCTCACAGGATGGCCAATACGCCAAGTACATAGAGTTCCATATCCGTCCCTGCACATTACCACTGTCATTAATTGGTTACGATACGGACATTAGACAATTTGTTACTTAATGAAATACATATGATCCATTTATATTCATCTACCCCACTCTGGTGTTTATTATAATTTATTCGCGTACACCCGGTGCACGCAAAATTTAAGTAAAAGTTTCATTAAACAAAAAAAAACACTAATTAATGTTGACGTAAGTAGTAAACGCTTGTGATAGATACATTATTTATTTAGGGCTCTGCTGAAGATGACCTTCAAAAGGCGGATCTTCAAAAGTTTTGTTCAGAAAGTGTGAAAATACCACGAACAGAATGTCTTCGATAGCCATCCGATTAGCAGGTCCGGCCTCCCACCTCGGAGATTTCGGGTTCGATCGGCGACGAATCAAAGTCTGCAATTTTTGGGCGTGAGAAAAGCAGCGGACTTTGCCGATGTTCGGCGAGTTTTCTTGTACTGGCTGTTCTAGTTTCCCTCGCCTCTGTGTTTGCGTTGCTTCTCCAGACCCGCAATCTCGTTTTGCTCCATCCATTCTTCAGGCTGGCCTGTCTCTTGAGTAGGACAGCCGGTACGACTAAGCGCCAGACACCACAAGGGGGAACATTCCCCGGCCATCATGCGGATTTTCAATATTTGTGCTATAAGTTCCATTTTAAAATGTTTGCCGACTTTTCCCGCGCGAAATAGCTCAAGTAATAGCTTCTCAAAATTTATCAAACTATTATATTTATACTGCCTTTATATTAATGTTTGATTAGTGACTTCCGGCAAGAAATAAGTAATTTTTCTTAAGGATGGTTGCAGAAATGATCTTGGCTACAGTAGTCAAGCAATACATGTTTTAGAACACATGCAAACATCTTTCCTATGCCTTGTCGATGCCCAAAATAAAATACATAATCTGTGATGCAAGTTACGGCGTAAATTCCCCTTAAAGACGATAATCTATAAAGCCAGAGAGTTTTCGCGGAAAAAAACCTGAGCACATGGTAGATTTCAATACTGTAAGCACAAACAGAAGTGTATATTTTGCCATTGGTCACCCTCTACAAGGGTGTGTGTTTAACCGAGCCAATTCGAATTCAACTACTTTGGAAGTGAACCAAAATGATTCGCGTACTAAGCGTAACATATTGATGTAGCCAATCGAGGAAGGTAAAATACCATACAGTGTATTGAAATGTAACTTGTCTCTAAATATTTTCCCGAAATTTCACTGCCCCTAATAATCGAATACGTTTCAGAAGAAACAATTTGAATAATTGTACTGATGTCTGTAGTAATATACTTCGACGCTGAATTTACGTAGTCAGCTTCATAATGGTTCCTTTTCCGTCGGGGGGCCGCGGTGGCTCAGCGGGTGGACCGCTCAGCCTCTCATCATGTCGAACCGGGAACAATCCGGCCGGGTCACTCCGAATTTCCGCAAGTGGAAATCATACCGGACGATGCCGCCGGCCGGGTAGGTGTGTGTGTGTGTGTGTGTGGGGGGGGGGGGGGTTTCTCGGGGATTTGCCGTTTCCCCCGCCCTTGCATTCCGTCGTTGCTAAATTCTCACCTCGTTTCACCCTCATCGGCTCTCAAGACCCCGTTGTTTAAGAGTCGCCCAAATCTCTCGAATCCATCTTTTCCGGCGGTGTCGCCGCTCCAAGGTCGCGTTCTTTGGTCTTACCTTCCCGCGCCGCGTGTTTGCGTCGGAGCCAGATACACCGTGGGAGATATATGGTTGGCGCAATGGAGGGGGGGTTATAGCTGCTCCGCTATCTGCGCACGGGCCACATAAATTTGCCCCGCGTCACCCTGATAGCAAATCACTACACCGCATTGCCCTATCCCCGAGACAAGACGTGATAACCCCCCGCCACACGTAGCGCGAGACGGAATACTACGGCGGCGTCATGGGAGACTGTACTCACATACGATTGAATTACTTGGTCAACTATAATCGTCCCTTAAGTTACGCGCAGATAGGCATCCCGTTAACCGAATGGGACCGACACATGTGGCACCAGGACGGAAACGGCAATTTAACGTTTGCAGGTTGATCCATTCAGACACTACAACGTCGTGACTAGAAACACGATTTATATAAATTTAGTATCGTCCGATAGTGTACACTACTACGATGCGGGCATGGCCGTGGGGGACCTCCCGGGCGTCTTGCGGGGATTTTGGGCCTGGGCAAAAATTTCCGGGCGGGATATCTCGCGACTCCAATGTGCTAGTGCGTTTATTTTGGCGCCAAATGAAATATATCGTTTCGTTATGTCGATTTAAGCCATAAAAGCCGTGTACTCTTTTTATACTTTCGATTAATTCGCCATATCCCCAAAGATAATATATTAGCCGCTAATGCAGGCGTCTCCACGTAAAACTCACGGCCGTGTTCCCGACACAGATACAGGAATATACATTTAACATATAGTAAAGCCGTCCGTACTCACTGAGCACGAGAATTCTCTTCTGTTCAGGGAATACGGAACATTTCAAGGACTGTCTCTTCTTTAGCAGATACAATCTCAACTACTCGTACGGCTTACTTAAAGAAGGTTCTTTGTTTTCTAGATGAGCTAAAGTTTTAAGATGGTGAATTGCAGAAGTGTGGAACGTATTGTAACAATTTCTCTCTCAAAAGTCAGTGGGCTCAAACAAGTTCGTTAAGGTATGGAGCCTTTAATTAAATAAAAGAGTTAATTTTAATATCCTAATTTTAGTTACAACAACTACAAACAAAATTCTCTCGGCTCAACATCTCACAATAAATTTATGTCACATACTGTTTACAATTAATTACTTCTTTTAATATAATTTATAATTACCTCAAGGAAACAATGAAATTACAAAATTTTAAAAATCTGTCCCAATAGACATTGTATGAAAACCTGTTCAATTATTTTATAACTTATGTGTCCATCTCTGGCATTTCCACTATTTACAATCAAATCCGTAGTATGAGTTCATTCAGTCCCACCTCAGGTTAGTCCATATCCCACCAGTCCGCAGTCCCTCACGCACAGTAGGCCTCAATCGTCGGATTTCACGCCCTCTAGCCCATTCACACCACGAACATCTCGACCGCAGTCATAGCGCATTTAACTTCACGTCCGCACTCAGCTAAGTGGTATTCGCCAAAGACTGCCGGTCGTTGAACCGCTGCAGTATTTATAAAGTCGTAGGCATTCACTCAGAAATTTCGCTAAATCCCGCGTCACGCCGAAGTCGCAATTCCCAAAATATTCTTGCGCTTCTTTAAATTTGTCGGCTTCTTCAGTAGGGGGGATGAGGAGGGGCTGTGACGCCAGCCAGGTCTCGCTGCTCTCAATATCATTTCCATGCGGGCCAAGGGGGGAGGGGGACAACGAGGCGTCGTGCGTTTATGATTGGGGGAGGAGCGGGTTAAGGTGGGTAACGCCCCCGCCCCTCCCCATTTTTTCCAGAGCCGGACATCATACGTAACGGGAGCTCGCAGCCGGTGAGCGTTACAGCGCGTAACAGTATTCCTTTAGATATTTGCCTTGTCGTGCAGCACAGATATAACACCTGAATTACTGTGATATAATGAATATAATACAGAAACGGTAAATAAGTTTTAATAGTTCAAGTTGTACAGGTAACGACACGCCAATGTCACGTCTCGCAAAATTACTTAATTCCGCTTTTAAACCACGTAACACATACTAGTCTGTGATCCAACCAAAGCAGAAATGAGGCACGCTCTCGGTGGAAAGTGTCTCACTTACAGAAATTACATAAGTTGTATGTCTCTAGAGTACAAAAACATTATACACGGTGTTAACACACGTGGCTTCAGTTTATCGGTGCGCTAACTTAGCCTTTTTTTACGTAAAGACGTCATTAAATTTGCAACCATAGTGGGAAGCAATCCAGAAAATCTGATGATAATAAAATCGGGGTATACAGTTTGGCATTGCAGCTACGAATCTATAGTCTGCATTTAATATTCAATTACACCACTCGATTGCCAAAGGATCAAAGAATGTGTTACGTCGAGTGAGGACTGCGAAGCATCGAACGCGGCCGGGTGTTGGTGAAGGAGGGGGGGGGGGGGGGGCAGTGCCGCAATTTTGAGTTCGTTTCGCCGCGTCTCATAATTTCCGCGTAGTATAACGTTTGATTGGGAGAAGCTACGACCCTCGTTTAAGTTTCAATCGACAGCCCTCATCAAGATCAATCAATTGAGCGTATAAAAACATTTGTGTGGCGTGATTATGGTGAAATCGTATGCGTTTAATGTAAAAAATTAAGAAAACTTAACAAAATTTCGACCTATACTCGTAAAAAAGCCGAGTCGAAATACAGAGATCGTATTGTACGGTTGGAAAAAAACCCCTCAAAAGCACTCCAGTGATACCTATACAACCTCATATAACCGAGTGAAGCGGTGCCGGGAACGTAAATAAACACCAAGGCATCCGAGCGCGTCAACGTAAACGTATTCACGCAAAACAAACGGCCGTGTCCCCCAACACAGCCAAAACCAATTAATTTTCTCTGTGCGCAGCAGTGGCGTGTGGTGAACTGTTGCGAAGATAGCTAGTGCTTGCTCACAACTGTACATTCTCGGTGCACGCAGCAGGCGCCAGTAACCACCGCGCTGCCTAGGGGAACTGAGTACATTCCGACCACCCACAAGCGAGCTGCAAGGGACTTATTACACGCGTACTGTGGCGTCAGCTGCAGCAGCTACGTCTTAGTGGTGGGAGTTTAAACTAGCAAGCAACAGGGTACAGCACGGAGCTAACTTCAGCTTATCTTGCAACAGTTCACCACACGCCACTGGTGCGCCAATTGTACGTCGTGCTTGGCTTTTTGAAGAATTTCATCGGTGATTTGTTTTACCACATGACTCCAAGTTTAACGCGAAAAAAAAAAAATTGTAATTTCCCACCGTTTCCTGCCTTTACCTCAATTTTTCCTTATTTTTTTTTTTTAATTCAAGGATCACTGGAACCGCGCATTTTTTTCTGATCTTATTAAAGGCACCTTTCGAGAAACGGAAGTTATGGCCAATTTTAAGATTTGGTGTGCTTTGACGATAACAGTAATAAATCATTTATGATATTAATACTATGCGTTTTCCTTTTGTGACGTGACATACTACTGTGTGTAAGTAGGCATTTTAGTGTCTTAGGGTATTTTTATGTTAGTGTATGTGTTGGCATGGGTGTTTTTTTTATTTATTTTAAAGTACGACGTTCAATTCCTAACTAATTTGAATTTATCCTTGAGACTTCCCGAATTGGTTTATCGTTGGTAAGTAATAAGTCAGTATTTGGGTACAGTTTGTAGAACCTTGTTCAGAACATATATAATTTTAAAGTAATACACATTGGAATTATTTTGAAAAGTACATTACAATAATAAATGCTGAAATTAAATTTTCATTTTGATTTTTATAGTAATTTAAATTTCCAAACCTATTATAGAGTCATGTAAATATATTTCATGACCTGAAATGTAAATATGTATGATTATAAATTTTTTTTTAGCGATATTATCGATAGGACTCAAATTTAAAAGGATACGTAACACGATACAGTTTATGGGTGAAAATGTTGTCGTACAACTGCATTATTTCTACAATTTGAGAAAGATTTTCGTTGGTATGCTATTCGTAACTCTCCCAACTTTAGTGCCACGTTCGAATTTTAAAATAATATGATTACGCGAGTTTGTTGTGGCTACCGAACACTTCATGTGATTGTTATCCAAAAGTCGTAACTATAATATTTGTAATGCAATCACTTTGACAGTAGGTATTTCCAGAAAAGTAATATCAATATCACCAATTGTCGTATTATGTAAAGTACCGTATATATATATATATATATATATATATATATATATATATATATATATATATATATATATATATATATATATATATATATATATAACAATGCTTCCTCAGTTTGAAATTATCTGACTTCAGTAGTAAAGGAATAATCTTACAAGAATCAAACATGGTATACTATCTAAAAAAAAAAAACGCAAATTTAACAGTAACGTAACCTAGATACTATCTAGTAGACACAAGTTTCCATATTAATACCAACATCAAAATATAAATTTTTACTTTGATGTAAAATCAGACACCATCTATGTTCAATATATTTATCTACATCTGAATATATATTCTATGGTATAAGAAAGAAATACTTATTTCTGTATGTAGTCTTGTTGTAACAATTTTCTATCCAATTTACTCTATAGTGATATCTTCACTATTCTTAACTGTGACAACTTAATTTCAGTTACTTATGTTTGAAGACGTTAGTGACATCAGTGAGACGATGGAAAAGCCTGAAATTTTTCCACTCATAACGTCGGTGAAACGATCACTTTTCATCCATCTGAGCATTGCAAACTGGCGGAGGAAGGAAATGGACGTGTTCCGTCTCCAAAAATTTAGTTTCAGGCTAAACAAACACGGCGTGCGGTTGAATAACCTAAAGGTACTGCGGTATTCCAAATTTCCGGAGAAGGTGATGCATAACGTCATTTGAATTGTTGGTTTTCAGTTCGGGAACTAGACTGGCATTTGCCAACGTTAATGAACGTGGCGTATTTACGAAGCCACTTGTATTAATGCGTGTGAGATTTCAACTGTAAATAATTACTTCACGTGGTGTTTACTGTTTCCTTGCAACCCGTTCAGTTGTCATGTCCATGATCGTGGTTGTGTTGAATCGTGCCAGACAATGCCGCCGGTCGGCGGGTTTCCTCGGGAGTCTCCCGTTTACCCCGCCTTTGCATACCGGCCCTGCTACATATTCGCCTCGTTTCACCCTCATCGGCTCTCGATACCCCGTTGTTAAGAGCCTCCTAAATCTCTCCACTCCACTCAAAGACATTTTGCACATAAATGCCATTTGTGGTCAGCACTGTACAAAACAAGAAATCAGTGGCTAATTTTTTTGAGCATCGTCCTCGTGAGAAATTTGGTTTTGAAAAGTTTCTGAGCTACTCTTCTGCGATAGGTAAAACGAGCACTTTCGAAGGCCCTGCTTAGGATCTACTTATATGCACTTTGTGTATTCTTCAGACTTATGTAAGATAAACATTGTCATGAGCCTCATCACTTTATTCATGCATTGGTCAAGTGAAACAGCGAAATTATTAGAAAAGTAAATCTGCTCATTTTTGCACTTCGATGCATAAATAAAACAGAACGCGAAAAAAATAATTTAAGTTATCAGAAATTGTTTCCTAACACTTTTCATTCAACGTTAAGATACGGAACTACTTCCCATCCATCGTTACCAATTTTGCTGGGCGCATGTCACTCAGGGCGTCCGTTAAAAAATATGTAGTTAGGAGTAGTGACTTTTTTCCAAGGTTGATTTCAAAAGTGTTCACTTTATTGGGAACAGCCTTTAATGGTTATCACTGATATCAAAGAACACGCACACACGTTTCGCTGGCTGCGAGATATACACTCGACAGAAATACAGCACGCGTCATAAAATTAAACGGTTGCAACACTTGAGTTCGTAAATAAAACCGGGCCTGAGAAGGCTAGAAGTCTCCCCATCGTGAAAATTAAATTTAGCTAATTGAAGTATCCCATTTTGGAAAGGTTTTTGCTGGTGTTTCTTTGCGAAGAAAACTGTTAGCTCTAGTGATGCGGAAATTCAACATTATCGAAACCAAACTTAATGTGAAAGCGTATTTTTAAGAACAAGTAAGGCGTTGCAGTTTTTTTGCACAGAATGCCTTGAATACACTTATATGATATTTTATAAGATTGAAAAGTTTCAAGTTTTAATGTTCGGTCACAATTTGACATAAAATGGG
Source organism: Dryococelus australis (assembly GCA_029891345.1). NCBI lineage: Eukaryota > Metazoa > Arthropoda > Insecta > Phasmatodea > Phasmatidae > Dryococelus > Dryococelus australis. The sequence continues at coordinate 284,761,072 of CM056993.1, forward strand.
CGCTATGTTTTAACCTTAACTAAAGTAAGTGGATTTATTGTGGAATACAAGGTCGTTTTAAACAGAAATCATCTATTCTTATTCCACTGTTTACTCCTTCCATATATTTTCTTGTAAGATCGCTATCCAGAGTTTTACCATGTAGGGGATAACGTGTCCCTCTGTAGACGCGCGTGGCCGCTGCGCTGCGCTGTTGTACCAGTTAGAGGTCCTTACACAATATAAATCCTTAAACATTTGACTTTATATTTCCTCTCCTTTGACGAAACCACCAATACACAATACAATTGTCATGTCAGAGCCCATACAATTGAACATCGGTTCCGCGAGCTTCGTAAAAATGTGTATCTTGATATGTAAATCGTTATCATATTAACCAGGAATGCATTTTACGTACTTGTTTTAAAAGTAGGCATTAAATTTGTATTAATTGTTCATTTCAAAGCAAAAAATCCTTTTTGTTTTCTTTAATAAAAAAAATATTAATTAATGTATTTTCTGTTCACATTATATTAGTTGTGCAATTTACTTAATTTATGACGAACTTTGTTTAATATACCGATACGAAAATTGCCCTGCAGTAAAATAACACACATTTCATATAACGTCTGTTAGATTCTCGGCAAAATGGCTGCTTGACTCTGAATATCAATTTCAATTTTCGAAATCGTAAAGTCAAGAGGGCTTAATTTTACCTTTGACAGTTTCATTGTATCAAGTTCCATAAGGAACAGCATGCCTGAAAGCATAACGTAAAGTCAAATGGTAAAGTGAAATGTTAAAGTGTTCAATTGTGCGAGGGCCTTTACGTCGCCGTCCTCCTGTGGGTTCGCTAGAAGGGAAGCAGCTATCGCAAACTTGTGTCCGGGAGGCTGGCATTTCCCGGAGCGAAAGTCACGCTGCCCCGTCGAAGGACTTGATAAACGCTTAAAGACGTTAAAAACGTCTGTATATTCGCAGAAATTTTTACTGGGCCTCTCCGGTTCTCGCATTTGTGTAAATAGTTTCACGATATTTTACATCCTCCAGTAAAAATGTTATTATGATATTTAAAAAATTATGTGTTATTAAATGGTAATAAAATTACCTTTTAATTAACACACAAAGTTTTCAGCCTATGTCCCGTTTACAATAAATTGTGAGCACTTACAACAGCCAAAAGAAACACTACTCTTCAAAATGCAAATGAATGGTTTCAAACAATATGTATATTATTAAATCTTAAACTGCAAATACTATATTTAAAACCATTTAATGACTTACATCAGTAGTGAAATTTATTTTCTTAAATTACGGACAGTAGTATAAAATAGCAAATGTTTTAAATAGAACGCTGAAAGTGCGAGGGAGCTATTACAGTATGTCGAAGTATGGTGTTATAAAGCCTTTTCAGAAAACTCTAGTTTTGGATATCTACACACAGTCATTTAATCAAAATATTAATATTACTATTGTCATGCCAACTTTATGTGTATTAACCATGTTAATGCTTGCTAACATTATTCGCAGATTTTAATATGTAACTATTAATAATTAAAAGCACATATATAAAAATAGTTCATTAGAACGAGTATCACATGGATGTTTATGAACTCAGTCATTAGGAGGAATCCCTAATAAAAAATTTTTACGCCTCGAGGATATATCTGACTGCAAGAAAAACATTGTGACATGCCCTCGACTGCTGCGATATGTGTTCCCAGAACATCCCTGAGACATCATTACACTCGATCTAAAACAAAGTATTAAACTACAGATATAGGCTGATCACGGTAAAATGAGCACTTTTGAAAGCCCTTCTTAAGACCTACTAGTGTACACGTTGTGTATTCCTCCACCTTATTTAAAATTACCATTGCTATGGACCTCATCACTTCATTCATCCATCGCTCAAATGAAAGCGTGAAATTATTAATAAAGTAAATACTTCAAAAATCTGCTAATTTTGCTCTTCGTCACATTTTTTATTCGACGTTATGATATGGAACTACTTTCCATCCAGTGTTACCAACTTAACTGGATGGTTGTCACTCAGTGCGCCCATTAAAATGTATTCATGCAGGGGCAGTGACATTCTTCTATGGTTCATTTCTGAAGTGCCTACTTTATCGCGAGCAGCCTTTACCACGTTGTAGTTCACATCCATCTCTTGGAATTGGAATTGGACTTATTAACGTCCCACGGTGTTATGACTGAAGGCATATCAGGGGACGGCTTATAAACTAACTTATGAACATTACTTAAACTAACACTCGTGCCTTACCTGGGATTCGAACCCAGAACCTCTCGCATCCCACACCGATGGCGCAACCGACTGGGCCGCGAGAGGTCAGCACCTATCTGTTGAATAAAACTACGAAGAAAAGCTCTAAAACGGCTATTTGTAATAGAATTCGCTATTATTTTTCTCTCTTCGAGATATTTAGCAGGATAAAAGTAAAAACGGTATCTGTAGATATTTGTTTTGGTTTTCATTTCCTGGAAAAATCTTACTCCGAGAACATTCGTTGACAGAGATACGCGTACTTAAGCAAACACTGATTTTACAAGCATATAATATTGTACTAAAGAGGTGCCTTAGCTTGGCATGCTAGGGGCATTGGCAGGTATTCTCCTAAAGTGTTTTCCAGCCAATTACTCCAAAAAAATTATTCGCGAAATTACTATATGAGCGTGTACGTAGAGTGATAAAACGCGAATGGTAAAGTTATTTCCTTTTCATTCAGACTATCGTTCCCACATTTGCTCAGGAAGCAGTCGATTTCCTACATTTGCCCAGGAAGAAGTCGATTTCCTACATTTGCTCAGGAAGCAGTCGATTGCGTAGGAAAATTCCCAACTTTATGCAGTAGCGAAGCTGAACATGCCATATTTGTAGCCAAAGATTTTCGATAATAGAGAATACTTTGGAGGAATCCGCAGTGGTATTTTTTTTTTCTTTTTTTTACAGTGAAAAAAAAAACGGTCCCCTAATACCACTAAATACTACCTACAATTTTTTTTTGTTCCGATATTATGTTAATGTATTACCAAACAGGTTCATTATATTTATAGACCATGTTGAAGTATTGCATATAATTCGCTGTTATCCTTGAATTATAATAGTAATGGCAAAACATTATTACTACCATGATTTAAATGGAAGAATCAACAAGCAACGAAGATCATTGGAGTCACTTGACATAGCAAATGACATTAAACCATCAATATCAAACAACGACAACAGAGAAATACCACAATTAACGTCAATCAAGAGATTATAATAACATTTTATAAATAAAATAACAAATATTTTTTCAATTAAGAATGTCAAGAAATAAATACCTTTGTAGGCAATTTGTTATTACAATATTAAATACATATTTTTGTTATTTAACTGGCTAGGTGATTATATTTTCTGACCGTCTTCTATAGTGGTCTTCTCTGTTATGGTTGCTTAATATTTACTTTCTTTTTTATGTTTAAATACTTGTAACAAAATGTATAACAACTAGTACCGAAACTATTTTTACCGGAAGAATGTTACGATATACCAAAATTAGATACAGAAAATACTCAACGGCACGCTATACCAGTACATTTGGGCCATTGCGATGTCATCCAAATTATCTATTAACGATGTAATGAAATAATGCCAAATCATATAAAATCTGAAAGCATCAACGGAAAACATGTGTTTATTAGTCATATATTCAGGACGGACACAAACATAGATTCACAGACATAACGTTATGTACTTGCATGCAGCTGTGACATACTGAAGTTTACCAAACCACGTTTTTTAATAAGTGTGCTTTTCATAGAGTCTCCCGTCTTTTCCGTCTTCTCGGGCAACACTGCTTTGTCGGGAAATTTCCTGTCTCTAGGGATTACCTTCATTAATAATCTGGTATTGATTGGTACGAGGGTGAAACTAAACCGCTTTCAGGAGAAGTCCAGTATTAGATCGCAATTCACCCAGTTGATTCTTACACGTCATATTACTCGACTCTCCATCTTAATCTTGCTACGGGTACATACACAAACTAACATTGTACACACGCGCCGTTCAATCTCAGTACGTATGCAAAGGCCTTTCTAAGGCTATTCTAAATACAGGTGTGTAAGTTACTTTTACAGCGTGTTCTAGTGTGTTACTACAGTAGAGAGGTGATTCCACGTTAAAAATAAGGTAGAACATACATGCGCATACAGGAACATACATGTAAAGTTTTTATTAAGGGGACTAAACACTCTTGAAAATGGGAACATAACAAGAATTAAGTTTAAAATATCAGAAACTACCAGAAATGAAAGAAAACAAATTCCCAACTTCAATCAGCAAACGAAGATAGACTCTCCATCTTCAAGCCTATAATAGTAAATAACACGCTCAGAGTAGCTACCATCATGTTGCAGTAAAATGACACACAACGCTAGAATTTCTATAAGTGGGCATGTACCTAGAAACATTTGATCGTCTTGCGTAGAACATTCTACTTGGGTGAGTTTTACATTTTCTCGTGTAAACTCTATGTGTCGTCAAATTTCATGTTTTCAGTGTACTGTACTGAGTCAAATCAAAATTTAAAAAAATACTTATCTCAAACACCTGTATATTTCTGCTACTGAGTAAGCAAATTAGGTTCCATGTTCCGATCAGAGCTTCTTGTATTTCCGGCTGTTATTTACAATGAAAACAAGAAATAATTGGAGGCCTTGTCTACCGCCATATACGTTTACCTCTATATCGTAGAATTGCATTAACGCGATGGGGTATGGATGCTTCGATCTTTCACAGATAGTCTGAAGATAATGAACGCTGTGCCTTCCAAAGAATAGGCAATAACTCTGTATTACATTCAGATGGGCGGAAATCGTGGCAGCTGTTTAGTTTAGTATATTTCTAACATTTATGGGGTAGTCCTGGACAAACTGACAACAATTTCCCCTTACGAAGTTTTGTTAGTAACCGCGTTTATAAACCGCTTCTACCTGCTTCGATGTGAAACTGAAATTGAATCCCTAATATTTACGGGATAATTTTCGACAAAAAATGTATCCATTCTCATAAGTTCTGGCCCACTACAGTAAATACAGATATCATTATTGTTGCTATTGAGACTTCGAAATATTTTTGCGAACAGTTCACATTTTTTGACACTCCAATTCTTGTAGTTATTTTGTACGGTTTTTAAACGCCCCCGCTTTTATTTGACTAAATATGTATTCGGCTTACACAATGAACCAGGCGCCCATTAAATAAAAATACTCTGCACGTATTCATATTTTGTCCAGGAATCGAACGCATTATCTCCATTGTGATTTAGATGACCTACACCCTTAACATTTTGTCGTTTTCCCTTTAAAATCCAGTCGAAATCTTGTCTATCTGAAATCGTATTTCAAAATTTCTCGAACGTTTGTTTTTTAACTTAAAGGTATGCATAATTTTATATAAACATGACATTTAGAGCAGAACCTATAGATTGATGTAATGTAGGCCCCTATACGAAAGTCACTGTAAAATTTCTGGCCTTTTTTTAAATGTTCCTTTTTCGCAAAACATGTTTGTAATGTAGGCCTCTATACGAAAGTCACTGTAAAATTTCTGGCCTTTCTTTTTAGTGTCCATTTCTCGCAAAACATTTTCAGAACATGTGTGATTTTAACCAAATGTAACCAGTAATTACAACAATGAATTACTCATACGCAGTCTTTTATAATTCTTGTGTATTTTATAATGGCGTTCAGGAACACCACGTACAAATAAAAGTATTTTCGAAGTTGGCGTTCTACAGTTATACTTATACTACTGAATACACTTAATTTGCACTGCCTCCCTCTAAACTGAGTCACAGGAAAGTTAAATAATTCTTAACCCTTCGCAGATTATCCATTAGCAATTAAAACGTGTCAAGTGGAAACAAAAGGACAAAAGTTTCAAGTACGCGAATTCACATATCAATTTATCACTAACATGGTGCTGATTAAAGTAATAATGAAACGCGGTAATTAAACCTGGATAAGCTGTCACTTGTACGTTAATCATCGAAATAACACAACCAGCTTATTCAACTTAAGCGCAAATCGAAGTTATGCAAGCAGAAATTAATTTAACGAACGAGAAAACGTGCAGATGAAGAAAAAAAAATGCAATCTCCCAGCACATTTATTCATATTAATTTTTTATTTTTACTACCAAATGTTCGCATCTCACAAGGACTTTAAATCAACATGACTGAGGTTTAAATTTCTTACTATCTAAAATGAACATCGGAAAAAAATTTGGAAAAGGTTGGGAAGGGGGGGGGGGGGTGATATTCTCCTCGTTCAGACACAGTTTTATTTAATCCAATCATTTCATATTCCCCTCGGAATGGTTGAGATGCAAGTACGGGGGAATAGAAAGTAAATTTTAGACAGTGATAAAAAACGAAGGGTACAAATTTCTACTGCGGAAACATTAAAAATGTTCCGCGCTCATTGAATGGTCTTATTGCAGTTCCCTGGTGCACCCAACACTTCTTCCCCTTCTTCTCTTTTCTCGTTCATTCGTTCTCTCTCTCTCTCTCTACGCATACACATACTCTCTCTCTCTCTCTTTCCCTCTCTTTTTCAACTAATATCAAGAGACGTAAGATATTTTATTTAAAAGTTATTGTAACCAACCCCGAGCTATATATGATTATTTTATATTACTACTGATACACATTATCTAAAGTGATAAAGAGTTTCGAAAAGTAACCGTGTCGCATGTAAATCGAATGATTCGTATAAAAGTATTCTTGTCAGTGGCCAATCCGACACTAATATTGTAGACGACACACGGTAAAATGAGCGTGTTTGAAAGCCCTGTTTCAGATATATTTGTATGCATGTTGTGTATTCTTCCACCTTATGTAAGATTAACATTGTTATGGGCCTCATCACCTTATTCATGCGTCGGTTAAGTGAGACTGTGAAATTTTTATACAAGTAAATATTTTATAAATCTGCTAATTTTTACACTTCGATGCATTAAAAAAAATAGAAAATGAAGGAAATAATTTAATTGATCAGAAATGGTCACGTAACACTTTTAATTCGACGTTTAGATATGGAACTACTTTTCCGCCATCGTTACCAAATTTACTGAGCGCATGTCACGTAGTGAGCCCGTTAAAATATTTGCAGGTAGGGGCAGTGACTTTTTCTAAGGTTGATTTCAAAGTGCTAACTTTATCGCGCACAGCCTTTAATCGTGTTTTATGTAGTTTTTAATCAAGTCCAGGCAACTTAGGAAGAATATTGCCTGTGGAATACTTGAATACTATAACAAATGCAGGTGAGAAAATTACTTTTTGAAATATTAGCAAGCTTCGCTTACAGAGCAAGCTTATAGAAATCCTTGCTGATTATTTATCGTATAGTCTGTTCATGGTAAAGTGAGCACTTTTTAAGGCCATTACAAATTTTTTCCTTACATCCAATTTCTATCATCCTGCTGCTTTTTAATATAAACATTGCAATATGACCAATAAACACAGTGTGTACATTTCACGGCCATCGAAATTTAATGCCTGAAACTGCAATAAGATATTATATTTATTAGCCGTCAATGCCTGTTGGGAGGGCCTTAGGAAGTGTTCACTTTATCGTGAACAGCCTATATATTTGATCTTTTGAAGTCCGCGAATAGTTTCTTCTTACCAATCTCTCATACTTTCACCACATCAAAAATTTAACATTTCGATGGACATAAAAAACTGCAGGGAACTCGTTAATCTCAAGTCACAGTTTGGAACTATTGGAAAACCTGAATATATAACTGTTATAGCCATTAGAGTAGTTATAATGCAAAGGAAACATTTCGACCAACGTTAACGTTAGGCTGTAGGACATAATATTTGTAAAGGCCGTACTTTTAACATGTGATGCATTGAATAATTTCTACCGAAATTGTTCTCGGGCATTTTGCGAGCACTTTATTAGTAATTCAATCGTTTGTAAGAAAATGATGTTGTCTAAACCTGATGTTTTTTATTTCAGTTGTACCACGCATTCCCCCAACAAGTCAGGTCTGTCACCGTTGCTGCTGGCACACAGTGTTTCCTTTCGACTGATACTACCTGCTTTATTTCTAGCCATGGCCTTAAAAAACGGCTGCCATTGGAAGAATTATAGGTAGTGACGTTGCGCAATGCGTTTGGACTTTAACATCGCAGATTATTAAAACCATTTTTTTTTGCCTAGCAGGACAATCAAATCGCTTACCGTCGTTAAATAATCTGTTTTAGTAACGACCCATACACCTTTGCCAAGAAATATTTCAGATGTTGATTTGAAAAAAAATGACAAAATTACAACACGACGAGAGCGTATAGGCTCTACGGCATGTTGAAATTACAAAATAATAAATGAATTAAAAAGACTACAATTTTAAATCAATAAATGTGCTGGTCATTACGACGTGCCTATGCACAGCCGGCACACCTCGAGCGCACGCTTCCGGATTCGTCATAAGTTCAGATTCACCTCCAACCTCGTGCATTCTGCTTCCCTGTGAAGGAGCGTGACATTCAACGTGGCTTCACTTACAAAGTTGCAACACGATCAGTTTGTTTGTGATACGAAATGCAATGCTTCAGAGCTTCAGGTACTTCCATACGGCATCCGTTGATGGAACACTGTTCAGTCCAACTGCGCGCTACAAGATTTTCACTTTAATTACAAGCTGCATCACTGACTCCGTAGGGACCAGGCAGTTTAAAGACTGTTCACGATAAAGTGAGCAGTTATGAAATTAACCTTATAAAAATGTCATTGCTCCTGATTGCGTATATTTCAATGGGTGCACTGAGTGACATTCGCCCAGAAAAGATGGGTAACGGTGGAGGGAAAGTAGTTCTTTATCTTAATGTCGAATAAATAGTGCTGGGAAACATTTGTGATGACATAAAATTAATTCTTTCACTTTCTGTTTTTAATGCATCGAAGTGTGAAAACGAGCAGATTTGTAAAGTATTTACTTTCGTAATAATTTCACAGTTTCATTTGACCGACGCATGAATAAAGTGATGAGGCCCATAGCTGTGTTAATTTTACATGAGGCGGTGAAATACACAACGTGTATACAAATATATATTCATAAGATATTTCAAGAGTGCTTATTTTACCGTGAACAGCCTATAGTTATTTAGAACCATATATTGTGAGGCATAAGCAGCTTCATAAATATATTCATAATGCCTACAATGAATATATACGTTATACAAGAGTTGGCTTGATAAGTGCACCCGATACCACATTCATGTATTGGTATAGTTCAATTGTTGAGTGGCATAATGATTGGATGCAGACTGGTCATAGACATAAGAAAAATTAGTTTTATTTGTGGAGCCCCTCTAGTTTTATTTGTGGAGCTCCTCTAGTTTGGGCAAGAGTAGTTACTGTAAAAAGGTTTTACAGAAAAAAAGGGGGAGGGAGAATATTTTATCCCGCTGTGGGAAAATTCTCTTTCCAGGATTTCGATGATCGGTATTATGATGTGATTGTATTTTAAGAGTACAGACACGAATATCATTGTGACAGTTTCATAGAGCGATTATGTGAAGTGTTACACCAACTTAGCCAGCTGATAATAAAATAAAGTTTGCCAACCACTCGATAATCAGTTGGAGACTGTGTGTTTTATTTTAAGCGTAATTATATTTGCGAAGTGCGAAGTTTGCTCATCACAGGAAACTCGCTCAGTGTTATAGAAAAAGGCGATATTGGTTCTAAATTTTTTCTGGTTTCTATATAATGACGATATGTTTTTGCGTTCTGCATTAAAATCAAGTGTGAAATTATTTCACGCATTATATAACTGACGTAAAGTAAACAGCTTTATGTGTCATTACAGATCATGATAACGGTTAAAATAAATTCATTTTAAGGATTTAAAAAATATTAATCAATCCAACACGTTACCAGTCAACCGAATAACACTCCCTTTTACTTCTGAAAACATTATGTTACGCCTAAACAAATAATCTCTTCACCAGTGTTTGGAATATTTAAACCTCACACAGTGGCACTTAGGTACACGAATTAATTAAATACCATTTTGCAATAGGTTTGATTTGTTGTGGAGTAAACAAAAAGCTTCATCTGTCTTTGTTTGTAATTATAATTTTGGAGGTTTTCGTTCATTGGTCGTACTGAGGAGCTTTTTTTTACAACCCATAGGGAGTCGAAAGATAATATTGCTGGTAGGCTGTGACAGTTCACAAAAATTTATTGAGAATATATGTGTGAGCATTTCCAAAGATGAAATTAAACGACTTTCGAAAATTAAATTGGTAATAAAGTTATTAACTGAAGTCAAACATAGCATAACTGTTTAAAATTTTTGTCTATTTGTTTTGCTGTATATATTCTATTTCGCAATCGTTTGCTTATTCGTAACTGTACAGCATCTTCTCTCTTTCACCAGTTCTTTTTGTACATACTTGTACGTTGACTGCGTGTACTCGAACTGTTGCAGAACTTTCCAACCGATCATCCTGCGTGGGAGTGTTTTTTGCCGTTAGACCATGCACTGTATTATATCTTTGCAGCATCCAGGAGAACAGCTGGAAGATCCGATACTTTAATAGAGTAAAAATTCATTACTTACTCTAAAACAGATCTGCACGTGATAGACAGCTGCTGTTCTTTGAAGCGGTCGTGGGTTCAAGTTATGCATTTAATAAATATTTTCAAGTATAAGTAAGAATAAGCTAGTAGGAAAGCTTTAATCCCGAGGTAACTATACTGGATGTGGGTAATAGTTAAATAGTAAAATACTGCATGACAATTACAGGAAGAAAGCGTTACCAAGGCTTTCAGCATACTTTTGTACTCAGCTGTTATGAAGTGAAGTGTAATTTCTGCTTGATGGAGAATATCGATCTTAATATTGTCGGAAAGATAAGAATTTAAAAATTACCTTGAAATTAGTTAACAAATGAACATTCCCTGAAGTAAATTAAACTCAGAATTTCTCATTTTCTGACGCATTGGTCTATGTCATGAACTGGTATTATTACTAATCTAGGAATAACGTATAGCTGTACTCCAAAATACTAAAATATTACGCAAAATCAAATAAAATGTGATAAGTGAAATAAAGGAAGAATTATAAAAAAAATCGTATTGAGTAATTTCGATTTGACATATCTATTCATAAATGGCCAATCGTAAGACTCACAGATTAACGCAACGGATACACAAGTGAAGAGCGATCTCTCACCCACACAATCCTGACTGTATCAGTTCCCTTGTAGTTTGAAGAAGCCGTAGAATATACGTTATCGCCAAGACTCTGGTTGGTACAAACGCGGGGATGAGGAAGGCCCATTTCAAGGGGGGTTAGTGGTTTAGGAAGATAGTGGCCAAGCCTCCGCACCTTGCTACCTGCCGTATAAAACACATTGCCCTTCGTTCCTCGCAGTAGTGACGGACTGTGAACAATGGCGACCCAAGAGGTATAAACAAGTTATACACAGCAAGGAAAGAGAAGTTAGCAGAAGTGTTGTGTAGAAACTTGTGATGAAGAAGCAAGGAATAAATATTTGTTTGTTCCCATCAACAAAGCTACAGAGAGAGCTGCAAAGTACATGGGAGTAAGTACGGCGTCTATCGAGAGAATTCGCAAACAAAGCAGAGAGAGCCTTGGCGAGCCTCAAACAACTCCAGGAAAGCGAAGGTAAGAACACAATACTTGCACTGTTCACCGTATCGCCTATTAAGGGTTCTGGCTACCTTCAATTGTTTTGTGCAATCGAGTCCTCAAAACGGGCGGACTCTAAAGCGAACTCTTACTCACTTCTCAATAGTTCACACCTGTACCCATAAGGCACTCAACTTGCATGCTGTCTCTCTGCCGGCGACTCACCTACACACAAATTTCAGAAGTGAACCTATTTATTTTAAAGGCACGCTAATAAGAAAGAAGTACGGTATGTTTCTCAAGGCAACTCTTAAGTTTTCGTATTAAAAAATCTGTGGCTGAAACTGTTTCTGAAAGCACCCGTTTTAGCCATTGTTACATCAAAAAATAATGCTTGGAGCTTGAATGAAAACAAGGTGTTTGGACTCCATTACAAAATATCCAATTGTTTTAGAAACATGTATTTTGTACTAAACCCTTGTAATACACTTCATGTGCCAGCCTCACGTAGCATCAAAGGCAAGGTTTATTTTCTTGACTGAACTGGTGTGTTTTTAAAATATTGCACCAATAGTAAAGAGTCATTCGAGATTTTTCAGTAATACGCAAGTATTATTTTCGTCGAAAGAATCATTCAAAAGATTTTATTTAAAAATTTTTAATTTGGTGCAGTAGTGTGGCTACAAGGAAAAGTGGTATCTTGCTACGAAACAATGCGAAAAGCTACTCTCATTGAATTTCTTGAAAAACATTGACCAAGAGAGAAAATATTCGCTATTGGCAGAGTATTCCAGCAACATGGCCATACTGTAGTTAGATTGCCCACTTATATGTCCGATTTCAATGCCATAGAACTAGCCTGGGCTAAAACTAAAAGTCATATCAGAGCTCACAACACGACTGGAAATTTATCACTTCAAGTCTTACAGACACTAACAACAGAAGCCCTGGAAGAAGTAACAAAGGAATGCTGACTGGGTGGGATATTGTAGAGACGTTGAAAGAATTGAAGAAGAGTTCTGGAATAACGACTGCCTCATTAAGTTAGCAGTAGACGAACTCTTCATCAAACTGGACAGTGAAAGTGACGACACAGATGATGAAAGCGAAAAAAATTCACACCATGATAGCTGCAGTGAGCAAGAAATTCTCAGTGAATGTGATACCGACATCTCTTGCTTAGCTCAGCCATTAGTCATAAATTTGTTTTGCTTAATAACTTTTTAATTAGTGAGCTAGGAATGGTTTTACTTTTCCCTAAGCTTCCTCAACAACAGTTAATAAACACTGTTAACAATGCCATGTTGAGACATATCCGTAGTATGTGTTATCAGTTTGTAAAATTGCTATCCACTTTTATTTGTACATATACCATTACATACATTATTTTTCTCTTATTTTTACGTATACTATTACATAAATCTTTTTTTGTCGAAGCAACTGGAATCATGAACGTTACATGGTGTCATTTGACCAATTAATAGTTTTAATTCTGAATACTTGTAATTAAGTAAATATTTCAATATATTTTCCCTTATTTTGACTTTTTGTTCCCCACACCATGATTTTGGTATCACTGGTTATTCTCATAGTAACTGTGTACCGTAACATTTTACGCTATCATCTTGTTCAGTTATAATTGGTTACAACTGAATAATTGTACCTCAGTCTTTTTCATTAGTTATGCTTATTTGTCTCATCATAATCTTTTGTCGTTTATTGTTAATTACTCTATCCGTAAATGTACGTAGTCTTGGCACATGTACTTATTCTCGGTACATATACTTATTTGTTATACAATTATTCATTACGCAATTGCTCATTACACTCTAATTACTCCTAATTACATATAATTGCCTTCGACATGAGAACAGTTTTCCATGTTAAAGGGTGCTGGCAAATTGTGTCCTTCTCTCCAGAGACCATTTACAGGTTAATCAAATGGCACTACAGCTGCTAATGCTCCCTAGCATGTTCGAATGCATTCCCAAGATTAGGGTACCGGTAATTAGTATCCCTCTCTCCGACACCCGTTTACAGGTTGTTCTTATGGCGCTACGACTGCTGATGCTCCCTAGCATGTTGGAATGCATTCCCAAGATTAGGGTACCGGCAATTAGTATCCCTCTCTCCGACACCCGTTTACAGGTTATTCTTATGGCGCTACGACTGCTTATGCTCCCTAGAATGATCAAACGGTCTCGCTCCCACTACTTTGCTCTTTCTCGGATTTTCTAAATAGGCTGCCAGAAACATGTTATATTTCGATCACCGAATTTAACGTATGTTTATTTTCCACGCCCCCTTAAACCTTTCAGATCCACATTTAATTTATGGTCGCAGGGGGTAGCACATAAAAAAAAATGTTTTACGCGTGCTGTACTTAACGACCCCAGCCTACTAAACTGGCAGCCGCGAACTTCAAATGGGGAATCCGTTCTAAACGAAATTCCTTCTCATTGCGCCAATTTTAAAGATAACTATTTCAAACAAAAAGTATTTTACGTGAAATTTCTTAAGGAATGTTGCAATGTCAAGACATCTTGCAAATTGTTTTGTTTAATATCTTTTCTAAAACGTAGTATTGAAATTTAAATATGAAATCTATGAATACATAGATTTTCTCCTGAATAATTTTTTATAGCAACATTCTCTGTGAAAGACGCGTCAAAATGTTCTCCGTTTGAAAAAGTTTTCTTTAAAATTGACGCAATGAAAAGAAATTTCGTTTAACAATGACTCCCCATTTGAGATTTGCAGCTTCAGTTTGGCGGGCAGTGCCATTCAATCAGCCGAGTATTCGTTTAACCGTCACAACCAGTCAGGGGCGCATGGAAGGGGGACTAAGCGTGCTTGAGCACCTCTCTTGTAAACTGATTGTACAATGGATAAAAAAGATTATTCTTAGAACTAAGTTTCACAGCATTGAGAAATAAAATTCTTATAGTTATATAATACTAAGGGCCCAGCCTGTGACTTTTTTTTGTATTGTCACGTTCCTAGAACAGTTACGATGTTACACATTTTGGCTATCGTACAAAGACTGGAAAAACAAATCATGTGAAATTAACTCAACATTGGATATAGTTCTATCCACTAAGCCACTGCGGCCCCACTTGGAATCGCTCTAGCCACGTGGCCACTGCAGTCCCATTTGATATATATCTGTCCACTGGGCCACTACGGCCCCACTTTATATAGTTCTATCTACTAAGCCACTGCGGCCCCACTTGGAATCACTCTATCCACTGAGCCACTAAGGCCCCATTTGTAATCGCTCTAGCCACTTGATCACTGTGACCCCACTTATTTAATTCAACATTGTAGCGAGACACTTAGAGTAAACAAAAATGATATTCTGATACCTTCATATCTCTATGGAATAATCTCTATGCATTAATACAAACTTTCATAGGAAAAAGTAATTTAAAATGAGTTTCTAAGGTAAAAGGTAATTATTGCGTAATCTGATCTTGCTGAAATTCGAACTTGACCTGTATTTGACGCTGAGGATTCACTTTGCAAAATTTGAAGAACTTCTGTTGAGTTTCGAGGGACTTAGAAGTATTAAAGACGGACTGAAAGACAGATATCGTCCTACTATATAATAGGATTTTTAAAAAAGTTATTCAGATAGCCTATTCACTACGCAATGAGATTCATATGTAGCATTAAAACTTACTTCATTCTGATAAGCACGGGGTTTGATTTTGCAGCACAAAGCTCCGCCATTAAAATAGCCCTACCCCCCTTTTAATGCGTCACTATATCAGCAACTCTAACAAATGACTGTATTTTTTGTGTTCGACTATGGGAAAAGAAATCATCCATAATATATTTGAATGAATGACAAGATTTGGGTGGATCATAACAACGAGGTCTTGAGGGCCGATAATAATGAAGCGAGGTAAGTATGAAGCAGCGCCGGAATGCAAGGGCGGGGGAAACGGAAGATCCCCGAGAAAACCCGCCGACCAGTGGAATCGTCCGGCACGATTCCCACATGCGAAAATCCAGGGGCTACCCGGCCCGGGAATCGAACACGGTTCACTTAAGTGGGAGGCGAGTAGTCTAACCACTTTACAACCGCGGTCCCATAACTTCGTAGAGTAGCACGGTTTAGGATTCAGCTACCCACAGGGAAGATTATTATACGTTGAGCCTCGCAGTGTATAGAAACTGTTAAAAATCATTCGTGTGCTTTATGTACACAATTGTGTGGTAAGCCGTGCTCGATGTTAGCCTTCTGGCAGTACTGGAGTCATAACAAGAAATAATTTTTAAAAATAAAATATTGCTGAGAAATGAGTTTACTATAGGAAAAAAATACTTCCTCTGCATAAATTTTTCTAACTTAGTAACATATATGTGGAACTTCGCCTATAACACTATATACATCCATAAAATACCAAGATTGATAAAAAAAACTCTGTGAAGTTTGGTTTTTCTAAATACTAAATAAAAAGTAAGCAAATTTATTTTTCGTAGTGTAAACATGTACAAGGAAAAAACGTAGGTGACAAGGTTCACTTTCGGAGCGTTGAGACGCTAACTTTTTGTTGGTACGTGTAAGCCGGCTTTGTTTAAAACGTAATGCGGGGCAGAAGGAATTTCGGAATTACCTGAAAGCAAACAAGTGACAGAATCCGGCTGGTAAATTTGCTCGTCCCCTCGAGTACGTGTATAATCATGCCCACGAGGATGACAATGGAACCCATTTGTGGTGACGGCGGTAGAGACGAATCGCTCCTGGGAGTTAGGAAACACTCAACAACTTCACACGGTGGCCAATACACTTGGCACGTCTTTGTCCTCAGACATGAGGATGTTGATATCGGAGAAATAGCCATATTATTTATACTGGTAATTTTTAAAAGTATTGTTTACAAAACGATGTATAGTAAAAAAAAATACATTTTCGGTACATCGGAATTTAATATTTTAAGTGATAAATTACTTCAAAAATTTAAAATTGCTTGGAATTTTACACATTGAGGACACGAAGCATTGCAGAAAGATGTGGCACCTGTTTTGGTGTATGTTGCCAAAGAAAATATAGTAATTTTCTAATTCAATTTTTGTTTTCGAAACAGAGTTTATTAAAATAGCATTTCAATATTATTGTTTTCCGATACCTATGAAAATATATTGATTTTGATAACATATTGTAGAAATATATCGACTATTTATTACGCCTTAACGTTTATATAATATCGTCATTTCGATATATAGATATTTTTTCAACATCCCTACTCAGACACATTTCTGAACGTAGCATCACATAATAATTTCCGTCCTTGTTAAAATTGATCTAAAAGTTTTACCGTAACAAAATCTGTGCGATGTCATTTTAATTGAAAATGACTTAGTGCATGTGGTTTAATATTTACTGATCGGATGACATACATGTCATTGGTGTAAAATTTTTGGCGTGAGTACGAATTCTGCGACAAGGTGAACATATAACTGTTCTCCATGTCTCCTGTAGAAAGAAGGAGAAACGGACAAATAATACTCAGTTCTGAATTTGGAAAGAGAACATTCCCCGACTGGGAACCAAACACATGACGTTCTTAACCTGCGAGTCGCACACCCTGACCACTCAACTACAAATGGGAAATGTACATCCGGATGCAATGCTCCCACGTGAATGGAGGCTTCGTTGAATGATTATACAGGTTGTACACTGTTTATGATAATGATCACAGGGTCATGCTCCTATGGACAGAGGCTACAGAGTCTCTTGAACACAATGTCAGTATCTTGTGAAACCACCTTTAGCGACGATGCACTCCTGCAGTATTGTGTAGAGACGGTCACAAAGGTGTCGGATGTCATATTGGGGAATAGTGTTCCACGCTAATTCCACCTGTTGTTGCAATTGGAGGAGGTTTGTTGCTGGTATTGCAGACATCACCAAACGCCGTCCCATCATGTCCAACTCATGTTCAATGGTGAACAGGTCAGGGAAGTTGACTAACATCTTCGAGAGCGCGTTGGGTAACACGAGACGGGTGTGCACGGGCATTGTCCTGCTGGAAGAGCTAGGGCATCTCCTTGGCATTGTAGGAATGGCAACAAAATTGGCTGGATTATGTTCTGGATGTAGTGTTCACTGTTCAGTGTTCCCTTAACAAACACCATATGCGTAAGGTCATTGTAGGTTATTGCCCCTCCCCCTCCCCCCTCCGAACGTGATGCCAGGAGTAGATCCTATTGCTGCCATATATCCTCTGGTTGTTGCCGCTCTCCTGGTCGACGCCGCACTCGCAAACGACCGTCACTGACGCCGAGGCATAAGCTCTCATCACTAAACACAACTCCGAAGGCGCGCGGCACAGCAACACAATGCCTCCTAAAACCAGTGGAAAGACAGCGAAGGAGTATCGTACTGCGCAGCATCGCTACACGACCTCGCTTCTCTCCCGGCCAGCTCAACAGCGTCCTCCCTATCGACTACAGGATGACGTGGAGATATCGCAGCTCAATTACAACCGGTTCTCACCTTTGACTCTCGAAGATGATGGCTTCTACCCCGTGAGGCATGCGTACAGTATCACTGAGACTTCTACTATTCTGCTCACAGCTAGGGAGGATCCTCCTCTGCTGCGGCCCCCTCGATCTTCTGTAAGAACCCCAAAAGCCCGTTCATTGCTGAGTTTCTTCATCATCCTATGAAGCATTCTGGGCACTTCCAGGTCCACCTGCAGTCCAACCGTGCCCGCTTTGACTCAGATACCGATGCCTCGGTCTGCCCTTGCCGACAGCAGAAGGTGGCGCTCCTTGCCCGCCAGCGCTGTCCTCCTTCTCGCACCTCGCGGCCTGTTGCCGCCACTGCAGTGCTCAAGTGTTTGTGTGTTTTAGTAAATCACTTGTTGAGTAGTATTTCTTCATTTTCGGTCGAGTCCTTTGTCGAATGTAATAGAAGTAACGTAGTTCGAGAAAAAAAAGTGTCTTGCCAACTTTACGAAGTAGAATTCTCATTACAAGTTACAAACAGTTAATATGATGTATTATAGCACTTCTAGCACCTAAGCCTAAGATGCACTTTCCTCTGCGACATAATATTAAAATATCTTTTTATATATTTGTATACACTTTTCTTCGGTATACTTTCTCTGAACCACATTGCTATATATTCTTCCATACTCAGAGTAATTGCAAAAATGGGTGTTTTTATTCGAGTCGTGAAAAAGGGTATTTATATGTCATTGCAACCATACTCTTCACTAGGGAGTCTATGAAACATTATTATAGTTGCGTATAGATAATAAGCGATCAGGAACCCATGCACCAATATATAAAAAAAAGTTCTGAGAAATAGGGGTATTAGAGCATTAGCATTCGAATTGAGGGCCATGATTCTCACTTTAACTTGAACATTCCTCGTCTAAACCTAGTCTTCAAATATTTCGAAATGGTGACGGAATGTACCCTACATAGATAGTCAGTTTATGAAAAATAAGTATGAAGTAAAATTTTTCCCTTAAAACTGATGGATTTAGGTAGCGAATCTCATTAACTTTGGAATTTAGGCCGCAATTACGCTGTTTGAATACTGATTTAAATGCAAATTTGTCCGCAGGCATTAATCAATTCGAGTGCAGGTTTTTAAGAGCTTATCGATGGATATTCAAAAATATTTAATACAAATGAGAAACAACTTTTGAGCCATCGTATATGTAACAGAAAATTTTACAATATGGGATATTATGTGTATCAGATCAGTGTGTGAAATGTTCTTTTTCCAGGAATTTCATAATCATTTAAGGCTGCACTGTGTATAAAATATAAATGGGTAGTCTGGCCACTAACGTTTATATATATATACACATACAAATCTCCATAAAGTTAAAAGAGGGCTTTCTACTCTGACAAATAAGCAATTTTTCAAAACATTGTAAGAATTCTCCTTTCTCTTGTCTCTCTTAAGTCATCTAAGAATGAAGTTCTTTATGAATATAATTGCTGTAGTTATTTATTTTAAAGTTAACTGCAAGTATTAAGTTATTTTTTATTGTTCTATGGGGAGACACTGGTGGCTATAATTGTTTTCTTGATCTGTGTAATTAAGTTTAATTGATTGAAACATACTGATATTGCATTGTGCAGCAAATTTATTAGAGTATTTTATCGAGTTGAAGTATCAAATCTCTCGATTTTTGACATGTGATCAAAATGTACAGACTAGGATTACCCGACCTAATTTTTCAAGAACTACATCGCGAAGAGGATTGTGTTGTCTTGGAGTTTTATTTTAGTTTTTTATTCCAAATGTGCCTTTAGAGGCACAGAATGGATGCCTCAGATGTATGAAACGAACTGGATGTGCTTTACCTTTGTGACTTAAGGAAAGCCAATTTTTAAGGAACGAATTGGTAAACACGTGTCTTTTAAAATATGTATCTCTCTTCAAAGGAATTTTGACACTGGTAAAGATATGGTATCTTATTATTTTTTAGTGACATTTCTATGAGCAATTGATATTTAAATTATTATAACTACACTCGCAAAAAAAACTAGCGCCAATATGCTTACAAGTTTAGAAAATTGCGCATGAACCAGAAAAAAATTAATCACCAGTAAAAGTATAGCAACACTGCATCATAGTTTGAAAAAATGCCTCAAAAAAAAAAACTTTGTGTTCTTTATTTCAGCAAGTGATTCCTCGAGATGTTACAGCATTTATAGATTGCACAGAATCTCGGAATTATTGAAGATGTCACAGTAAGTATATAAAATTGGACACTGCCTGAATGTCGTGAGTAAATGAACGAAGACTTGAAGCCATTTAGAAACCTATCACGGTTACCAAAAAGTTGCATGGTATTTATTTAGGCTGATACCCAGCAGTTGCATTAAAATTACTGACATTGTGGAATAATTCCTTTTCCAATGGATATTTCAGAAGTGTTTCAAACGAAACGTTGAAGGTTCTCTTGTTACATTTTATTCGAATCTAACAGTTTAAGAGGAATTGATGCATTGTTTTATAAACCAAATGCTGCTTACTATGCGTGATAGAGAGGTAAAAATAATCACTAGTTGATAGTATGTTGTACTGCAGAGTTGTATTTAATATGTGCTCACATAGATAAACGTCTCATTAAACCCTAAATATACCTACCTGTTAATGTTAGTAAAGCAGAAATATTTCACTATTTTACACGGAGATATCGTTATCAATTTTCTTAAAACAATCACTGTAATTTATAGCTATTTGTAGAGCTTAGCCTCTAAAGTAAACAAGGTTCTGTATTTCACGAAGTACTAAATACTTGTTTTTTAATTTCTGCATGTTCTTGCTGAACGAGTAAAGTAGTAAACAGTAATTTAAGATTGTTTACGTTGAAACAACTTTTTATTTCCATGAAGTTTCCTGCCTGAGGAGTGGGGAAGTTGGCGTACGTTATAAGACAGACGGTTCACGGTTGATTAAGCATTGCTGAAATCAACACTTGAATTCGAAATTCCTGTTTATAACTGCACGCTTAGTAACGATCACTCTCATATGAGTACTTTGTGATGTCCCTTTAGGTCGTGGCTTTCAGCTCACACCCCGGTATCGGTGATAATGCGTATTAATTATTGCAAAGTGTATTGTCAGGGTGGGTTATGCCTCGGCTAACTCGAAAGGTCAATAAACATATATAGTCTATTTTCAATTTCTTCACACTATTTGAACCAAAACTTTGAAAACTTAACACCATGCGTTAAGTGCTTGGTTGTTTATTAAATATTCCGTGTATCAAAAGCATTATACTTATGTTAACCTATGGGTATCTCATGTTTGGTGAAATTGAACACTGTCTTATATTTTATCGGTAAATTATATTTCATTTATAGTTAATACGAATAAAACCACTGAGAAAATAGTTGTGTTGGTAATACCTAGCAATAAATAGTTATTTTGCAAAATATTATTTCAGTGAGTGCGCAAGAATAGGGTGCGTTGTGTTGTCCTTTTGGTGTAACTTTCTAGGCTTGGTTAATCAATGTTCGCATAAGCCTGAGGAACTTTCTGGAAGCAGAACTTTCGAAGGACTTCAGAAATGTTGTAAATAACCGCGAGAGAACTATAGTACAGTAGTTTAATCATCCCGTACTTCTTAGTACTAACAAACCCATGCAACACGACCGGGCTGGCGATAAACACTAGCTTCTCGGTGATGTACCGCGTTGTCGTACACATAGACTAATGATGAGGTAGACCGCTTATTCGTCTTCTGCGCACGTACCCAACATTGACCTACCCCAATCCTACACAACTGTCAAAGTCACATGGTCAACACTGATGAACGTGTTTGTTTACATCTTAATTTTTAAATGAAAACCACTATTATATTAATAAAATACTTTTACCAGTTTGAATTTAAGCAAGACCCATTACAGATTGATTACAGGAAGTATTAAAACATCCCGAAAGCACTTGTCCACAGGTCCACGTTTACAAAAGTCTGTAGTTCATAGAGAATGTACACGTCTCGTGTCCAACCAATCATACACGACTGGAAATTAAATTGGTTTTAGTGAAGTAGCAATTTATTAACATATATGTAATTTAGACGTATTACTTCAAATAATGAAGAAATAAAAACTAATCAGTACGTACATTTTTTATATAAGTTAAATATTTAAATAACTACAATATGTAACATCTTATTTTTCTTTTCTCCTTTAATTCTATTGGCTGCTTGCCTTACATACACGACACGAAATAAAATATCGCCGTTTCGTAAACATCTCTACGTCGAAATTGGCGCGTCTGCCACACGTTAAGGCTGTTCATCTGCCAAAAGTTTATTTTTTTATGTTCTTACGATACTTCAAGGATTTTTTTAATACAATAGCGTAATTGATCAAAAACGCCAAATCGGTTTAAAAATAATTTTCGCCTACTTCTTTTTGTATAATTATAAACATTTCTATTTTAAATTTAAAATTTCACAATCTTACGTGAGCATGATGATGTATTTCAGCCGAAGTGTATCTTGAAGTCTTAGGAACACAACGAAGAAATTTCTTTGAAGTATGACATTTTGTTCGCATGCGATTAGAGCTTGACGTCTGGCTTTTTTGTTTCCGAAATGTTTTTTTATTAAAATAAAGTTGTGGTCGAACCACTTAAAAAAGTCCATCAGATGTCATCATCTTATTCTAATGACATCAACAGTTAATTTAAACTGTTCTCAAATGCAAAATTTCGAAATTTGTGTAGCGAAACATAGGCCTGTTAGTTATAAGTCCCCATAACTTCTGCAATTAACTTTTAAAGGAAATTTTTCATGGTTACTTCTACTTTTATTAGACCCATATTAGATATAATAAAGTAGAAGTACATATGCACTAAAACATAGAAAGTCATATATGACACTTGAATGCCCTTCAGAACGTTCAAGACATGGGCTAAATAAGAGGTAAACTGATTTTCATATTTTTCGGATTTGTCCAAATTGACTCGCTCCCAATCGACAGCATATGTTCCTTTTAAGGATGACCCACAGTAACAATTTTTGTCTTTTAGAGGTTCGCTTACGAAGACTTTGTGAACAACACAATATTAATCCTATGTTAGTTATCGTAACCATTTAATGTATATACTTGCTGTAAACCTTAACAACACCATATTTGTAAATCGCACCCGAGCGAGGCTGGGCGGGTTGCTAGTATAATGTAAAGAAACCTGTTTGTTCCGACAAGTATGTTACCTGAAACCAATTTACGCAGAAGGAAATTTTGTAGACTACTAGTTTAATTTGACGGTAATTTAAGCAACAACTGTGAATACGTGACTGTTACAAAAATAAACATATGGAAAATAATATAAAAGATAGGAAATATTAGTTTATTGATTTGAGGCAAGCAATTCTTTAGTCTGTTTCATTTCCCGTCGTGCCATCACGACGCTAACCAAGTGACTTACGGGTCCCGTGATGTCTCAGCGGTTAACCTGCTCGCCTCCCACCAAGGTGAACCGGGTTCGATACCGGGATTTGCTCATTTGGGAATCGTACCACACAATGCCGCTGGTCTGCAGTTTTTCTCGAGTTCGATTGATTGTAAATGGCTTATTAAAGTCCCCCAGTGTTATGTACGAAGTCTTATCAGGGAACGGCTTACAAACTAACTTATGACTAACCTAAACTAACACCCATGCCTTACCGGGGATTCGAACCCAGGACCTCCCGCACGCCAGGTTGCCGGCGTACCAAACGACTGCGCCACGGGAGGTCGACTGGTTTTCTCTGGGATCTCCCGTTTGGCCCGCCCTTTCATTCCGGCGCGCTCCAAACTCACCTCAATCACCCTCACTGGCTCTCAAGACCTCGATTCTCTTAATTCAACGAACAGTTAGGTGATCTTATATGCCTCTCTTTCATTCGAAAAACAGGCAAAAAAATAGGCTTCGGTTATCTGTGTATTAAAAGAACTGAACTCCTATTAAATCGGTCTGCTATACGCTATTACTATGCACATGAAACGCATTTTAAAGCAAGAATCACACTTCTAGAACACAAGTCTTTTTAAACAACTAAAAAATATACAATACTAAGAAAAACACCTGTTCCTTAAACAAATTTAAAATAGAGATTTCTTTACAATTTCATTATAATATAGTAAGTGTTTGCTACCGATAAATTGCTTTTGAAATCACGACTAAAGAAATTCAATAACTTGTTAGTGTCTTCTGTGGTCGGTCAGTAAAATAACTGAATTTAAATAAGAGGCCGTAGTGCCATAGACTCATAATAAGTAACTATTTTTCTGAGTCGATGCAAAGTCGTGTGAAATTTTGCATGCAGCTTGAAGGAAATATACCACTGAGATATTTCATTAATTTGCTGACGAAGAGAAAATATTGGGACTTCCCATGGCATTGTTAAAGTGTATAACGGAGGCAGCGATATCTTTTATTCTAGAATGAAAGAAGAGGAGCACGAATGTTTGCCGAATAAAGACTCAAATTAATGTCTGTTCTCCTACTCCATTTACATTATTCTTTTTGCGACGAGACTGCGAGCGATGACGTATTGTACTAGGCCTTCCACTGACACACCGGGGAAATGAAGAAATGCATCCTTTGTCACGCGCTCGTTATAGAGCTGTTTATTTTCCCATTCTATGAGGCAAGAAACAGAAGGAAAAAGGAAATTATTACTAACACCATTTCTTTCGCTTTTTCAAATGAGATATCTTCTAAATATGACTAAAAACGTTTTTATGCGAAATATTATGATGATTTCTGTGAAAAAAACCTTCGCATTTTCCAATTTGTTTTCAGTTTTTATAAACTTCGTGCAGCCATAGTAATTGAAACGTAATTGGAGTGTTTAACTGACCTTAGGCAACATATCAAAACGGAACATGCATCCGCCCTTTGTTTGCACCTGAATCATGCGGTCTTAAAGAAACACCTTGAAAACCTCAACAACGGAAGTAGTTACACTCGTTACACTTCAGATTAACTGCAAGCAAATCAAAAGATATCGCTGCGTATTTCTATATTGATATGACCAGGGGCACAGGACCTTTTAAATTGAACGCAGGGGCAATGTCTTTCAAGGACTTTGGCACATCTGGTAACGCAAAAATTAGCTGCCCCTCCGAAAATCTGTCCGATGCCTGAACTCCAGATGTAGATGAACTGTCCGTATTCGCCACGCGCACTAGATGTCTGTACTCGCGCTCGTTGGTGCGATGGGGCCATTGGCTAGCCCGCACATCGCTCAGACCATCCCTCCTGCACCAACTGATCCCATATTCACTTTACTGTGATTGCATTTCTTCCGACGCGAGAGCAAATATCGTCAGGCCATGATCCTCCCGAGGTCGAAGGCGAAAACCTGTTTATATGGTTGTCGTGTTTTTTTGGCACGGCAAACTCACGCAATGTGCATAAGCGAATTGCGAGGAAACACAGAGCCCCTACAGTTCAGCAGCTCTCAGACCCCCACTTGTATACCGCTTATCAGCGTCACCATTGACTCACGTGCTGCCTCACTCTGCTGAAGAACTAACCACGTGATTGTTCTACACTGTCAAAAATAAGTGTAAATTTACACATACATAATTTTCGTAATTTTACATTTTGTATGTGTAATTTCTAAAAACCACTACAATATGTGTAATTTTACACTAATTTTTAATAATCCATTGAGAACTACGTGTATTTGGTAAAATTATACCAATGTATGGCTCAATAAACACAATATTGGTGTTAGTTTACACATTTTAAAGTATGTGTGAAAATACAACCACTCGCTGTTTTAAAACCTTTAGTTAAGTTTTTTTTTACTGCTACATAGTCATTCTATGAACACTCAATGTCAGCCGCTGTCAGTATAGTTGTACATCTTCAATTGTGTAATTTTACAATGACTGTGTGTGAGTAAACTTGCATCAAATTCTGGAGGATCTGGGAGCGTGTATTTAGGCATACAATTTTTCGGTAATGTTACATTTTTATGTGTAATTTGCTAAAACGAGTACAGTATTCGTAATTTTACACTAATATTCTTGTGAGTTCAAATATAACTACAAGTAAGTATTTGTTTAAAACATATAATCTAGCGGTAGGGAGTATAACTACTTCTAACTCGTTTTGTGTGTTCCGAAGGAAACCTTAGCTCACAATTACAGTGACTTTGTGATTTTAATTTTTTGGTACTTGGAAAATACACATAACGGCGGTGAAATTACAATTGCGATGTCTGTGTAAATTTTCCTTGCCGTGTAGAGAAATGCACAGATTTTGCAGTTTATTTTCTGCTCCACAGCAATAGTAATTTTACACCATTCTAAGTAAAGTTAGTTGTACAAAGTATATATTATATTTATAGTTTGAAGGCTAAATTTACCTGGACCTAGACAAAAAACACATTGACATATGTTGGTGTAAAATTACTTTGATGCCAGAGGAGACACTGCTGCCACAAACATTTTATGTAACATTACACAATTTACTTTTACAGTGTAACTTGCTCTACGCTTCCCTTTAATATGGGGACCTTAAGGTGCGCCCTTTTTAGTCTTGCAATGTTAATGGCGAGTAGCGTATTTGCATTATAACTTTGTCAAAGGTAGTATACTTGCATATCAGCCAAGTAGTTTGGACATTTATATAGGAAGGAAAGCAGGCCAGTGTTTATACACGGGTATCTGTTACTGAGCAGGTGACATACGCATTCTAACCCATATATACTTTACGGTTAGGAACTAACTACAAATAAGAGGTCACGTTCTCTTTAACCTGCTTCCATCACCATGCGATCATCTTTTGCATTCTCTACTTCCCTTTCTCCTCGTGATCGATGTTGGACATGTAATAAATATTTTCCTGGGCGCATCTGCGGGTGTTAATGTCGAAGCAGACACGCTGGATTAAACTGCTCACCACAATTTTCACCAAGTCGCGTGCACTCCTTGTTTGTCATTTGATGAAGGTATTGACGTTTTTAGGAACCAGAGAGAGAGAGAGAGAGAGAGAGAGAGAGAGATAAATCAATAAAAATGCTATGTTGCGTGCGTTCGCGAAATATCGGCTAATGTGAATTGATGAGATGAGTTGGTAATAGGGAACACATTTCTACGGCGGATTCGTCGATATTTCATGCTAGCGTTGCGATATTTCTTCTACTTGAAGTATGGACGACATGTTTGTAATATCTATTAATGACCTATCTGTGTTGTTGTGTGATTACTGGAAAACATAATACTGCTGTTTGGTAGACAGTTGGTGTTCCGTATATTTATAAACAGATGAATTTATCGTTTACATTTGATAGATGTTGTTTCAAGTTATTCGTTGTTGTTAATGTGATATTATCTCCCTTACGTTTATTAACCAGGTTTGATTCATACTCACAGTTGAAATAACTCTCATGTTGTCAAAAATTTAGCTTTATCTTGTAGACTAATTATTAATGCAGTAACCCAATTAAATCATTTTACCCCCTGTTTTTCCTGTTCATAATTAAATATTATTATTGGTATCCATGTTACATCTTAGTGGGCAATGGCTTTCAATAACTGTGTGTATTTACTTGCTTTTATGAACCTAAATAAATGAAAATATACACAGTTTTGGGAGAAATAATGGGATAAGAAGAATCATCGTAGGTAAATAAATCACAATTTTTAGCTGTAAGTTATTGTGAAAGTATTGTTTTTATATATACGCGTATGAATATATTTTCAGAATGTGATACATTTCTCTACACAGAAGGGCAAAAGGAAACAGTCTGCCATAAGTGAAGGAAAGTTTATGGCAGTGTACAAGACTCTTGCTTCTACTAAAAGACTATTCAGCATAAACCACTGTATTTTTTTCAAAGGTCAGAAGTATTTAATGAAACAGGAATAGAATGTATTCGATGAACCAGAGCAATAGTTGAATTATCTGGTGAAGTGTAAATGATTTGAAGTGAGAGCAACATTAACAGTCTAACCTGGCCTCTACAATTAAAAAAAAAATGGATTAAAGTAGAGCAAGGTAGGCAGAAGGCGTACTGCACATAATAAAATCGGTTTAGTTGAGATAATTGATTAAGTTTTCACATAAGCACAGTACTGTAACTTTGTATTGTCAGGGAAAAACTCTTAATTGTGTATCATTTTGTTTGCTACAAAAAATAAACATCAATTCTTTGAAAATGAAAGACATTAGTAAACAAACATCTGCCAAAATAAATATTATTACAATCTATGTAATTGTTAAATAAAACTCAGATTTTAACATATTTAATTAATATTTAAAATTATTCTACTAAGCCGAGATGGTATCCCTCCTCCAAATTGATTTTAAGCCATTCATTTGTTTAACTAGTGCCACGCGGTATACTTGTGTCCTCAACACATAAACCTACAACTAAAGAAGGCATGCATATACATGGACTACCAGAGATTATAATACAGAAACTTGCTACCCCAAATAACGTTTTAGACGCCTTGCCCGTGACCTGGGATATATCAGTCAGGCAGCTATGAAAGACGTAACTGTCGAGAGAGCTATAAAGGTTGTAGTAAAACCAACTGGCATAAAGGTCATAAATTAACGAAGTTTTGAAATTATTAAAAAAATTTTATCGCATTACTGTTTCAAGTCCATAAATCATCACGTGGATCCAGATTGAAAACTAAGGCAAAGGCGCCCAAAGCCAGAACTCTGCCTTAATTATTAACGACGCTAAATGAACATCAGACATTGCTGTGTGATCGTGGTAATCCCACACACATAAGGCTACAATACAATTACAAAAGCTAAACATTGCTTGTGGTTGGTAATGTTTATAGATATTTAATTAGAGTTTGTGGATGAATTCCAGGCTTCTACCTTATACCTAATCAATATAAGCAAACTCTTCCATTCTGTATCTCAAATTAATTTTACAACAGTTTGTTTCATAAATATCTATTATTATGAATTGGTGCGCAATGCTATCACGTTTACTGCGAAGAAACGTTTGAAAACTATGTGAACTACGAAGATGATATTCTCACTGTCGCATGAACTAGGCAGTGACTGGACGGAAGTGCAATAAATCGCACTGGCGTTTGTACAAATACCTTACAATTATCTGAGATTAAAGCTGAACAAATTAATGTGGGCGTAATTGCAATAGACTCCAAATTTTTTTTTAGGTAAAATAACGATCAAACTATAACAAGAGCAATCGAATGCAATAAATATAAAATATATTATACGACTACAAGTAAAAATTGATAACGTCACAGTTGTGTGAAAACACATTCACATTATTCAAATAATATATTCATCCAAACTAATGTAACGTTTACCTTGCTACAATTAGTTTTTCTGAAACATATAATAAAAAAAAATACCCAAGTCTTTCATTGCAAAGATTAACCACTCACTTTAAAAATATATTTTTTAATATTTATGTTTTGTAGAGCTTAGCGTAATTACAAGTATCGGTAATGTTTTACCATAAATATGATTTAAATAACTAAATTTACCATACTACAAACATTGTAAAAAAAAAAGGTAATTCGCTCTTAAAAGGGAGGGAAATAAATATTAATAACAATTTTGGCGATATTTGATCAAATGTGCATCTTTCTGAGTTTACATGTCTTTTATTTTAAAGTATCGTGAAGATACGCTATAATATGCGTTCACACCTACAAATTCTAGATAATAAAAAGTTGTCAATGATTTATCATCGTGCCGCGACATCATTAGTGTCATTAGTCGTTTTGTAGTTTAAGTTGCTTAACCATACTAAGTTGCCAGTTATGGGGCAGCTACGTAAAGTTATTTCGCCATTAAGAGACAGCTTAAGTTATAAACCTTCATAGATACTACGTGCTATAAGTGCACAGATTTGAACGTAACAGTTGCAGTTATAATAGCGGAGAGTTATGGTAATTCTGTATCTTAAAGCCTCATTGAATGTATTGACATTTCAGAAGACGCTGAAATTGGTTTCCATTCATCTCATGTACAAAAAATAGTCATATAATACTTTTGAGTAAGTCCCGCCGTTACAGTGAGACTTGAAGCATGCATTTAGGTATATTTTGGCGAAGGGAAGCGCATTGAGCAGAAATAAGATACAAAACAAGAAGATTAGCCTACATGTTATAAAAGAAAACAATTACGTCTCGAGTGTCAAGGAACAAAACAAATAAGTCTACAGTGTTATTAAAGAAAAACAAGGACGTTTATAGGGTGTTAAAAAATCAAACAAGGACGTTTATATAGTAAGAAAACCAAATAAGGGAGTTCAATGAATTATGAAACAAAAATAATGTCATTTATAGTGTTACGAAACCATAGACGTCCTCATCTATAGTGTTGAGAAACAAAACAAAGTTATCTAGAGTGTTGAGCAACAAATCAAGGATGTCTACAGTGTTAAAAAACAAAACAATTGACTTCTTTAAATTTGGTAAATAAAGCAATAAGAGTTACACAGACTCGAGAAAAAAGACGAGAACGTCTATAAAGTTAAGAAAAAATAAAAGGTCGTCTAGAATGTTAAGTAACAAAACAAGGACGTTTAAAGTGTTAAGAAAGAGGACAAGTAAATCTGGAGCGTTCAGTTATTATTGAACCAATAAAAGATACCTACAGACGTGTCAGCGGGTATGTTGGAAACCCCTTTAGCAAGGCGCACGAGATATCCTTACACATGCGCGGTTACCGTGAGCGAGGTATTGAGACATGTCCGATCAGTTCATTGCATGTGTGGCAAATAAAGCGAGTCGACCAAACCATTGAAACCCCACTCTGGTACAGTAGTGACCCGTCTGTGACCTTTCACCTCTTACCGAGGACCCTCACGTGGTCCGACTGTGGTGCTGCCCTCACGTGCTCTCGCCGATCGAGGTGGCGCAGTGGTTAAACTTTGGACCCGCACTCGGGAGGACCCGGGTTCGAATCACCACCCGGACATGCTCATTTCGGTTTCCCGTGGCTTCCGGAAATCTCTAGGCAAATGCTGGGATGGTTCCTTACCGCAGGACATGGTGCATTCCTTCCTTGTTCCTGCAAAGCTGAGCAGTTTGCGACGTCTGTAATGACCCCGCTGTTAACAAGACATTAAGACCTATCTAAATACCTACCTCTGCCCTCTAGGGCATTACCAGGGCTGTGACGCCGCTCACTGCTCGGTCTAAATTTGGGAGGCGGCCTAAGCACAGATAGTTCCATAGCGAGGAGAGAAGACGCAGCACAGAATGTTTGGAGGCAGTGGAACTTAACGCGAGACCCCGCCCCTCTTCCAATCCGCTATTCTGCGCCCCCAGAAATTAAATTACTGGCCCCCTCGGCGGAAGCGAGGCGCTGACAGAACAGCCATCTCGCTGCTAAACTGTTCGGAAATTTCCCTTCGCTGTCGTATTCGTAAATGACTTCTCTCGGTCTCTGCGTTTTATCGCCAGCTGTAACTCGTTAACGGCAGATGGTTAGAGTTACCCCGTAAACATGTTAGTTGCAGTCGATGGAAGTTGTAAATTTTATTCATAATTGCCACAATTTAAAATTTCCTGTTTGTAGTTTTTTTAATTGTTATTATTCCGCGTAGTTAAACTATACGTACATTTCTATCGCCCTTTCTCTTTTAAATAGATGTGTTACGCGTATTATAATGAAAACAATTATGATGGACATTATTTATTGCCTTCACAGCTGATGTGTAACCACAACAGAAAGTAAATAAAAGATACCTAAGAATATATGTATCGATTGAATTTAAAAGAAGGCACTGGCTTTGCTACAAAATCGAAGATTGCGGAATAATTTGCGTTATTACTTATGGATTAAGTGTCAGTGAGCAACAATTTGTGGGGTACTTATTTCTTATAGTAAGAAGATTTATTCAGGATGGTAGCTTGTAATTGTGGTCTCGAAAAATATGACACCGATGAAGCTCTCTTGGTTCATTTTCTGTGTTAACCACATCATTCTTACATTGTCACTTTTATAATTTTTGTTGACGTTCCGTAAGAGGACATTTGTCGGATGTTCTCGGTAAAATTAGCACTTTTGAAATCCCTGCTGAAGATATAATTGCATGCACACTGTGTATTCTTGCGTCTTATGCAAAATTAGCATTGTCATGGGCCTCGTCACTTTATTTATGTGGCGGTCAAGTGCAACTGGGAAATTATTACAAAAGAAAATATTTTGCAAAATTTGCTCATTTTG
The DNA here is from genome assembly GCA_029891345.1 of Dryococelus australis. Lineage (NCBI taxonomy): Eukaryota > Metazoa > Arthropoda > Insecta > Phasmatodea > Phasmatidae > Dryococelus > Dryococelus australis. The sequence goes on from CM056993.1 coordinate 284,793,399, forward strand.
ACACTTCGGTGAATTAAAAAAACTGTAAGTGAAAGCAATAATTTAAGTTATCACAAATGGTTACTTGGCACTTTTTAACTGACGTTAAGATATGGCGCTACTTTCCATTCATTGTTACCAACTTTACTGGGCGCATATCACTCAATTCGCACGTCAAAATATATGCAGGTAGGGATAGTAATTTTTTTTCTAAGGTTGATTTCAAAAGTGCTCACTTTATCGTGAACAGCCTTTAGTAAGCTGTGATTGCCTCACATGTAATTGGACGTATTGACGTTGTGTCACTAACGTGGGTCTCTCTCCCTCTTTGTAGATGAGCGACGTGACACATGACCCAGAGAGCATCGTGAAGTACGTGGTCAGCACCAAGTTGCGTTGCGACAGCGCTTCAGTCCTCCAGCAGAAAGGTACGTGCTGTGAAATGGAATGTTTTGGGCAAATCCATCGTAAACAATGTTAAAGACACACCCGTACGATGCGATGACAATAGCATAAACAAACATCGCGTGCGTTCCGTTTGCTCATAATTTTAAGCGGTGGCCGTAGGGTTTTAATACAGCAATCTGGTCAGATACGATACAATATTGTCGCTGTATTTGGAAACACTGTTTTAAAAAAGAATAAAATTTGTAAACACAATTTTATGAATTTGGCACTTTTCAACGACCGCATTTTTATTCGCAGTTTCTTCACACTTTTTGAATCGCATTTTTGAAAAACCACACCATGTATGACGTGTTTAGTTATTTCCTAAATATGCCATGCATCATAAGCATTTTATAACTCTGTTAAAATGAAAGTATCTTATTTTTTGGTAAATTGAGTTTTATACTGTATTTATTTATAACTTTTAATATTTCATTTATAATAAATACGAACAAAAATAGTGAGAAAACGTGTCCGTTAGTAGAGCCTAGTAAGAAATAGGAAGTAGAACTTTAACAGGGTTTCAGAAAAGTGTTAAGTATCCGTGAATGGATTATAGCTAAATTTACGTATGAGAAACACAATTTTGACTTTAATTTCTGCCCTGAAAAAGATTTGACACACAAATATCCCATATATTTTTCTTTAATAACAGTAAACACAACTGCGATTAATGAGACCCGCATGACAACTAGCGAGGTTACAAGAGCCGGTGAGGGCGATGCGAGGTGGATATGGAGCTTCGCCGGAATGCAAAGGCGGAGGGAAACAGGAGACCCCCGATAAAACCCGCCGGCCAGTGGCATCATCGGGCACGATTCTGCAAGAATCTGGAATCGGGCCTGGTTCGCCGTGATGTAAGTGCGAACACTCTAGCCAGGGCTGTAGGCTAGGTAGAATATTGAAGTATTTGTGACTGAAGACACGAATATAGTTAGGTAATAAGCTAATTTTTATATCCCTAGCGCCTTTTCAATTAAGTGTGAAATACACATTTACGAGATGCGTAGTCAGTTTCACAATTTACTAAAATCTTCATAAAAATTATTAAAATGCCATAGGATTGGAACTGCTGCTTTGGTGTAAAAAAACTCATGTTTACAGGTTTCATACGCTAGTAATTAAACACGAGTATGATTGGACCTCACGTTGCTACATATAGTTGTTGTATTGAGGCTGAGACGACAATGACATATTTCCCTAATAACACCTGCGTATCACGTTACCTTCAGTATTAAGATATAGAGGTCATTCACGGTTAATTGAGCATTTTTGGAAACCCTGCTTAGAATCTTGTCGGTACTTTCCATATCGTCCTACCACATCTAAAATTAACCTTGACGTTATTCATACTTCACTCTAGTGCAACTATGAAAAATCTAGGAACTTAAATTTGTTACTAACGTGTACTTATTCTCGTGTGCATAAAACGAACACAGAATGAAATAAAATACAGCCAAATATTTTGATTTACATCTTTTCACACGACGTTAGGACATGACACTACTTGACCTATATAGCTGCCAACTTTACTGGAAGCATTATTCACTGTATATGTTACAGTCAACGGAGTTAGGGGCAGGAAGATTTTTCGAGGGTTTATTTCAAAAGGGCTTATTTAACTGCGGACAGCGTATCACAAGGGACGATATACATTGATGGTTCACGTCCACGCCTACATTAATACTTTAAGGAACCCTGCTTAATCTGTTCTTTCTGTCAGCTGCGTATCCTTCCGCCACATTGTTATGTGCGCAATTGCTGTTATACATGCGGCGGTAAAATAACTCCGTACAATTGTTAGAAAAACATTAGTGTTTGACTACTAAGTCAGTTGTTACTGTGATCCCTCAGAAACATGAAACATATTTTACGAGAAATATAAGTAAAAAATTACAGCGTTGAAAATATTTTAATTCGAAGTTAAGGTTCGTAACAGTTTTCCATAATTTTCTTCCAACGTTACAGTAAGTATTTCATTGTTTCATCAATATATATATATATATATGCAGTTTCGAGAAGGAAGAATTTTATCTTCATTTACTAGATAATTCAGTTTACTGTACGCTTGATTTAGTAATGTTGTTAATCACGCACTTCTCTGACCATATTCGCATTCTAAAGCACAAAGTTAGCCTCTTCTATAGACTGCGATACTACTTGTTACGACAATATGATATGGGCATAATATATGCCTGTGTAACACATGCAGTTTCTCATGCATAATTAAATAATTAAAAACTAAATATCTTGAAAATTTAAATATTTTGGCCATTAAAAGTTTCCGATAAATTAATTTTAAAATCCATCTTCCCGACATTTTTCAGCTGTACATTGCAGTATACTAGTTAAAAATACTTTACACGGTCTGCACAAGAACTCGGTTAAGCGATTTCTCAGTCGGGAACATTACGCAGATACGCAATAACGTTATCAAATAAAACAAAATGATGCGAATTACTTCAGGGTTTGTATGTTGTCGTTGGACAGAAATTAAAGCGAGATGTTGCGCACTGGCTTTCAGCAACGCCTATAAAAGACGTAATCCTTTAGATTTTTACACTCGAAAGTCGTAAACAATTTACCGTAATACAGCAGTTACAATTTTTAACTAAGCATCACATCAGCCCTGAATTTCGGCCCCAGTCTAATCCACATTACTATTACCGCGCGAGCCTGCTTCTTGTAATGCAGTTATTTCGCGTATATTTGGACACGTGTTTCACGCGAGTGCAACAAACTATTTTTAACCTTAATAAAATTTGTATCCAGTAAGGAAAAATTTAAAACACAAGGAGGAGGGGAGTTATTAAACTAAAAAATGACAAATTGTTGGTATCATAATTATTGTGATATTCTTAAATATTGAAACTGCCCTTATCAGACACGTTTTTTAATTTCTTGATTAATGTAATACTATTTAAGTTTTATAATTGCCTCTAAAATTAATTTGCATATTTTTTTTAGTTTGTTATGTTTTTAAATTTATTTGCTTTTGGAAGCCTGAAATATAAAACATCCACGCTGCAAAATACTTGTGATTTTATTTAGAAATTTCAACTGACTGACGGCAAACGTATTCACATAATAGGCTCAGTCCATTATATAAATATATATTTGCGCTGATTTGTGTAACTTGCCCATTTAAGGCCGAAAAGGGACATCAGACCCATCAATGCCTACAATCTCAGTACAGTAGGATTATAAAAATAATTTCTCTGTGCTCCCTTATTTGTTTAAAAAGAATTAATTGAAGTTCCTAGAAAAGAACTTTGAAAAATAGCCATTTGTCATTTTCATATGGTTTACATAAAGATAGAATATTCACGATATTTTGTGCTTCTAGTCATATATCTGTTCCACATTGACTAGAAAATATATTTATTATTCAATTGTTTCCATTGTTTATATATCAATCAGGCACAATTATTCAGAGGTCCGTTTTCGATACTTAGTAATGTGTAATTTTTTTATTTTTATTTTTGAAATTTCAATGTTTAATGAAGTAGCATCCTCTCCCTCCTAACTCTCATATAGCCGTACTGCTTTTAAGAAACTTTCTATAAATTATAACAAAGCTCTTGGTTGGCATGCTTAAATTGTAATGACCGTGCAAGAGTTAAACCGTGTATGGGCTCAGTATTTTGAATCCAAAATTATACAAATTCATCTTAGATAGCCGGCAAAAGTTACTTCAGTAAGAAAATATTTAACTTTTTGTATTATTATATTAATGTATGTTAGTTTTCAAGGTCTTAAAATTATGCATGAAATAACATTTGCCAGTGCCAACTGCTCATATAAAAAACTAACACTTTATTTAAGACCAAAAGTACGATACTAACACAGTGTTAATCATGTTAGCATTGTATCAATGACTGTATTTTCTAGAAATCCAGAAGCTGGAATTTTATGTCATTCTCTAAACTGCCCTCGTATCAACCTTTGCAGACATAACTGGTTGTATAGCAACACAAAGATTTATAGTGTATTTTTATTAAAATTTAAATTGCTATTTTTCTCTATGTATTTATCTGTACACTATACTTGTATTGTTGATCTTCAGTGTGTATTGATTAAAATTGTTTTAAGTTAATCACGAATCAGGTTTAAAAGATATAATCTAGTTACAGGCAATTTGTAAAACATGGATGCAAACAAAGCGATTATGTTTATTGGTACAGATATTCTGAGCATTCAAATTAGCCTGAACATTAATATTTTCGTAAATATGGGGTGCTGATTTAAAACTAGAAATGAAATACGCCATAATGATGTGTAAAAAAATGTGATTTTTATATTAAATATTGTAAAATAAGGTAACTGAACCGATTGGCCTCTCTTGTTAATGGAAACCTTATCTGACATTATATAAGAACGACTAATTACATAAATAATTTAACTTTTCTAGCGCTTTAAATATATTCTGTAGATACTCATCCAACAAAAATACAAAATACTTATTTTAAATGTTATTTCGCTACCATGCATTTCATTTGAATGTGTGCTTCAAGTCGTCGACTGTGCATGCAGTAGTGGATCGCCAAATTCACTGAGAACATGACAATGTAACGTTTTTCCTGCCAAACTGTAGGTGATTAAACAAGAAATTAGTGATATAACTAATGAGCCTACATTTCTCTACACGGATAACATTAACTTTTGATAAAATTCTTAAAAGCTTATATCTAGTAGGCAGGCCTTGAAGTCTTGTCGACAGAGATATTATTACACATGTAACCGATACATATACAACACTAGTGAGGCCATTAAAATTACTCGCGTGACGTATTCGGGACTGTGGTCCAGAACTTCTCGTACCGTTAAGTGATTACGCAGCCAAATGCATTACTGAGATATATTTAGAGGAGCATCTAATCCGGTTGTAAAGAGTCTAATGTTTTGGTAGACAGGGTTTACTTACGTAAAATATTCACAAGGCCATCATTTTGCAAATAAGTACGCGAATAACTTAAATCACCCAAGTTAAAATGGCCTACTGTAGCATTACTTGCGTTCAATATCTGGCGGGAATCAGCTGATTGGTTCCCGAAAAATGGCATAAATGTTCCGTTTCCTCATTTGGCATTACTTTACTTTAAAAAATTCATATGGAAAAGTATAGTTAATATATGGAAAAGCGCCTCGTAAATAATTGAAACGGAAAAGACTTTTAAACACATTTAGTCAGCGCCATGTTTAAAAGGCGTTAACCCTCCAGCTTTGAAAAAAAGTTCCTTTCATTTGTGAGACTGCAAAAAAATATAAGTTTATCGAGTACCGTTTAAACCGAAGAGGTATAGAAAATACTTAACATTGGTAAAAACATTACCAAAATGGCAATGTTACGTTAAACTTATTACAGAGATGAGATATGCTAAACTGCATACACTTATGTAAGAAGTTTTAAGCATTGGAAGCAGCTTATGTCCACAGAAAATAAATATACTATTAGTACACACATTTTCTCTACAAATCCGAGTATATAAATTTGTCTCTTTATAGTTATAAATTAGATTTTTACTGTAGAAAATCTTCTCAATTTTATGGGATCACTGGGATTACGTTTTCGTAAGCAGAAACTCAAACAGCTTATGATATATATATACACACACACAGACAAATAAATAAAATAGCAGTGCCTGTCTGTGATTTTCACTTTTAATTTTTTTTTAAATTTAGTATAATTGATTACTAAGTCATATCTAACGTTAATTTTGTCATGTCTGTACGTCTGTCCGACTGGATTTAGATCAAAAACCACATAGTCTATAGATATCACCCGGACTAACAGTCTTTGTTTCATCCAGATATCTCGAACGGTTCCGAAAATATGATGGTGATCAGGGATGTACCGTACATGCATAGGTACTGAATTAAACTTTTCTTAGGATTATGGCATAATAAAAGTTCCGTCATTTCTCCTTTCATTTTTGTCAATGAGCTGTTATCCTTTCCTTCCCAAGAGCCGTAGTGGTACAGTGGCTAGAGCTATTCCAAGTGGGGCATTAGTGGCTTAGTGGATAAAACTATATCAAGTGGGGCCGCAGTGGCCCAGTGACTAGAGCTATTCCAAGTGGGGCAGTAGTGGCTTAGTGGATATAACTATATCAAGTGGGGCCGCAGTGGCTCAGTGGCTAGAGCGATCCCAAGTGGGGCCGTAGTGGCCCAGTGACTAGAGCTATTCCAAGTGCGGCATTAGTGGCTTAGGGGATAAAACTATATCAAGTGGGGCCGCAGTGGCTCAGTGGCTAGAGGTATCCTAAGTGGGGCCGCAGTGGCCCAGTGACTAGAGCTATTCCAAGTGGGGCCGTAGTGGCCCAGTGGCTAGAGCTATTCCAAGTGGGGCAGTAGTTGCTTAGTGGATAGAACTACATCAAGTGGGGCCGCAGTGGCTCAGTGGCTAGAGCGATCCCAAGTGGGGCCGTAGTGGCCCAGTGGCTAGAGCTATTCCAAGTGGGGCAGTAGTGGCTTAGTGGATAGAACTACATCAAGTGGGGCCGAAGTGGCTCAGTGGCTAGAGCGATCCGAAGTGGGGCCGCAGTGGCCCAGTGACTAGAGCTATTCCAAGTGGGGCAGTAGTGGCTTAGTGGATAGAACTACATCAAGTGGGGCCGCAGTGGCTCAGTGGCTAGAGCGATCCCAAGTGGGGCCGCAGTGGCCCAGTGACTAGAGCTATTCCAAGTGGGGCAGTAGAGGCTTAGTGGATAGAACTATATCAAGTGGGGCCGCAGTGTCTTAGTGGTTAGAAATATATCAAGTGGGGCCGTAGTGTCTTAGTGGATAGAAATATATCAAGTGGGGTTTCAGTGGCTCAGTGACTAGAGCGATCTCAAGTGGGGCGAAATATGTCGCACGGGTCAGCTAGTATTACATAACTTGATGTGTAGCAGCAATATTAACTGTCTGAGAATAAAATATTCCAGGTTGGCGTAATGGTTCTGCCAGTCTTCAGTTTTGAAGTAGTGCGCATTTTACTACTACTGGCAACAAGATATAGTTTAGCCATAGTTTATTTTAAATATAACATTCATTTTCAATAGCATGCTACTTTATTTCTGTGGGAACTTAATGCAACACACAGTAAGCCACGTACCGATTACATGTAAATCCTTCATATGGTTCTGTATATGTGCGTTTGTGTGTATAGTTAATTCGCGGATTCTTCACACTTCAATATTACATGGAGAGACTCGCACACGTGGTAGAAAAATGACAATAGTAAGGATATTTTGTTCATAAATCTATGCGCGTAAATACCAGTGTTCACCTTCTGAATCCGTAGAAAAATTTATGCGACTTGAAAGCCCGTCCAGCAATCGTCGTGATTGGACAAGTCATGTTGGTTCCACATATTACAGGCGCCAGCCAGCACCTACCGTTATAACGTAACTCCCATTTCGCGCAGACGTCGCGTCGGTCGATCGTGACAGATGTGCCGATATCGTGTACCTGCTGGCCGGGATTCAGAAACTGCGCAGCTTTGGGATTTATGGTGCTTGCCTCATGTACTAAATACACGACTGAATTGGCCCATGTGTAGCGTTTATTTCAACATTACTTTATATTACAAGTAACTGGTCGCTTTAAAGTTTGAGGTCTGGTCGCTTTAAAGTTTGAGGTTTGTAAACGTGATCACGGTACACTTTCTTCAGGCTCTATCCTATAACTTTATCGTGCTCAAGTATATTCACTACGTGTATCCTTACGATGACAGCTAAAATAACAATTACTCGTAATGTTTTTACGTACTTTATTCTGTAACCCAGCTCTTTATGGCTGCCTTTGTGAAGTCGCATATGGCTTGGAAAGACTGCTGGTTATATTTTTAAATCAACTATCTGTTTGTTGAAATATATTTTTTCTTTATTATTACAGTATATTGCGTAGCATATTTCGATATTAAAGTGATTTTTCAATTACAACTGGTATATATTCCTTATTCCAAATAACGCTTTTAAAATTATTTCACTCTCTTGGATTCAAGTTTTCAGTTGGCCCCAGTTCGTCTTTATCATCACGAAATAGCGACACGAACCTGTGGCTGAGTCTGTTGTATGTATTGTGGTTACGAAGCAAAAAATAATAATATAATATACGTTCTCTTCAGGATATTTAATACTGTTACAAGACGCCAGAGGCGAATTCAAGTTTGTGTGGGATGGAGGTCTTCATAAAAATAAAATAACTTAATGTTTTTAAATTTATATATAATGCTATAAACACATATTTACACAGCTAATGTTAGTAGTGGGCATGGAAGAATTTCAAAACATTAAGCGAGGAACGATGTCCTGGAAAATCTTGCAACGTAAACCCCCAATCATAAAATCGTACTAACGACAGAAGGCACCAGTCTATCGGGCCTCCTGTCTTTAGTACGATTTTATGATTGGAGGTTATCGTTGCAAGATTGTCCAGAGCATCGTTCCTCGTTTAGTGTTTTGAAAATATTCCGTGCCCACTACTATTGTTTGCAACATTAACTTACCTGTCTGCGCTATTACTTCTGCTATTCTCAGTGAGCGTAATTTTTAATAATCTCACTTCTAATTAGAGCCTTTATCATTGTCACTATATTCGTCACAGTCTTTTTTTTCACACTCATTAATTAAACATATTCTATATGTCTATGGCCATCATTCCAAATGTCTGTCACTCACGCATCCAGTTCAATAGTCCCGCCCGTCAGTCTCACTCTCCACCGTTCCGAGGCTCGCAGTCCGCAGCCTTCAACCCGCTGGTCACTTCCGCGGCCACTCGTTCGCTTCGCTGGCTCGTCACTTCGCTGCCTTCGTACATCTGGCTCGTAAGGATCGTACACCGCTCCGAACTCCAGACCGTCGGACCGGAGGCTTGAATAGTCTCGCTAGCCCAATCCAGAAGGCTCCTCGCGGCCCCGGTCATGCTGAGAAAAGCCTTGGGCGATGACCAGAACGTTCTTGCAACAATAATTTCAGTACATTTAATGCCCTCAACGATACAAGCGGCACTAGACACGATACTTATTTCGGCAGCGGCACTCTTTTGTAAATCTCCGCTCTCTCCTCGCGTTATTACTCAACTATTGACACACACCACCCCGCCCGCTCGAGCAGGAAAGGGCAAGGGGAAGCGATACAGACCCGCAACATGTAACAATACGTTTTATTTCAATGGAGTCTGTTTGCTATAATTATCATTACTACGTCTGCAGTTTTCTTTCCACTGTCGTACATACAGAAACAATCTTGGCGAGTCTTTTGCATAAAGACAATCACGAGGCATTCGAAAGACTACCGTAGCTTACAGAATACCATTTTCGCCTCGTAAAGATAGCTACGCGGTAGCTGTCTATATAATCCATTCACGGTTCCTTCAGACTTTTCTGATGCGCTGCTTAAGTTCTACTTCCAGGATATTCCTCCGCCTCGTGCAAACTAAGCTCAACTAAGTCTAGAGAATTACGCCAAAGGACAACGCACCGCATTCGTGTGGACTCAGTGTAACAGTAATTTATTTAAGAACTATTTCTCACTAGGCGTTACTGCCAACACACATGTTTTCTCACTGTTTTAATTCAAATTATTTATAAATGAAGCATTATAATATATAGATAAAATATGAACAACATTTCAATTTAACAGAAAAAAAAGTAACTTTAACGAACACAAGTATAAAACGCTTGTGGTACATGGCATATGTTGGAAATAACTGAACACGTCATACATGGGGATTTTTTCATGGCTCTGATTCAAAAAGGGAGAGGAAACCGCGAATAGACTATATAAAGACAGCAAAAGGTTACAGAGTACGACCCCAGTTATGAGTTATTAAGGTTAGAGAGATGAGAAAGCCGCTTATTCCTCGAACTCCAGCTGTACATGCCAGCAAAATGGCGTCACTTGCCAGCGACTTGTCGCAAACACCTTTCGGCAGTCAGCGTCTGGTAATCTATTTGGAAGTCGGCAACTCTGGCATTAGGTAGAGATCTGAAAATTTTCGGGGATTATTCTTGGGACAAGTTAGAATTGGAAAACTCATACATTTGTGTCATGTGTTGCGTGACACCTCCTTGAGAACCCTGGGCTAGTGAGAAACAAACGACAAAATGCACGCCCAATCGTCGCTCTCGACCGTGGCAGCAAGTAACCAATGTGCAATCGATATACGCAGGATTGCACATACGAGATCGTGGATTCTAGCGTGGAGGTCGTTGAACTGGCGAATTTTCCAGGTCACTACCAATAGGTAACCTTTCGCAGCACGCATTTTCCAATCCGACACGAGATTCGTAACAAAACAAGCGACTAGCCACGCAGTGGTTTTATAGCGGCACAATCGAAAATACCGCCCAATCAGCAAGCAAAACAAAGATACGATGAATCAGTCAAACGAACTAATGCCCACTCCGGAGGAAACCCATACAAATGGACCATAAGACGCGTTAGTTTCAGTTGAAGACATCCGAAATATCACTTTCGATTTCTGCATATAAAGAAGTGCCAAAATGTGGAATTTATTACAAGTCATTAAAAATAAAATAAACTCTGTATGGGAAAAAAATTCACTTGATTACCAAAAACGACGGTTTTCAAGTTAATAAAGTACCATTTTAAGCGTACAATACTAGTAGAGAACAGATGTTGAGACATGGTTATGAGACTATTCAAGAAAAGTACACTTACATGAAACTGACAGCTAAATAGTTTTCTTGTAAGAAAGATAGATTGACAGCTATTAACTATATATGTTCAAAATACTCCAAACAATCAGACATACATATAAACAACAATACGGAGAAAATACTATCTGTGGCACAATAAATGGGCAGGAATGGTCATTCTTCACCCACAGATCGCTGCCGGATCAGTCAGTGGTAACTATCATGGTCAAATGAGCACTCTAAACTGGGAAAAGTGGATCACTTAAATATTTCTTCCGAACTTGCTAGCAAAAGCTGTTTTAGTAATGGATAATGCACCGTGTAATTCCATGCAAGTACATGAGCCGCCTATGTATACTTTTAAGCGCGACATAACATGACAAAGTAAATGGATAAAGTTGACTAATAAAGACTACTGTAAATAAAAAATACAAGAGTTATTTAAGAAAGACGTGGAACTAGAAGCTTTTGGTTACACATTTCCCAAGTACAATCCTAACGCGGATGAGTTAATATGGGTGAAAATATGCTAGTTAGAAGAAAAAAAACTGGTGGCCCCACTTCACTTATTACGCATAACTTCTTCGTTTTCATGTTAAAATTTCAGATTAAAATGTATTTTTGGAAACGTTTAATTAAGTAAAACTCACAATTTCATAGTCTTTTCATACTTTTCTGAGTGATCTTCACCCTGTGTTATTTCCTGTTTGCATAAAGGCAGGAACTTATTGATAAAATTGCATTTAGCTGTGTTGGGGACACGGTCGTTTATTTTCCGTGAATACGTCTACGTTGACGCGCTCGGACGCCTAGGTGTTTATTTTACGTTCCCGGTACCGCTTCACTCGATCATATGGAGTTTCGTGGATATCGCTGGGTTGCTTTTGAGGTGCTCTTTTCAACCGTATACGGTTTCTGTCTTTCGACTTGGCTTTTTAACGAGTATAGGCCGACAATTTTACCATAACCACGACACACACATGTTTTTATACACGCAATCGATTTATCGTGACGAAAGCTGTAGATTGAAACTCAAACGATCGTCGTAGCTTCTCCTAGTCAAAAGTTATACTACGCGGAAGTTTGAGACGCGATGAAACGGAGCCAAAATTGCCTCTCCCCCCTCCCTTTTTTTTTTTTTTCCACCGCCGCGCGCTTTGTTTCGCAGTCCTCACTCAAACTTAAAATATTCTCTAATCCATTGGCAATCGAGTGGTGTAATTGAATTTTGTATGTAGACGATAGAATCGGAGCTTCAATGCTAGACTGTACCCCCGATTTTAGTTATCATCGGACTTTCTGGATTGCCTCCCACTATGGTTGTAAATTTGTAGACGTATTCACGTCAAAATATAAATGTGTTGCTGACTTTTTACAACAAGCATATAACACGGAACTAAAATTACGCACAAAAATATTCAACAACTCGTAAAAAGTAAATTTTCTATAATTCTACATTGTCGGTAATTACTATGAATCCGAAATTAAGATGCGAAAACGAAGAATGTATGCGAAAGGGGTCTTTCGGAACCTGCTATTCTGTTAGTCACCAAACAATGTTGGGCAGCGTTTTGTAACCACGCGAAAGAAAATGACACTATCCATTCTTACAGACATAATGGATTACGTGATAACATAAAGGAGACGACAGCAATGGCAATGGAAACGGCTGTGGCAAAACTTCAGAAGGGAGTAGCATTGTTTCTGCCACTTCGAAACTGTGCGTTGAGTGTTGGTTTGGAGTTAGAACACCGTTGCCTCCAGTTCAGTTTGAGTGCTGTGAACGGAGGAGAGAGCGTACGGGTAGGCATTTGTCACATCTCCTGCATTCCTTCCAGGGTCGCAGAACTTAGACTCACGCAGTGGGCCCTATTAATATAAGCAATACGTTCATTATTGCTGTAGGCATGTCGCCCGCAAGCGTTACAGCCAGCACAGCTCTACCAATATGATGGTTGCATATCAGCAGGCGCTATTGCAAAGAATTTTTTTAACACACTGTCAAAAAATATTTGATTTCCCATACATGCATTTATAAATTATTTTTTTCCGTTCCTTCTACCAAACTTGCGGGACTCGCCAATTAATAAATAATAAATTTCCTGTATGTCAACTTCCGGAAGAAACTTCTCTGCTAGAAATCAATGGAATTCCTGTAGTCTTTCAAGAGGCTGAGTTAAAAAGATTAATGTCTGGTTTCACAGTGTCTGGTATTGTGACACTTGAAATATGTTTACGTGTTTAATTTGTGGTTACCAAAATTCCTATTTCGAAGTATGCAGTTAGAAGTAACGGGGGTTAATTTATCTATAACAATAGTTATCTTAAACAGGAAAATGGAATCAGATTACTTGTCTAGTAAGACTACTTAAAATAAATAATGGCGGTAATTGTTGGCTCACCTGAGGTAACGTTTTTAATGTTGGCAGGTTATTTAAATGTATTATAGGAAGATAATTATGAGAAAACTATTCAGTATACAACACACTTCTATCATGCATACAAATAACCATTTTAAAGTGAAATTAGATTTTTTAAATTTCGTTTAACCAATAAAATGGTTCTGATTCTGCTTCAATATATAGAATACGTGTTAGAATTCCTGTAAATAGATAATCATTTTTATGTTTACATGAAATAAATGTTTACTATTTCACTAAATATTTTTATATTCTGGTAGCTGAGTTTGCAGTGAGCACACTCAGTGCCAAGTCAAGTGTTCAAGTATTTTTACGTTGACGAGAAAATCTTGCTATATGCATTTGTACGTACCCATAAGATACATATATATAAAATTACATACGTATATGTATGTATACATCCGTAAATTAATAAACACACATATTTTACATTCTGATACTCCTGTAATATCCTATTATATTAGAGACCTGAAAAATTCGTGAGGTCAATGACCTCTAGGCTATACTCTATTGTCGTAAGTAAAATCATCCAAATATCACTGTTCATTGGTTACTTGGAAGACGGTGATAGGGTTTGCATTTTATTGTGTTTTTATTACTGGCTCAAAGTTTTCCAGGAGGTGTAAACTTACGGGCGGACCAACAGCGTAAGCAATACCTACACACTACGAGGTTTTGAAATCTAGCTTGTTCCGAAATGAAAACGCGAATTTTTCAGGTCTCTACCTATTATACAAATAACTACTGTAAATTTAAATCCCCACTAGCTCTCCTCACTTTTGAAAGGATTAATTGGTGACCATGACAACGCAGACGCCAAAAACGTTATGGTAATTAAAAACAGTGAAGGGCCTGGCAGAACAAAATTACCCTCGTAACTTATGTATATAGCGTGTACGATTAATACTGAAACGCCATGTCAAATATTTAGGCATATTGAAAGGTTATATTTTACAAAAAGCAGGGATATAAATTCCAATAATTATTATATTTTGGGAAAACCTGCTATGTACATCACTTAAAAACCTACGTGAGGTTTTATTTGTTCATCATTCTGCTTGTTCTCAATACAAATCAATACGATTCATCCAAGTAAATTATTCATCGTTTCCGAAGTGACAAAATTCTATAAACTTTCCTTACATACCTTTTTTATAAAACGACTTCTCTGAATCAGTACTAATATATATTAGACGAAGACTTAATAACAGCCAATCATAAGCCAAAGGCCACTGCATATTTTTCGGATTTATCCTTACCAGCAACCAACATACATCTATTTCGTCACCGGAAGAGCCATGCTGAGAAACCGTACGATAATAACCTCTGATTAAAAGTTATCTTTATGCGTATTATATACTGTAACAGCAATAACTTTATCGCTTGTTTGCGGTTAATTTGAAACATTTATATTCGTCCTTAGATAAAAATCCCTACTTGTAAATGCGTATGTTTGACGTATATACGAAATGGCTCCTCTAGATTAATATTACCAGCGAATTATAAATAGGGGTTTTAAATGTTAGAACTATTTTAATAGCGTAACGATTAACTTATATCTTTACAGTTGGTGTTTGCTACCTTTCTTTATACACATTACGATAATAATAGGGTTAATAGGTATAAACATCCACGCACGCTGTGACGGCTGAAAATCGCCCCAAATTTATGTATTTTAGTATCTACACATAATTTTAAAATTATTTCGATTACAAACAACAATGTTTATAATTTTTATGCCCAGATAAGTAGACATATTTGTTTAATTTTAATACTATCAGTCGATTTTATGTCTGGAAGTGCTTAGGTTGTTTAGATTAGTATTGTTGTGGTTATTAGATTTGAAATTATTATGATGATGAAAATCGATACGCTAATCTCTAAACTTATAATTTTGCTATGTTTGTGACTTCTAAGTAGGAATGTTTTAAATAAATAATGTGCCCAGCTGTTTCTAAAAAAAAACAACTGTCTTTCCTGGTGGTCGACTGAAAGAATGTTTGTTAATGTGACACAAATTTAATCTATTTTATTAAAAGTATAGTAATAATAGACGTGACAGTTGATAATTTCCACTGGCGGAAGATCTGTTCCGAAGCTAAGACCAGTCATAAATTTCTAACGTGAAAGCCCATGTTTCAGTACAGACGTCGGTTCAGCTCGTTATCTCAACGATGCGTGGTACTATTGAACCAGGCGCCCACGCACTGATTGTCGGCTCGAGTGCCGTCATGTACGAATGTCACATCAACGGAGACGCAATTTGGTAAATTCTTCCCAGATTGTACATTTTCTTTAATAAAGCAAATACCGTAAATACTACAATCCTATGCATGCTTTCTTTCTACCACAAGTTGAGGCTAGCCGAAGTTAAATTAATAATTTATTATTACAGACACTAATTTTATCTTACCGACCAAAACTAAAAAGCATCTACAGACTGTTCTTTTGAATTGAATTGCCATGTCTTGTTTCAGGAAGCATCATTATTAGTCTTCTGTTCTTGAATGAGTAGTATTCGTACATTAATAAACTTTTTTCACTATAGTAATTACTAGTGCCATAGCCATGTGTTTCAAGACATGATAAATAGGAACACGTTTCAATTCCTGGACAGTTTCATTAGTCTACTTAAATATTACAGGTTTACAATTTATACTAATAAATTGCGATTTAAACTACATTTCGTGTAATTATTATGAATGAGTTTTGTGTGCTTCAGTGAGTCCAATTGACAAACACGAGCCTTTATTTTGTCTGCTTAATCTAATTATATCAAATTTAGAATATGTTTTTGCATTTGGATACTAAGCTCGCTCACGTTACACACATGCCAGTCATTTAGTGCATTTATTATTGTCTTGTAAACTCTCAATATCAGAACCCACAGAACATAACGCACTCTTACATATTTTATAAACATGTATAATACATACTCATTATTTCTAATAATTTCATAGTTTCACTTAATCTACACGTAGAATTTAATCATTGAATGTATGTCACTATTATTTCCCATAGATACATTGTTGACTGTAAACAGGAAATTGTGCAGGGACCATAATAATGTTTTTGGGATTAATTTTTCTGGACTTATTAACACATTTATTTTTAAACGTTATATTAATCGGTACTTGCAAATAAACTAACTAGTCTAAACGTACATCTAAAAACATATCCACTGCTTTCCCAGAATTCCATCCCGGGTATCTTGGTTCGGAGCCGATTTAAAGACTTGACGCGAAGGGTTGCCTGTTACAGAATGCTTTTCGTTAAGAATGCTGATATCGCAAAAAAATATCGATATTATGAATATTGCTTATTTATAAAGGTGTCGTTTTACGAAACGATAAATCGAAAGAAAAACATCGATTTTCGGTACATCGTAATCCGATATTTTATGTATTAGTGGACTTGAAAAATGTAAAATTGCTTGGAAAATTTTTGTTATTGAGGACGAAGAGTCATTGCAGAAATATGTGATGCCGGATAGTACATGTTGCCTAGGTAAAATGGGTAATTTTTTAATTCACATTTATATTCAAAACAAAGTTCATTAAAAACGCATTTTAAAAATATGTTTTTCTGATGCCTGTAAAGGAATAGATTTCGATAAAATGTCGTTGAAATATATCGACAAATTATGTCGATATATTGTTGATATTATATCGTCATTTTGATGTATCGATATCTCTTCAACATCCACATAGGTAACTTTGCTGCACTTCACTGTGACGTATTGTTGGCAAAAGCTGTCCACGATAGTGAGCACTTTAAAAATAAACCTTAGAAATATGTCACTGCCCTTACCTGTATGTATTTTAACGGGCGCAATGAGTGACATGTGCCCAGTAAAGTTGCCAACGATGGAGGGGAAAATAGTTCCATATCTTTACGTCGAATTAAAAGTATTATGTAACCATTTGTTATAACTTAAATTATTTCTCTCATTTTCTGTTTTTTTTTTTTTTTTTTTTTTTTTTTTTTAATGCATCTATAAGTGTGAGAATGAGCATATTTGCACAAAACTTACTTTTATACGAATTTCACAGTTTCACTTGACCGACGCATGAATAAAGTGATGAAGCCGTGGCCATGTTAATTTTTCATAAGACGGAAGAACACACCGTGTGTATGCAAGTAGATCTTAAACAGGGCTTTCAAAAGTGCTCAATTTACCGAGAACAGCCTATACTCTGGTAAATCAGCTCATTGTGTGTGGTTCGCGACCATTTACGAGCCCGTGGGGAAGGAACATCCCACCTTCAGCTGACCCTTTACACCGACTGTTCCGTTCTTAATCGCGTGAAGTACATGGCTCGCCTCAGCGAAACCCGCCATCTCTTTCGGCCAGTAACTGCCCTTATCGCCACAACCCTTCGCGCATCACCAACACTCCCGCTATCTGGACACGCCACCCGCCCCTTGAATATACTGCCGCCACAAATATGACCGTCTCATACCTCGCTCCTTGTCTTCTGTTTCCGTTACGACGGAGGTGCCGAGGCACTATAAACAACCTGCACCTTTACTACTATACGCTGTTCACGGTAAGATGAACACTTTTGAAAGCCCTTCTTAAGATATACTTGTATACACGTTGTGTGTTCTCCCGCCTTATGTGAAATTATCATTGCCACGGGCCTCATCACTTTATTCATGCGTGCATCAAGTTAAACTGTGAAATTATTAGAAGATTAAATATTGTATAAATCTGCTCATATTTACACTTCAATGGATTAAAAATACAGAAAGCGAGAAATATAATTTTATTTAATCCAAATGGTTATCGAACACTCTTTGCTCGACGTTAATATATGTCAATACTTTCTCCTCCATCGTTGCCAACTTTACTCGACTCATTTCACACATCGCGCCCGTTAAAATATATGCAGGTAGGGGCAATTACATTTTTCTGAGGTTGATTTCAAAAGTCCTCACTTTATTGTGAACAGTCTTTATAGTCTATTCGCAATCTCTCCACACTTTTTATTTAAACCTTAGAAATATCATCCAATGTATTACGTGTTTGGTTGTTTCCTAAATATGTTATATATCAAAATCGTTTTATACTTCTGTTAACATAAAAGTATCTTAGTTTTGGTCAAAATTGAACTTTTACTTACATTTGTTTATGAAATATAATATTTCGTTTATAATCCATACGAGTAAAAACAGTGAGAAAATATCTGTGTTCGTAATGCCTAGAAAGGAATAGTTCTCATGCAAAATATTACTAAACTAAGTGTGCACTAATGTGGTGCGTTGTCCCTTTGATGTAATTTTATAAACTTAGTTAAGCTTTGTTTGTGTGACCGAGGAATATCCCGAAGGTAGAACTTTAGCAGGTCTTTAAGAAACTTTTTTGAAGTAATCGTGAATGGAGTATAGAAAAGTTTTGTTAGATCACAACTTTAGCAGTTTTGGTTTTTATCAGGGGCGGGGGTTGAGGTCTGAAATAATTATAATTATAAAAATTTGACCATCTTTGCACGATGGAAATGGTGAAATACTGGGATGTCGTCGGTTAGAATCTAGCTTGTTGAAGCTTGGATTTTGAAACTGAAGTGTAATTATCTGTGTGCAGCATGAAGCTGAAAGTTTTTTTTTTTTTTTTATAAAGCTAAAAATTTAGACGAAATTATAAAAATTATCCATAATCCTGTTGGTAAGATATACAGTATACTAATATTAAAGTAGTTCGAAGCTCTACGTCTGTACATTACAAAAAATTTTGAAAAAGTGATTGTTTTCAATTATTTAAACTACTTGAAGTGTAATTATTTTTACATTTTTTTGTGCGAAGGTTTGTTTTGACTTCACGTAAAAATAACGTGACGGAATTTGATGACAATTTATTGTGACTTAGACTTAAGTACATGGAGAGAGCTGAACAACTGGAATCACACTACTATTTTTCTTTCAAACTGTTTCTACCCTGGACGCATGTTGATGTCAGTATCAGTGCTGTAATACCTTATAATTTTATATTAGGTTTTTTTCATAACTGAAGTGTTACAATTTTGGATTATAACCGATGTTGTAGAACTACCCACAGCAATAATGAGCTGAGCAGTAGATCTTAGATCATTATGTTTACTTGTAATCTATTACTGTACGTATTTTTAATCGTTATTCGTAGTGAAATATTCAGTTTTCTTAGGACTGTTAATAAATACCCTTAATAACGCAGACAAATTCATTCCTCCAAACAAAGATTTTGTTAACAAATCAAAATTATTATTTGGACGTAGACATGGACCAAATTGTTGTTTAATTTAAATGTGTCCAAATTAATTTTATGAAATTTATAATTCCGCCGGCAAAATATTCAGTAACTTCTGCCGAACTCAAATTTCATTGACGAACTCATTTCCTGTGCGGGTGAAGCAGTGTGGTAAAATTTTAATATACGTAATACATGGCGAGACTACCAGACTACAAGTTTGAGAATAGTCATTGAGAGTAAAGTAAATCCCTGTGACCCACCAAACAAAAACTGTTTAAGTTTATGTTTAGCAATTTTGTTCACACCAAACTCTGCTGTACTATTCAAATGCGTTTTATTAAGGATATAAATTGAGTGTTAAAAATACTATTCTAGCTTCACCTTTTTCAAGCAACGATTTGACAATCCTTGACAGCTTCGGTTACAAGCCTCCTGTATACTGAATTCGCTTCAGGTCTATCTTCCCCGAAGGCCAAACGGATTTCAAAATATCAAGACGATAACGTATTACTGTAAAACAACTGTAAAATCAAAATGACAGTTTTTTTTCTTCAAATAATCACATAGTTAACAAAGTTCAAATTGTTATACAGCAGTTCCATTCAATGAACAGTCACTGCTTTGTTGTGGGCACCATACAGAATACTTTGTAAGACTAAAACTAGAAAACGTTTTGCATTGATTGCATTAATATATCGATACTAGCAAGATCGTTATGATAATCACATTGGAAATAATTGACAATGCCTGACACAAACATCTTCTATAAAACCTATGGTTATCAAGTCAAGCACATTATTAGTTTTAAATATGTGTGTACTGGTTCCTGATTTTCCGATGATGTTCTTAGAAATATGTGTGTACTGGTTCCTAATTTTCCGATGATGTTCTTAGAAATATGTGTGTACTGGTTCCTGATTTTCCGATGATGTTCTTAGAAATCATATAACAGTAATACTGTCTATCATCGTGCAAATTCAGGTCAGCGAACAAAGCCATCCAACTTAGTTTGGAACCTTTTCGCCTATGTGTGTGCAGTAGTTTGATATTGATCATTTCAATTGATAAGAAAAAAACAGCAAGTACGCTGCTAAAAAGGACATTATGTTGGTTGTAGCGTTTACAGTCATGCTACTAAAGGTCAAAAAGATAATGGGACATACATATTTATGGCGGGTTTTGAACTAGATAAACACCGATTTGGTGCTCATAAACTTAAGTCATGACGCAGGCAGGGCTCAAAACATCACAATATCTGACGTCCTTGCCATATGAGCGAGATGCCACTAATAACTATTTGTTTCGAAGAGGACGTTATGCATATTTTACACTAATATATATGTATACATTAATATGTTTATATATACATAAATATGTATATCTGTTTTATATACATATAAATGGGCTGTTTCGTAACTTATGTTACATACTTTGGGAGGTGACTCCTTACAAAAAAACATTACGAAAATGCAGATTGACTTATATCCGGAAACGACGTCTAAGAGTGGAAAACACTCCCGAAATCTGGGGTTCAAAATTAATTTTTATTTAATAAAGTCGAAAAAATTAATATTAAATTAAGATTTTTGAATATTGTAACATAATATGACTTTTTCTGCAATTTTATTTAGTAAAAAAACTACTTTTAAAGTCCAACTTTTGGGGATGATTTTAACCCTTAGACGTCGTTTCCGGACATACGTCAATAGGCATATATATATATATGTATATATATACAGGATATATATATATATATATATATATATATATATATATATAAGAGAGAGAGAGAGAGAGAGAGAGAGAGAGAGAGAGAGAGAGAGAGAGAGAGCGTATACCTGCTAAATAGTTTCTTTGTCATAGTAAATATGTGAACTACAGAATTTAACACTCGCATATATATATATATATATTAAATAAGTTTTTCCTTATTGCAGAAGCTGCCGTCTGCCCTGCTCAGTTCGACGGAGCGGTGTGTTGGTTGCCTACGCCCGTAGGAACTACAGCACTTCAGCCATGCCCCCAGTTCTCGCAGCTGTCGGAGGAAGTCGTTATAGGTGAGCAAAACTAATTATGACTTAGTGGAAACCTTTTTGTTCCAACCATGTGCCGCTAATTGTAATTACGTGGCAAATGAATAATTGCTTTCCCTCTGTCGTAACGCGAATGCAGGTAGAGTTACGCCAGCGAAATGAAGGAAAGGTGAATTTTGAATTTGTCAGCGGCAATACATTATATTACGCACTTAAAACTCTACCTAACTACGTCACTAAACACAAGTATGCTCACGTGTAATTCACGTTTATTTGCACGTGCATGTAAACATTTACATGAATGGCCATAGTGACTGAAAATACGAGAGCGTGGTTACTGTACGTTGTTAAGAAAATCATTTTGTTTCAAATGATTTTTAAATGAAGAGCAATTAATTTTGTATAAATAATGGATAGAAATTAAAATAACAATATAGATAGTAATTAAATTGAAAATATATAATAAGAATGAAAAAGAAATAAGTAATTAGTTTGTTTGAAAAATGTGTTAAAAATGGTAAATGCATAAAACCAATTTCATTTTACAATCGGCACCATGTAATTGGCCCGAAGAATAGTCTTTGGTGCAAAGGGTTCTGGTTTTGAGTTACTAGTAAGATATGGATGTGAGTACGTATTTTTGGTTAAAGATAAGTTTCAGTTTGCAAATTGAGCCCTTCTTCAAGTTAGCTGTCTAGCACAAGCGAGTTCGTAAACATGGGGTTTAAAAAAGTCTCCGTACACTGTGCGTAACGTACGTTAATGGAAAATGGGAAACATTTGCATGTACATAACAGCTAACGGCTTCTCTAATCTCAGGGAGCTTGCCTCTCCAGCCAAATTTAACAATTAAAATTCTTGCACACAGAAAGAATAAAATTTGTTAAAGTAGCTCCGTATTTCACCACAGTGTATGGTCACAGTAAAGCTTACTTGACGCAAAAATTACACCATAATTGGTTTTTACTGAGTAAAAATTACTTTCCTACTAAAACTGGTATACGTCATTAACTAAGTTTTCTGACACAAAGAGTTCTAAGCCGGCATGTATTTACTGACTTCATTATTAAATTCGGGACGATGTGAACAAATATATTAGTCGATACACATAATTAAATTATTCCCACTGACTTACGAGTTTTCCTTAAGCTATCCGTCAACAACGCTTTGACGTGGGTCCAAAAGGGTCCAGTCCTCTAGAACCAAACTCTTGCTTCCTCCAGATCAGTCTAGTGTGTTTAACGGAGTATAGGTTGGCTTGGCTGGATAGCCGCCTTAAGTATGTCTTTCGAGTGGTGGTGGCTATACCTTATTGTACAGTACAGGTGGCCTTCTAATGGGTGTGTCTTTTTGTTAACCTCTCTATCCCTGTAGCAATGTTCACCTGGCAGTGGTTTCTAGAAATATTTTCCTTATTGAAATGTAATTACTAATAAAAGGAAACCTACAAATCTAGATAGTTGATAGAGTATGAATAATAATTACTATTAGTATAATTTTAGAAACCTAATTACTAAATTTTCCTTTTTGAGCCCTCACAATTAATACATCGCGTATCAATACAAATAATAATATTCAGTTTATTGATGTCGAACTACCCACACAGACAACAATAATACAGATATAGGCAAGAACAAATAAACTGAAGAAACAACACTTACACTATACAACACCCACACAAACAACATCCCACTGACACCTACACAACACAGACATAAACATCAAACACACGACGGACACCTCACAAAACGACGACAACCGTCGGCTCCTCTTGTCTCCGGAGAGGATGACGGGGCAAAAGTTCAAGGGTGGAGGCAGAGGAATTTTTTACTTTTGACATTTTTATATTACAACGTAACTTTTGCTTTTAAACTTTGAAAAAATAATTCTAAGGCTCTGTTCTAAAATTTAACTTGTTTTTAATTGTCATAACGCGACCAATTGTATGTTTCGACAATTTTATAAATTTATTTTAAATTCAAGTAACTGAGACGAGTTATGGCCTTCGGCTGGGTACTGGCGCCATTTGAGTATGTTCTGTTCTGTTCTGTCTCTTTGACGTACGTGCGTCGCAGCTAAGGGGCCCGCAGTACTACACTACGTTTCGTACTGGTTTGAGATAATTCCCGGTCTCCTGTTTCAGTCTTACGGACGTGATATCTACGTAGAACTTACACAGTCACACTACTGAATACATATATATTCTATGGAGAGTAATATTTGTTGGCCCGTACTACCTCCTGACTGTCTCAGAATTGAACGGAAGTTAAGCTACGAGTAGTTAGGTAAAGGAGATCTGATCCTAACAGAACAAGGCGATTTGGCTAGTTAGTTTTGAGAATAATTGGCCCTAACTAACCCTAACCGTTGTCTGGAAGGGGATGTTGAAGGGATTTTAGATATTTGTAGCATTCTACAGGATTTGCTCATTTCTATGAGCCAAAACTGACTTTAAATAACCGAAGTGCTTAAGAACAGTTAATTCTCGTCTAGTTTCTAAGGTGGAACGTACAAATTCTCCAAGGTTATTATTATTGTACCAGTTACTTCGGTCATAAGATTTTGTTCAATTGCGATTAAAAAAATAAGATGGTTTGACGTAAGTCTTAAAAAAATAAGACCGACACATCGGATAGCGACGGAAAAGGCGATGTTAACGTTTGCAGTGTGATCACAGTTCCGACACTATGATGTCGTTACTAATAATCAGATTGTAATGAACGTGATCTCGTTTGTTTGGGTATACCTTTACGATGCGGGAATGGCTTTAAGATGGCGTCGCGCACGTGCAAGGCTTGGCGTGGCGTCGAAAAAGAGTATGAGAAGGGGGGGGGGGGATCCAGCGACTGGTGGAAATTTTGGGCACGGGAGGAAATTTCCTGGCAGTGTATCCCGCAAACTCCTATTTGCTAGCGCACGTATTTTGGTGCCAACCGAAATAACTCGTATAGATCTGTCAATGTAAACAATAAAAGCCAATCATCATTCCTTTACTTTCTTTGAATTCCCGTATCCAGAGAAAATATTTCCTGCTAACGCAGTCGTATTTACGAGAGAAAAAAAAACACGGCCGTTTCCCCAAAACAGACATACCCCGAACTTTTTTTAGTAGATATGTGAACCGGGAGGAAATAAATATAAGAAATACAGATAAAGACTTGCAATTATAAATTACATTGTTAAATAAAAACCTGTTTCGTTAAACTAATTATTTTCATTATCTGATAGAAAGAGCACGTTATCTAATGTACTGTTTATCTACATTTTCTTGACGTGTTACAATTAATCCACAAGTTGTCTTAACAATTATGCCTGCCACCAATTATCTCGCGAAACTCTAATTAAAATTATTGTAATTATAACTATTTAAAAATATGAAATTACGGAAAGTTAATCCTGGATACAATTTTATAGTAATCCCTTACTTCACATCTCAGCTAATGATACCATAAAATTTAGTAGCCTATACGCCAGACACATATTGTCGACTGTATAACAAATATTTTGTCTTTAGTAATATTGCTGTTTTTTAAGTATTGTAAAAATAAATAAAATATATGTTTCATTTATTTACAGTACAGCCTTCAGTAGGGTTACTTGTCTTGAAAGCGAAGATTTTTTGGAGCATATGAAGCTAAAATGAAACACTCTATTTTTGTCATGTAAGGATCCATGTCCAAATTAACCATTTGCCAATTACAATGCATACTGCACCAATAATCTCCAAATTACCATAAATACGTGTAGATATATTCGTCAATTTCGATTCAGTTTGTACAAAAAGTGTAGGTAATTACAACATTATTTTCGAAAGAACTCCAAATACGTCAAATGAAACCATTTTAGAACATATTGTTTCGGTTTTTTAAGGTTAGCCTCACAACGAAAATTCATGTTTAGCGGCTAAAGGTAAGATATTGAGGAAAAATTTCAAATGGCCATTCGCGATATTTTGGAGTTAATAGAACAGTTGACCTCCGTACGACCATTTGTCTCGACACAAGATGGTGTTGAATTTCGTTGATGTGGACGAACAGTTTCCTCAGAAACTTTTGATGACATGAAATGTTGACCTGAAAATGTTTCAAGAAAACGCTCAAATAAAAACAACTCTAACCATCACATTCTCTGTAACTTAAGGAATTTATCTTTTTTGTGTGTATTTAATTGCAGATCATAGCACTTTTCGTAAGGATAGTAGTAAAAAAAATGCTACTTTTTATTCTTGCCTTTTCATTGCTCTATAATGCCGCAAGGAATAAAGTGGCGCGTATAAAGCAGCGTTATCGCTCAGGAAGGAAAGCCAAAAAGTCATGGTATCAAGGGAATCACTCTAATAATGTCCTATCAAGCTGTATAGTGTACTAACGGCTCGTTTAAGAGTTTATGTTCGCTCTCAACTGCTGGAGTGGACTATTATTATGCTAAACAAAGGCTTGTGACCTGAAAAATCCATAAAGTTTGTGATGTTCTCCTGTACAAAAGTTATCCCTAGCTGCTGCTGAAAGTTGCTTTCTAGCTTATTTGCTGTTCAGAGAGTATCATAGTTTCAACGACCATGCCACTCAGCGCTATTCTTATTTCTTAAGGCACGCAAGCCATATCACCTAAACAGATAAATCCTCATACCATACCTTCAGAAGGCATATATGTTACAGCTCTTGTAGGTATTCAAATAAATACATAAATATGTATATAAAATTAAATATTTGTGTATATGGTCCAGAAAGTAATATATAAAATAATAAATATATAAAAAATTTTAAATATAATTTTATATAAATATTACTATAATTATTATAAAAACTTATTAAATATATTAATACAATAAAATATTGAATTATTATTAAATATGCAGTACTATTATAATTCTTAGTTAATATAAAATATTAAATAAAATGTTACAATATAATTTATTAAATATAATAATTTTATTTTAATATTACTTAAGAATTATTACATATATTCAATATCAGTATTATTATTAATTAAATATAAAATACTAATTAACGTAATTAGTTTATTGAATATATTAATTTTATCTCAATATCCATAAAAATATTAAATATTTTCAATACTATTATAATTATTAATTAAATATAAATTGCTAAAAATGAATAAGAATATACATACACAGATATATGAACAGAGAGCAGTGTCCTTCTAAATATAAACTGATATATTTGCGCTTGGATAATTAATATTTCAGATTTATTCCTGTTTGTATTTTTAGTTAACCGTACCTGCAGTGAGACTGGTGGCTGGATGAATGTGTCTGGACTTGACTATGGAACCATGTGTGGCCTGGACGAGATGCAACTGACAGTGAGTACAATTATCCGTGTGCTCGCATACGGACTCTTCAGGAGTTTTAGCTGAATGATATTAGCAGGTTATGCCGGAATAAATTTGCTCTAGTCTGCATTACGCAAATTCACCGACACTACAACGTTGAAACACTCTTTAAAGTTTTTTAAAATATGGTCGCTGGCTGTGCCAATTTAAGTTTGATAGCTATTGTGAACACAGGGTATGTGAATTCTGTTTATCGACATGAAATATTCACTGCTTTGGACAATTATCGTAGAAGGCGAATCGCATTACTCGTTACATCGTCTTGCTACCAAACACTCATCCAACACTCCCTTTAAGTTACGTATTAATTCTGCATATGATTTATATATGATGGACGCTTACAGTATAGTTACAATATTTGCATTCTACATTATCGTGCCTGGGGGTCTTTACAGTTATGGATATACATAGTGCATGTTATGAACAGGGCTTCTTGTAAGCTTGAGTTTTCGAAGCAGATTATGAACAACCTAACAATTTTGGTGAATAGCCATGTTCGGTGATCAGTTAATATATACACTAAGCAAGAGAAGGTTGTTTCTCTTATGCTGATTTGAGTATATCGTGTGAAGTTGATCAAGTATATCCGAACACTGCACTTACCATAATATGCTTTAATAAGAGACAGTGGTTACAATATTTACGTTGTTTAACTTAGCAGAAATGAACTTTTATGTATTTAAATAAACAATTTTCCTCTTTACTTTTGCAATAATTCGCATATACTTGCCTAATATCGCATCTGATATAGAGTCTCCCATAAATGTACCGCAACAATAGAGTGTCAAGGCATTAAGTTTTAAGACTTATTTTTTTAACCCGTGCAGATATACGCTATTCACGTTATTTTAGCCTAAGACGTTAACTTCCAAGTGCGGTAGAATATACAAACTTTGGTTATTACTAACATGGTAATATTTATATTTAAAATGTGTATAAAGGATAAAAAAAATGGTTGAAGGCAAAAAGTAAATAAGGCCTCAAAAGTTCTCACTTTAACGTGAACAGCCTATAATTGTGAACAATGCTCGATAGTTCTTACGAAAATAATAAAAATTCATCAAATGACCTGATCGCACCTTCTCACTCGCGCAGTTACACCCTCAGGAGGAAAGTGTACGACATGTATGTTTTAATGGTTACACCACGTGGAGTATGGATGCAGGAATGACCGACAAGCAACAAAGACAAACATGACCGCTTGAGACCACCGTTTAGTTGATATATCCTCGTACAAAATGTATACACTCATGAGAACGGGTACGTATCGTATACGTGTACGAGCTGTTCAACACCCTTCAAAGTATTCCACGAGGTTGTCCGCTGTTAGTTGCCAGTAATGAGGCAGACGGGAAATACCGTCGGCTGCATGAGATCCGTCAATGTGCGCCACCTCTCGTCGAAATGCTGTGACGACGTCTGCCTCATCGCTGGCAACGAACTGTGGATAACTTAGGAGACTACTTTGATGGAGGTTAAAACGTTCGTACACGTACGATACGTACCCGTTCATAGGGTGTAAACAGTCTACACAAAAATATTTCAATTAAACGGTGATTTCAAGCAGCCACGTGTGTCTTTGTTCATTGCCGGACATTCCTGCATCCATACCCCACGTGGTGTCATCTTTAAAACGTACATGTCTTATACTTTCAACTGTACATAGCACATTTCCTGTGTTGGGTAATTTTCGAGAGAAAAATAATAGTTGCCATGTCTTCTGAATCAGCCCTCATGTGTGTGTGTGTGTGTGTGTGTGTGTCTATATATATATATATATATATATATATATATATATATATATATATATATATATATATATATATATATATATATATATACATGGGCCACTCGCCATTTGTTTGAAATTTTCGCAAGAAATCCTCAAAATCGGTTCATCTGAGAGTGTTTCGAGAATGTGACCTTTTCTATTAATTTAGACGTGCTTGTTCATAATTTGTCTTAACAGATAACATAGTTTCATGCGAAAGTAAGATGACAAGCCCCATTTACTTAATGAAAGGGGATGATATTACCAACCGCGTTCTTAGTTGTACAAGGTCTATACAAATCACTGTTTACCGATTTGTTGCTTAACCGCGACTACTTTATGGTATTTATAAATATTTGGGCGCACAGCTTACTTTATAATCACCTAAGAGGAAAGTGGTACAAAAGTTTTCGTCTTATATTTTTGTAAGGAATACCCTGCCGGTTTTGATCGGTGTTCTTCGATAACATTTTATTATTATTATTGTTATTATTATTACTGTTATTATTATTATTATTATTATTATTATTATTATTATTATTATTCGGTGCGATTGGACCCTAACGACTCAATTTTCTGAGTTTCCAAGCAGCTCTCTTTTTTTTCTCCGTGGATTCTCTTCCTTTCTGCATTCCACTTCGTCCTCGGTCTCTTAGTGACTTCATTCTCAGACAGTAAGCACTTCGCATTTGTTAACATTTTGTCTTTATGCGTTTTTGTCCAAAATTTATGATGAATTTGTGTTGGCTTTTTCCAGGTCTTTTTTGACCTGCTGTACCCAAGGCATGGTTTTCAGTTGTTCTATGTAGGTCACAACCTTGCGAGTGAGTCTTGTTGTTGTGAGCCTGTATATATGTCCATAAAATCTTTATCTTCATTTTCTGATGTAGATTGGACAATGTTTCTGTTGTTTTTCGGGATTTCAGTCTGTAGCTGTCTTCTGTTTTTCTTTTTGGGCCGAGAATCTTTCTTACATATACTTCTATGAATGGCATTACGAAAGGAGCCGTTTGCCATTTTATTTTAGTTTTGTAGTCCTAAATTTTCTTGGCCGCTGACTTCGACCTTCGGCGTGTTTTTCGGTGCTTAACCGTTAGTGAGGGTAATTTCAAGCTTCGTGTCAGTCAACTTTAACGCCGCAGGCTGCTAATAAATTTCGCCGAGCTTGACGCATGTAAAAACCACACGCCGTGTGTCAACACTATGACAGCAGCTGGTCTAGACGTGAGTGCTGCGGGCGACGCCAGTATACACGAAACAGATGGGAGCAGCTAATTTCATGCCTCTCCAACCTCCCTCACGTACGTATATACACTTATGCGCACAGACACACACACACACACACACACCACTGCACGCTGTGCCATGTTCCAGTCCGCTGTGTGATTTGTAGTGACACTCGTTGGAGGTCGCCCATAGACCCGATACCCCTTGGATACCTTCTCGTTTAGGAGACTTTCTTTGGGCCCCCAAATCCTGCTACGCCAGCGTGAGCACCTTCTCAGTTCTGTGTGCCCTCCAGCATGCATGTTAGTAGCTACGACGGCTGGAGAATGGGATGCGCCTCAGGGCGAGCCCTGCGCGACGTAGGTCGGGTTTAATTAACAAAATTGGGCGCATGCATCGCTGCTGAGTAGGGTTGTCTGGTGCCATGGACACGCCCCGAACAGAGAAGGGTCTAGATGGTAGGGCATAGCAAACCAGGCAAAGCGGAGAGGGCCTAGGAAAAT
This sequence comes from Dryococelus australis, assembly GCA_029891345.1. Classification (NCBI taxonomy): domain Eukaryota; kingdom Metazoa; phylum Arthropoda; class Insecta; order Phasmatodea; family Phasmatidae; genus Dryococelus; species Dryococelus australis. The sequence goes on from CM056993.1 coordinate 284,824,008, forward strand.
CTATGCTACAGTCGCGGAGGATAAATGTAATTCCTTTTATTGGATTAGGGCTGGAGAAAGTAGGATGTTTGTTATTTCGCGAAGATAGACTTAGTGAGGTTACTTCGAGAGAAGGATACTTGCGTCTGTACATACACCCGCAAATTAATTTTTGCATTCCATGTGTTATATAGTCTGTTCGCGGTATCTTCACACTTCTTGAATCAAACCTTTGAAAAATCGGTTCATGTATGATATTTAATTGTTTCTTAAATATCATGTATCGCAGCCGTTTTGTACTTGTGTTAACACAAAACTACCGTCCTTTTTGTCAAATTCAACTTTTGTTTATATTTCATCTATAAAATATAACACTTCGTTTCTATTAATATGAATGAAAACAAAGATAAAATTGGTGTGTTGGCAATGCCTAGTAGGACATAGTTCTTATCCAAAATATAATTACACTGTGTGCGCACGTATGCAGTGCGTTGTCCCTCTGGTGTAATTTTCTATACTCGGTTAAGCTTTGTTTGCATGAGGCGGAAGAGTATTTTGGGACTAAAACTTTAGCAGGGCTCCAGAAAAGCGTGAAATTACATTGAATGGACTGCAGTTGCGGATTTCCATTACCCTCTCTACACGCTTGGTCATCTCCTTTTCCTCGCCAAACAAATCAAGTTCGTTCCCCTTAACGGGGGCGGCGATAATGCAGTAGGTACGCGTTCAGACTGCTCGCCTCCGACCAAGGTTAACCGGATTCGATTCCCGGCGAAGGCACCTGGATCTTCGCGTGTGGGAGACGTGGCGGTCGGATAGCCGTCGGCTGGCGTGTTTCCTCGGAGCAAGTCCCGCTTCCACCTGAACTTGCAATCCGCCGCTGCTCCACAACGTCCTCGTTTCACCATCGAAGGTGCTTAAGACCTCACTATTAAGGGGAATATAAAATGAGCGCTTTTGAAATTAACCTCAGAAAAATGTCAATGCTCCTACCTGCATATATTTTAACGGGTGCACTGAGTGACATGCGCCCAGTGAAGTTGGTAACGATGTATGGAAAGTAGTTCCATATTTAAACGTCAAATAAAAATGTTAGATAACCATTTTTGCTGAATTAAATTATTTATTTCGTTTCCTATTTTTTTTAAATACAACGAAGTGTAAAAATTAACAGATTTATAAAGTATTTAATTTTCTAATAATTTCCTGCATTCGCCTGACCGACGCATGAAAAAAGTGGTCAGGGTCGTGGCAATGTTAATGTCACGTATGGTGAAAGTATGCACAGTGTGCATACAAGTAGATCTTAGGAAGGGCTTTCAAAAGTGCTCAGTTTACCGTGGGCAGCATATGCACGCGATGTACAACATTAAACTATAAGTGCCACTTTGGACTTTCCTCCTTCCCGTTAAGAAATATGCGAAGAAAGCCCTTCAGAATGCTACCTGCAAACATTTCCGCCACTTTTTTCTTTTCGAACCTACACTGCCGGACTAACAAACCAGTGCACCACGAGGAAACAATGCGACACCCACGAAACTATGTAAATAGTTAGATTAAAGACTGGTATAGGATGTTCATGGTAAAGTGAGTGTTTTTTAAGGCCGTGCTTAAAAGATCATTTCAGCTTATTTTTATTCTTTCGGCCCATTATAATATAAAAGTCGCCATATGACTAATGAACATGCTGTATTCGATTCATAGCTCTTTTAGTTAACGTTGAAGACCACAATAACATATAATTTGTTTTGTTTGTTGTGCCTGATGTGGGCCTAAAAAAAGTGATCATACTTTTCCGTGAATAGCATATATATATATATATACACACATTACCTGATTTAGTGCATTTGCGTGTAGTCGCACTCCCGGCAGAAAGCGGATGTTTAATTTAGTGGGTTTTGCCTTCCTACATTTTAAATACATTTACAGTAATTGCACAATCGTAACGTGTTAAAATCCTCCAACTTACGAAAATTACTTTACCAATAATACCTATAATTATTTATGGCTATCATCAAACTGAAATAAACGTTAAAATACCTGGAAACTCCGTGCTGCTTGCTTCGTTCATGAATGGTAATCTGTTTATTTCTCGCCCGATCACCTGCGTAGCGAGCCATATGTAAATTGACGTCACTAAATTTCTATGAGCTCTCCAATGGAATGAAGATGTACCTGCAGTAAACTCACCGTAATTAGTACACGAAGCGTATAACTATCTTTTATAATCCCGCTGAGAATTAGGACGTCGAACCATGTGTATAATTCAATTTAATGTTTTTTTTTGAGGAAGAATTAATTGGAAGCACAATTGGCATTCGCTCTAATACATATTTATTTATACATTTGCGTGTAACTCCCATTGCGGCTATGTTTCTCAAAATGGGACACGAGTGGCTGTCGTGTAAATCGAGCTACGCGCTGGTAAGCCGATCTCTGCATTTAGTTTTAATCTACAGTGATGAAAGAATGGTTATTGCTGTATTTTGTTTATCCGTTTCGCAGTATGTAAATTCTACAGAGTACTCTACAGGGTATTGGGTAAGAGTTTGTATATTTGTATATAGTCCCAACTGTGATATATACTTGTCTGTCCAAGCCAAAAGGAACATTGACTATTAACTAATTTTTTTTAGCTGTTTTCAATCTCCTCTAATGGGGTTCAGAAGAGTAAACAATAAAAATACTACTGTGTTTGTTCCTGAGCGTTTATACCTAAGCAAGCTTATTTTAGTGGAAGGAAAAAAATATATATTTGAGAGCGAAAAAATATTGCTGTCATCAAAAGGATTTTTTTTGAGTTTGCGGTGACATTTAATTAAAGCTATTGCGTTATACAACGTTATGGCAAATCCAGTTTTATGACCGCATATTAAAGAACATGTGTACGTATTTCGTTAATTTTCCACTCTAGCGCGAATAACAACGTTTATTATTTGCAATAGATTCTAATAGGATACAATTCGAATGGTTAAAAAATATACATAATTTTTATAAAAATTTTAATTCACTGGTTTTTTACGTGCAAAAAGAAGACAATCTGGTACATACGCAACAGCATTGGTAAACTGGGGGGGGGGGGGGGATTTTTGATATTTATTTGTCTAACTAGTAGCAATGATTTATGATTTATGTGAGAGTTTAAATCGACTTTATACATTGGTGAAAATAATTCCTAAGAACGAAACAAAGAAACTAAAAACCCGATAAACAAATATAAGATAATTTACAACATATAACTAGGAACTACAGACGAACCTAGCAGTCGATAGAATACGGAGCAACGAACGGGACAAGAAATTTGGTGAACAACAACCACAATGAACACAGCAACAAACTGCAACAACGAATCGAACAAAACGTACGATTTTCGTTTTGAAGTTTGTCGTGTTCAGTGTGGTTGTTACTCGCCAAATTTCTAGTCCAATAAATTGGTTGTTTGTCGCTCGTTGCTCCGTGTTCTACCGACTGCTAGCTTCTGCTATAGCCTCAAGTTGTTTTCCATTATCTGGGGTTTGTCTAGTTCTCGATTCTTTTGTTCGTAGACTTATTATCGGCAGGGGATGCAGTCCAAAAAATGCTTGCATAATTCCTGCTTCACCATTGGCATTTTACTTTAGGCCCTAAAAGTTAATATTAGCATTGGGCTTCACAAACCGAGTAGAATACACCTTAGCGTGGGAGTGAGGTTCTTGCTATGTTATGGTGATAAGTCAAAACATTATGAATATGGTCTTTTCGTGGTTACTCCAAACATTTTTAATCAAACCTTTGAAAAACCACCCCGTGTATGATGTCTTTGATTGTTTCCCAAATATGCCATGTACCACAAGCGTTTTGTATTGCTATTAACATGAAAGTATATTATTTTTGGTTAATCTAGACTTCTACTTGTATATCATATAAATTATAATATTTCATTTGAATAAAAAGGAGAGAAAATGGGTTTGGTTGGTAATGCCTAGTAAGAAATAACTTTAATGCAAAATATTATTAGACTGAGTGCGAACTAATGCGGTGTGTTGTCACTTTGGTGAAATTTGTTAGACTCGGTTAAGCTTGGTTTGCACGATGCTGGGGAACATCCTGGAAGTAGAACTTTAGCAGATCTTCAGAAAAGTTGGAAGTAACAGTGTATGGACTATAAAAACTGCAGACTTAATATGAGGTAGACTGACCTCGCTGGCTGCTCACAACCAGTCTCCGTGCCCCCCCCCCCCCCCCCCAAAAAAAAATTCCTCATCGAACTGCTTTTCTGTGAACACAACTAGCAAAAACGGCGTGAATTAGATTTGAGGTTAGAATACTGTTTACTAAACAATTGTTTTGAGGTTTTTTTTATACTTCCTTCAAACCAATATATAATGTAGTTTGATTAATTTTTACAAATTGGTAAAAGTATTTTATTAATATACGAGTGCTCGTCATTTAGAAATTAACATATAAACAAACAAGTTTATCATTGCCGACCATGAGATTGGGACAGTTGTGTTTCTTTGGGGTAGGTGAATGTTGGGTACATGCGCAGAGGACGAATACTCGGTCTACGTCATCTTTAGTCTACACTCTAATAAATTATTGGAAAATTTACCATACCAGTGTATACGCTTAGTGAGAAAGCAGGAATGGTAATGTTTTCCCCTACACGTTCATTGCAGAGTTCCTACATTTGGTCAGGAAACAGTCAAACGCCTAAGGTAGTACCCAACTTTGTGTAGTAACCTTCCTATATTTGCAGCTTAATGTGTGGTATTGTTACCATAATATATATATGTTAAAAACTTCCATTGCAGTTTAGGAAATTTGCCAGAAAATATTTTCCAGTGAATGATAAAAACGTACATGTGCATGCACAGTAACCACGGCCTGGGCTGCTCACAGGCTCATGCGACTGGAAACTTGAGTGTATGCCGCGCTGTCCTTCTGGCAGAGGGTAAGTGGTGTGTTTGAGCGTAGAGGGGGGGGGGAGGGAGTAGGGTTGTCCTGCGTTAGGAAGAAAGCATTGTTAGGCGAGACACACGGACGTGACCCGTGAAGAGAACGTCGCGGGTGGGAGGGGGAGGGGGAGTCAGATGGACGGAAGGAGCAGTGACACGGCTGTGTGGTTTGCAGATGATGGAGGAGGCCAAGTCCCGGCTGCAGACGAAGGAGAGCAGCTCTGTCGTCAGCGAGGTGAGGTACCACGTAATGCAACTCTACCAGGACTGCATCAACAAGAGCAGAAACACGCCCGCCGCAGGTCAGCCAACTACACTACTCACAGTTTTCCTACTTTAAACATGGCGCTGACTACCCATCGCCCTTCCTTGACGATGTCTCGCGCACTGTGTATTCTTCCACCATATGTAAGATTAACAATGCCACGAGCCTCATCACTTTATTTGTGCGTCGGCCAAGTAAAACTGTGAAATTATTAATAAAGGAGATATTTTACAAATGCGCTCATTTTTACACGAATTATGCATAAAACATTCTGAAATTAAGATAAATCGTGTCAGTATTCACAAATATTTAACCTAACATTTTTAATTCAGTGATAAGAGGTGGAACTACTTTCCTCTCCGTCGTTACCAACTTAACTGTGCGCGTGCCGGGCAGTAGGCCTATGTCTGTTTAAACATATGCAGGTATGGGGCAGTGACACTTTCCTAAGGTTGATTTCGAAAGTGCTCATTTCAATGTGAAAAGCGTATAACCACAAAGTTGACGCCATTATATATATATATGTATAAATATATATATATATATACATATATATATATATATATATATATATATATATATATATATATATATATATATATATACACACATATATATGATCATAAGAAATGTGTGAACAAAACTTGTGGGGGCGAGGTTTGGGCATCTCTTTACATTGGGGTCTTGTGAGCCGACGAGTGTGAAGCGCGTTAATAATGAATCAGTGCTGGAATGCAAGGGCGGGGGAAACGGGAGGTCACCGAGAAAACCCGTCGATCATCGGCGATTACCACGTTTATAAATCCGGGATCGATCCCGCTGGGGATCTCACCCGGTTCGCCTAGATGGGAGGGAAGCGCTCTAACCATAAGCTACCGCGGCCCTAATAAAAATAATTCATTTAAATAACAGTTTTTTTTAAAAACAGATTTAGCTATTGAAACAAAATTGTGTCTCGTCAAGTTGTTACGTTCTCCGTTTTAAGATCAATAGACTAGGACATAAGAACTTTATAGAGAAAAATTAAGAAAAGTGAAAGGAAATTATTTAAAGTCAGCCACGAAAAGTGCATACATCATTAACTAAATAGCTATTTATTATGCAATTAGGGGCCTAGGTTTAAAAATGTAAGAGACAGAGGGAAGTCCGAAAAGGATAATACGTATCCTTGTCCACATTTCCCGCCCTACTCCTTATGCCACTTCGCCCTTTGTTTTTGATTGGTTCTGACGTGTTTTGTCGGCGGAGTAAGGCTATAACCTTTCGTCACTTACCTATTGGATATGTATGGAGAAATGATGAGGCCTATATGAATGTTTACCAATGTTACAAAGTACACCTTCCGGCCGTACTTGTAATAAAGGGCTAGGGGGATTATGGTTGAGATACACTTGAAGTGGAGCGAACATGTAAATAAGTGATTCACAAAATCCCCCCCCCTAGCTAATGTTTTAAACAGATTACATTGTGTAGACTCAGGCATTAAAAGAATAATTTATGATCATTTGGTGCACGGTCATCTTAGATACATGATCTCCTTGTGGAGTGCTGCTAGAAAAACTAGTCTCCATCCTTTGTAGGTAATTCAAAACAAGTGCATTAGGTCTGTCTTCAACTTACCCAAAATAACTCCAAGTAAAGACCTATACGTAACCTACAAAATGTTGCAAATTAAGGGAATGTATGAATATAACCTTATGCTTTCACTGCATAGGTGTAAGTTCCTTGCTGTCCCTGACACAAATAGAGCCATACATGACCATGGCATCAGAAACTCTAGTGGGAAATTTTTATGTAGTGTTCGGACTGAGTCAGGCAAGTCGGCATCCACCTTTCAGGGGTACAAGTTAAACTCAGTGATTAATGATCTAAAAAGTTGTAAAAGTCCTGTGGCCCCAAAAACAAAACTGAAATGTATCCTACTAACTAAAATAAAAGATTGGCCATCCATCTTGCTATATTAGCAATAGCACATACCTAGAGGGAATATTTAATAATGTGCAACTGTTCTGTCTCTAGTTTCTATGTATATTGTTTTTTTTTCCTGGTTTTTTGTAGGACTGTGTATGTAAATTGTATGTATTTCTCACTATTAAGTATGTATATTATGCTTACTTCTTAGCTGTAATTTTTTAACTTTTTGCAGTTTTTGTCCGTCACCTTAATGTCGTAGTAGTTGTATTTTTCAAAGAACCCCATACTAGCTATGCTATAGGGGATCAACAATAATGTACGAAAGTGCAAATAAATAAATAAAAATAAAAATTAATAATGGGCAATTTGACAGAAAACTAATTGGAATAAAGCCGGATTATTATTGTGTTAACACAACATTGCAATTACGAGAAGACGTGGATTATCGGCGGAGCACTTTGTATATATTTATGATAACCTAATGAGAGCCTGAAAGTAACTAGGCGTGTCCCACCTTGCGTTGAGTTCCGAGGCTGTTGTACTTATGCGGGGTTTTACGGCGAACGGCACAGTGATCTCCTAGGGTCCTCCATTCTGGTCGGCATCACTACGGAGAAAGACAACCATAAACCCCCCTAGCCCTCTATTACAAGTACGGCTAGAAGGCGTACTTTGTAACAAAATGCGACGCAAAAAAAAAAAAAACATTGAAATGCTATTTGTAAAAATTACCATAGTGCACCTTGATGACTTGCTTTAAAAGTTTATCTGTGGTAGTTTTCTATTCATTTGAAAAGTGCGACGTTTGAACATGCGTCTGGTACATAAACAAGCAATAGTGTTGTCAGTGTTTTGGGCGTCACAGCATGGCAATGGCGAGGAAAATAAGCGGCTTCAGCTACGTCACAGTAATCCATCTCCTGACTACTCGCAACTCCATATTTCCGTACGTGCATTCAATAAACACGAGACTAACGACTCAACTGTGCGTATTCCTGACAATGTTTCGCAAATACGCCAACAGAATTACTGGAAATACGTTATCAGGCAGCAACTTTGACGTCTGTTGATAATTTTTTTTTTTTTTACTACAAACCAAAAGAAACCTGTAGTTCTTGCCAAATAAATTGTCGAACGAACAAAACTGGTCGACAAAACATTTTTCTTCATTCGGCAAAGGATACTTGGTAAAAAAAATTTTTGTTATTTGACAGGCATGAAACGGACATAACGATTCAGTGCCAAACGAAGTTTTTCTCAACTTGGTCAACGTCGTGCTGTATATGATTGCAATGTTTTCACTGAGTTGCTACTGGATTTTTAAATAATATGTCAGTATAGACAAGTTATTTCATATTTTGTTGTGAAACATACAGCTATGTCGGGAAAAGTAAACTTTACATGACAACTTTAAATGAAATATTGAAACATTTGTCCATATTCCGTAAACGCTGTTGAGGTGTTTCGCATAAAATATTAATAAGTAATTTCCTTGCTTTTAGATATTTCACTCAAAACGTGTCACTTATGACAAAGTAAACCACTGATGTAAAAACACTCTTATTGTTAAAAATGAACGAGAGGCGGCACAAAATACCACGGTATAGTAATATATGGCTGCTGCTATTATAAAATTAAAAAGAAAGTTCTTCGAAACAAATTTACTCATGACTGCCTTCCACAAAATAACTAAAACTCCGCTAAACTGCCCCACATCACCTGATTGAGATCATGGTTTCACAGCAAAGACGGTAGCCAAAGGCCATTCCACGTAAACACGGTAGGGTGGGAATGAAGACGAAAATTTCTTGAATTGATTCCTTACGCAAATTCACGTGGGAAATATATATAGGACATTTTACACCTAAACATAATATTAAGGTAGATGTAAGCCCTTGAAAATATAGATTTTTTAAGCGTGTTTTTACAAAATATTGGAAACGAAGTGAAATTAACTCAGGGTTCTCCGAACATAGTTTTATGATATCGGTATTTTCAAATTTAACGCAAATATCATGAAAACCTTCCCTCGTAATGAAAATAACAAGGTTGGACACCCTATTTTTGCAGGCAACTTTCTACCGTCAAGAACCATGAGCTTTTGATGCTGTTTTATTGAGCAGTATGACATAATTAACAAAAATAGTCCTCTTTTTGCAACTGCCCAGCACGAACGGTTTTCATGTCAAACGCACTGAAAGTTTCGGCTGCAGCGATACACAGCCTAGCACTTAGGCAATTCTTCGTTCAAGACTATTGCAGATATTGGCGCAACTCAAAAATTTAACTAGCATTCACGCCAATTTCTCACTTTCAAGTATCAATTTCCTCATATATTCTGAAAACATGATTCATTGATTCCATTTCACCCCAAAATCAAGCAAATTTTACCCAAATCTTCATTCTCAATCAAGTGCATTTTTTTAAAAAAACCTACTTTGTTCACTCTTTGGTCAGTGGTCCATTTTCTGGGTCAACGAGGCTAAATTTAGGTCAAAAAAGGTAAATAGTTACTTTAAATTTTAAAGCCAAATCAGGTAGTCAAAAATAATATCACAAGAAAAGTATGAAAATTCTTGGAATTTCATCAAAAATATGACGATTTAGTTTGAAATTGATTCTTTATAGAACCACACACTAAGAGTGAACACAAGTTGAAAATTGATTTTGATTTTGACCCTAAATATGATTGATTTTGAGTTGCGCTTTGAAAAATTTGCCGGGGAATTAGAAATTTGTTTGGATTTAGCTTGAAATTGGTTGGAATTCAGTTAAATTATTGAGTTGCGCCAATATCTGCAATAGACCTATACTTTCGTCATACATGCGTGTAAGCAAAGACGATGGTGGAAGATATGTATTTTTAACGCTTACTTCAATCAGCGTGTATAGGCTGTTCGCGGTAAAGTGAACACTTTTGAGGCCCTAGATACTTTTCTCTTTCGACCATTTTTTATCCTTTAGCCACCTTTTAAAAACAAATATTACCATGTAAGTAATAAACACAGTGTATATGTTCCATCACACTCGGGAGTTGACGTCGAAGGCTAAAATAAAATATATTTATTGACTATTATTTCAAATGAGAGGGCTTTCAAAAGTGCTCACTTTACCGTGAACAGCCTATACCATACACTAGTCGATTACAGTACTGAAGCTGGCGGTTTGTTTCTGGCGAAATTCGGTGCATGATTCTTGTCAGGAAATGTTGCTACTGCATATGTGCCTGGATCTGTATCGCTGTTGCCGAAAGATTAATACGCGTTTTACACGAAAACGGTGGGTCCTGCACAGTTAAACAAGAAGGTCAATTTGAGTGATTATAATGTTCAATTAACACGCATCAAACGTTCATAAATATTACCGTAAAAAAAGTTGCCTGCAAAAAGAAGGTGGCCACCCCTGTTATCTTCATTATGAAGGGAAGTATTAATGAGATTATGCTCTTAGGTTGACGACCCGACATCATAAAACAATGTTCGGGGATCTGTAGTTTAATTTCACTTTGTTTCCAATAATATACGAAAATACAATTTAAAATTTCGATTTTAGAGAGCTCGTATCTCCCTTGATATTCTATTTAGGCAGAAAGTGTTTTGTATATTTTTCATTTGATTTCGCATGAGGAATCACCTCATGAAGTTTGTCGGCTGAATTCCGCCCCGTTCTATACATATATGCTCAAGATTGAATGCCACTAACTTGGAGCAATGCTTACTGTTCTAATCGCAGAGGAAATGTTACGTATAAGCTATTCACGGTAAAGAGACCACTTTTGAAAGTCCCCTTCTTTGGAATAATATTCAATAAATATATTTTATTTTGGTCTTAGACGTTAACTTCTGAGTGCACTGGAATGTGCACACTGTGTTTATTGACTACATTACAATATATATTCAAATAGGTGGCTGAATTTTGCTGAAAGGGTAAAGTAAATAGGGCCTCATAAGTCACATTACTGAGAACAGCCTATAGAAGAGAGTATTCCATCTAGGTAGTAACCAATTGCCCGTTCCCAACGTGAGATGCCTTTTTGTTACAAAAACTTTTAAAACCACGAGCTGAGACTAAAAAGTGATTAGAAATATTATTTGATTGCTTCTGGTTGAGATTTAGTGCAACTAGGATACGTCCGCGAGTACGTATAATACTAGTGCTGCGCTGACGAAGCCAAATAACACGTATGCTTCTATAAGTGCGTTTGAAAGTGTTCGACTTGTTGCTCACATGAATAAATGTAAATCTGACTATCAATGCCTAAATCTAAAATAAAAAATATCTTTATATGCTGTTCACGGTAAACTGAGCACTTTTGAAAGTCCTGCTTAATATCTACTTGTATGCTCATTGTGTTTTCATCCGCCATATGTAAAATTAACATTCCCATGGGCCTAGCCTCAATGTTTATACGTCGGTCAAGTAAAACTGTGGAGTTGTTAGATAAGTAAATATTTTACAATTTTGAAAATCCTCACACGGAAATGCGTTAGAAATACAGAAAGTAAAATTAATAATTTTAGTTTCCTCAGATTTTTTTCCTAACACTTTTAATTCAACGTTATGGCGTGGAACTATTTTACCTTCATTGTTACCAACTTTACATGCCACACGTCAGTTAGTGTGCCCGTTAGAATACATGCAAGCAGGAGCAGTGACATTTTTCAAATGTCGATTTAAAAAGTGCTCACTTTACAGTGCACAACCTTTATCGTCAAATTGAATATATATTAATTTTTAATGCTTTAAATTTTAAACGAACTATATTTTACCATCGTTCAAAGACGTTGAGTGTTTAAGTTTTTACTTGTTCCAAGCCTGTAAATGTGATGCGATATAAGGGCGACAAAAGAATATACATCGATCGCTTTATCGATTATACGTGCAAAATACTGTTTTGGTGCGCGGTATTTAACTCGTTATTGCGCCTCTGACTTAGTACGTGGCAAGTATATTTTTATGGCAAAATAATGACTGTTTAAAAAACACTTATTTTAAATAACTTAAAATACCCCGAAATGGAATTTTCATTACAAAAATTATCAACAAAACACTTATTTCAGTTTTGTTCACTGTCGAGAAAATGTGATCAGAAAGAAGAATGTCACCCAAACCAACATTCGGACGTGAAACATTTCTTAGATGCTCTTCGTTAGTTAACACAATAAAATCATTTTGAGCGAAATGTAAAATGAAACTATGTGCACTGTTTAGTAACCCATGTCTAGGATTTTTTATTTTAAAAAAATCGTTAATTTATATTTGTGCTGGAGGCTGTTAATTTGTTTGCATAACAAAATATGTCATCAGAAGATAATTATAAATATTTTCCACGGGTTTTATATACTCGCATGAAGATATTAATTTTATTTCTTCCGTGATACCAAATTGGTAAAAAACCAAACCGTTTAAAAATTAAAAAGTGCTTGGAAATATTGTTTTTAATTAAATGCAATATACACTTACCACAAGTGATTTTACAGAATTTCCAGGCACGGCACTGTATAAAAATATGAAAAAATATTGGCTTATATAGAGCAGTTTAAAACTTCAAATATTCATTTAGGTTTTATTACGTAGCCTGGAATTTTTTTTAAGGTAGTTCCTGGCAGATGTAACGATATTTATTTTTTTTATCCGTCGCTCTTATGACAGAGCGCGTCGAAATCCGGATGCGAATCTGGAACAGCCTACCCGCTAACTAGAGTTTCGCCTCAGTACCACAGGAACATCTGCAGCAAAGGAAACTGTCGTTATTTCCTCGCCTGTTTGTGTTTTGCCAGCGACCAGGAGCGACGCGAATACTAACTTGTCACACCGCGTTTATCTTCCTTACACAACGCCAGCAGGAAAAACAAATACGACGTTCCCACAAGTGACGAAATCTAGCGCACACGCCCAGTGCAGTTCTGCGCGCTCTCCGCAGGGCAAGCTATGGGCGAGCGCAAATAAAGAGCATTCTTGTAAAGGAATAAGAAGTCTGCGCACACGATATTTGTAAATAATTCACAAAGAGGGTAGTGCTGTGCGCGAATTTCCAAAGTATACAAAAAGAACTGGATTTAAACTAGTTAATGTATTTCAACGAGGTTTGTTTTATCTAAGTATTTGAATTAACAAAACCATCACACACAACAGTTGATACAACATATAGCTTCCGAATTAAATATAGTTTGGCTGTTTTTCGTATAGTAACGTACATAACCCACTAGTACATATTGTTATAGGCTATTCACGGAAAAGTGAGAACTTTTGAAAGCCCTCTCATATGGAATAATAGCTAATAAATACATTTTATTTCAGCATTAAACGTTAACGTCCGAGTGCGGTGGAATAGAAACTCTTTGTCCATTACTTACAAGGCAATATTTATTTTAAAAAAAGGTGTATAAAGTATAAAAATGGCTAAAAGGAAACGTAACTAGGGCCTCATAAGTTTTCATTTTACCTTGAACAGACTATTTGATATGATTATGGTTCATCATACCTTAACGGGGCTATAGGAGAGTAACATGTTATTGATAACAGTTGTGTTATCAACACTATATAAAAAGGGTTTATTTAACATTAACGTTGTACAATATTATTTTAATATAAATATGATGTAATATGCGCGGGGAAGCTATACAAATATACCGAAATATTAATTTATATTAAATTATTAGGATTTAACCAGCCACATTCTTAGTAAAGTCTAATTGGATAGTCCCCACCTTGTTCATGATTCCGGAGGCCGTTTAAGATGGCGGAATTTGACGGCTGGACATACCCGTCTTCAGTAGTCTTCTCGTTCCAATAGCCCGACGACAAAGACTCCGCCCACGCGCTACATTGCCCCATATCGGCTGCGTTGTACTCGTTTACTGGACGGGGGAGGGAGTTTCTGTGGTTTCAGATTTCATTACTAATTTCAGCAATTGCGGCCGGTGTCCTGGATAAATATGTGAAGGCGTAATCAGACAGGCCGCTTAGCTAAGGCCTGATCACAAGTCGTAACAATATGATAAAACCGTTACTTTTAAATGTATGATATTTATATTATGTGGAAGTTTATAGTAACCAAATAAAAAAAAAAAAGTTCATAACTTTAACTGAATTTCTTCTTCTTCAAAGCTCCTGTTATAAAATTTTCGTTTTAAAAATAGTATTTTTTCTTCACGATATATTAAGTCCAGTATTTTCCGATAATATTATTTTCTAAATTTCAAGACAACTGTTTCGGCATACTTACTGCACTTGTGGTTTATAACCCCAATTTTCCGTAAAAATTGGGTAATTTTTAAATTGAAAAATACAGACTTTATCAACTATTGCAGTATATGGGGGTAACCAGCATTCGAATACCTTTCAATAAATCTAACCTCATCAAAATATATGGACTAGTTCAAGTTCTGTTCTTGATTTTATGTTTTGGAAATTTGGGCACTATGGAACTTCCCATGGCCCTTAAAATCATTCTTTGAAATAATACGGACAGCAACGATGTAAGCACAAATACGAGATCCACAAAAGTTGTACACAGGAAGTTGCGATACACAGAAGAACGCAGATAATGAAGTTTTCTTTCAAACAAACGTTCATCTTTGGACATGTTAATCGCTTTGTTTTTCAAATGTCCTACTTGGGGTAATGGTTCTTGTGTTTCAATAGTATGTGGATGTTTAACGTCTTAGCTTTTAAATAACCCGATGAAGCAGCGACGCAGAGAGAGAGAGCATAACTGGGAAACCTTGATCAGAGAGGAAGGTCAGAATTAATTGGCTATAAACCGTTCATTGTTCCCATACATCCCAAGTACCAAGAACGTCACGCACATTGTGGTAAGCTGCCCCGCTAGCCATAATAACAGAACTTCGCCAGGAGGACAACGTTATAACATTTCAGACACTATCAAGCACACTCGTGCGAAACATGCTGCACACTTGGCCTTGAATGACGGTCCACATCTGTGGGGAAACTGCGAATAGCCGTGAATTAAAGGTAGATATGTCGTGTGAAATTCATAAATGCATGTCCCCAATGACATGAGTTCATTAGTCTTACAACTCATGCAGTCTTCTTCATTTCAACGAATCTTTCTTACCTCTTTACTTGCAATGGGGCAGCATAAAAATCTGTTCCACACTGACTCATAAAACTTTCTTTAGCGCACCATCATCCCTCAAAACTCGGTCTTATTTGTATTTCCTCTTATTTAAATTTAAATTACTTTAATTTCGCCTTCAGTTATTCAGAATGTTTTGGTTCTTCTGCTGTTATTCATTTATGCGATGCGTTTAACATTCAACCATATATTTAAATTCAGTATCCGCATTTTAAATTCTCGCTGGTCTTCTCTTGTAAGTTATCTCTTAAGGATAACTGGCTTCTAGCAAAAAAAAAAAAATATATTCGTGTACATATGTCTATTCTTTTATTCACGACTAGACACCCCACTTAAATATTTTTAATGGATATATAATTTCTCACCCTAGCATACAACATAAACAGAGAATGCACACGGCGTAGTTTTTTTTTAATGGAGCTCTCAGTATTTTTGATTTTGTGACACATTTAAGACTGAGTCATCGGCCTAGGTGTTTGTAATTCTTTCCTATACCGCGTATTTTTCAACGTACCGATCTGACATGCTTCGTTTGACATGCTCCAGCTTAATTTTTTAAATCAAGTAATATCTTTTTAGGATCAAGACGTTTCTCAAAGTGTACGTTGTTCTACTCTTCGTCCGGTTTGCATGGACCTTTATTCTCTTTTCCGTGGTACATTCTAAAAATAGCAAAGCTCTCGGCCAACTCGAATGCTCTCTACAAGAAGTAGAGAATTACGCCTGTTTAACTCGCTTTCTGCATGTGCGTGGCATTAAATGTTAAGTCATTTATTTCCCCCAACCAGATTTAGTACTTTTTTGCCCCACACACACATTTCTCCGGAAGAATAAGCAATTAGTTTGGCGCAAGCTATTTTAGCTTGTGCGGTGAACTGTATATAAAGCGAGCAACGTGAGTTCTATTTTTTTTTTTTAACGAGGTTATCTCCGGACCACAGAGACCATTAGACTGATTTTTTTCTTTCTCTGAGTCTAATAGCCATGCATATTAATTTTCTAAAGCGAGCTCTATATTAGTTCACTTTTTTAAAACTTAAAATGTATCTTACAAGTAAAGTAGTCAAATTATGTACATTTAGACTCTTCCCTAGTCAGACAATTTTTACTCATATCTTTCATTTAACTGCAGACTAATAACTCTCCTTTTAGTTCTACAGAATCCTGTGCACTGTTACAATTTACAGCAGGTAAATAGTTTTCTGAATATGTTCGAAGAAACTTATGATCTGGGAAAACAATGCGTTGTCGAAATTAGCTACAAAATTATATAATAGTAAATGGTAGTTTTAAAAAGAATCAAGCAGTCTCTGCCTAGTAAACATATAATTTGATACATTGTGTTGAACTACTTTTATTTTAAATTAACTTCCAAGAATCACCTAATATAAAAGTTTTATTATAAATGCTGTAATTGTTATTCTATTACAAATCATTGGTATATTTGCAATAAATAAATGTATATTGTTTGTGTACTTGATGTATCTTAAAAATTCGCTCAAATTATAATGAAACATTTCTTATAACTACTCAAAGGATGAAGAATGAATATGTTAATAGAGGTTTTGAAACGCTACCTTGAGGAAATAAATAAAAAATAACCGCATATAATTAGTGGGGCCAGCCTTAATTGGTGTTTACAGGTCCCCGAGTTCGTAGTTGCTACAAATGGTAGCTGTGGATGCATTAAGACGTGTAAGAGTGTGCGCATAACAACAGACTTCTCGCAGGTTACTGATCTCTGAGCTTTTCTCAAATTCTCAAAATGTTCATCGCCAAGATGAATAAATTTATAAGTCGTATTTGCACTGATTCCTGGATAAATTCTCGAATACGTGGTTTACAAAACTGGGGCGCAAAAATACGGGGTTTGTTTACTTTACACGCACAACACCAGCATGGAGACGTAAACTGTGAACGAAGGGGCGGGGAGGTACACAATGGGTGTTGTGAACACTGTAACCACAGTGTCCCCCCCCTCACTACATTTATTTCCCTTCCCTGGCGGCATTCTTACTGGGGACGTCTCTTGGCAGTATTAGTCGATCCGAACTATCACGCCCTCAAAGGACCTCTCTCGAGGGCATGAAAGCGGGACGGTCAACTGCTCCAGCAGTACCCTGATGGTCGCGGAGGGGTGGTGCACTCGGGTGCACATCGCCGGCGCAGGAGTCGTGGAGGGGAGGACCATCGCGTTCGGGCCGATTGCCGCCAGTAGATGGCAAGTCGAAGCTGCGCTGTTGAAGTGGTACGAACGGGCTAAGGGAGGAGGGACGCCGCATGCGTCAACTAGCAAAGAACGTATAAAATATCGCTTACACTTGTGATGATACTGCAGTTAAGAGAACTTAAAAATAACAAAAAAAAAATGTCACCAAGTTCAAGTCCTACTTTCTTTGTATACATGTTTTTCTTGTGTTAGATCCTAATTACTTTGTGTAGTGTTAAGTTTCAATAATTTTTGACTGTGTAAATATTCCGAAATACAAACTACCTATCATCCCAAGTGCATTAAAGAGTATATGGTACTTCTGTCGAGAAAATGGCCTCGAATTACTGGATCTGAAATTCATTTTACAGGTGGTGAAATCTAGTAACGAATCCACAATGGTATGAGTAACCCGCTAATCTTCCAAACCAATACGAGCTATGTTTTTGGGGTCGAAACATGAGCTTTAAACTACATATATATTGGTTTGGTGATTAATTTTAGTGTTTAGATTGGATAGTGTTTCACGAGGGTTTTATGTTACTTTTCCAGACGGGCATTGCCCTATCCAGTTCGATGGCTTCTCGTGTTGGGATCAGACGCCCGCCGGACAGATAGCTCAGAATCCCTGCCCCAGTTTCATCGCGGGCTTCGACCCCTCACGTGAGTACTTCAGTATAGGCTGTCCACAGTTAAATGAGCACACTTCTACCACCAGAGAGGCGCCCGAACAACTCTGGTTACTGCCGGCATCAAGTTGAGAATAAACAAAGCTCCCGACCCTTATCTACTAGTCTTTCTCACTCTATTAACTAAGAGCATGATTTCCAAACACTCTGTCTCCTGTAGCATTATATTTAATTTGATTTAATTAGGGTTTTTACGTCTCTCTTGACGGTTTTTCCCTTGCTCTTCATAGTTAAGACTAGCTCTAAGTACACTTAGGGAGGTAGTCATGGCCCCAAAGTTCAGGCCATGGCTGCCCAATCCCTCTTTGCCGCGATGCATGTCTCCTTGCATGATTTTCCTTCCTAGTAGGCGTAAGGAGTTAGCCCTGGGACGCAATAAAATCCCGCCCTACCCCCAGGCCTTAACTTCACATAACACTTAGAATAAGGTAGTATAGAAAAAGAAAGCACTTTTGAAATCCTTGCTTGCAATCTACTTTTCCTGTCGTTTTGTATCTTTCTGATATATGTAAAATTAATATTGCCGTAGACTTGAGTACTTTATTATTCGTGCGTCATCCAGGTGAAATCTTAAAATTGTACACATCAAGCGAGGTGGCGCAGTGGTAACTCACTGGACTCGCATTCGTTAGGATCCGGGTTTGATTCCCGGTCAGGCCATCCTGATTTCGGTTTTCCATGGTTTCCCGAAATCACTCCAGGCGAATGCTGGGACGGACCCCTAACAAAGGCCATGGCTGATTCCTCCCCATTCCTTCCCCAATCCCTCTTCCCTGTGCAACTTACACCGTCTCTAATGACCTCACTGTTGACGAAACGTTAAGCCCAACTACCCACCTACCTTAAAATTGTACATAAACTATCTCGTTGCATATGTCACAGGCATGACACATTCACTGTTTATAACATTAAACACCCATTTTCTCAAAAACCGCGAGGGGTAACGTAATAACTCAACGCACTTCTTTTCCTTAAGTAAACCGTACTGTTTACTTCAGCAGATAAATCCTCACATATTCCAGATGGTCACATTTATTCATGCACAAAAAGGGCACCAACCATTATTTTCTCATGGAAGGGTTTGAAAACGGCAAACCAAATGGTCACAGATTGAACATCTTAGTTTAGTAACACATTATACCGGAACTCTGAGATTAATGTCAGAAACTGCATTTTTTATTTGCAATAAACTTGGCTTTTTATTTACACTTTTAAGGGCGTGTACACCCATAAGGAAAGGCATTAGGATATATTTCGTGTATGTATTGCCTACCTATTTTTTGACAAGGAATCACCCTCCCAGTGATTATTGATTATTTTTAGTTACACGTTGTATAATGATTGATGCTTACATAAACACTTTTAACTTCAGATGATAATATATTATTTTAAAATTTGGACTGAACAAGATGCTCGTAAAAATAGTTAATAAACCAGTTGAGCCTTTCCAACTAATGTAATCGTGCATCCATTTTTTCGTTACAAATAAATACATCGGGTAATTTTGGTGAAAGTATGGTTAAATTATTACAACACTTCTGGGTTACATCGGCAAAACATCCTGTCAGTTAAAGTGTAATAAACATACGAGTTTATTTTAAAATATTTTTTTTAGCCTGTAGGATGACCTACGTGGAAAATGCATTTTTGAATAAAATATATATTTGTAATATCGGATTAGCTATGCATTCATAAACCTACTACTTGACAGGTTTAACGAAATCAAAAACCTGACACTGAATATCACATTAAAATAGAAACTGATTAGATGTCATGAAAGTAAGCAATGAAAAAATTCATATTGAACGGTGTGTGTGTGTGTATATATATATATATATATATATATATATATATATGTGTATATATATATATATATATATATATATATATATATATATATATATATTGTGTGTATATATATATATATATATATATATATATATATATATATATATATATATATATATATATATATATATATATATATATATATATACACACTCACTCACATATACACGTGTAGAATGCACCCAAGATTTGAGCATTGCGGGATTCTTGTCGACAAGTAATGCCAAATATATTAATCATCACGTTACAAACCATTAAGGTTAGTGATAATGTGTATGATTGATCTCAACCATAACTATATAAAAATATCGCATTACCCTTCACCCTATTAGCACATTGTATTACAAAAGCGCGTTATCCTTTAGTGTTCCCCGTACAATACCAAGCTGTAGTTTACACTGTACTTTATTAAGGATTAATTAGTATTTTATGTGTCCTGATTAATTTCTTCTTTCTGTTTCTCGTGTTTGTTTCCACCACCTGTAAAAATTGAAAATTTTTGTAAATTTTTTCTTGTACTCCTACATTAATCAGTTGAGTCTGTGGATGTGTTATAAACAGAAATATGTCAATGTGCTGCTTTTTAGCTGTTTACTCGTATGTATACAGAAAAATATAGAAAATTGAGCTCAGACCAATTCAAATACTACACTTTTAACAAGGCGTTAATCATAAAGCTGGTTTTCCTATTACCCTGCTAAAATTACTGTAGGTATTCTAAACGGTAGGTACTTCCTAGAAAATAAGTACTTTTACGGGCAGGATATTTCCAAAGGTTGGTTTTACCAAATATTAATTTACCCACGAACGAGCTACATCGCCGACGTAGTTCTGTAACAGAAGGAGTCCAAACCAGCAAGTGTGAGTAGCATTACTTGGAATTATATTTTTATTATATCTGCATGAAGTTTGATCACCAAGTGTAAGTACTTCTGCGTGAAATACGAGTAGTGTTATGCACAGCTATTTCAAAGAAAGCTCACTGCACAACCTTAGCTTTATCACATTCGTGCATATGGCTTTCGAAATAGACATAGTATTTCCTTAAACAAAGCACCTTTACTAAAAAGGAAAATAGGTTCTTTCGAGAAAAAAAAATGGTACTAAAAATTAGTCATGAATTCTGTTGAAATATTTGCTTAAAGTATTTCCACGTCCATCTCGTATGTTAGGATAACAGTTTAAAATTAATATAAAATATATTGTTATTTCTAGGCTACATATTTCATTGAGTTATGTACATCCATTTTTACGTTCTTGTCGGTAATTATTTCCATCAAAATACTGAGAACGGTACGAAAAATAACCAGAATGCAAAAATTAAAGACCTTCAAGTAATATTCTGATTTAAAATTTAATCGCATTTGGGAATATCTTGGGCTAAAGCTGCTACTATGATGTATGTTGAACAGGTGAGAAAAATGCTTCAGAGAAGGTTGCAAAAGAAATACTTCTTGCAAGTTATTTATCACGGCTACTTTAGTAAGTATATGCTGTAGTAAATGTGTTTCTCCGATTGTTTCTCATCAGTAACGAGTTAATATAATCACGTAACATTACTAATAATGGACTCTTTCTATCCTTTCGTGCTCCTCAATGAAATAGGCTAAATTATTAAGAGTTGCTTAGGGTGTAATTCGTATTAACATAATGGTTTACTGAAAAAAAAATTGTTTCTAATTGTGTTGAATTTACATACACGATAGAAATTAAAACTTTAATTTTTTTTTTTTAAGAAAGGTATTAGACAGCAATTTAGTCTAAGCGAATCAGCAAGTTAGCAGGCAGGTAGGTAGTCCGGCTTGCGATGGTAGCGCTGTCTCGTTAATGTTTTACCGCCATCTTCTTCTACTTGCTCGACTCGGATACCCTCACTTTCCCTCCTCGTTCTTCTTCCTTGCTTTCCCCTTCCCCCTTAGAGCGTAAACATTTTTGTTTGACCAGGATAGTTTACTTAAATCCTTGCTCGGCCGGGGCTCTGCCTATTCTGCTCTACTGCTCTACTTTACGCCCGTCCGAAGTCTGCTGCATTTCGCCGCAACTTACACCGCAAGATCCTCGCTTGTACCTGGTAGCTTAACCACCTTCACCTTAGTCCAACAGTGGACAAACCCGACATTATGTTACTGAGCTGACGCACTTTACCAGTTTAGCTACTGAGCGATGGGGCAGTAAAATGGTAAGTCGTGGAGAATGCTATCTTTGCGGTCGGTTTTTTTTTTTTTTGTAAATTGTGTGGCATAGTGGTGTTGTACCTTGGGTGTGCAGTAAGGCTTGGCCATTTCAAAATCTTGGTTTCGGTCGCCCTTTGAAATTGCGTTCCTGCTTAACTATGGCGTCGCGTTGCTGTGCCTCTCTTGTTTTAACGTTTTGCGCTTGTCCTTGTTAGCCGCCGAAGTTTTTATGATTATCCATTTTTTGCTGTTTTTACGGCTATATCGTTGGAACGTGATTTTTTTAATATGCAGCTTGTTCTTTGGAACTTTTAACTGTCGGAGTCGTATTGGGCTTACTCGACTGCCTCCCACCGTAATGTTTTTGCATACATGTTAATTGTTTTGAAAGTATTTTATTGAATGGAGGCTTTATTGAGCAAGTCAATTGCTACCATCCTTTCTAAGAGATTTTGGAGTCAAATGGGTGCTGTGTTCTAGTCAAATAAAATGGTAACGATTTTAATCAGTTGTTAAATAAATTAAATATTGTATTGTATTTTTTAAAGATTCGTTGTTCTGGAGCTAAGGTTATATTTATAATATTGTATTCTCTCTTTTTGGTGCTTCAAGGCAAATACTACTTTTCAAAGTACTGTAATCAACGAAGCAGATTATTGACCACTGTGATAGTTATTGTTGTGATATATTTTATTTAGTCGTTCTAAATGTTGTTTTGCCAATTCAAATTGTAGTTATATATAATAAAGAGTATTGAAATATATTTTCTACTCTATACTATTTGTTAATTGCCACAGGCTTAATGTCTCGCCGACAGTGAGTTCATTAAGAGACGGAGCAAGTTTGCAGATTCAACCGACTTGTCAAGAGCAGCTGCATAGTTTCAGAGCGCCTGTTTAAAATTGGCAGGAAATAAAACCCCTTAGCAAAATTATATTTTAAATACGCATGGTAACTTTAAATTTACCAAATATATTTCATTATTTAAATATTTTCCACGATATTTCGACTACAACGATACGCACATTTCTTACACTACCAGAACAGCAGAAAGAACTCATTTAAGGAAGTGCATAAAAATTACCATATTTGCACGTAGTAAATTATTAGACTGTCAAAAGCGTAGCGCTGCGAATAAATAAAGAATGAAGTACTGACCGCTAAATATCTTAGGCGTATCAGCAGTTGCACTCCACCAGCAGGAGCTACTTTGAACATTACTTTCATACCAAGACAGTGGGTCCACGTAAGGCCAGATGGGCATTCTTGATACAACTGCACAACATATCCTAGAAGTGTCAGCAGTGCATCGACGATGCACTGCGCCAGTAATCAGATAAAGGTGCGCATGACAGCACACCTCGTTCTAGACAGCAGCCACACACACATACACACACAGACATACACCAAGCCTGTCGCATCGAGCAATTTACCATACCAAGCCGCGCGACAACTGCAGAGTAGATTCAAGGTAGTGTCATTCTGTACGACTAGCAACTAAGAACTGGATTCACTCTTACGTCCCCAAGCACCAGCCAACCATGCCATTACTTATGGGTGCGGCCCCGAGGGCGTAGGATCGAGGTAGGCTCGATAAACGCGGTAAATCTCTGGCTAACACGACATTTGGCCACGTACTAGGCCTTCATGTGACACTGCCGTGCTCCTTTGATATCCTCCCGCCCGGAGACTCTCGCACTCCGACTATCCCTTGGTCCAGCCAGAGGTGCATAGCTGACAACAACGCCGAAACACGCGAGTTATGGTGGGAAAAGAAAGGCTTTATTAGCATGAACCAAGAATGAAGTACCCTCATGTAAGCACAAAAATTTCATTTATTCTCAGGAAAAAGATTGTTTAGAAATCTGCCTACAAATTAAACGAGTTCATTATGTGCGACTTTTTTTATAACAGCCTAATGCTAAGCCTATTTTAGAACACATTTGTACCCCCCCCCCCCCCACCAAATGTTACTGTCGCGCACGCAGTTGGTCAGAATTCCTGACCAGCATGTCAACGAAACTTGTACACCACTGAAATTGCGTAGGACTAGGCTGCAAGCCATTTGACTCAGTATTAAACACTGGCGATGACCTTTGCCCAGCTGCATCACCAAGTCGAATATGCATGAAACATTATCCCATAGAATGCTTGCTCTCTCTACGACTGTTTCCATGAAAGATCTGTCTTGCGTCACTGCTAGAGGAGGGTACATGGAAACCTCACTCTTTTGACACACCGTGCTGACTCTACACTCACTAGTACAAAGTACAGCTCCGTGTGACTGACTATATATTAAAGGCATAGGCTGTTAACGGTAAAATTAGCACTTTTGAAAGCCCTGCTTAAGATCTACTTGTATACACGTTGTGTGTTCTTCCGCCTTATGTAAAATTAACATTGCCATGGACCTAACAACTTTATTCATACGTTGGTAAAGTGAAACTGCGAAACTATCAGAAAAGTAAATATTGTACAAATCTGCTCAGTTTTACACTTCAACGCATTAAAAAATAAAGAAAGCTAGAGAAATATTTTAAGTTGTCACAAATGATTACCTAACACTTTTTGTTTGACCTTAATATAAGGAACTACTTTCCCCTCCAGCGTTACCAACTTTACTGAACACATGTCACTCATTGCGCCCGTTAAAATATATGCAGGTAGGGGAAGTTACTATTTTCTAAGGTGGATTTCAAAAGTGCTCACTTTATTTCGGACAGCCTTTAATATGGGCGTGGTAACAGAATTTCCATTTCATATTAAAATGTTTCCCGTGGTTTTTTTCCTGTATCATATTCGGCGTGTTAAAGCTGAAACCCAGCCTCTTAAATTACAGCGGAACCCTTGCTATAACCCAAGATTTTACACTTTGCTGCATTACACACACTTTTTTTTGGTCCCAATGTCTGTTTTTACAGCATAAGTTTCCCTCTTATTACACTTAATTGCATTTTGCAAAAATTCTTCCCAGTCCCTTGAAAAGTGTAAAACAGGGATTTCACCGACGATACTATATTTAATAAATACTTATACATTTTCTTAATGTATACCTTACAAAGTTTGGAATATTGTGTGATGAGACAGTTGGAGCCGGTGGTGGGGGGGGGGGGGCTGGGGGTAGGAGTAATGTAGTTATTTTGTGATCAACAGAACGCGCACTAATGCTTCGAACATGCCTGGAACAAGTTGAAAGTTGAAACAGTAGTTGATAATCGTCCACAACCTCCAGAAACACTTCCAAGAGCTGCCCAGGTGGAATGGGACCTTCGTCCGGGAGACATCGACAACATTGATTACAAGCATGCCACGGCATGTTACGGACTTGTACAATGCAGATGGAGGAGGCCAAACACGGCATTAGGCTCCGGTGCGAAGAAAGTAACCCTTCCTCGTCGGAGACATCATTAAGTTGCGTTTGTTGTTTTTTTCTGAATATTTGTCTGTGAAGAAAAGGAAAATGTTTCTGTTAGAAACACTTTGGAATTCACGCTTTGTATCACTACAATTGGTAACTTCTAATTTCTATGCTTTCTTTGATGTATATTCCATTTTTTTTTTTTGCATTCTGTATGTATGTTCCAATATTTTTGTGAGTTGTTTATTAACTTTGATATGTATACATGCGCAGGTTTCGCTCACCGGAGTTGTTTGGCCAACGCGACTTGGTATCGCCTTCCAGAGCAAGCGAATTCCACACTTGGGTGGTCGAACTACACAACTTGCGTCGACGTGGACGACTTGGAGGTAAGCAGTCAATGCCTGAAAAAAAAAAAAAAAAACATTTTGCCTTCTCTATTGCTTATATGAACGCAACGCTTGTTCGGGAATATTCTCCACTGTTAACGCAGTCTTCAAACTTTCTTCCAGTAAAATATATTTATAATGTATTAGCACATAGAATAGGAAAAATTATTACAGTCATGATAGTATTTTTAAATATGATGTGTTTGTCATAAACACACAAAACTATGTAATAATTTACTGATAACAACTAAACTGCTTGTTGGCATAGGTATGCAAGTCCATAAACCTTACGATATTAGCAAAATCAATGTAAAAATTGGATATGCGCAAAAGTTAAAAAAATTCCATAGAATTTGTCCAAAATCGAATCCATTTTTAATATACAAAATACGACAAGGTAAGGCTTCGCTTTGAATTCATTTTCAAATAGTAATCGCATAGTTGTGCACAATTCAAAACATAAATGTTTGTGATTACGCATATCTTCAAGTATGCAAAAATACTTTGTTATGGTTTCAAAATAGAAGATTATACATCTACTATTACATTTCGTCTACTTGCTACACATAACGCGCCAGTTTTCTAGAGAATTAAGAAATCATCTTAGGTAAGACTCATCTCACTATCGACTGAGCCATAGAGGCTGAGCTATTCTCAGTGATCCTTACTGTTTTAGAATGTCCAAAGCGCACAGAAGGCATGCTCTGTATTTTTTAAGCATTTGAAAGCCATACAATAAAACATTAGTAAAGCGATGGTGAAGAACATTGTAATTTAGTTACATAATAAAAAAAATAAATTATTGAATAATATTTATGTGAATTACTGAGAAGTCATTTCTTTACGCCTTAAAATTGTAGTTTATACTAGTACGTACAAGAAGATTTTCGAAACGACTGTGTCCGAGAAACTAATTATTCCATTAGAAATGTATTATTATTATTCTCTAGGATTGACTGTTAACAGAATATACGAATATAATTTCGGTTGCCCACACTAGACATGCATATGGTATTCGTATCAAATCTCACCTTGCCGAGTGGAAGGCAAAATGAGAAATCAGGTTTACTTTCTATAGGTTGTTATAGATTACCTAAGCACTTTATAACAACCTGCTTTTAACTTTCTATAAATATTTTATCCTTCTACCAGGTGCAAAATTAAATACCACGTTCGAATAGGTAGTTTTGGTTTAGTGAAAGGTAACATGATCCGATTAATACACTAAAGTGATAACGTATTTGTTGGTTTACTATTTAACACAACTTACTAAATACTAATTTACTAAACAACGAAATCACCAGATCACCGAAATATCAATTCAACTTACAATTTATATTTAGGTATCCATTATTAACATATTTGGAACAAATGACTGTGTTTTGTGATCACAATTTGTATTTTAATGAGTAGGTGATTGTAACTTTGTGTACAGTTAACGTAAAACGTTGTGAATTTTATATTTTTATTACTAAATAACCTCCAGCTCTTTCGGTAATTATGTAATGCAAAAAAAAAAGGTTCATTTTTAAACATAGCATTTGCATAGAATATATGTTCCAGTTAAGATTTCAACGTGTTGTTCGGAATGCTTACCGTGTGACTGTCGGTAGCGCCCGAACTGAAACCTACCAATCCACAAATTACTAAACAACAAAGACTAATTCCAACCCGAGCTAACATTGCTATGGAACGTATCACTTTGCTTATACGTCTATCAAACGTACCTGTGAAATTGTTCGGAGTGAAAATATGTTACTCCTAATTCTCATTGTTTCCGCTCGTACCGAGCGAGGTAGGTCAGTGGCAAACCGCTCGGTTATCATTCAGGATGACCCGGATTCGATTTCTGGTTCTGCCATCATGATTTGGGTTTCCCAGAGTTTTCCGAAATCACTCCACGCGAATATTGGGATGTCTCCTTAATGCAGCTCTTGGCCAATTTGTTCCAGTTTTTATTTAATTATATAAACAGTGTTCCCTTACTAAGGCACTGCGTTATTCAGAGGCACTTAAAAACACCAAGCAAACAAAATAAATAAATAAGCATATAATAAACAGGAAATAAACAATACCTATAAATTTGGAGTCCACAAATTTAATCGTAGCACTTTTAATACGATGTTAAAACACAAAACTATTTCACCCAATTTGTTGCCAACTTTACTTGAGTATGCGATTCTGGGTGCCCGTCAAGCTCCTATCACAGTATCAAATTTTTGCCTTCAACTATACTTGACAATGGAATTTGAGGGCAAAATACGGCCATCAAATTTTTCCTTCCAACGAATCTTATCACATAATATTTACTGTGTTTGAAAATGTGTCACACTATCAGATGTTTTTATTGGGAGAATTTAATTTTCAATATTAATAGAAATGATTTCCGTAGTCAGACGTTGCTTTTGTTTTCCATTCGGTCCGTTACAAAAAGGAATTTAAGTAATATTGTAATTTATTTTCGTCTCTTTACTAAATTAAAATTTTATTTATATGATATGTTTCCTGTACAATTAAATTAGTTCGTAATATTATGTGCAATATTCACTTAAAGTAGCATTCAAACCATGACAGTTTCTGCATAAATTAATTCTCTTCATAACTTACTTTATTTCCAGTAATTGTTCGTTACTGTAAGTTTCTTGACGTCCATTTTTGTCGTCTACGGTTCTGATTGGCTGAGACCGTCAAACATCAAATAAATTTTAGAACCGGTCCAATTTTCAAACGTTGCTCAAGAGATCCAACTTTCTCAGACAAAAATGGCGGCGTTTATGACGTTTCGATGCCGTCATAACTATCCAGTTTTATTTTACCAAACTTATTGGGAAAAAAAATTGGACAGTGTGACAGGGGCTTAACAATACGAAAAGCTAGGGGCTGTGATTTATTATTTTTTTCAAAAGGTTAATTTCACTACTTTCCCAGCTATCTTGGCTAAGTACTGCTGCAAACTCGAGCAGCAACTCTTCAACCTCCGCTGCCCCGTGTTGACAGGTTGTTGT
This sequence comes from Dryococelus australis, assembly GCA_029891345.1. Classification (NCBI taxonomy): domain Eukaryota; kingdom Metazoa; phylum Arthropoda; class Insecta; order Phasmatodea; family Phasmatidae; genus Dryococelus; species Dryococelus australis. Next base: position 284,852,876 of record CM056993.1, read on the forward strand.
CTCTCCCCTTGTTGCAGTTCCGGCTCAACGTGAACTCGCTGTACGTGTGCGGCTATTCCATCTCGTGCATGGCACTCTTCATCTCGCTCATCATATTCTTGTCCTTCAGGTGAGTGACAGGGCGGCCAGAAAGGAGCGCATAGGCTATTCACGGTAAAGTGCGCACTTTTGAAAGCCCCCTCATTCGGAATAATAATCAATAAATATATTTTATTATAGCCTTAGACGTTAACTTTCGAGTGCGGTGGACTATACACACTGTGTTGTATTACTTACATGGCAAAACTTATTTTAAAAAATGCGGTTTAAGAATAAAAAAATGGGTGAAAGGAAAATGTAACTAGGGCCCCAAAAGTGATCACATTACCGTGAACAGCATATACAAGGAAAATGTGAGGGAGTTTTCAAAATAAAAATTTAGTAAGTACAAAAAAAGTTGTGTGGTTTCACACAAATGTATGTGACGACAGTGTCTCAACCGAAGTCGGTGTATTTTACACCTTAATATGTCAATGTTCTTTTACTTTGCGCCCAAGCAAATTTAAACTAAAAATTAGTAAAACATGTATACTGCGCTACTAATTACCATTTCTATGTGGTAGAATATAAACTGTAAAATTCATGTATTTTTTCTTCAAGACAAATAAATTTACACAGAGATCGCAATTACAATTTCACCACACGTGTATTTTTTTCACTTACACAAAATTAAAATCACAGATCCGCATTGATCGTCAATACACAATTTCTGTAAATTTTTCACTGCCTTATCCAAGTATTTTTAGCGTCAGTATCACCTATTTTACAAGGGTTTCATGTTATTTCACTTACTATGTCTGTGTAGTTTTACAATTTTCATGATATTGTTCTCTGTTCTGTAACTTGATAGTTAACCACAAAGTTATAAATTATGTATCTTCAGAGTGGGGCTAATAGTTAACTAGAGATACCTATAGCATATGAAGTTATATGCAAACAAAAAGCACGTGGTGTTCAAAATAATTCTACTCCCTACCACTAGATCGAAATTTATGAACAAATACTTGTAGTTCTTTGAATTCCTAGAAACATTAGTGTCAAATTGCAAATACTTTACTCGTTTTCGAAAACAAAACATAAAAATGTAAAATTCCTAAGTATTTGTATGTGTAACTATGCGCTCACTTATACTACAGAATGTGATGCAAGTTTACACACACACGGTCTATGTAAAATTACAAAATGGAAGATGTGTAACTACACTGACTTTGGAAGATTGAGACAATCAAGTTATGACCGCTTTTAAGGAGCCTGGTCTCGTCCTCTCTCTATCATTTAATTGTATCTTACTGACCTAGAGTCTTCATACAAAGGCCAAGTAATAGTGAGAACATAGAATTTCTGATTTCAGTACAGGGAATAGGTGTGTTTTTACACATACTTCAAAATGTGTAAATTAACACCACCATTGCATTTGTTAAGCCATACGTCCATGAATTTTCCACCAAAAACTTGTACTACTCTCTGGATTCTTGAGGAAAGTTGTGTAATATTACACGTACTGTAGTTTTTACAAGTCACACATCAAACGCATCAAATTACCAAAAGTTTGTGTGTGTGTGTAAATTTAAGTTAATTTTTTACACAGAGTAAGCCATGGAAAATTATTTCCAATGTAATTGGCTCAAACCTAGCCCAACACACTGGAGCTGTTACTGCTTACTGCAGTGCGAATATTTTGGAAGTCTTAATTTTACCCCATCGCCGAAAAACATATATTTAAATAAATATATTGTAAAATTTTTATTCCAAATTAATGTATTACATTATTAATTTATGCTGACCTTGCTTAGAAATAACTGCTGCCGAAAACAGAAATACGAATAAATAAACAACTGTTTCCATTTTGTCTGAATACAGCATGCACTGTGATGCATTTCTGTTTTTCGAACTTAAGCAGTTGCATCGCTGTTGTGTGAGTTGAATTTTGGAAGCACACTGCTTACAGTTTAATGATTACTGCCTAATATTTTTATATTGCAAACCTCCTAATACTCCTCGAGATATCCTTATCTTATTCTTTTGTCTCCCTTTAAATATTCTACGGTACTGCGAACTTTAGAGCACACATTAAACTACGAACGTTCGTGTTTTTATTTTGTTAGAAGACTAGCCAAACTTTTCTTGGCAATATTACGGATTGCGATCTCACGCCACAAATGTATTTGAGGATAAGAAAAATAATCATGGGGATGAAATACTCATTTATCCGTAAACACCTTCATACGAATGTTCATGAAAAACAAAACAGACGTAAAAGCCACATAGATTGCTGCCACAACCAAAATAAAAGTGTGGAACCAAGCACGTATTTCTGCCATATTTAAAGGCTGTTCACGATAAAGGAGCACTTTAGAAATGAACCTTAGAAAAATGTAACTGTCCCTGCATGCAAATATTTCAATGGGCGCACTGAGTGACATTCGCCTAGTAAAGTTGGTAACGATTGATGGAAAGTAGTTCCATATCATAACGTCAAATGAAAAGTGTTAGATAACCGTTAGTGATGTATTAAAATTATTTCTTTCGTTTCGGATTTTTAATGAATCGAAGAGTAAAAATGAGCAGATTTGTAAAATATTTTCTTTCTTAATCATTTCACAGTTTCATTTGACTGACGCATGAATAAAGTAATGAATCCCATGACAATGTTAATTTTACATAAGGCGGAAGAATACACAACGTGCGTACAAGTAGATTTTAAGCAGGGCTTTAAAAAGTGCTCTATTTACCGTGAATAGCCTATAAAGACGAAAACTACTTGATCGTTTATTGTACATTTATGCGATGTGTAGGTGGTTAAATATTATATTTAAACATGTAATAATTGTTTAAATGTTGGATTCGTAATACAGCAGAACTTTGAGTTCGGGAATCTTCGGTAAGAATTCAATTTTTCCTATTCAAGTGTCTGGAATGTGACTGTCAGAGACGGCACATGGCGTAAAGGAAATATTGGTCAGAGGACGCGTGTCGGATCCAGGTTACAATACTGGAATTATTTCATTTCTACACGACTGTCGAAGCAATGTGTACTCAAACAAGTTCTTCGATGTGCTTTTACACCACTTCATGCCAAGTTGTAACGACTGTCGAAGCAATGTGTACTCAAACAAGTTCTTCGATGTGCTGTTACACCACTTCATGCCAAGTTGTAACGACTGTCGAAGCAATGTGTACTCAAACAAGTTCTTCGATGTGCTGTTACACCACTTCATGCCAAGTTGTAACGACTGTCGAAGCAATGTGTACTCAAACAAGTTCTTCGATGTGCTGTTACACCACTTCATGCCAAGTTGTAACGACTGTCGAAGCAATGTGTACTCAAACAAGTTCTTCGATGTGCTGTTACACCACTTCATGCCAAGTTGTAACGACTGTCGAAGCAATGTGTACTCAAACAAGTTCTTCGATGTGCTGTTACACCACTTCATGCCAAGTTGTAACGACTGTCGAAGCAATGTGTACTCAAACAAGTTCTTCGATGTGCTTTTACACCACTTCATGCCAAGTTGTAACGACTGTCGAAGCAATGTGTACTCAAACAAGTTCTTCGATGTGCTTTTACACCACTTCATGCCAAGTTGTAACGACTGTCGAAGCAATGTGTACTCAAACAAGTTCTTCGATGTGCTGTTACACCACTTCATGCCAAGTTGTAACGACTGTCGAAGCAATGTGTACTCAAACAAGTTCTTCGATGTGCTGTTACACCACTTCTTGCCAAGTTGTAACGACTGTCGAAGCAATGTGTACTCAAACAAGTTCTTCGATGTGCTGTTACACCACTTCTTGCCAAGTTGTAACGCAATTAATGAATAATCTAGTCACGCAAACATGTCATGTTTAATTAAAAGTGCTATTTTGAGGTAAAAACCAAATGTAAAATAAATCACTCAATTGTAGATACGCGTGAGTTTGACGGTTGTGTTGGTAGTTCTGGATCCAAATTTGGAAATATGTGCGGAAGACGAAAATCAATCTTACGTCACGCATGCCGACCTCCCTTGTCGCAGTATGTCTGTGCGCCGCCGGTCTGGGGTGCGGGAGGCTCTGGGGTTCGAATCCTAGGTAATGCATTGGGCATTGGTTTAAGTTAGGTCATAAGTTAGTTTATAGGCCGCCCCCGGATGAGTCTCCGGGCTTGACACCGTTGATAAGTCCTTTACAAACCAACCGTACGTGACACATCACAGCATCTGGGCATATTACCTACCACCGAAACTAAGACGATCAAAGTCTGATACTGGTACGTGCTTCTGCACACTGCTAGGTGATTCCCTGTGATAAATGGGATAGAAACATTATACCACCTATGTACAGGATGGTGGGTGCCTTTTAAAATCGATATATCAAACGGTTTTAATTCAAAATAATAAAACCTTCTTGAGATGAAGGAACAATTCCATGAATATGTACTATAATCTGGAATCAAGAAATGAAGTCTCCGAACGTTTGTTGGGTAATATCCCTGTTAATTGAGGAAATAGGAGCTGTCATGTTATTGTACAATAAATGTGTGTAACCCTTGGGTGTTTATAGCTTTTAATGACGTCATAAACATCTGTGGATTAATTTACAAATAAACATCGCTCAGGCGATCGGTCGTCGAGGCAACAGACAAATTTTTCGTGAGGGTTCAGTTGATTGCTTACCAGGTACCCTTTTCCATAGACCAGAAGTGAGGTAGTAAATTGATTTTCTTCTCCTGCACAACGTTTGCCCAAAAATCTGCCAAAATAACTGTCGAGCTCTTAACATCTAGGCCTTGAGAGCCGATTAGGTTGAGGTGGGGGTGAGTATAGAGCGGTGCAGTGATGAAGGGGGGGGGGGGGATCCTCGAGAAGGCCCACCAACCAGCGGCATCGTCCGGCATGACTCCCACATGTGAAGATCCGGGGGTGGTGCCCCGCCGGGAATCGAGCCCGGTTCGCCTAGGTGGGAGGCGAGTAGTTTAGCCACTACACCACCGCGGCCCCAAGAAATGTCGACTTCGCGTGTTTTAATGATGAAGAACCGTTTGTTCAAATTCAGTTTCACGATAAATGCAAGATTTTACGAAAAAATAAAATATTTTGCATAGCTTGATAACGTCGTATTTGTGTTACAAATTTGTCGAACGTAGCGTACTAGCATATCAAAGCCATGCGATTTTGACAGGTCAGTAGGAATCGAAGCAATACTGTGTTGAGACACAAAAAAAGTTGCTGTTAAGCTGGTACGTGCACTTTTCCACATAGTTACTCTAGACTGGAAAGGCCATGGTGTCCTCTACTGTCTGTACTGCTGTCGACAAGTTCGTCTGCACGCAGTGAAAATTTTTGTACTATTCACAAACAATTCTTTGTGAAATATTTGCCAAAAAATTTCTTGTAGCTTTTCATATGAAATACTTGTATCTTTACAAAACACTGTTTTAAGAAACATACAAAAATTGCTTTTACGTCGCCACACTGAGAAAAAAAATTGTTTTATCAAACAAGATTTGTTTGGTGCAACCAAATAATTTGTTTGTATAGGGGCAATAAAATATTTTTTTTCCTGGAACTAAATTGTTTTGTTGTTCTCATATTGTTGCCCCAAACTGTAAGATTTGTTTGGCTACACGTACATTAAACAGTTTGGGCCAACATAGTAAAAAGTTGCAAGGCCGACCGTGTTTCGAACTTAGAGCGCTTGCACTCGAGCGCTACGCCTTAGTAACCTCGGCTAACGTGATAACTAATAACCCAGGAAAGCTTTTATGTACATATTCTGCAAATATTGGGCAACGTGTGCAAACAAATGTTTCAAGTTTTATAGCTTTACTTGTCAGTTTCTTGTTGCATCGTTTTATTAATGTGTTTATACGATTGTTAAGCATCAATAGATGCACTAACGAACACGGTTACTATCCTAATAGTCACAAAAAATACAAACAAACTCTCGTTTATTTAAAAATACATTTTGTTAGACTAACCAAAGCAATTTTGTTGCTTTTCAAATTTTGTTTGCTCAACAATATATTTTGTCAGGGCAACTAAATATATATTTGGCCATATAAAAACAAATATTTTGTTCCATTTTCTCTCAGTGCACGTCGATGGTAAAAGTGAAGTCTTTCAATACACTGTGTTAAAATTCTACGCTAGTTCTACTTGTTCCATAGGAACATGTTGTAAAATTTTTTACTAAATTATTTGTAGTGTCTTGGCAATTATTTTCTACGGCATTGCTCGTAAAAATAGATATGTTTAATTTACATTGCGGGTCAATGACGTTTCGCAATATTACTAGCTTGGTTGGACATATTACTGGTGCATACAGCTGAAGTTGGCAATGCAGACGGTAGCTGCGCTTCTGTACTCTGAGATATTCTGCGACGGAGGCGTGGCTGGGTGGTCATCAATTTCCGTTTCCCCTTCACCGTGGCACCAGATCCTCTCTCCTAGCGGTAACCCATGCTGTTTGACATCACGGGAAGGACGCGACATCCATTAGGAAACTCGGTAAAGTGCCCGCCGCGCTACAGTGCGCGCTTTTTGCCAGTGTTTCATCTCTTCTTTTCCTAGTGTTACTGGCCAAAACAAGGCAAGTTGCAGCTGCCTTTTAAGAGGCACGTGCAGTCGTCAGGGTACTGAATCATGTTCTAAGAACTCTGACTACAAATAATTGAATGCTCCCGGAAAGTATCCGATGCACGTAGCGATGATAAAATACCATTTAACGTTTATAATTATAATTTTAATTATAAGTTTATAATTAACTCTTGGGGTACGGTAAAATCAGCACTTTTGGAAGCTCTGCTTAAGATCTACTTGTATGCACGTTGTGTATTATTCCGTCTTATGTAAAATTAACATTGCTAGGGCCTCATCACTTTATTCAAGCGTCGATCAATTGAAACTGTAAAATTATTAGAAAAGTAAACATTTATAAATTTACTAATTTTTACACTCCAATGCATTAAAAAAGCCTAAAACGAAAGAAATAATATAAGTTATTACAAATGGTTACCTAACACTTTTTATTCGACGTTAAAATATGGAACTATTTTCCCTCCATCGTTACCAACTTTACGGGGCACATGTCACTCAGTGATCCCGTTAAAATATGTGCAGGAAGGAGCAGTGACTTTTTCTAAGGTTAATTTCAAAAGTGTTCGCTTTATCGTGAACAGCCTTTACTCACGCCAACCTCCCGTTGCGCAGTCGGTTGGTGCTCCGCCGGTCTGAGGTGCGGGAAGTTCTGGGTTCGAATCCCAGGTAATGCATGGGTGTAAGTTTAAGTTAGGTCATAGATCAGTTTGTAAGCCATCCCCTGACAGGCCTTCACGTATAACACCGTGGGACGTTTAATAAGCCCTTTCCAATTCAATCAATCCAATCTTGATACTCATCACAAGTTGTTTAGCTTAGTTCGTCGCATCCATTAGATCTTGTTTTTGTACAGTTCTGCACAGTGATGTTGGAGAAGTCGTGTACAAAGATAGTACGGACTGTTCTGATGTGCTGCGACATACACTTGTAGTGCAGGTCACGCCCGTGACATATTAACGACAAAATTTAAACAGTACTAGTCGGTTCACTTCTCTGAAATATGACATAAAAATCAGCCAACACAATAAAAATCAAAGCGTATAAAATATATTTAGTTCTTTAATTATTATTTTTTTCAATTTTAAATCACTTTCCAATGAAGGTGGATGAATACTAATGGTTTCCATGTTCATAGTGCTTTGCATATAGCGTAATTTATGTTCCCCAAGATGGAAAACATGTACAAAAACAAACGTAAATTCCCCTTGCACGTAAGGAACTATTACCATTATTACCACAGGGACCTTTCGTACAGATCCACCCTCTCATGTTTCTATACAAAATTTTTACCAGTTTGCTGGACCACATACACAGTGAATTCATAAATGTCTCACAAAGTCAGTTGAATATAGTCCAAAATATTTAATTTAAAATTGTGGCGACATGAGATAAAGAATGGTTGTCGTATGTCATATGTGAAAATGTGTTTCCGCGATATGTATATTTCAACTTCCAAAGAACTCAGATGAATAAAAGTTGTTTATTTGTTAAACATGCCCAGTCCCACGCCTGCAGTTGAAAAACATGTCGGAAATAATCCAATCTGTAATTTTGGCCTACTCAAATGAACCAAATTGTCAAGTTACATACGTATGGCTGAAAGTAAATTTCGGCCATTTCATAAATAAAGTTTGTCCAGTTGTATAGCTGTACACAGTTGCGATGCACATGCTAAAAATATGTCCGAGATATGGATATCTGAAATTCCTGCCTGTTTAGATGAAAATTGCTTGTCGAGTTAACTACATAAAATCCCATAAACGTAGCTGAAGATGTGATATGATAAAATATCAGGTAGTTCAGATTTCAGCTCGTGGAAATAGGGTAAACAAGAGAGTGAATTAATAGCTTAAAGTAGGTATGGAAGAGAGAAGTGAATACACCAAATACGAGCCCTCTAGAAAGAGTTGTTTGAAATATATGCCAGATGCGTGTTTAGGGTAAATGATTTTGGGAAATAAGAAAGATGGGAAGAAATGGCGCGATAAACGAGTATAAGTAGGATGTGCTAGACTTGGGGACGATGTAGAAGCCACACATAATGACATAATGCATTTCTGAGGGGTGCAAAAGATAATCGAATGCCAACAAAAAAAATATACCGCCTGTTAGAAAGAAAAGAAGTGGAGATAACAGGGCGCAAATTGCAACTAAAACACCGTAAATCAAACGTTTTATAAATATGGACGAATCAAGAAACGAAACATTTGTGCCGTTTACTTAATGGAGATCGAGATTTTTTCTTGGAGGAAATTTTGTACCAGTTTTCAAAACCTGCCACTCACACTACTCGAGAATGGCCCCGAAGTAAAAACTGGACTCACAGAAACATGCCCCTTCTATCCAATTATCACCCAGTAAGGGGAAGAGCTTCGAAATAAGGGAACTTTTAAACTGAAGGATGAAACGTTGTTATTCTGACAGTTCTTGTTGGCTGTTGAAAAAGTGGCTTCGTTTGCAAAATATAATCATTTGGGGTAATTTTGTACCACACTCTTTCGATTAAGGTAAAGGTTGTACAAGCCCCTCACCTTGATGTAACACTGTTAACAGTTTTATTTATAAATAACGATGTAACTTCGAGCTTTCATTTGACAGTTTGTAAGGCAGGTGGTGCAAAGTTGATCTGGTTGGTACAATGTTAACCCAGATTACTGTACTTCAGTTCTTCATTGATGATAGCACCAAATGAGATATCAGTATAAAAGTTCTGTTCATTTGCTAGGCTAATTACGTTTCGCTATGCGGTTTGGTATTTCTTACTGAGCTGCCAACTAAGGATTGTCGCCGCTTGAAAATGTCCGTATTTGGCTGAAAATTGCACACCAGAATTATACCAGCACCTCAAAAGTATAAAACCGTTTTTGTTACGGGCTTATAACCACACTTACTGTATGCAAGTTAATGGCCATAACTACACTGATTTCATTTGGAACACTATTAATTAAACACTTTTGAAAAACGCTATAAAAATATTTCTACCAATAAGTATGTAGATTTTAACGCAAATACTGATTGTCAAATATCATTAATAACTTATTGTAAAAAGTAGTTATATGTTTAAACGCCCATATATGCCGATGAAAAATAATGTGCAATAAGAATAAATATAAAAAAAAAGTATTCATGTTCAGTTTAGCCATGAACAAACAATATAATCGGTGTCTGGTATTCTAAAAATAATCAAATAAGAAAGGAAAATACTTCCTCTTAATGTCATGTGGAGTGAAATAGTCATGAGCTAGCAGCAAACAGGTTAACAGAAAAAGATTCTTAATTCATTTTCATTGCATGCTGTTCACTGAGAATGTCATCATATTCTTTGATCCAACGTAATGCTGACATGGCAGAAGAAAAAGAACTCATTATTGATATGTGTACTGTATGTCGTAGAAAACTAGTAGTGTTATCTATGTAATTTATCTTCAGCAGCAAACAGATAAAATATGTATAGACTGTTCACGGTAAAATGAGCACTTTTGAGAGCCCTGCTTAAGATTTACATTACCATGGACCTCATCACTTTATTCATGCGTCGGTCAAGTGAAACTGTTAAGTTATTAGAAACGTAAATGTAAATATTTTACAAATTTGCTCATTTTTTTCATTTCGATGCACTTAAAAACAGAAAGCGAAATAAATCATTTAAATTATTATCAAATGGTTACCTAACACATTCTATTTGACGTTAAGATATGGAACTACTTTCCATTCCATCGTTACCAACTTTATCGACCGCATGTCACTCAATGCGTTCGATAAAGTATATGCAGGCAGGGTCAGTGACATTTTTCTAAGGTTGATTTCAAAAGTGCTCACTTTATTGTGAACAGATTTTAGTCTCTTAGCTTGTGGTGGCTGCTGTGGTATAGTGGTTAGATTGCTCGCCTCCCACCCAAGCGAACCATGGCTCGATTCCCCTGTGGGCCCACTCCCGTATTTTCGCAAGTGGGAATCGTGCCAGACGATCCCGCAGGTCGGTGGGTTTTCTCGGTGTTCTCCCGTTTCCCTCGCCATTGCTTTCCGGCGCTACTCCATACATCACTTCACCCTCATCGGCTTTCTTGACCTCGATGTTAAGAGCTGCCCAAATATCTCCACTCTTTGCTTGTATTTATTTTTATGGGTGTATGATATTTCGCTTGTTTTGCTCTTTGACACATATTCCAGTTGCATCCGTGAGAATTAATTTAAACATTCATTTAACGTATCGTACGTTTTATTTACATCTGATGATTCTTCTCGGTAAAGCCTTGCACGTTTATCGAATTGTTATTGCAGATACATTTATTTTAAATTAGCGTTAGAGGCATACTTAACTGCAAAAAGGCTTCGGGGTCGTTGCTTATGCATTGTTTCTATAGGCTGTTCACGGTAAAGAGAGCACTCTTTAAGGCCCGTTAAAATTTTTCCTTTCATCAAATTTCCATCTTCCTGCTGCTTTTTAATATAAACATTGCGATTTCACCAATAAACATAGTGTATACATTTCACCGCCATCAAAATTTAATGCCGAGGTGGCAATAAGATATATTTATTAGCGGTTAATGCCTGTTGGGAGGGCCTTACAAAGTGCTCACTTTATAGTGAACAGTCTATAGATGTACGTGAAATACCATCCGGCCACTAGCCAAAAACACCCAGAGCGAACTACCGCATTTTATATGAATTCTTGACGCGCCCTTTAATTGCTACTTTCTTTATATTCTCCTCCCCCCCCCCAATCCCCCCCTCCATTATGTTTGTCCAGATGCTCTCCACCAGCTTCACCTACAGATGTTCCACCCTTAGGGCGAGAGAAAATAGGAGCTTCAAGACCCTGGTGAATGAGGCCGAGGACGGAATAACGATCCGACTAGTGAAGAGTAGTTTCTTTTGTCAGTGACTCCTTCATCCTCTCTCGTGAAAGCATCCGACTGTGAGGCCAGTCTGGGAGGTCGCTCGGGACTGAAGCACGCCGTTGTGTACACCCCGCCTAGTCAAGGGGATGTCGATGAACTGTTTGTTGCTTTTATGCGAGTTCACATTTTAATCGTCTCAGGGCGAATTCGACTTACGGTCCCAGGTATTCCAAGAGAAAAATTCTATGACGCGTGCTGTACTTTAAACCATCGCGGCACTTGTTACGTTATCGCAACCAGTGAGCTGTAGGCTTTATGGTTCGTATGTAAAAATAAGAACAGTAACGTGATTTTTAGTGTATTGGAGACTGGAGAGATTTGGACGACTCGTAACGTCGAGGTGTTGAGAGCCGATTAGGGTAAAGTGCGGGAAGTTAGTATGTAGCAGAGCCGGAATTAGTTAATATCCAACATATACGTTGATACTACATGCTTTTCATTAGCTGTAATGGAACATAACATTTTTAATATATAGTCTATGTGAGTGTTTTTTTGCCCGGCTTACACTGCAGAACATATGAGAAGTACGACCCAACAGATTTGATATGTGACCATCATTAAAACTTACCAAATTTAATTTCTGCAGTACCACCAGGCAGATACTTACTAAATCGTGTCACCATCTTCAGGACAACATGCTAAGCAGAAAAATACAACACCTAACTACAGAAGAACAGTGGCAGCTCCGATTATTTCAAAATTTTAATAGTATTAAAGAAGAAAAATCCGAACGTATGATTAGCGGGAAGATTAGAAATTAAAATATAACTGGGCATTAAAAATTACACTTTCAATTAAAAAGGTACTTGAATATAAATAAAACCACTAATTCACAACTCTCAAATTATAGATATTGCGGCCGACACTAGCTAGCCAACATTTATTTCTGAGCATAGAAAATAGTTTAAAGAACATGTATCTTTCGTACAGGCTCTTTGTGGCTTAAAAGCTGAACAAACTGAATAAAAAAAATTAAATATAGTTGTGGTGCAGGATAAAGTGTTAACTAACAAAAGCTGCACGCTGTTTAAGCTGGTTCATACTTATTTGAGAATTAAAATGTTTGTCACCGTAGACACCAGCTAGCTGAAGTATTCAAGTAAAAAATTTATTGTTCACATCACCGCAGCTGTAGTGTTTACTCCTTTTACGTTGAGCTCTTCCATGAATTTTAAGCTCACGGGCTTATATGTGCGTAAATACAGTCCTTGCACATTCACTTTATAAGATCGCGGAAGGCGAAACGTATCTAGCATTTAATCACGACTGTAGTCCGAACTCAGGCCTCTTCTTCACTTATAACCTTCATCACGTCTTCATACCACCGTACTTGCTGGTTTTATAATTATTCGCACTCGTGTATCAATAAATTAATGCAAATTCCTAGCTGTGTGATCACCTCAGATCACAATAGCCCTAGCGAAGAATCCAATATGGCTTAAAACTTCCTAAAAACAATTTAAAACGTTCGGAGGGAAAGAAAATTTTTTCAACAATCTTATTTAAAAATAAATAAATAATCTCATAGGCTAGCTAGTATCGCCTCACATAGTTATAACATAAGATATTTGTACATAACAAAATGTTGACAACTTTCTCTCTCAAGGAGAAATTAAATTCTTAACCAGTTCTGATTATAACAACATATATTTCTATTAAGTGTAAACAAATGAGAATGTCAGTTCAACTGGCTGATAAAATTTTAACCTACATGAAAAACATATCAAAATACGAAAATAATTCGCACGACATTCAATTATGGTTTGTAGGTTATTTAAACAAATTTATGCTCTCAAATTATATACGTCTGTTATCTCATACCTAGATAATCAAAATAAGTAATACCATTTATTAAAATACCATGTGTTACATAGCTAATTCTTACAACAGGATTGAAAAATGTGTATATGAACTAAAAGATAGCTAAATAGAACTGTGAGATTCGCGTACGAACTTCAATAAACTACATCACTGAAATATCAACTCGCAAAACATTCAGTTTAATTTTAACGTCGTATTTCGACAGTTTGTTTGCACTGCAATAATTTTACATTCGAAAATATTTATGTAATGTTTTTTGACACGTATTTGTTTATTAATTATAACTTCTCTACCCTATGAAACATAAAATCAAAATCAAAATCAGTGAAGAGCCGAGCCGTGGAAACTGGAAGTCTGTGGATCACTTCAGTCACCATGTTTAACAGAGTCATCTATAATTTATATGAACTTGCAGCAAATGATTTTACTCCAAGCTACCGATTGCCAATCCATCCCAACGAATAAATTAATTGAATTAATATCGCTGATTTTGAAGACAGATTCATTTTATAGCCGAACAACAAACTAAACTAATTGTTATTTGTTATGTTTGAAATGGAGTAAATTTTTTTAATGGATACTACGTCCCATTCAAACTTTCCAAGCAGGCTTGATTCACTCGTCCCTTTCACCATGACCCTACCCATACCGACAGAGTTTCAAGAAACTTCCAAACTAGATCGTGCTGCTCATACCGAGTCAATGTTCTACATAAATTGGGGGGGGGGGGGGGGGGAGGAAAATAAGAAAATTCATTTTTCACGGGTATACCAACTGCTTCATAGCACGTACCAATGGCCTCTTATACCGTATTGAAGTGTTGTTTAATCAAAACTGTGAGAAAGAGAAGAGCCCTGCTTAGAGTAGAGACGCCAGATCGTAAAAGAGTTGGAGACAGAGCACTTCACACATTAACTGCATATTGGATCAAGAGCAGTTCAATCTGGGTAGAATAGTAACATAAGGCGAAAACACGATCCTAATTTTTTGGATTTAGGAATCGAATCTCGCACATTTATGTAGAGTTATTTCATTTCGTTTCTGAGGGATAAAACGTGAACAACTGAAAAAGCAATTTACTTTATTTGACGACCGTTATAATTATTTTACTTAGATATTTAGCATAGGTTCACTTTTATAACATATATATTAGTTATAAAAGTTTTTCTGCGCGTAGAACATATTGTACCAGTCTCAAAAGTTTTAACGTAAATAAAACCTGCCAACAAGTAAAAAAGGAATGAACGGTCAACACAATAAGTATAGAAATGACACACAAATACTTATCAGTTATGATTTTGAGGAGGGCTGCGGAATCATGAGCTAGTTTATGTTGTAACTGTTATTTCATGTAACTCAGTGCTGACAATCATGGGGAAATTTATATAATGATATATAGTAAGTAAATATACTTTAAACCAGAAAATACATTTATATTAAAAGAGTAAAATTATATTAAATTTATGAAGAGGCTCAGTTTGCGGATAAATGTATCTTCCTTTTGTATACAACCCTCAATAATATTATTACAAAATTAGAGAACTAAACCTTTGATCTCCCTGGTTTTCTGATCTCCCTGCGAACTGTTTTTGTAAAATTTTGGTCAAAGTTCTCAAATATTTTAGGGATTTACTTCGCAAAAATAATCCAAGAATTTCTATCATCTGTTTTATTAAAGGCTGTTCACTGTAAAGTTGCACTTTCGAAATGAACCTTTGAAAAATGTCACTGCCACTACCTGCGTGTATTTTAACTGGCGCAGTGACTATCACGCGCCCAGTAAAGTTGGCAACAACGGGCGGAAAGTAGTTCCAAAGTTGAATGAAAAGTTTTATGTAAATGTATTTGAATACTGGAAAGATTTCTTAATTTTCTCCTCTTCTGGAATGTATATAAATGTAATAATTAGCAAATGTGTAAAATATTCAGTTTTCAAATAATGTTGCAATGTTACTGGAACCGACGCTCGAATAAAGTGAGCGTGCCCATACCAATGTTAATTTCACATATGATGTAAGAATACACAACTTGCATACAGTTAAATCTAAAGCAGGGCTTTCAAAAGTGCTCATTTTGCCGTGAGCAGCCTATAATTACATGGTCCTTGAAATCGGTAGCAGCAGCGGCACAACGTGTGAATCTAAAATAAATACAAAGGTAGTCTTTTCCCTTAAATTAAATTGTAGTCTCCACTTTTAAGTGGAATATAGGACAGTTCACTTAAAAAATTATTTGCAGTGATTGAGCAAGTTTTATTTAAAGAGGTTGAAATCGATTAAATAGTTTCGGAGGTAACATCGCCCCAAAGTGATAACAAAAATCTTTTTTTTTGTAAAATAATATTTACATATGTGGAAACGCTGAGGGTTGGTTTCGTTCCTTGTACACAATTCAACGGGAACCGATTAAATGTTTCCTGAGACTTGTTTTGAAATTAATTTTTTCATTAGTACTATTTTTCTAAATGCTGAAAGCTATCTTTTATATGATATGATTTCAGTTTTAATTACCATTATACAGGTTATCTCAGTTGCCAAGGCGTTTTATTCGGCCCAACACGTTTCGGCATCGAATACCGGATATAAAATTTGAACGTATATCATTTTCAAGTCGTGTTTAGGTTTGTGTAGCAAAAAAAAAGAGTCCTCTTTTAGTGTTTCGGCTCAAATTCAGAATCGTCTATAAACTCAGTGAAGTTGAAACTATTACACAAAGACATTTTTCAAAGGGCTAATGGTTCGGAAGAAATTATCCTGCACTGAAAAATTTTTAACGCTGAAATTTTAAACATGACTATTTGATATATTTTAAATCGTAGGTTGGATGATTATCATACCACTTAGCACATACCAGTATATGGATATCTATTACATAATTTCCGACTTATGTAATACAAATTCCTTATTTGCTATTGTGGCAGTAACTTTAAAAATAGTACGTAACAGATGAAATCATTAAAAAATGATAATCGAATTGCCTGTGAACAAAGTTTTCTCTGAATGGCTTCACAAATCTAGAGACGCTGCATATCACGCAAAATAATGTTTAGTGGCCACAATTAGGAAAATAATGTGCTCTCACAAAGCTACAAAATAATATTACAGTTTGGTGTTATTAAGCGTAACTTAAATAATTTCTGACAAGGAACACACACATTCATAACACAGGTTAAAATATAAATATACAAACATCTGTATTGTCTTTACATTTACCACTTTTCCCACGGTATTCAGGAGAGTAAAACAAGGCACCTGTGAATACTACTTTCGCACAATAACATGGTAACGCACATTGCTAATATTATGCCACCCTGTACGGGATAAAATTTTGGGCGTCAGCTTCCAGCCGTAAAATTGAAATACATTGTGATCAATGGCAATGTCCTGAGTGTAGGCAGATGGTAATACGCTCGCTATAGTAGAAATGATGATATCGGGGAAAAATACATATATGATTTATATTGGTTATTTATAAAAGTATCGTTTCACGAGACGGTATATCAAAAGAAAAATATAGGATTTCGGTTTGTCGGAATCCGATCTTTATTGTATTAAATGACTTGGCAAATATAAAACTGCTTCTAATATTACACCTTGAGGACGCAAGGCACTACAGAAAAATTTGGCGCCTGTTTTTGGTGCATTATGCCAAAGAAAAAAAAGTAATGTTTTAATTCAATATTTGTATTTAAAACAGAGCTTATTAATAGAGCATTTGAAAAATATTTATTCCCTATACCAGGAAAAAGATTCTGATTTCGATAAAATATCGTTGAAATGTAACAACTATTTATATCATTATATCGTTTATATAATATCGTTATTTCAAAATATCGATATTTTTAACATTCCTAGCGCTATCGTCAAACAGCTGCAATAAGCGTAAAAACGAATGTCTAATAATTAGAGATTATTTGCGCCTCGACAGACGTCACTGACGTCAGGATCACAGCAGCACTGAAAATGGAGAGTAGAAATAATTGTCGTGAGTTGATTATCGAAGAGGTTCGTAAGAGATGGGGGTTGTGGGATATGTGAGACAAAAATGATCATAACTGACATCCTCGTGTACTCAAAAAAATTGTTGTCAGACTCCCACAACTGCCAATACAAATTATGTAATTCACCAAAATAATGTCATTGCCAATAGATTTCATGTTTCTTTTCTTGTGCACTCATTTTCTGGTAGTAATTTCAGTTTACAGCTAATGCTTTCCGACGGAAAAATTTCCTGAACTTCGTTAGACACAATCTTGGAGTAGACTGGCGTTTACATGACTCTCGAAACTGCAGTTTCGATGTAGGACATTTGACGCGTGAAGATGTCGCATGCCTCCTGCATTCCACGTCGGACATTGTCTTAATGTTAACTTCGCCATACATTTTTTGTTAAGAAACAAGCGTAGTATAATAAAGGAGATAAAATGTTGCTAGTTTTCTTCAAATATCTAAAATCAAAGAATGTTCAATGATGATGAAATGCGTAAGGCCTGTAAAGAAGATTTTCAGATATGGCCTGTGATTATATTAGTAATACATTAGACAAGAACATTAATTCTACAAACCAAATTATACTTTCACTAAACAATATAAATATTTACTATCAGAACTATCAAAAGAGCTTACCTTAAAATTAATGGAACGGTTAATTTACGTGAAAACATAATTGCCAACATGATATTTAAGTTAATTAGAATAGTTCTTACTTCACTACATTACATTTTAAGCGTTGCGCAAATAAATGGAAAAATTCGATTTATCACATTAGTGCTTATTTTTAGGGCATAGTGTAACGTAGTTTGCTTCAACGTCTTTTATTTTTTATAAATAGTAAAGAATGTAAACCACTGGTTCTATTCAATTTTTGGGACACTATTTTTCTGCCAACTCTAACAAACGAAACATTCAAGGAAACTGTATAAGAGTATAGATTTATTTATAATCCCTTATATACATATGTACAAGTTATTCAAATATTTTACTTACAGTACAGAGTATGAAATTGTTATTTAATATGTTAAAATATACAAAATAAATTAAATGGATAAAACATTTGTGGGTAGGCCTATTGCTTTTAATAACAAGCAGTGTTCAAAAATAAAGATAGCGGTTAATTAATGCTAGTTCCCAAGTACATTACCCATAATCCAGAATACTTATCAATTTACTCAACCACAAACTTTGCTAACTTGGATTCTGAACATGTGTCAATTTGTGAGTATTATAGGTACTGAAATCGCTTTGTAATGAGTTTCTTGATACCGTGAACATGATAATGCCTTCTCCTTATTTATTCCACTTTGTTCCTTAACTCACTTCATTTTTGTTTTGTAAAATGGGTAATTTTAACACTTCATGTGCAGACTATGTAATATTGCGTCACATGATTTAAACAGCGGTATATGATGGAATTTGTCGACACCAAAATTCCTTCAAGATACTGACGGTGCAATGTTACCTCCCCAAAAGTTTTCACGGCGTTCATTGAAAAGTAATAACACTTCGGCAGCACTCATACTGTAAATTATTCGAATAAACACAATATGTTGTAAATTATATTGTGTAGAAAAATAATTTCATTGGGACATTAACACATAGCCATCATATTGGCTGACAGCCGGCTAATCACGAACACCGTACAATACGCTGTAAAGTATGGTGTATTGTGGAAAAAAATAGGATGATGGTACGTGGGAATACACAAACCAACATAACTAGTGTTCATGCTGTGGTGTATATAAAGCGACTCGTTTCTGGCTTGTCTGGAATGGCTTCAAATCTGTACAGTACTCAAAAGTGTTAAACTGCTGGGCCGAACACAATCATTCATATGGGTTGGAATCTGGTTGTGGGGGTGGAGGTGGTGGTGGTGCTGCAAGTGGGGAAGGCAGCGGTAAGTCAGCTGTCGGTAGTCGATAGACAGGAGGTGGCAATGGTAGAGGAAGTGGTGGTGGTGGTGGGGATGGAGGTGGTGGTGGGGGAAATGGGAATGGTGGAGAGGGAGTTACGAAGTGAGTTTCATGTGGTGCAGGCTCTGATGCTGTGTATACTGGCAGTGGAAGCGCCGATGGTGGTGGATTGGGTTGTCCTCGATAAGCAGGCAGTGGCAGAGGAAGTGGTGGAGGGGAGGTGAGGGAGATGGGAATTGTGGAGAGGGAGTTGCAAAGTTAATTTCAGGTGGTGCAGTCTCTGATGGGGTGTACACTGGCAGTGGAAGAGCCGATGGTGGTGGTGGAGGTGGTCTTCGGTAAGCAGGTGAAGGCGCTGTTGGAAGGCGCGATGGAGCTTTCGGAAGCATTCCATAAGCCGTGTGTGGCGAAGTGGGCCGCGGTGGAGCTGTTGGAGCAAGTGGCACTTCTTGCGGCGTTGGTGTAGGTGCCAGCGGACGTGGTGTGATGAAGGGGCGCTCTGTCTGCGGCAGCGGGAGAAGCGCTGGAGGTTGTGGAGGGTGCGAAGGGCGGGCGTCTTTCGCAGGACTCGAGGGCGAATCAGTCGACGGCGGAGACGCAGCAGGCAGGTGGTTGCTCCAGACTGGTTTCGGAGAAAATGTTGGAGAGGGTGGAGTCACAGCTGGAGCAGGTGGTGCATCTAGTTTGAGTGGAGAAGTCGAGAGACAAGAGAAATGCTCGGGAGATGGTTGTTGGAGTGGTGATGAGGGACGGGGGTTTGGTGGAGTTGTTGGCGGTGGAGGCAAAGGTGCCGGTGGGGCCGGAGGGGAAAGTGTGTCAACATGCTCGGCTGGTAGTGAATGTTGTGTCAGATAAGCAAAAGGCTGTCCAGGCGGTGCTTCCAGTAATTCATTTGATTCGGGCGGTGGTCCATAGACAGGAAAAGGCGCTCCGTCTAATTGGGTCGGTGCCTTGAAGATTCCTGATTGATGACGAGACGCGCAGGTTGCTGAAGTCACTGCAAGCAGCAGCTGTCAACATAGTTCCATATGGCTGAGACACTGACACCGACAACATTCTCTTTTAATGTTTGTACTATTCTATACATGTACATCACTAAGGCAGTTACTGCATAGTAGGAATTACATGAAACATTCTTTGTAATTTAAGAAGACGTAGTTTGCAAAATAACTGTAGTCGTATTGAATTGACTTTTTAAATACTCTTCACATAATACCATAAAAAAATACAAAAGCAGTTCATGTTCAGTAGGTTGGCACAGGTGAATGAATTCCTCTTCTCAGAACTCCATTTTTTTTGTGATTTTTTTTTATTTGACAGAACACTGTTTTACAAATTGGAGACAAATCTTATATTTTTTGCTTACACTTATGTTCCAAGGACTTATAATTAGATATTTTTCACATTTCCATTAAAAGGAATACCAATATATATTTGAATTATCGTTTATACAATCACAATTCTCTTCCGTAATATTTCTCCCTCCAATCGCTTATCCTCCTAGTTGTATTTATTTTGGCTGAGTAGTAATTTTGTATCGGATAAACTTATTTATATTTTAAAATCAAGGTAAGTAAGCTCAAAATCTTTCTCCAAAGCTATCACACCTACCGAGAATAATAATTTAGCCGGAAATCAATACAGCTTATTGTAAAATGGGACTGGAAAGTTTAAGTATAATATATTTTATTATTACTTTTAGTTTGACAAGAAATGTAATCACCTCTTTAAGAGGAGATTGTTTCCCGCTGAGTAGCATGAATCATGAATTAAGAGCCATATATTATTAGGAGGGAGATATTATAAACTTTTTGATGAAATGTACAAAGGAAAATATTTATGTGGACTTAACTTGACTGATCCATCTAGATATAAGTTTAGTTAGAACTATAAACTATTGCTGACAGATAGGATAATGCATGAGTTTTAAGTTTATTATTAGATTTTTTGGGCCACTTGAACAGCAGACAAATAAATAATACTAGTTTTATAGCAGAGTTGATAGCAAAACTGTTTAAAACGCAGCAAGTTATATGAAACATAAGCACTTAGAAATTCTATTTAAATATTTTTATCTTTTTTTATAAAATACAAAATGTTTATTGCCGTTGTAAATTGCATTTGGCCATATGATTAACTACTACGTGAACCCAAGACACTCACTATCATTTAAAAATATATGTTTTTGAAACTAGATATGCACGCAATCGCTAGAAGCTTTGCGACGACACTTGCCATCTATCTTACATATTGTTGTTTCCTCAAAATCTCAGAAAGTAAAAACTTCAAAGAAAATTATTGCAAATTCCGAAGATTTTAGTGTTCAGATTATGCATTGTGTAAACAATAAACTCGGTTCGAATTTATTTATTGATTCCAGAGAAGTGATTCACCCGTATACAAATTTAATGGGCCACTACTTGATACATAACTATTGATAGATTAATGAATAAGAAATTTTATTTTATTGAGATTTTTAACTCCCAAGTATTGTGAGAGGGATCGACGTTCCGCTTAGGATATCAAATGAAAAACAAGATAAACAGTAGGTTTAAAAACGAGAAAGGTTCTATACGAATTTGCTATTAATTTAATATTTCATGTTGTTGTTGTTGTAGTTACTGAAGGCAATTCTCCACAACTATGTAAAGCTGAATATTTTACTTAAAATATAAAATTGTCGAAAGCTGTTCGGTTTCAAAATTTTACTAATAAATAAAACACTGTTACAAATCACCCCCAAAAATTATGTTGAGCAAGCTATTTCCAACATAGACCGGGATATCCACCGGATATCCTAATAAGATCTACAATATCTAAAAGTCATCTAAGTTCTACAAACAAAACAAAATGTACACAAAATTTAAACAAAATCCACACATGGGCTTAGACGTGTCAGAATCGTGTTGATAAATGCCAGATTCAAAACAGCACACAATTTAAAGTTTATGATTTTTTTTTCTTTTTTCCAGCTTTTTAACCCGATATAAATACATATAATATATAATATAAATATTTATGAAATATTAGAATAGATTATGCGAGTTAAATAATGACTATTCATATTTAAACAGCAATATTGCAGCAAAAGTTATGTAAAATGTGTAAAATGAGCTTATATATATATGAAATAGTACAGTAGATTATGCGAGTTAAATAATGACTAGTCTTATTCAAACAGAAATGTTGTAGCAAAAGTTATGTAAAATGAGCTTAATAGCACAGTTATAAAACATGAAACTTAATTTTAACTTTTCTCTTTGTCAAGTCCCATTTTATAACATTTAATAATCAAAGTTCCAGCTCGGGAAACATGTACAGTACAAACTTTTATGTATAATAAATGCTAATTTAGTTGACTTGAAATGTTTGTCATGTGATATCTGATTAAACACATTATTGCGTGGGATGGTTTTTGTTTGTTATAAAATGTATTTCGATGATTTACCCATTCTTTTGGCGAAACAGTAAGTTACTGTGACTTAAATGGTCTGGTAGTGTGTTTTCCAGCAAAAATTAAGAGTTCAAAATTTTCAGAAATACCCTATGAACTGTCTCATCAAAAAACAATAAGAAATTCAAACGGGAATACTAAAAAAAAACCGCAGTTATTTAGTTGAGTCCATTTGCATTATTATTGTATGTTTCATAGTTGATTGTAAAGACAAAATTATTACTGTCATCATAATCAATTTTTTTTTTCAAGTTCCTCTGTTACAACACATATACGTTTACTGTTACTATAATGATTCTCTCCTGACAGATCACTCAACTTTCAAGCTACAAAATGGCTTAGAATTTTTGCGATTGTAATTGTTACGAAATGCTCGTTCCATCATGTAGACTTAGCATTATGAAAAAAAATAGCAACGGTAAATACCGGCAGTAAAAGTTTCTCCAGACAGTGAAATTTCCTCATGATCCGGTAAAAATCATATCTAAAATCACTGAGCGAGTGAAGAGATTTGGGGGGCTCTTAACATGGTGTTGTTGAGAGCCGATGAGGGCGAGCCGCCGGAATGAAAGGGCGGGGGTAACCGAGACTTCCCGAGAAAACCCACCCAACAGTGACACCGTCCAGAACGGTTCCTGCGTGCGAAAATCCGGGGGGTGACCCCGCCGGGGAACAAACCCGGTTCGCCTTGGTGGGAGGCGAGCAGTCCAACCCCTACACCACCATAGCCCCTTAAAAGCACTGACAGCTGACTAATGATCACACTGCCGTAACTACACTGATCAGACCGCGTTATCCAGTGAGTTTCAGAACAGTCCACTTATAAGACTCCCTTTAGCAGCTTGCCAGCTAAATTTTCAGTGTGTGTGTGGAATTTTATTGCTTGAAATTACTCGTTTAACATAACAGTCCATATATAACTTATTACACCATAACATCAGCATGTAAATAACATCAATAAGGAAATACATAGCTATTTATTATTCCACAAAGATATTGTCTATTTGACAGTATGATTTATTAATCTTAATATTTAAATTTCAGACGTAACATTAAAAGCACTTTGAGGGTCTATATTTAGCGGTGCGCTGAAGTCGCTTATGAAGTAACGAGTCTCTTCTTTGCAAGTCACGTATTTACAGGATGAATTTCACAACAGATTTCGACAGCCCGATGCGGTATTAAATTTTTCATTTCGTAGCATAAAAATTGTTCAGTTAAAACTGGAAAAACGTACTGTTTCTCGGTCGTCAAGACTGTAAGCCTCTCTTACTTGTCATTTATGCTCGCATGAGCTGCGCAGATCAAACACGGTGCCTGCTGTCGCGTTCACATCCGGAGGTAACGAATGTAGGACAGCACAAATCAAACAACGTGCATTAACAGTAGGCACTTTGTGGGGCTAAGCGGATTATGCGAACAATATATCCATAACATTCATCTTGATATTGAATATGCTGCGGAATTTCGTTAGAATTTGTGTAAACAAAACTACAAGGGATTTGATTGTCTAGGGGTTGAATTTACGATGTGTAGAGGGGTTTAATCATCGTATGTCACACAACTAGACTGAGGTGACTGAAACAGACAAAATAAAAGATGGTCACTTTTTCTCGCTCTGTTTGATTTCCACCGAAAACCAAGTACAGTGGATAGGTCAGGTTAATTAAACACTTTATTTTATTGCCTCTGTCAGTATCCTAATTGTTTATAACTAAACACTAAATTAGACTAGTGTCGTCTCAGTAGAAGAAACTATGAATTACATAAACTGGTTTCATATAGTAACGTCTTTTTAAAAGTATAATTCTTAATTTTGCTGTCATTGAGGTTAGTTTATTTTTGGTTTAGGGACATCAAATAAAGTATTAGCTTGAAATGTTAGTAACCATTTCAAAATGTTACGATCGACTAATGTGTACAAGTAAATTTCCCATAGGAATGTTAAATTTTACTTGTGTCGGAAATATATACAGTTGCAGTAAGTATATACTAAGCTGGATTTTCAAAATTTTCCAGTTTGCAGTGAAATGTCTGGATATTAGTAAACTAACGTCTGGCTATCTTACTGACAAAGCAGGTTCCTTGGTACATTTTGAAGAAACTGCATGAGTGATGCTGGTTTCACAATGGTGCATTGTGTACGACACGATAGCTCCGACACGACGAAAAAATCGCTACAGCCAATAGAAAGACAAGTCATCACGACATAAGTAGATTTTAATAATACTTTTCGTCATTTTGATCTTGTCGGAGTGAGCAAAGAAAGCAAATAGAACATTACAGAAAGAAATTTCCTGCATATTTCCTTACTGTTGTATATTATAAGTTAACTCGTAGCCACAATCACATTTCGATATTTTTCTTACGTTGTCTGGCCAAACGCGAAGGATCATTCAGTTTATCCTGAGTTTTCGTGCCGGAATTATTAGAAAGTACATTTCTTTGCTATTTCAGATTTTCCCCAACAGGCACACACATCACCTGCCATACAGATATTGTTGGAGTATTGTGATCACTGAATGAAATATCATGTAAAATTTCGTCCCTGTTCTGAAGTTTTGTCGGGTTGTCGTATCGTGCTCACCATGATATTGCGGATCCTGCATAATAATGCTGCGAAGCGAAATTATCTCTCATCCACTACGAACTTGAAGGTTAAGGAGGCCTACCATCACCCCTTTTGCAGAAGTTCCTCGTTTTAGCGTCATAATTTAGGATGCATAGAAATTACTGACAATGTACGATTATTAAAAAAAATCACATTTTCCACGTAGTTTAATATTTTTATGCGTAATTTTAATGGTATGTTATGTGCTTGTTGTAAAAAGTCGAGAGCATATTTGTATTATTAATAAGATGTAGTCATTTTACATCAAGTAGATGACGCGCAATTAAAATTAAGCGCAAAATTATCAAACTTCTCATAACATGTAAATTTTCTATAGTCTTTACATTGTCAGTAATTACTATGAATCCAAAATTATGTCGCGAAAACGAAGGATTTCCGCAAGAGTGATGAAGCCGAACCTTAAGGTCTCCGCCTGGCTGACGCGCCAAGTGAGATGAAGAGGTTTGGAATAAAAAAATGTGATTTTTAATTTGTAATTAAAATTTGTAATCTTACAAATGTTTCTAACAGTACAAAGATATCTCTTGTGAAACTACGCGTTTGTAAAACTGCAAGAGCCGTTTTTGTAATAGACGTCAGCGAATGTTGGTACTATACTGACCCGTGTCCACGAGCTTCAGAAAAATGGCGCACACCCAACGACATCAAACCGTGTATAGCTGTTTGTGCAATAACTATGGGTGATGTGAAGTGTAGTTGCCTGCGAAAATAAATATGTGTCTGTCTTAGAAAGACAAGATTAAATAACGTAAAACACTTAAACTAACTGAAATAATAATACTAAAACGATAATTTCAATAAAACGTGACCGTATTACTCATTCACTGTTAATGTTTCGTAGCTAAGAGAACTCTTTGGAATGAAATAAAGGTATTATTTTAAATCAAGTAACTTCGTGAATATTTTATATGTAGGCCCTACTTATACATTGATTTATTATAAAAATAAGACTTAAGTTCGTAAGTCAATTTGGTCTTGTGGTTAAGGTTGCGGGCTAATAATATAAGGTGTGTCTTGCGAAATAGTTATTATTTTTTGATAATTATGCTTTGAAATATTTTTAAGTTGTTCTCTGTTATTAATTCATCACAAATGTACTCTAGAAGAAAAACATAATTTTATGTACACTTCTCAATAATGTAAGTTGTAAGACAATGTTATATTTTGTAATATCACAAATATATGTTTAGCAGATTTTACAAGAAAACTGTTTGTTTTTTTACAAAGGATTTCCTTGGCAACTGAGTTTCCAAGGATTTTTCTTGTAAAAGAACAAAACAATCTTTAATAAGAGTGTATAGTCGCCGCTTAAATTCACGCCCAGGCGAATCACAGATGGAAAGAGTGCGCTCCAGCGGAGGCGATGAGTGAGCAATAGTCGGCAGTTTTACAATATTCCAGATTCCGTAAAAGTTTGTCAAATGTTTACCATACCTGCTGCCATTATACCAGCTAGTGGTATTTGTCGCTGTTCGGTACATGTTTACAGTATATATTGGGTACTAGAAGACTGTGTGGATGTGTGCGTGTCTATAAACCATGCTACTTGGCTTTAATTGCATTTGCCTACAGCAATCACCGCGATAGTGGCGCCTCTAAGTGGGAAGAAAGTGTTCAGTTCGTAAGCGTATCGGCGCTCACAGCCGCCTTATACAGCCGGATTTCACACCAGATTCGTTAATAGCACCTGTCATATATATCGTGGTAGGTTTAACATCAGCTTTTGCACCTGGCCAGTCGCACTTTTATTTTCAGAGCGGGAGGTGCTCCCCATGCCTACTACTTGAAACGAGTTTGTAAATAATCCTAAAAGGACGTCTCCATCTTGATTATGCGTTCGCAAGGTTCATATGTGTTTAAAACCCTACAAAGATGAATAATATTGACAATGACAACTTTTAACCGCCGTTAGAAACCGTACTAAATATTAAAAATGTTATCTACACAATGAAAATTTTTCACGATCTATTTTACAGTTATGCAAATATTTAAAGGCTGTTCACAATAAAGTGAACACTTATGAAATCAACTTTAGAAAAAAGTCACTACCCCTACCTGCGTATATTTTAACGAGCGCCCTGAGTGACATGCACCCAGCCAAGTTGGTAACGATTAATGGGAAGTAGTTCCGTATCTTAAAGTCGAATAAAAAGTGTTAGGTAACCATTTGTCAAAAATTTAATTATTTCGTTTGCTTTCTGAATTTTTTTAATGCATCGAAGTGTACGAATTAGCTAAATTTGTACAAATTCTTATTTTTCTAACGATTTCACAGTTTCACTTGACTGTCGCATGAATAAAGTGATGAGGAATATGACAATGTTAATCTTACGTAAGGCGGAAGAATACACGACATGCATACAAGTAAATCTTAAGCAGGGCTTTCAAAAGTGGTAATTTTATCGTGAATAGCCTATAACTTATTTTCACAGGACAAATATATGTGGATTAGTCGAGCAGTGAGGAAGTTGTGTCATGACGATTAAAGTATTAATTTTTGGACGTGACTTAGAAACTCTTTCGGATTCCTTTTTTCGTCTAAAATGCTGAATGCGAATAATAACGTGGTACGTTAAGAAAACAACATTTTGCAATCTGTCAACAATTTTCGTCAGTATTTCAAAATAAAGTTACTGTATTTCTCTTGTGAATTCACATTATCATTTTCGAATGTTGAATTCAACTACATCACTAAGCATGAAATTTATGTAACGGCCAACCGAAATAAAGAAATATTTAGATGTGCTAAGTAGTTTTTTTTAATAGGCCTGCACAAGTGAGGTTCATATTTACTACGAAACATACGCTGTTCATCCTTCAAGGGTGTCAAACTAGGACGCCAACTGCTATCATGTAACAGAAACCTCCCAGGCCTTGTATAATCTTGTAAAAGATCAGGTATGGTAACAGGTATAATCGAGTCATGACTTCTTCACACTCTTTGGATCCAACATTTGAAAAATTACCCCAAGTATAAAGTGTTTAGTTATTTCCTAAATATGCCATGTATCACAAGCGTTTTTTCCTCTGTTAACATATTTTGTTTTGTTTTTTTTTTGTTAAATTGAAGTTTAACTTGCAATTTATTTATCAATTGTAATATTTAATTTCTAATAAATATTAATAAAAACAGTGAGAAAACGTGAGTGTTGGTAGCGCCTGGTAAGAAATTTTCATGAAAAATATCATTATATCTGTGTGCCCACGAATTCGGTGTGTTGTTCTTTGGTGCAATTAGTTATCTTAGTTGGCACGAGGCGGAGGAATATCATGGAAGTAGAATTTTAGTAGGGTTACAGAAAAGTGTGAAGTAAATGTGAATTGATTATATCGTATGATAAAGGCTGTTCACGATAAAGTGAGCACTTTTTAAATCAACTTTTTAAAAAAGTCACTGCTCCCACCTGCATATATTTTAACGGGCGCACTGCATGACATGCGCCCAGTAAAGTTGGTAATGTTGGAGGGAAAGTAGTTTCATATCTTAACGTTGAATAAAAAGTGTTAGGCAACCATTTGTAATAACTGAATTTTTTTTTTTTTTTCGCTTTCTGTTTGTTTTAATGCTGTGAAGTGAAAAAATGTGCAGATTTGTAAAATATTTGCTTTTCTAATAATTTCACAGTTTCACTCGACGGTCGAATGAATAACGTGATAAGGCACATGGCAGTATTAATTTTACATAGGGCTATAAAACGTGCTCATTTTACCGTGAACAGCCTATATAGAATTTTAAGATTTCGCTAGTCCCGATACCTCGAACGCCTTCAGCGAAAATAGCTGCAGGCAGGCGGACGAAGCCGTGAAAGGTCAGTTTTAAACTGCGTATCCGACAAGAAAGTGTGTGTGCACTTACCAGTAACATTGCGTATTGAAAACAGTTTCCTCCGTGTCACGTGGGATGCTGCCGCCTGAGTATGTCTCGGCGGCGCTCGCGATCAGCTTCTTTTATACTCCAGACCTCGCAGATGGCGTAAACACAGCCGGGTCTGTCTGGAACGCGCTTTCGCCTTACGGAAACACGGTAAACAGCGCGCAAGTTCGCTCCGGACCAAAAACTTCCCCAAGGACGGTTCTGTTCGCCAGCGATTCGTATCCCTAAAGATACGTCTCCCGTTTCGTCAGACTCCGTAGTTCCCGAATTGCGTTTCGCGTGCTCGGGGACTGACAAGAAGTTGAACGAATGAGATTGCAGAAGAAGTAGATGCGGAAAATTTATAGCGAGTGATTGAGTGAAGAGATTTGGGCGGCTCTTAACATCGAGGTCTTGACAGCCGATAGGGGTGAGGCGAAGTGAGCACGGAGCAGCGCCGGAACGCAAGGGCGGGGGTAAACGGGAGATCTCCGAGGAGACCCGCCGACCAGCGGCATCGTCCGGCACGATTCCCACGTGCGAAAATGCGGGAATCCAACCCGGTTCGCCTTGGTGGGAGGCGAGTAGTTGGTGAGAAAGTAGAGAAGAACTTTGATCAATTGTCTATTTATTTTCAAAGAGAGATAAAAAAAAATGATTGTATCTCCACACCGCTATTAGATTGTTATGCCTGACTGAAGACTAGACATTACAAGAAACTACACGTCACGATATAAGGAACACATTTTTAAAAAGATGTAAACTACTCTGGGGAGAATTACTGCTGTAAAGGACTACGGCTTGAAGACAGATTGTGCGAATAGCAGATAAAAAACGATGGGACTGCCTACACTTTTCCCACACTTTTCAGCCAGCAGGGTCGTTGTATCCCTAGCGAAGATATTCTATGTGCAATCTAATAAGGAGGGTACTACAAAATTCGTGTTATTATTTACCATCGAGGTAGACTTCACAGTCCTGCGTGTACTCGGGCCCTGGAAACATTAGCGAGGAAATATAGCCCGTTAATTTTGACCAACGTGTTGATGTAAATATTTATTATCTAAAATCAAGTCCGCCGTATTATTCTGTAATTTAACTTGAAGGTTTATTTGAGGAAAATGAGGTGACTACTATCAACAGATTTAGTATGTTTCATGGCGAGTAAATATTGTCTCAAAATATCCGTTTTCTCTCATCGAAGATTTCATAGCCACTTTTTAAATTACCATAAAATATTGATTGCTCTTAAATGGGTATTATTCTTGCTGTGTAATTTCCAAACCACGTAATGAGTTCGGTATAAATAGGCATACTGACGTTAAATGTGTTAATTAAAATCATAAATTTTCAGCTTTGGTAGATCACAAATTTACATTCATACTAATGCACGTATTGGTGTCGGAAGTATTAGCCTACATGGCTAACAGCGATCAACATTCATACTAATGCACGTATTGGTGTCGGAAGTATTAGCCTACATGGCTAACAGCGATCAACATTCATACTAATGCACGTATTGGTGTCGGAAGTATTAGCCTACATGGCTAACAACGATCAACATTCGTGCTTTATCTTATTCACATACACAACATAGGTCCTACTTGATTATTATGTTTACAGTATATCATGAAACCGTTTTCTAAAATACATATATATTACGCCTATACCTACATCTTTCTTAAATCCGAGACTGCAATTTCTGAAGACATGAAAAGTAAATTCATGCACTCAAATAATTATTTTCTTAATTATGTAGTTATGTGTATAATGATTTGTCTAAATAAGTTAATTTCGAAAAACATCTCAGACATGTTTTGAAAACTGTAAACGTTTGTCTCTTAGATAGTCTACGATTTTTTTTATTAAGTCTGTTATAAATTAGTGACACGTATGCATTTGAGTAACAGACTACATAAGCAAGATGAGAAAAACATAGAACATTGTATTACTTCTAAATATATAACGTTAATTTAATCATAAGCAAACCGTCCACAGTGATTTTCTCGCCTTCGTGAAAAGAGACATATATGTCGCATAACAGTGCACTATCACAGCTCCAAACACATGTGTGGACAAAAGGCTTCATTGGATGTATTTTACAAAATCGTTTATGATTTTTTTTAAATAGTTTTTTTTTTTGCCAGAAGTCATTTTACAAACAAAACCGACTTAATTTTACACCTAAAAATAGTGCTTTCCCGGCACTCGAACCCAAATAAAATCATGCCACAAAAGGTAATGCCTTAGCGAACTTGGTCAAAAAAAAATGAATACGTTTTCAATTCAGTATAAAAATCACTAGCTGTTTAAAAATGATTGTATGATACAGTTTTACTTAATATTGACATTTTAGTTTCTACCTTTTTATATTCTTATACTGACTTAGTGATTAAAATAATGATTAATGTTTACGCGATGCTTCAATGTCACTTTATAAATATTGCTATAATGTGTTATGTTTCCTTGGATATTTTCAGATTATTGGCTTGAACAATAGTGAGTTTATCGCTCCTCTTGAAATTCAACAAGAGATTCACTCATATATCACAGGCTTACGCCTGCACTTCATGTCGGATATGACAGGCAACAATAGACGAGTGGATGTGTTGTTTCTGTCTACGCTTAAAATATGATAACAATTTGCAATCGAAACTAGACGAATTTCGCTTTCATAGGCAGTGTACGCTTATTACTCGTTCATTACCCTCAGTCAGCCAAAGGAGTCCGGGCGAACGCAAACTTGATTTTCTCAGTGCACCCATGTCGCCTCACAAACGATATGCAAATTTGGCGTTTGCAGACGTTCGGGCGGGCCTTCGCACTGAGAAGAGCGAGCGTATATTTCCATCTGAAGTAGAGAATCGAGTCGGATGGGCCAGTCTGGGCGCAGACTTCAAACGAGAGGCGGAAGGTATGACGAACACTTTGAAGTGTCGTGCAGCCACCCATTCTGGGTGTTAATTATCTGGGTGTTAATTACTTTCGAAACTAGTTTTATCAGTGGCCTTAACCTTGGCCTCTCGAGAGGTCGAAAAATGCTTTCCAGTGTGTTTTGCGAACACACACACACACACACACTCTCTCTCTCTCTTTCTCTCTGTTCGTTTTCTTCTCAAAGGAAACCTTTTACGACTGGTTTTTTTTTTTTTTTTATATCTCAGCCAAATCTTCAATTAATATAGCAATCGGAGGCTGTCAACGATGAAAAGTCACTTTTTGAGTCATGTTGATTTTATTTCAGAACTTTCAAATAGCCATATCTTTCAAATATTAAATATTCATTTTCATGACATACTGCGAAAACATCTTTTTTTTTATGACAGTAAATTTCTACTAGCTGATTTATCACCCACGTTGTTAGCTGAGGAAAATCTATTCATATATCTATACCACCGGAGTTCTCTTGGTCCTTAATTGTGATTGCTAGCTATTCAGTTAATTGATCATAGAAATAAATATACCTTGCTCATGTGGCAGAGATTTTTTTGCTCTATTGAAATAACTGAATTAATTATTTATAATTATCAATTTCGTTTTTTTAACCAGATTTCATGTTTCCTGTTAGGCAATCATTAAGTATTGGAACTTTTTATTTTACATGTATTTAAAGAAATAATAAAAGTATTTTTCGACGTAAGTGCATTGTAATTTAATAGAATGTATTTATATAAACGAGTTAGGAAACTTAAACGGTCGAAATAATTTACAAAACAGCCTACTCTTTTCAAACAATTTACTTAATTGAGGTAAAACACACTAAAAACTACTATAATGGTGCAAATACTGTTTTTTTGGAATTTCTTAAAGAAATTTTTTTTTCGGCCAGCACAAGTTTGCGTTTATTTGTTTTTGTGAACTTCCTTGCAATTCTCTTGTCAAAATGCACGCGGATTCGCCTCCATGGCTTGGTGAATTGCGTAAATATCTCTTATTCGAAGGACAAAGTGTGATTCCAAGCTCTCCCTCTTAGGTTTTCCAAACAAGGTAAAACGGTAAGGATTGGCACTGGCTTAATTGCTGCGTGAGGAAAATAGGGAAGCTATAGACTCTTCACGGTCAAATGAGCACTTTTGAAAGCCCTGCTTAAGATCTACTTATTTGCACGTTCTCTCTTCTTCCGCCTTATGTAAAATTAACATTGCAATGGGCCTCAGCACTTTATTCATGTGTCGGTCAAGTGAAACTGTAGAATTATTAGGAAAGTATATATTTAAAAAATTTGCTCAATTTTACACTTCTATGCAATACGAAAGCAGAAAGGTAAAGGAATAATTTAAGTTATCACAGATGGTTACCTAACACTTTTTATTCAACGTTAAGGGATGGAACTACTTTCAATCCTTCGTTACCAATTTCACTGGGCACCTGTCACTCAGTGCGCCCGTTAAAATACAAGCAGGTAGGAGCAGTGACTCTTTTCTAAGGCTGATTCAAAAGTGCTCGCTTTATCATGAACAGGCTTCACCTGAGGTGACGGTTCGGTTCAGGACGTCGGGGATATTTTATTTTTTAGTTTAATTTATTGCGTCCAGTAAAATATTTCCGTGTACAAGTTCGAACGAAGCTTCTGATGACTGCACGCCCGTCCTCTACAGCGTCAGCTGCAAGGCTGCGAATCAGTCGTCTGGTAGGCCGTTATCACGACACACAATTATTACACATTATTGTTATATTACCCGTCAAACCCAGGGGGTTGCTCACGGATAGTTCCAAGACAATAAGCCTACTCGTCAAAACAGCTTAAAGAATTGGAGCTTAGCAAAAATGGGATTAGTCAGGAAATTATAGGCAAGGAAACTTTTTATTTACATTAGCCCGAATTGGACAGCAAAGCATAAAATGTACTCTTGCTTATGGTCAGCAATCAGCGATTTGCGAGAAAAATCAGTCTGTGGCTATAAATTGAAATTATAATGCTTATAAATTAAATAATTCAGCTTTTGTACTTATACAATTTCTACAAAATTGTGCATAAATAAAATTCGTATATTAATAGTGTTAGTTCCTATTGATTAATTACATACAATAACTTTTTTACGATTTTGTAACATGAACACGATACGTGATGATATGTAAAATGAAAGTTTTAAATTCCCGGCGTTGACAAATAGAAATTTGATATAAATTTTAATAAAACTCTAAACCAAACCTTTTATAATAAGTTTGTTAGTACCATAGTACCAAAAAATGTTAAAGGGATGAACAACAAACACCGATTTCAGAGTACCTAAACAAGTGAAGTGATTAAATATTAATGTTTACAGTAGGTTTAATAGTCAAAGGGTTTTAAGGCTACGAGATAGCTGCTAATCGAAGAATATGATTCCCAGAAATATTCAAAATTCATAAACAGTTAAGATCATTTATTTAACTGAACGCAGGATTTCTTTCTAGAATTCAACGAAATAGCTTCAGTAGCAACAGTGCTAAACCCTATACTTGCTAAGTTAATAATTTCTTTAACCCAATAAAAGTTCTTGAGAGATTTGTAATTTGAATGGAAACTCTCTTAAGCTACGTATTGTAATACGGCTGAAAAATTACTGATATCTTTAAGTATCGACTTTTTACAATACACTTAATTTTTTCACTTAAATAACTATTCTTTGATAGTATTAAATTTGCAGTCATTCCAACTAAAAAATTACGTGGCCGTCAATACATGTATACTTATCTACTACATTTCTCTTAAACTGCAATAGTTACTTTCGTGGACAGTAGAGTATGTAAGGATTATTTGAGCTCAAAACAGAAGTGATCAAGATGGCGACAGTATCACATCCAAGTTATATTCCCTTACAACTTTCATTTTATCTAAATTGTATCTCCACATGTTAATTTATGGCACATTCATTGTTTTCGCCCCCTGCTTTCATCAAATAAAAGGCCTTTCCGAGGACGAAATTCAATCTTTTCCCGCGTAAATTAAATATGTATGCATGACCACATGTCGAACGCGTGGTGAATTTTATGTATGGATATTTTAACAAAACAGGAGGTTTTCTTCCGAGCAAAAAAAAAAACTGCTTCAAATGAGTATCAGAATTCATGCTTCTCTGTCTGGGTCCGATTTTTTTTGGTAAGTGAGTGCATGTGTTTGTTCGCACCCCTCCTTAGTATGAATATTTCAAAGCCCTAACCGATTGTAACCAAACTTCATACACGTCACTCGTCAGAGAAATGGCAGTCATCAGTTGCGCTTGAAAATGTTCACTTTTGTAATTTAAGTATAGTTCTCTTTCCCCTTTTTGTGGCTTCATTTGCGGTATAAATTATGCCTTGAATTTTTAATAGCGAATCTAGGAACGAAAACTACTGAAAGCCACAATTCTTGACAAGAGTTCCTAATGCCGCAAAATAATAACGAAGAGAGACATTTTGATTTAATAATTTACCATTTTATTCCTTAATATTCTAATGGGAAATCAAAGTAAAAAATTAACCATGCGTAATTAACATTTTCTTCATACGCAGAAAATAAAATGCCTGTTCATCTACGAAGCTTAGTCGCTTCCTTCCAGTGATCGTGTTCATAAGTGCATTATTCTAAAGTAAATAAGTTATTGGTATAAATAAATATTAGCGTTAAGTTTACCCGCCTTAGTATTTCATTATTAAAACTATAACCCCAATACAAATGAAATTCTATAACTATATCTTCTTTTCAAACAGCACTGAAAAGTGAATCTTACGGTAAGCTTTAAACCGTACTCGCGATTTTGATAGTACATACTTCTGTGAATTACTTGTAGAAGTAAATATTTGTGCGCTAGTAACGTGGCAATTAATATCGAAAATTGATATTATAATACCCTTTTAGTAATTTACTGTTAACACATTTCCCTTGTAATGTTTACACCCGGTATGTGTGTGTATTTGGCAGATGTAGTTGGAAAAGTGGAATACATTTTGAACCCCTTTACTTTGTGTTCCCTTTTTATACTAATGAGAATTCCATCATTGTTCAGTGAGTGCTATTTGTGAACTAATGACTTTCGCCTTGTTTCGGATATTTTCGTTAAAATTTCGAAAGTTAGTTAAAATTAATAAAAACCTGAATATAAATATCATCCGCTGTTTCATTTTCAAGCTTTCTGCGACATACAGTAGCGAGGTATTACACTAAAGTACTCCTGCAGTATGGGAGTGATAACCAACAAGGTAATAAATTAGTCCTTGTATATTATTCGGTTAGTGGCCCTTAATTTGTGATTATTCGAGGTAAAAGTGTGTACATAAACATATATCTACTGTACATATCTGATTAGCTGATTGTGATTCATTCAAGTTCGTTGAAGCGTATTTGGGATACTCCGTTTCAGTTTTAAATCGCGCTGATATGCCATGAATATCAGCGAGTGCGTGTATGTGTGTGTACTTGTAAGCTTAGGTTAGTGCAATATGAGAAAAATGTTCCGGATCTTGATTAGTCTCCTAGTATAAAAATAAATATAAAATTAGTTTCAAATCAAAAACAAATATCAAACTGCTATTATGATTTTCTTCCCGGTCCCGTGTAATTAAAACTGAACTGCAATACATTACTGTGACATTTATCATAACTATCGAGGTAGTGTAAAGTTTTCTCGTAACGCATTATTTAAGTGTGTGAGTTTTAGACAACAGGTTCGCTTCAATTCCCCATCTCTAGGATTTAGATTTATTTCGGTGCCTTATGTAATAAATAAAACACCTTCGTCAAAGTTACCGAAAATTACTGCCGCATTGGAGTGTACTTAAAACCGTTTGTGTAACTTTTTATTAAAATCTAAAATAATTTTAAATAACAAAATACGCATAATTGCGACCAGTAGACAGTTCAAAATTATTTATTAGCTAGTGATCGTTGTATTGTAACAAATGTTAAGCTGTCCTGTATAACGGTAAATCTTCTGCCTGAGAAAAATGACGCAAAGTTGCCTGTTGCACCAGCTACTTTCCGTTTTAAAATATTAAAGCTGTGCATGGGCCCTCTGAGCTGGGTATTAGCCAAAAACAGATCTATTCCAGAGTTGAAGGCTACCTTCAAGCCTCTAAACACGTTTACAGAGTATAAAATTTCCTCTCCTCTAAACTTTGACACTTCTGTTAACTCCAGCCTTCATTCTCTTTAATCCGGGCTGTCTGGCTATCACGAAACTGCGAGTGAATCTAGATACAAATATCCACATTTATAAGAAAATAAAGTATTTTTATAAAGCGCTGGATTAAACTTTCTGTAGCGATGTAACAATGCATTTTCTCCGAACGTGCATTTTACATTTTAGTGTCAAATAGTCATCCCGTATTAAACTGTTAACATTCTCTAGAAATCAGACAGCGGAATTATAAAGGAAATGACGTAAAACAGGGAAAATGTAACTGCTCAGATCGTAATTTTGTAATGTATATA
Organism: Dryococelus australis; assembly: GCA_029891345.1. Classification (NCBI taxonomy): domain Eukaryota; kingdom Metazoa; phylum Arthropoda; class Insecta; order Phasmatodea; family Phasmatidae; genus Dryococelus; species Dryococelus australis. The sequence goes on from CM056993.1 coordinate 284,890,457, forward strand.
TAAATATAATATGTATTTAAGTTACTCTGCGCGAAATTTTTGTAAATCTCTACGTTTCTCGCAACGTATGACGATATTAATTAAAAATTGAATTTCGAGAAATTCAATTAAATTTTTATTCATAATATTTAGAGTCCAAGCATGTTTTTGATTTGCTTATAAAATGCAGTGAGATATAGTATATCACTGTAAATTAAGTAATTAATTATTTCTCTGGTATTCGAATTTCTGAAATGTTAACATAGATAAATGTAAACATCGGCTTATTTTCATTATTATTGATTCCCTAGAAGTACACACATATTCTATCCATTTGTAACGCCAATAAAGTATTCTTACGCAGTAAATAGTAACATTTTCTTCACGTGTAAAAACAATGCATAATATTAATGTTTATCCACAAATTGTTACTTTCTTGAATTATCATCATCCAGGTGTTAAAACGGAATTATTTAAAATTGTTACAAATAAGTTCATCTGAAAGTTTTGTTATTATCTGTCAAACTAAATATTGCAGTTTTGAAAACAGCTGTGCTCAATGGCTCTGATTTTACGTACTGGGTTTAATTTCCAACGATTCATTTCAGTTTTCACTCTTTCATAAGTGAAAGTTATTGCATTGCATGTCTGGCATGAGTGAATACAGCATTTGTTACTGATGACGACTCGTTAAATGGGCATAAACTAAAATTAATTGCAAAGTGTTATTGGTTCAAGGCCTGTCATATCGTTTCTGCTTAATTCTTATAGTCTTGGGAACGCTTGCAGATAAGCTTTGCTCTTGTATCACATAGGTTTGTGTGTGTACATGCCGAATCATTCGCAAGGCTTATTTCGCTTTACATTCAAACTGTTGGACAAAACAGGCGTGTATTAATCACTCGAGATTTCGGACGTGTAATTAAATGTTTAATTAGTTGTGTAATTGCTGCGAAGATTCTCAAAGACAGTGTAATTATTCCACGCTCTAGACCACGAAAGAAATTGGAACAGGTTATGTGTGCTGTGTAATAGGGGGTAAGGGAAGTAAACTCACTCTTTATAAATGTGTAAAATTCGGTCAGATTTCTAAAGGCTGTTCACGATAAAGTGAGTACTTTTGAAATCAACCTTATAAACACCTCACTGCTCCAACCTGCATACATTTTAATGGGTGCATTGAGTGACATTCGCCCAGTAAAGTTGGTAACGATGGAGGGGAAAGTATTTCCATATCTTAACGTTGAATAAAAAGTGTTAGGTAACCATCTGTGAACACTTAGACAATTTCTATCACTTGGTTTTTTTTTAATGCGTCGAAGCGTAAAAATTACCAGATTTTAAAAAAAATACTTACTTTCCTAATAATTTTACAGTTTAGCTTGACCAACGCACGAAGAAAGCGATGAGGCTCATGGCAATTATAATTTTATATCAGGGGGAAGATCAAACCACGTGCATACAAATAGATTTTAAGCAGGGCGTTCAAAAGTGCTCATTTTACCGTGGATAGCATATAAGGAAGTTGCGTTTGAAACGGCCTTGTTAGAGGTACCGTGTCGCCCTTTTATTAGACAACATTAATGCTCCAGCAGTAAAGAGTGAGTAAATATGAGCCATTATTTGTGTTGCAATCCTCTGCATAAATAAATAACTTAAGATTTGAGCGGTTGTTGGGAATAAACTGTGGTTGACCCCATACATAACGTCTGACACTCACACGCCACCATACATTACAGTTTTGACGTGAACCAATTTCCTACGGTACTGATGAGTAGAGACCTGAAAAATTCGCGGTTTCATTTCGGGACAAGCTAGATTTCAAAACCTCGTACGTGTGTATGTATTGCTTACGCTATTGGTCCGCCCGTTAGTTTACACCTCCTGGACAACTCTGGGCCAATGTGATATTTGCATGATTTTACTTACGACAATAGAGTATAGCTAGAGACCTGAAAAATTCGCGAGTTCAATGACGTCTAGGCTATAATCCATTGTCGTATGTAAAATCATGCAAATAGCATTGTTCATTGGTTGCTTGTTGTATTAGCGGAAGACGCTGATTGGGCTTGCGTTTCCAGAAGGTGTAAACTAACGGGCGGACCAATAGCATAAGCAATACACACGTAGGTACGAAGGTTTTGAAATCTAGGTTGTCCCGAAATGAATACCGCGAATTTTTCAGGTCCCTTAAGTGTAGCCTAAGAGGTAATTGAACTCGCGAAATTGTTCAGGTCTCTACTGATGAGTTAACGACGCAATGCAAACCCGAGCAATGGAACATACGGCACTGGAAGGCAGTCAACATGTTACTTAATAAAATGGCGACGTGGTACCTCTAACTAGACAGTTTCAAACGTGACTTCCTTACAAAACTGGTCGAGTTAGTAGACATTTTATAATGGCAGGCATATTGTGCCCTACTCCGTATAACCACCTTGCAGGGCAGCTCTCCCTCGTTCGTTCTGACACAGCGAACGCAACGCATGAGCTCCCGGTGTCATTCTCTCGCCTGTTTTCCTGTCGCAGACGATCGCCTCCTTGTGCGACCTTGCCCCGTGTTTTTCTCGCCTTAAACCTGCAGACGGGACAGCGCAAACATACACTGGCCGCGGGATGTTGTGGCCGAGATCAAGCCACAAGGTGCCGTTACTAGAGCTGGGATGTTCGGGTTTTTTTTTCGACGTTTACCGCGTCGGCACTTGTTCAACACAGCCTGCTTCGTGGACCCGAGGTCACGATAACTATAGGTCATTCACAGTTAAGTGAGTACTTTTGAAAGCCCTTTCTTTTGGAATAGTAGCCGATAAATATATTTTATTTTAGTCTTAGACGTAAAACTTCCGAGTGCAGTGGAACATATACACTGTGTTTGTTACTTATATGTCAATTTTTATTTTAAAAAGGCGTTTAAGGGATAAAACATGGTTATAACGAAAAAGTAACCAGGGCTTCAAAAGTGCTCACTTTACCGTGAACAGTCTATTGAGGCATCGGAAAGGGTGGTGCAGTGGGTACATTTGCCTCCCACCCCGTCTCACTCGGGGTCGTCAGACTTCACGAGAGAGCTGCACAAGAAATCAATGTAGATTACATTTCAAACTTTACGTACAGTAACTAAAAATGTAGATCAATAATAATTTAAATATCGATGTTTATCATGGTATAATAATTTTGAATTAAAACCTGCGAATAGGAAAGAAAGAACTAAATTTTGGGGAGGTACGCTTTAGCCAGAACCAGGTGCACCAAATTTTCTAGATAGCTTTGCCCTCCCCTCCCCCCAATCCCTACATTCACCCCCCTGACCTAACCCAACTGACAAAGTGTTTCGACACTCTTCAATATGGAGTCGTCCATATGTCTGTTTTGTTAAGGCTGTTCCCGATAAAGTGAGCACTTTTGAAATCAACCTTAGAAAACCTATATTTTAACGGGCGCCCTGGGTAACATGCTCCTAGTCAAGTTGGTAACGATGGATGGAGAGTAGTTCCGTATCTTAACGTCGAATAAAAAGTGTTAGTTAACCATTTGTGATAACTTAAATTATTGTTTATTTTGCTTTCTGCTTTTTTTATGAATCGAAGTGTAAAAATTAGCAGATTTGTTAGATATTTTCTTTTATAATAATTTTACAGTTTCAATTGACTGACAAATGAATAATGTTATGAGGCCCGTGGCAATATTTATCTTACATGAGGCGGGAGAATACACAACGTGCATACAAGTAGATCTTAAGCATGGCTTCCAAAAGTGCTCATTTTACCGTGAATAGCTTATAGCAACACGCGCAATGAAAAAAGTCCATTTGAACTATGCATGCAGTTCAGTTAAACTACTTCCGCGTAAATAGAGCACTTTTGAAAACCACTTTCGAAATGAAATTACTCCCTGCTGCATTTCTTTTAACGAAAACGCCTACTGGTAGATATGCCCCGTATAAAGTTGGCAGCGATGTGGTAAAAGTTGTTACATATTTTAACATGCTGTAGTATTTAAAGAATGACTTTTATTATTTTGACCTGTGAATTTATTTAAATTGACCTTGGCTTGTTTTTGGCACATAAGATTAAGAATTAGCACGTCATTTAACACACTAAGAATGTCGCAGTTTCGCTTTATAAGCGAACAAATAAAGTTATTACGCATCCTTGGAATTTTTATTGCACGTAGATGGAACGGTACAAAAGCTGGCGGGGGGGGGGGAGGGGAAAGTAGATCGCAAATAGATCTTTCAAAAGTTCTCAGCTAATGGCGAACAGCCTGTATGCCATTTTAATCAAAGCTCAAATACAAGACGCTAGTTTGACGTTCTTCTTCTCTGCGTTGTGACAGGTCGCTCAACTGCACCAGGATCCTAATTCACGTGCATCTGTTCCTGTCGTTCGCCGCAAACAACGTGATGTGGGTGGTATGGTACCTGTGCGTCGTCGAGTCGCCCGACGTCATCAAGAAGAACGAGGTAAGAAACCAGTGGCGTGTAGTGAGTTTTTTTTTTAACAGGGTAAGCAATTTCTACTAACAAATGCAACTTCCAACTTTGCTTACCCTCCACATGTATTTACAATTTTATAATACCAAACACTAGTTATAAAAAAACGGAAAACGAAATGAATCTAAAAAATAATTAAACTGAATATTTTTTAGAGAGCTTATTACAAATTATAGGAAATTTCCCGTTTTCCCGGACACTCTCATCCCCTTTCCAAGAAAAAATGTAGGACTGGAGGACGCAAACAGAACGACTGCTTACCCTGTCGAAGGAACGCGATCGAGCATGTGGCGTGTTGTTGCTTGCGAGTTCGATTCATCGCTAGTCGCTCCCGTTTGAGGAAATAAACAATAGATAGCAGCACTATGCCGAAAACTCTGTTTCTCGAATCGGAAGCGGGAAACTAAGAAATAACTGGGTTTAAAGTTACGGCGAAAACTATAAAGGGTTAAACATTTCCAATATGTATAGGCTAAGCATTGTTTACCTTACGTCTATGGAATAAACGCCACTGGTAAGAACCAAGCTCTCTCTCTCTCTCTCTCTCTCTCTCTCTCTCTCTCTGTCTCTCTCCGCTTACCGTGTTATTATACAGAATGATCATGAACTACAATTTCAAATGCTGTGAGGTGATTACCTACACAGAAAATAATATTTTGTAAACCGAACTGAAAACGTCTCTTGCAATAATACAAATGCTAGTACTTTAACAACAAATTTGTTTGCATAGGTTGTTCACGGTAAAATTAGCGCTTTTGATATCAACACTTGAAAAATGCCACTGTCCCTACCTTGCATATATTTTAACGGGCAAACGGACTGGTATGTACCCAGTAAAGTTGGTAAAGACGAAGGGAAAATAGGCACTTGTTTTAAGTTGGACTGAAATTGCTAAGGAAGCATTTGCGAATACTTGAAATTATTATTTTTATTTATGTTTTTTTTTTCTTTTTTAATTCATGCAAGTGTAGGAATTAGCAAATTTGTTAAATATTTACCGTTCTAACTTTCTTTCAGAGTTTTATTTGACCGACGCATAAATAAAGCGATCGGGCTCGCGGTAATGTAAATTTTACACATAGTGGAAGGATAGAACATGAGCATATAAGTAGACACTAAGCAGGGCTTTCAAAAGGGCTCAGTTTATCGTGAATAACCTTTAAACATGTTGCATTTTTACTTGTGCAAAAACAGGATTTGTGGGGCTATAGAAAAATTCTTGCAGCAATACTGACACTTGTAAAATTTACAAACTTTAACTTGTAATGGTCTAAAAAATTTTTTTGATAACTGGTTTCCCAAAAAATGTTTTTGTAAAATTACAAAAAAAATCTTTAGTGTTTATGTAAATAGAGATAAAATATTATTCCACCTCTGTGCCATACAGTAATTCGTATTTGAAGCAGGTACCCTTGAAAATCGATATTTTAAATTGGTTAAGATCAAAATAATAAAACCTACTTGATATAAAATAACAATTCCGTGAATATTGTTTTCTTTTAGTCGAGATCTGAAATCTGCAAAAGGTTGCTGGGTGACGTCATCTCCATTCATTGTGAAAATAGGGCTGTCATATTAATGTCCAACAAATGTGTGTAACCCTTGGGTGTTTATTGCTTTTAATGACGTCCTAATTATGTGTAAAAGAATGTACAACGAAACTGTTTCTTAGTGTACTCATTTGTTGGATAGTAACATGGCAACTCCTGTTTTCATAATGAATGGGGATGATATTACCAACAAAGTTCGCAGATTTCAGATCTCGATTTAGGACAACAGTATTCAAGGAATTGTTCTTTCATCTCAAAAAAGTTTCATTATTTCGAATTAAAACAGTTTGAAGTATCGATTTTCAAGGGCACCTACATCCTTATGAATGACTGTAGCACAGATGTCGTAAAAAATTTTCTGATTTCGTTTCGCATAGGCAATCATCTAACAGCATTTGTACGTGTAGTTCAGGATCAACTTGTATAGTTTCATTACGATCGATTATTTATTTCTTTGGGGGTGTCGTCAGCAGAAACGACGCTTTATCACGGAAGGCGGATTTTAATATGGATCGTCTAACACACAAACTTGAATTTATAAGTTAAAACTACACACACACAGATATATATATATATATATATATATATATATATATATATATATATATATATATATATATATATATATTCTTGTGTGTTAAATTAGGGACGATTCCTCACGAAAAATAAGTCTCAAATACATATTTGTAAAGTCAAAACTGCAGCAGTTATGGACCCCTGAAAACCGACTTGAAAATAAAATGTATTTACAAATACAAACCATCCAAGGTTATACAACAAATATTTGAACAGTGCAAAAGTAAAGGGAGATCTTGACCTTGTGAGAATTTTGTGGTAGCATCATCTCTCTTCAGTGCCTAAATGTGGGTCGACACCCTCTTTTGGCCTTTAATTTCGAAACACTGTGCCATAGTTCATGTTTTATAACGAATAACAAAATGATCTTGTGAAAATTAACATACGAGTTAAAAGTTTGTTTTGTTGAGACACTCTCAGGTTATCCATTGTAGAGATAACCACATGTTTGTGTTAAAAAGTGGGCACCAATGTTTGGCATGCAGCCAGTTTTGTTGTTTAGAATAACCGTGTTACCACATGGGCACAATTAAATAAGTATATTATTAGGTGCAATCGATTTTCTACTTATGTAATATGTATCGTTAGAACATATTGTTGTTAATGGATATTTACTAGCCTACCAAAAAGGACAAAAATTATACAATTGTATAGATCAGAGCAGAGCATACATGTTTATTGAAATATGATGTGGTTACAGAATATGCTCAAAATCCCCCCCCCCCCTTCACCAAATTGCCATACTTGTCTCCAACATTGGTTCCATGAATTGCCGAAAGTCTAGTAAAATTCAAGTGCTTTCAACAATGATGAACTGTATGTTTTACATTTGTTATTAACCTCAAACCTGCGTTTTTACGGGGGGAGGGGGGGGGGTGAACAATATGCGTCATCATTTTATGGCATCATATTTGCGTTACAACTTATCAACAAGAAGTTACTGGTATAACTAATAAGCATACTTTCCTGTATACGGGAGCATGTAATTTTTTATAAGGATCTAAAAACCTTAGATGTTAGGTATGCCTTGAAGTCTCTTGACACCAGTATCATTACAGACGGAACCAGAAACAAATACAACAGTAGTGAGACTATTACAAATCCTCACGTGCCTTACGCGGGATTCGAACCTAGAAAATCTCTTACCATGCACTAGCATGCAACTAACTGCACCACGGGGATAGGATTGCGAGCATCAACCTCGGATATAGCCAGTCTAATGTTTAGGTAGACAGTGTTTATTAACCTGAAATATCTATGGACCCGCCATTTTGAAAATTAGTGCCTGAATCACGTAGGCCATGTAAATTTTCATGGCCTACCGTAACGCCACTTGTATGAAGAATTTGGTGTGAGCCGTTTGATTGATTCCCGAGATATATCTTAAAAACTCTATTATCTTATTTAGCGATATCCTTCAAAAAGGCACAAAAGGCATAAACAGAGGTTCTGTATACGATGCTGGTAATAACTGTCAACATACAAAGTTTGGATGAATTTTATTAAATTGTTTGAAAAATATAACAAACATATCTCAAATATTTATGCCTACCATTTTGAAAATAAGCGTCTGGCGCACTTTTAACAGACCAGTTTATATCGCCTGTCGCAGTGCTACTTGTTTGCCAAATATATCCGGAATCCCGAGATAAGACATAACAATTTTATTCCTTCATGTGACGCTATATTAAAAAATGACGGACAAAAGTGGTAGTGTTAGGATATATGGTGCTTGTAATAGGTACTTTCAGCATACAGGTTTTATCGCAATTGGCAGAACTGTATAGTACATATAGCAAGTAAACGGGCAATATTTTTATGACCTCCATTTTGAAAATAAGTGCATTATGTATTTAAATCGAATGTGTTAATATGACCTACCATAGTATAACATGCGTGCCTAATTTTACGAGAAACGGTAGAATAGTTTCCAAGATATTAAAGTAAGCCTACAATATTATTTTTTCGTGTCATGCTATCTTCCAAAATGGCGGCCTAACAACACTATCCATCTCTCAATTCAATGCCTACGTGATGCACTGTCAACATAGATAATTTGGTTTCCACCGGTTAAATGGTTCCCGAAATTTTACAAGCACCTTACATTTTAAAATGGCTGCTTTTTTAAAATAAGAACCTGACGTGGTCTAAAACCAAAAAAAGTCCGTTGTCCTTACTAATAACTATACGTGTACTGAGTTTGGCGAAATTCCATGCAGGCGTTCAAAAGTTGTTTTTTTCTAAAAAAAAAAAGGGGGGCGGAGATGTCCACACACACACACACACACAGGCATACACCTATTCACACACATATTGCACATAGGAAAGTGATCTAACTGTCTATATTGTCTTCAGAAATTAGACTAATACTAATATACCAGCATATCAAAAAGTTTATTTTAGATCGTGTAACTGGAATGTGGACTCTTAGTCACATTTCCTCTAGGGAGGTACTGTAAAATAGTTGAAACCCAAATATTTTATTATTGCTCTAATCATTACTGTAATTTGTACAAAGCAGAAAAAGTTCTGTCACCACCAATTGTACTATTACTCGTTTAACGAAGCTTTAACATATGTAACTACCTGATACGCTAACAAAAGTCATGTTTACGTCAAGATTACTGAAAATAACGACAGGTTACATGATTTTAATGTTACTGAATTAGCTATATAAATAATTCCACGTTATAGCCGTTTGAGTCCGCATACCGATTAGCTCTGCGCGACCGACTCTGCGAGACAGACGTTAGCATTATTGCTTGTGATCCATATTACCCGACTTAGATTTCCAACACCGGTATTTGAATTTTTAAATTAGTGTATGATCCGGACACAACTTTGTGCGTCAGCTGGGACAACGATGCTCAAGCTTCCTCCTATCTGTTCGCGGTGAAATCAGCACTTCTGAAATATTTACTGCTTAACATTTACTCGATTGCACATTGTGTACTCTTCCACCATATGTACCATTAACGTTGCCATGGGCCTGATCACTTTATTCGTTCGTCGGTCGGTCAAGGGCAACTGTAACATTTTAGAAAAGTAAATATTTTTCAAATGTTTTATTGCTACACTTGTACCCATTACAAAAAATGGTAAAATAATTTTTTTTTTTTTGTTTTCACAAATGTTACTTAATATTTGTAATTTGACGTTAACACGTGGTACTATTTTCTCTCCGTCGTTGCCAACTTTACTGACCGCGTGCTACTCATTGTGCCCTTTAAAATATACGCAGGTAGGACCAGTGACATTTTTCAAAGGTTGATTTTAAAAGAGTGCTTACTTTACTGTGAACAGTCTTTATCACCGTGCAGCCTTCTTTGTGTAAAACAAAAAGCAAAGAAATTTGTATGAAGAATTATTTCGTTAATGCGAAGAATTTTCAACTCTGCGGATGAGTACGTTGTCATTTTGATGAGCTATTGACACCGACGAGGAAAATCCATCAAAAATCGCATCTTCGTTACGACTTTGATCAAATGGATTGAGGGCAACGACTGCTAACTGCATCGGTTTCAATTAGCCTACTTCTGTTGCTTCGCCGTTGTATAAACAAGACTTTTACGAATTTGCTAATTAGTGTTCTTTACTCATAAGTATCTTGTTACAGAACAAAGGTCGTTAATGAAATTTTGTCTCCGTTTCGTTACTCTCTTGGGAAACATTAATTAACTGAGGGGGATAATGGTTAGTTCTCTAACCAACTCGACACAAATTTGTTTCTGGTGATCTGTAATCAAGACATACCTAGTAAAAGTATCTTCAATCTTTTTAAATTCTTTATTTCATATATGAGGTGAACTATAATAGGATGCAATTTCTCAGTGATACATAACATACCCTTTTCATCGTGACTTTTTCCAAAATTACATAATCTTAACACTCTGTACTCAGGAATAAATCTTTGAAATATTTCATTCTTGAGGTTCGGTTATATAAGATTATATATATATATGTGTGTGTGTGTGTGTGTGTGTGTGCGCGTGAGTGTGTGTTAGCGCGCGTGTATGCGTCTGCGCACAAATATTAGTGTCTACAAATACCACTGAGACTAATAACAGTTGTTGGTAGAACAAAAACTTATAAGCATTTCTTAAACAAACATTTTAATGCGATAGAAACACCATTGAGTTGGCCCAGGCCAAATAGAATACATGTATTGCTATAGTTTCACTGTCACATGTCTTACAGGCTGGCAAGCGACATAAAAATACTTTCTACAGTTAGCCAATTACACCCGATTTCTTTGTGATGTGAAATAATGGCCTGCAAAAAATTATTACGGTGGAGGAAAATCAATTTTCATAAACCAATGGGGCTGCGGGGTGTAGTGGTTAGGCTACTCGCCTCCCACCAAGGCGAAACGGGCTCGATTCCCGGCGGGCTCGCTCCGGGATTTTAGCGTATGGGAATCGTGCCGGACGATACCGCTGGTCGGCGGGTTTTCTCGGGGGTCTCACGTTTCTCCTGCCCTTGCATTCTGGCACTACTCCGTACTCACCTCGCTTCATCCCCATCGGCTCTCGATACTTCGATGTTAAGAGCCGACCAAACCTCTTCACTCACACACTCATTCACTCATAACCCAGTGAAACGAACAATGGAAGTACTGCAATTTATGTCTCTTCATCGTACAAATATCAAAATTTGACAAAATTAATTTACACGTTTATAAAAGGCTATGGTATTCTTGGGATTATTTTTGCTGTTCAATAGTATTTAAATTTTTAATTTTGAGATATATTTTAAAGTAAAAATAGCTATTCGTTAAGCTGTTACTGCAGACGATAGAGATGTTCAGGGTCACAATTTTACTTTCTCGTTTCTTTGGTGCTAAACGGGGTTCGCTCATTCTTTTGGGTCTGATCCGTTCGGAACCGTGGCCTGAACATCTGAGACTCGTGGTTGTCCACGGCGCTTCCTCACGGACTGGACAGTGTGAGGATCAGTAAGTTCGAACCATAGACTAAAGATGAGGTAGACCGATCTCGCTGGCTGCGCACAACCAATCTCCGTGTCCCAGCACTGAACTGCATTTACGCCAATACGGCTAGCAAAAATGGCTTGGATTGGGTTTGAGGTTAGACTACTGTTTAGTAAACAAGGGCCTTGTGATGTTTTTAAACAGCTTCTAAACACTTTGTTTGAGTAAATTTAAATTGGTAAAAAAGTATTTTATTAATATAATAGTGCGTTTCATTCAAAAATCAAGACAAAAACAAACACGTTCATCACTGTTGACCATGTGACTTTGACAGCTGTGTAGGATTGCGGTAGGTCCATGTTGGGTACATGCGCAGAAGACGAATAAGTGGTCTACCTCATCTTTAGTGTATGGTTCGAACGCGTCCGTTCGATCAGAATACCGTTCTGCTGCTATAATTTTTTCACGGTAAAGTGAGCACTTTTGAAAGCCCTGCTTAGGATCTACTTGCGTGTACATTGCGTAGTCTTCCACGTTATGTAAAATTAGTATTTATATGGATTTCCTCATTTTATTCATGCGTCGGTTATGTGAAACTGTGAAATTACTAGAAAAGTTAATATTTTGCAAGTCTGCTCATTTTTATACTTCGATGCATTAAAAAAAAAAAACAGAAAGCCGAAGAAATAATTATATTTTTTTCATAAACGGTTACCTGACACCTTTTATTCGACTTTGAGATATGGAACTACTTTCTCTCCATCGTTACCAACTTTACTGGGCGCTTGATAAAATATATGCAGGTAGGAGCAGTGACCTTTCTGCTGCCAGCTGACAAGACGCTGTCGCGACACGCGTACTCATCGCTAGAGACCTGCGAAATTCGCGTTATTATTTGGTGACAGACTGAACTCCAAGATGCGGTATGTTCTTTTCAGTGTTGCCATTGCCAGGCAACTTGCGTGGCTCGTCGCAAGAACACGTTGAGCCAATAGGAAATACTCTAATTTTCAGCAACCCTATCTCCAGTAAAGCGGCCACACAGGTAAATGACGTAGTATGATCGCCAGTAACCAATGAAATCACAAATTACACTCAAGTAGGCACACGGTAGTGAAGTCTTCCATGTTACCAAATAATGAAAGCTAATATTGCACGCCCCTACTCGTCGCTGGAGACCTGAAAAATTCAAGGTTTCATTTCGGGACAAGATAGATTTCAAAACCTCGTACGTGTGTATTGCTTATGTTATTGGTCTTCCCGTTAGTTTACACCTCCTGGACAGCTCTGAGACAATAATAAACACACAATTAAATGCAGCCCCAATCACCGTCTTCCGCTAGTACAACAAGCAACTAATGAGCAGTGATATTTGCATGGTTTTACATACGACAATCAGTATAGCCTAGAGGTCATTGAACTCGCGATTTTTTCAGGTCTCTACCACCGCAAACGCACGCAGCTCCTATATGTACCTACATATACATAAACCACTCAGAGGTCTTGCATAGTCTTATTAATAAAATTCACATAAACGCGACTTTGTGTATGCGATAACAGTGAACATAGCATAAACGGTAATAAGAGAAGCTACTCTCAGTACATTCATCTAACAATTTCCTTTGAAGCAAATTAAACGATTGAACAAATAATAAATCGTAGAGTCGACACTGCTACGTTTGGAATCTCTTTCGGCAGTTTACATTTAATCTGCATGTATCGCTACAACGGTGCCATGGAAGTAATTCCTCCATGCGCTCGAGCAATATGCGGCATTGCCTGTTGCTAATGATTTGCTCAGCTTTGGTAAAAAAAAAAAACACGTTCGATTGATGCACTGGTGGCAAACATAATACATAGAACTCTCTGCGGGCCAGCCGAGAGAGGCGAATGAATATACAGTAACCTATCGTTCTTGCCACCAATTCAGAAGGTTGCAATAATTCCCAACATTTGCTCAGCCCGGGACATGTACCGCGTGCGTACACCTCAGTATTTGGCATGCAGCAACTTCTTCAGTTTGCCACTTGGTAAACACACTCGATCGTTTAAGAGGCGAAGTTACTCCTTTCGATATCTCCGGCCTTTCTAGGATGCCATCTTGCCGATATATATATATATATATATATATATATATATATATATATATATATATATATATAAGCACATGAGCTGCAGACAGTGGTTCATATCTTAGTCCCGTCGTGCTGTTTTTTCTTAGAAACGTCTGCAAAACTTTCGGAAGCCATTAGTGGTGCCGTTTACTTAGGCCCTCAAACAGCGCAGAGATCTAACCGTATATTTGTCATTTAAAAAATAAACTATATTTTTGAGCGGCGAATCCTTAAGAAATTAATTTAAGAAAGTTTTCACCTCCGAATGCAAAGTTTGCTTTTTTCATTTTCCTCTCTAATGTGTGTTTTTAAAGTGGAAAAGGGTTTATGCGAGTTTTTCAATGTTTCTATATAAAACTTTTGGTAAAGGCTGTTCACAATAAAGTGAGCATTTTCGAAATCAACCTTAGAAAAAAAGTCACTGCTCCTGCCTGCATATATTTTAACGGGCTCACTGAATTACATGTACCCAGTAAAGTTGGTAACGATGGAGGGAAAGTAGTTCCATATCTTAACATAGAATAAGAAGTATTAGGTAACCATTTGTGATAAGTTAAATTATTTTCTTCGGTCTCTGTTTATTAAGCATCAAAGCGTAAAAATGGATAGATGTTAAAATATTTAGATTTCTAATAATTTCCAAGTTTTACTTCACCAACGCATGAATAAAGTGATGAGTCATATGGAAATGTCAATTTTTCATAAGACCTAAGAACTTTTCAAAAGTGTTAATCGTACCGAGAACAGCCTATAGTCTACCGAACATGCCATAGGCATGCTCGCTTCCCACCAAGGCGAAGCGAGTTCAACCTCCGGCTGGGTCACCGGATTTTCGTAAGTGGGAATCGTGCCGGACGATGCCGTTGATCGGCGGGTTTTCTCGGAGATCTCCCGTTTCCCCCGTCCCTTCATTCCGGCGCTGCTCCATATTCACTTGAATCACCCTCATCGGCTCTCAAGACCTTGCTGTTAAGAGCCGCCCAAATCTCTTTACTCACTCATTTGCCTTTATGCTACACCAAACAATGACATGGTCACCGCTTACATTCCTACGAGGCGAGTAGACGACATAAAGACTGCACGCCAATTCAGTGCCTTGCGCGTAAAGGCGACCAGGAATTCGATGCGCGTGCCAAGGTCGCCCTTAGCGCTGACACGCTGTTAGGCATCGGTCATTCTATGTACCTCCAGCCAGACGGGGTGGCGCCCTTACGCGCGGTCGTGTTAATTATTTAATGCGTCAAACACCGTTCGCTTATAATGATAACCGCTTACCATGATGTTGGTTACACAACACTCACGTATATTTAAGGTGGGTTTACGATTAAAGACTGAAGAATTAAGAACGGTACTTAATGAATCGATAAGCACAAGGAAAATGAACAATAACAATATTTGAAGTTTATGATTGAATTAGCAACTTTTAAGTTTAACCAATCAGAATCGTAGGAAATGAAAGCAACCGACTAAAACCTAGAGTGGAGATCATTTAAACATATTTAATTATTTGTGGTTACTGCTTGTGTTCTCGTTTTGAAAAACTCGTGATATCATATAGAAGAGGAAGTCGATGCCAACATTGGGTATTTACGTCAATTAATTTGGAAAGGTTAATTAAAGCGAATTCAATAACCTCTTCCAAGAAAGAAAATATGACTATGAACAGTACTTTAAATTAAGAGGATACTGTCTGCCGATTAAAATAGTTACTTTCATATAATTTAGCAATATGGCATAACCTAAATACAAGATGTAAATACAGTTTCCCGCCAGAAACAAATGTCGCTGGGCTCTGATTGGATACTTCGTCTTGACTTGTACTTAAGATATAAAATATAACGATATCTTAAGTCACGCCAAGATCTCACACGATCCGTCAAGACCCGCACACGACAGTCATAAACTAATACCCTTGAACACATTGATTCATATCTGAAACACACGGCGCACTTATTCTGTTAAGTCAATCGTAAACCCACCTTAACTCCGTACAGTTGTGAAGCGTGCGCAGTGTGGCAACACTGCCGCAGTTATGAGTGACGCGGGAGAGAGGTCGAACTGCAGGCCCTTCTGTCCGCTAGTTTGCTGCCCATTGTAGTCTCCAAGCGGTCTGAGATTTCGAGTTTTCGAATTACCGAGTACCGATTGAGCGACCAAAATACTTTTTATGAACGACATTTTACCGTACCGTTTTCGAATACTCGAACTCGCCGACACATACCGCTCATTCGTATCCACATCAAGGAATGGTATAAGTTAGGGGGCCAAACTCGTTCGTTGTACACCTCTGGGTGAACCGAGTGTTGGATTTCAAATATATTTTACTACGCCACTGCTCTGTCTTCAATTAACTCTGCAGCTGGAATCAACTTTGTGTTAAAATAACGTTTTGAAATTCGTGCGAAACGAAATGTTGAATTATAATTATCATATTAAGGCTAAAAAAAAGATAAGTGTTGATTTTATCAAATTACATGGTGATTGAGTGAAGAGATTTGGGCGGCTCTTAACAGCGAGGTCGTGAGAGCGGAAAATGACATGGTATTTTTAATTCGTTTATCAATATCATATCACGAAACTATTAGATATCCTTAAATTGTAATATATATATATAATTGAACGGCCATAAAGAGGAATATACTCATTATATTCGCTTCAGCGCTTAATGAAGTGTAACAAGGTATTATAAGATCGCAAGCCTTCTCGGTCAAAGCCATAATGAAAATCTTGACTTATAATTATCACTGTGCATAGCAGATGTTAAATTCAGGCCCTCGACACTACATTTCACCAACTCTACATATTCTTAACACAAAGTAAGGGGACAGGTACTGTGTTTCAACAGCAGCTAATTCGCAATCGGAAACCATGGAAGTAACGATAAGGAATCGCTTTATAAATAAGTTTAGATTTTCTGGAGTGGTTATTACTAACAAGAGAAATCATGAGTTGATTGTGTGATATTTTCGTGTCAGCTAGCCAGAAGAGAACTGATAAATAAAAATTATCTAAAATGTTTTGTCAGACCGAGCAACAATCTAAATGATAATCACAATGGACGGTGCCGAACTGTTTCTTTTGTTTGTTCGAGGGAAAACGGTTTTCAGAATGTAAATCGAAGTGCTCGGTAATACTGACAAAATGAAACATACAAATTGAAATTTTTGTATTTTTGTACAAATAATCTTTCGTCGTTCAAATACCACTCCATGGATAAGAATTGTATATACTTAATTATACACTTGCACTGAACTTTCGGCTCCCTTATACTACTATACAAGTAATTTCATATGGCCAGCAGGAATCGTTTACATAATCTTTCAATGTATTATTGCTGAAAGGCGTGCAGCAGGTTGCCACCCGTGATTTTAAACACTTATTTTAACTATCGCGTGACGCTTACAAAATAATATTGTCATCTCTAGAAAACGTTTGTTATTGTCTCTTATAAGAAGATATTAGGGGTGGTCTCAGACTTTTGTTGCACGTGCAAAGTACTGCATGAGAAACACTAAAATATTTTTGTAACAGAAATCAGCACTTGTTTAAATATTGCCATTCAAATATGCACAAATATTTAAAATAAAATTTGACTGTAGGCTGATTACATTCTTCTAAGAATTGGATTAAATCTATTCGGCGCTATACTTATGATAATATAAACTGAAGTTTTTCGTAAGATCGTGTTTTGATCCGTCAACACTATATATTCGGTAACGTCGACTTTTATGGTGCCAAAGTTTAATAAATTTTCTGAAACTTTGTTAGTTTTTACTTTCTTTTGATTTAGTATCATTACGCTACATATAAAGAAATATTGATGGAACTAACTGTTTGCAATTGCGCGTAGATTAAATAACATTGTGAAATTATTATAAATAACTTATAGAAACTATAATACTGTAGCGCTCGCTCTTGCAATGTTTTCAATGAAGTAAAGATATAATAATTTCACTGACAACTAATTGTTTGACTTTTTTCATTCATTAATACGTTATGGGCACCGCCTACCAAACCTGCAACCACACAGTTTAAATGGTAAATCAATTTTTTCAAGAAATTTTTTCTCAATTCATCAATTTTTTAAGAAACCCTCTCAAACAAAAACTTTTCCATGTGACATTTGTTAAGGGATTCGGAACGTTAAAAAATCTTGCCAGTTTTCACTTTTACTTTTTTTTCTAAAATATAACATTTAATTATGCATTTTACAACATTGATGAATAAACAAAAGTTTTGGGAAATTCATAAAGTGACAGTATTCTCTGAGAAAGATGCGTTGAATACTAGTTTTTTTTTAAATATGGAATGGTTAAAACTAATGAAATGAGGAGAAATTACTTTGACATTAATTGAATAGGGGTCTAGAAGAAGGGCTTATGTTACAAATACTCCATTTTTTTTGTGGAACAAGCTACTGCGTGATATGACTGACGCTTTGATGAGATGTATTTTATTCACACCCTCCCGCTATATGTGAGAAACGCGCGTTGCAAGATAACAAATCCAGGTGGCGCTGGCGGAAGAAGGGCGCATGTGAGGTTTTCTCAACCTCCCGTCACTGTCAGAGCTTCGCTTGCTATAGGTTGTTCATGGTAAAGTGAGCACTTTTAAGACCCTTCCAATAGGCACTAACACAAATAAATTTGATGGTAGCTTCAGATTTGACTTTTGGAGTGGTGGAATATATGTATACACTAGGTTTATCGATCACATGGCAATGTTAATATTAAAAAATGGCGGAGAGATAGAAATTGGTTGAAAGGATAAATTTATCAGGGCCTTAACATTTGCTCACTTTACCGTGAATTGACTATAGTCAGCCGTCAGCTCGTTACGTGCAAACAAGCTTGCTGTGTCGTGCAGTTATCTTCATCTCCAACATGAGCGAGGTTAATTTAATGCTTAGTGAATATAACAGCGTGGGTTATAGCAAAAAAAAAAAAAAACTGTTACTGGATATTGAAGAGTGCGTTATAAGAAGCAGAAGAAGTTGAAAAATTCAGGTAAAGCGTACGCAAACAAGCGCGGGAAGGGAACAATCGTGCCGACAAAGGAACTGCCTACCTGTGTTCAAAGTTGGCAGGTGTGTCGTACGAAAGCTGGATGCAACGCGCTTCCTATTCAAACTGTGTATGGATTGTTCAGAAGGTTTCATCAACTGGATTACAATGACCAAACGCTTTCTCTTCGGAGTTCCATACTTATACGCGAGCCGATACGCAGGGGTACTGGAAAGTCCGAAACAACACCAAGGAAATGCATTGTATTGTAAAGGGCTTTTTAACGTCCCTGGTTTTATATGCTTCAAAGCTAAGCAGGGGATGGCTTACAAAATAACTTATAACCTAACTAACATCCATGCCTGCTCGGGATTCGAACCCAGAGCCTCCCGCACCCCAGACTGATGACGCACAAACTTACTGCACCACGGGAGGTCGTCAGGAATCTTGCAGCTTTCGATTATATCATCAATGTAAAACCGGTATGCCTCAAGACATTAACAAACATTTTCTGTTACTTCAAAAAGTATCCGTGTACTCAACGGTAAAATGGACAAAAAAAAACCGAGCAAGCAGCTCCAAGGGATGGAATAGGAAAACATTAGAATCGGCATCGTACACTGGACAAGAACGACAGACAAATGATTGGGCAGCATATTGCAAGCTTTCGGTATATCATTATAGCCTGAATTCGTCTGTAAAGAAATCTTTGAGCATGGAGTTCCTACGAAGAAGATGCACCGGTTGTTGCTTGAATGATATCCAGAAAGTAATAACGTAACATGCAGTTTGTGCAGAAAAAATTTCATTCGAGACTTCGAGTTGAGGTTCGGATCCCCTCGTTCTGATACATGTAAACAGTGCGACATATCGAACGCTCAACTTATTTTAGCGTCGAATCAAGAGGAGCGGACACGCATTGCAGGTAGGAGCGAAGCCCATCTCATGACAGCCGATGGAGAGTATAGACAACTTGTGGAAGATGAAATCGACAAACATGTCATAACGCTGCGTCCTGTTCACGCCAATGCTCACCCATCCAGGCGTATTTTACCAACGACAGTACGCTTCATATAACTTTACGATCCACGATATGACCTGTAATCAAGAAAACATGTATCTGTGGCATGAAGTTTTCTCTAAACGACGCTCACAAGAAATCGGATCGTGTATAATGAGATATGTAACATCGGCATTCACGGTACTGCTACCTACAGAAGAGCGATAACTGGCAGTGTGGTCGTACCAGTGCGTGGGCCAAAACCACAACAAAACGATTCTCAGTTTGTATATGTGCCTCATTAGATATCGGTACTTCTCCGAGATTAACCAAAAATTTATGATCACCGGTCACCGCTTCCTCTCATGCGACCGTGATTCTGCACTTTAAAAAGATTCCTGGTAAACTAACTAAACAAATGGAAGTTTATAGACTATACATTGTATGGGAATAATACCATATAACAGGCTGCAAATATGGTATAGGCTATTCACGGTAAAGTGAGCATTTTTAAAGCCCTACTAAGATTTTGCTTTCAGCCAATTTCAATAATTTTAACAATTTTCTATATAAAAATTATTATGTGACTAATAAATACAGTCAATACATTTCACCAATCCCAAAAGTCAACGTCTGAAGTAGCCCTAAAATATAGCCATTAATAGTTGAATACTTTTGGAAGGGCCTTAAAAAGTGCTCACTTTACCATGAATAGCCTATAATATGTTGAATTGCTGCTATACCAATTTGGAAACTTCCCTACGCATTCGACTCTTTCCTGAGCAAATGCATCAAAACTACCATGGATGTATGGGGAAAAACTTTACCACGCGCTACTTCTCACTAAACGTATACACTGATATGGTAAATTTGAGAATAATTGCTTAGAGTGCGTTTTGATAGAACACCAGAGAAAGAAGAATAAAGCCATGGTTCCAGGAGACTGGAAACACATTATTGACGTTGCAAAAGCGACGTCCCCATTCTCCTTTACAGAAATGGGCCAGACTGACTTCCAAGAGTTGGACGTTGTTACACAGGCTTAAATAGTATCTTGTAGCGAATTCAGGAGCACAAAGTAGATTTGGTTCAAGCTGTGACGTGATGATCCGACAGCTGTCTACGGGAGCGAATCCCACAATACATTGTGACCGTGGAACGTGTTTCAGATATTCAAGCATCACATCCAATTACCAACCTTACGACTTCTCTACAAAACTTTACTGCCTATTAGTGAAGTAAAACTGAAGGACTTGTTCCATATATTTCAGTACAAAACTTCTGAAGAACACAGATAATTCTATACATTGTGCTCTATTTCATTGCATAAGAACCTTTATACCCATTCATGTATCTCAACAGACACAATTTCTATTTATTCAAATAATCACCTACTGTTAAATTCGTAAAATTAATTCGTTTGTTAACGCATTAATTTCGTTTGTACCTTTGCACCTATGCAAGCCATTAAAATATGGAAACGAAACACTACAAACCTTTGTTTAATACGGCGAATAGGTTCTGATAAAAATGTTACTTATTCGCATTGGAACAAGGACGTATGTTACATAAGTTGCTCATCTCATAGCCGCAAGGTGCAATGTTTAATGTTGTTACAAATCCGACACTTTCCAAAATTGCAACTTACGCCCTTCTTCTAGGCACCTATTCAGTTCCTCATTCACACTCCGTGGCACAGGTTTGATATAGTAGGCTGTTCACGGAAAAGTGAGCACTTTTGAAAGCCCTAGCTACTTTTTCCTTTCAGCCATTTTTTATCCTGCAACCAAATTTTAAAATAAATATTGCCATGTAAGTATTAAACGCAGTGTGTATGTCCCACTTCACCCAGAAGTTAACGTCTAAGGCTAAAACTAAATATATTTATTGACTATTATTCCAAACGAGAGGGCTTTAAAAAGTGCTCACTTTACCGTGAATAGCCTATAGGAAGAAATGCTTTCTCGTATTTTGTGCCTACGTTTACATACTGCGATATTACGTTGAAATAAATGCTCTTACGGGCATAGATTTTTTTTATAAACTGCTGTCGAAAGTGGTTACTTAAACACAAACCAATAAAACAAATTTGAATTGTAAAAATAATATGGGTAGAGAAAACTTGCCAGCTGCGCTCTGACAAACTTCCGAGTCCCGACGTTCAAATGTTATTTTTTTTTGCAGCTACATCTATCAAAACGACGTGGCTTGAACTTGCGGTTAGCATGCTGTTTACATAAAAGCGTGATTTTCCGTTATCGCGAGACCAAGAATCGGCTGGGGAAACCTAACGTAAACAGAACGTCTGGCTGTTTGATCACGTGATGTTTACAGCCCCGCAGGCAGCAGTTCGTGCGTGAACCGATTTTGCAGGAAAATGTCAGCGACTCGCATTCAGTGAATGGAGGCCATGGCGGTTACGTGGTTTATGTGTCGGTCTCCCACCACAGCGACACGGTTTCGATTCCCAGCGGTGTCGTATCCGTAGACGTTGGCTGGTTATGTTTCCTCAGAGTGTTCCCGTTTCTCCCACCCTTGCATTCAGTCGCTGATATACACAACGACCCCATTCCACACCGCCTTTTCGAAGACGACGGGCATATACGGGTGCAAGTACACAGCAATCATAAAAAAAAAAAAAGAATTTAATTCGTATGGTGTTCCCGGTAGCTCTATATGCTGTCTACGGTTTATTGAGCGCTACTGTAACACCTGATTAAGATCTACTTTCTGTCTCATGTTGTATACTTTCGCCACACGGAAGATTAACGTTTCCATGGGCCTGTTCACTTTATTCGTGCGTCATCAAAGCGAACCTGCTCATTTTTAGGAATTTAAGTGTGTTAAGACCAAATTGTGTAATGGTACTCCAAGCATGTAAAAAACAAGACACCCACTCCAGTAACCATTAATTTAAGAATTACACTTTCAATGCGCCTAGCCTTAAAACTATGTTTATAATTCCGCTGCCAACTTAACTGGGAACGTTGCCAACTTAACTGAATACCCGCGTGGAGTTGTGTAAATGCTATTCACGATAAAGTGAGCACTTTTGAAATCAACCTTAAAAAGAATTCACTATCCTTACCTGCAATTATTTTAACTGACGAACTCCGTGACATTCGCTCAGTAAAGTTGGTAACGATGAATGGAAACCAGTTTCATATCTTAACGTCGAATAAAAAGTGTCACGTAACCATTTGCGATAACTAGATTATTTCTTTCACTTTCTAATTCTTTTTTAATGCATCGACGTGTAAAGATGAGCAGATTTGCAAAATATTTTCTTTCGTAAAAATTTCACAGTTAGAATTGACCGACGCATGAATAATGTGACGAGGCCCATGACAATTGCAATTTTACGTAAGGCGGAAGAATACACAAAGTGCTTACGAGTAGATCTTAAGCAGGGCTTTCAAAAGTGCTCATTTTTACCGCGAACAGCCTATACTGTAGTTTATACGTAGATATGAGCACGGATTTATTTCAATGGTTAATTTCGTAACACCTGATTTTACCGGGTGATAGAATGCATGGGGTGAGTTATGAAACGGGAGAGAAAATGTGGCCACTCTGAGAAAAACCTCCACATAATGTCAGTGTCTACTATACTGCCCAAATGATAATTTGCTTCCGAAACATTTTCACCCGCCAAGGAAAACCCAGAGTTGGGGAAGCCAGTGAGAATCAGTGAGCCACCTCTATGTCCCTCGTACTCAGTATTGAAGTATTCTCACGGTAAAGTGAGCAATATTATGTCTTAACGTCAATGTAAAACTGTTAGGTCAACATTTCTGAGCATTGAAGAAATTTATTTTGGTTTATGTTGCTATAATGTATACAGGTGAAGGAATTAGTACATTAATAAATTATTTTCTTTTCTAATAATTCCACAACGTTACTTCACTGACGCATGAATAAAGTGATTAGATCCATGACAATGTTATTTTACGAATGGTGGAAGAATATGCAAAGAGCATACAAGTAGTTCTTAATCAGCGCTTTCAAAAGTGCTCGGTTTACCGTGAATAGACTTGAACTACAATCGACTATAGTCTGTTCGCTGTAACTTCATACTTTTTTAAACCAAATCTTTAAAAACCATCCCACCTATGATGCTTGGTCTTTTCCTAAACACGCCATGTATCTCAAGCGTTTTATGTTTCCGTTAACATAAAATAATTTTATTTTCTGTTAAACTAAACGTTTACCTATATATTCTATCTGTAACTATGAATTTTCATTTATAATTCATGTAAATGAAACAGATAAATAACAAGAGTGTTGGTAAAGCCTAGTATAGGCTGTTCACGGTAAAGTGATCACTTTTGAGGCCCTAGTTACTTTTTTATTTCCGCCGTTTTTTGGCTTTCAAATACATTTTTGAATAAATATTTCCATGTTAGTAATCAGAATAGTGTGTAGATTCTACCGCACTCGGAAGTTAACGCGAAGGCTAAAATAAAATTTATTTATCGTCTATTATTCCAACTGAGGGGGCTTTCAAAAGTGCTCACTTTACCATGAACAGCCTATAAGAAATAGTTCTCGTGCAAAATAGTATTAGCGAGCGCGTACGAAAGCGGTGCGTTGCCGATTTGGTGTAATTTTCAAGACATGGTTAAACTTTGCTTGCGTAAGGCGGAGGAATGCCCTGAAATCATAACCGAAGCAGGGCTTCATAGTAGTCGAAACTATAGTCCATTCGCGGAAACTTATAACTTTACTGAAGCCTTGCTTAAGTTCTACGTCCAGGACATTCCTCCGCTTTGCAAAAAACGAAGCTTAACGAAGTATAGAAAATTTCAACCAAAAGGACAGCGCACCGAAATCGTGTGCACTGATTCTAATAATACTTTCCATAACAACTATATCTTACTAGGCGTTACCAACACACCTATAGCCTCCCTGTATTTTTCTTTTTCATACTAATAATTGTAAATGAAATATTATAATTCATAGATAACATATACTTAAAAGTTTGAATTAATAAAGCAATAAGGAATTTTTAGAAGCTAACAGAAGTATAAAACGCCTATGATACATGGCATGATTAGGAAACACCCACACACATAAAGCATGGGGTGATATTTCGAAGGTTTGATTCAGAAAGGGTGAAGACACCGCGAACAGACTGTAATCGTGAATTGAGTGTATACGCTGTTTCTTCGTCATTTTCGAATCAATCCTTTGCAAAATCTCTCCATGTATGACGTGTTTAGTTATTTCCAACATATGTCATGTATCACAAGCAGTTTATACTTGTGTTCATGAAAGTTACTTTTTTTTTCTCTGTTAATTCGAAATGTAAGTAATGTCTTATCTATAAATTATAATGTTTCATTTTCAAATAATTTGAATAAAACAGTGAGAAAACACGTGTGTTGGTAAGACTGCCTAGTGAAGCTGGATTTACAATAACCCGACAGTCCGACAAAACAGCCCCGACACAGACGAAAATTTTTCATCAGTCTATCAGGAGCAAGGTCACCTCGACAAACGCAACACCGACAGAAGTAGATTATATTTCTACTTTCGTCGGGCGTCGGACCAGTCGGCCTCGTTTGGCAGTAGAAAAGATCGCAAACATAACATTACAAAACAAAATGTCGTCCGGATTTCACTACTGTGGTAAATTCCACATTAAATATATGTTTTTTACACTTATATCTTGGTTTTCTTGTAACAGAAAGCTAGTGAATTGACGAAAATAAATAGGCCTATTAGTGGGGAAAAAAATTGCTCCAAAATCCAAAAATACTTCGTTTACAAAGTTATCAAAAAAAAATAGTGTACAATGATCGGTGGTTTCTTCACACTCTATAGCAAGTCACTGGCCATTATAGGATTTTGCCGAAAGCCACGCAACACTCGTCGGAAGGAAACAGTCGGGGTACTGTAAACATTGAAATAATTTTGGTTGCGGAAATGGTCGGGCTCTAACGTCGTGTCTGACTGTCGGGAATACCTCGTCGTGGCATTGTAAATCCAGCATGAGAAATAGTTCTTATACAAAATACTGTTACACTGAGTGCGCACGACTGCGGTGCGTTGTCCCTCTGGTGTGACTCTCCAGACTTAGTGGCAGGCTCACCGAGAGAAATTCCGGTCCCTTTAGCAATGTGTGCTGTGGGCCCTCCTACATCCCACCCCCTCCCCTCCAAAAATAAACAATTTACAACATAATTAGTCGCCATCCATGCAAAAATTTTAATAAGTTTTGAGTGTTGCAATTAGATTTTTATGTAATACTTCGTTTTTATAAATAAACATCTACGAGTCGGGCTCGACCATTACACCCCCTTAATTACCACCTGCTCTTGGAGGGCCTGCTGTAGTGAAGCTTAGTTTGCACGAAGCGATGGGATAACCTGGAAGTATAACTTTATCATGGCATCAGAGAAGTGTGAATTAATGCCATTGGTGCATGAAAGCAGTACATTTAAATAATTTTTGTCATAACTGATTTTCCAAAGGGTTTGTCGACATCTTTGGCTCGACAGGACGCAAATAACAACTTTTAGCACATTCTTACGTTGTTCGATATTCACTGCCGTCACTATCCTCAAAGCACTGATGGAAGAAAAGAAAGCATTTTTGTTTTCTTATCTGCAATCAGTGCTTCGAGAATAACGACCATAGTGGATTTGCAAAACGATGCAAAAGGTGCTAAAAGTTCATGTTTACGTCTTGGTGAGCCAAAAATTTCGAAAAATCTGCAGTGAAATAAGTAAACGACAAAGTATGTACTAATATACTGCTTTCATGCACAAAAGACCTTAAGGCCACGATCCTTCATTTCTACAACTTTTGCCAGAATTATTTTTTTTACCCAAACGGTAGCCAATATTGTAAAATCCTCTCACAGTTTTGTTACAAATTGTTTTTAGTACGTAGTCTAATTTTTCCAACACAAATAAATGTTTACTTTTATCCAATTAATTAATGAACGAAAATTTTGTTAATTTAATAACCAGTTAAGATTATACATAATAAAAACAATTTGTAACACAAAATTGTGAGAGGATTTTACTATACCGGCTACCGTTCGGATACAAAATATTAAATATCGCAAAAGCTGTAGAAATGAAAGATCGCGGGCTTAATCGTGGCTAATATATATATATATATATATATATATATATATATATATATATATATATATATATATACACGTGCGTGCGTGCGTGTGTCGGGGCAGTGGCCTTGCCAGCTGCTGCACGTGCTGCTGCAGTACATGATGGTCGCCAACTACATGTGGATGTTCTGCGAGGGCCTGCACCTGCACCTCGCTCTCGTCGTCGTCTTCGTCAAGGACGAGGTCGCCATGATGTGGTTCTACTTCATCGGCTGGGGCGCCCCCGCCGCCATCACGCTCTCCTACGCCCTCGCGCGGTACTACCGCCGCGAGGACGAGACCAGGCAGTGAGTACCGCACCCACCTTATAGCTCGTCCCGCACACGAGTGCGCTTTTTTCCGGCAGTTCCGAATGCAGCCCCTGTTTAGTAGCGTTCCCGCCCATATAGCGGTGTCTCTTCCCCCCCTCCCCCTACACAGACGATGTTAACATAAACTCACTCAGATGACTGTTAGTCTGTCCAGTATGTCAACACATAATATTTTGGCGTGACAACGTCTTGTGTTCAGTCCCGTATGTTCAGAAGGATGAGCGTCACGAAATGCTGCTCTCGGGTCCGTGGCAATTACTCGTTGAGAATGTAAATGTACGATAGTATAGGTCGATCCTTTGGCTTCATGCTTCACACACAGACGTATAGTTCTGACGTCATCAGGCTGCGGTGGGAGCCTCGTTGTAAACCTCTAATGTCGAACGGTTTAGTATGCTTAAGACCGCTGTAGCGACCGAACGGCTCATCCGATCGGAGAAATTCTGTTATCAGTCTGTGCGTAAAAAAGAGTAACAAAAACATAATCAAGAATCATAAATAATAAACACACATAGTGACTTTATAGCAAATAATTATTTTGTTTACAGATTACAAACAAAAATAGTTAAAAATTACGAGTTAGGCGAAAAGGACACTAATGGCACTAACAACATGATTAGTGCTTGGCAAACTAATCTAGTCCTGAAAGGATGACTCAGCTAACTCAGTCCATTCCGGAGTTATACGAAGAAGAATTTGACAATTCTACGCAGCTGCGAAATGCGGACGTGGCGATTCCATCATCACACGGTCTATCATTTGTTTTTCTCTTGCCACCCATAGACGTCACGTAAATATACCTACGGCCGTGTAGACGACATAGCCCATCTCATTTTTTCACTTGTACACAAGGCTAATAAAAAAAAGAACATTTTTGGGTGGCTCTTAACATTGAGTTCGTGAGAGCCGATGAGGGCGGAACGCCGGAACAGAAGTGCAGGTGAAGCGAGAGATCCCCGAGAAAACCCGCCCACCAGCGGCATCATGCGGCGGGATTCCCACGTGCTAAGATCCGGGAGCGGCCCCCGCCGAGAATCGAGTCCGATTCGCCTTGGTGGAAGGCGAGTGAGGTTACCACTGCACCACCGCGGCCCCATAGATGCGTGTGTCCCGTAGAAGGTGTATGGGGGTAGATTACCCATGTCCGCTATGGAATAGTCATTTTCCGTGTTCTGATATTGGAATGCTGTCTTGCCGTTAGCATTATCAAAACAAAATTAGATAGAATTTGACGTTAGAACGCTGCATATGTGCATCCGCTGATCTAGCTTTAGTGTAAATAGAATATACACAAGTTTGTCAAAATATTTTAATCATATAAATAATGGGTAGGTTGAAAAACCAAATGTTAAGAAAAAGGTTCATCTCTGGTGACCATGTGATTTTGACACTTCTATCGGCAATGTGTGAGTCGATGTTAAGGACACGCGCAGAAGACGAAAATCGTACAACGTCGAGCCGCGGTGACTAAGCGGCTAGAGCGCTCGAACCAGGGTTCGATTCTCTACGGGGTTGCTCCTGGATCCTTGCCGCTGGTCGGCGGGTTTTCTCGGGGATCTCCCGTATCTTCCACCTTTGCGTTCCGGTGCTGGTCCATGCTCACACCACTTCGCCCTCATCGGCTCTCAAGACCGCTAAGTTAAAGAGCCGCCCAAATGTTTCCACTCCATGCCATTCCTAAACGACACGTACTCAAGAAACGTGAGCATTATCATAACGAATCCTTACCTTCATTTCAAAACGCGGTTTCTTCAGAATTTTTTAAATCATACCTTTGAAAATCCACCGTATGTATGACGTGTTTGTCTATTAAATATGGCATGTATCAAAAGCGTTCCTATACGTGTGTTAACGTAAAAGTATCTTAATTTTGGTTAAATTGAAATTTTAATTATTGTTTTCCTATGAAATAGAATAATTCATTACTAATCAATATGAATAGAAACAGGGACAAAATAAGTGGGTTCGTAATACCTCGTAATAAATAGTTATTATGCAAAATATAATGTAACTGAGTGCGCACAAATGTGGTGCGTGGTCCCTTTGGCGTAATTTTCTATAGGCTGTTCACGGTAAAGTGAGCATTTTTGATACCCTAGTTACTGTTTTATGTCAGTCATTTTTTATTTTCTAATCATCTTTTTAAATAAATACTGCCACGTAATTAATAAACACAGTGTGTAGATTCCACAGCATTCAGAAATTAACACCTAATTCTACAATATAAAATATTTGTTGAATATTGTTCAAAACGACAGGGTTTTCAAAAGTGCCCACTTTACTGTGAATAGCCTATAGACTCAGTTAAGCTTTTTTCAAGGCGGTTCACGATAAAGTGAGCACTTTTGAAATCAACCTTAGAAAAAAGTCTCTGTCCCTGCCTGCATATATTTTTAACGGGCGCACTGAGTGACATGTGCTCAGTAAAGTTGGTAATGACTGATGGAAAGTAGTTTCATATCTTAAAGTAAAAAAAAAGTCCTAGGTAGCCGTTTGTGATAACTTAAATTATTTCTTTCGGTTTCTGGTTTTTGAATTCACCAGTGTGTAAAAAGAGCATATTTATAAAATATTTATTTTCATAATAATTCCACAGTTTCACTTTACCGACGCATTAACAAAGAGATGAGGCCATTGGCTACGTTAATTTTACATAAGGCGGGCGAATACACAACGCGCATACAAGTATATCTTACGCAGGGCTTTCAAAAGTGCTCATTTTACCGTTAACAGCGTATAGAACAGTTAGAAATGACCGTGAATGTGAGTATAGGCTGTTCACGGTAAAGTGAGCACTTGTTTATAAGGCCCTCCCAACAGGCATCGACCACTAATAAATATTTCTTATTGCAGCCTCAGGTATTAAATTTAGAGGGTGATGAAATGTATGCACTGTGTTTATTGATCACGTTGCAATGTTTATATGAAAAGCTGCAGGAAGATGGCAATTGGTTGAAAGGAAAACATTGAAAGGGCCTTAAAATAAAAAGTGGTCACTTTACCGTGAACAGCCTATATGCTCGCATCTGACCGGGAGCAAAGCCTCAGCGTGTGTGTGTGTGTGTGTGTGTGGTAGGTGCTGGATCAACGAGAGCGAGACGCAGTGGATCCTGACGGTGCCGGTGCTGATGTCGCTGGTGGCGAGCGCCATCTTCCTGGTGAACGTGGTGCGCGTGCTGCTGACCAAGCTGCACAGCAACTCGGCTCACCCGGCGCCGGTGGGGCTGCGCAAGGCTGTGCGCGCCACGCTCATCCTCGTGCCGCTCTTCGGCCTGCACCACATGCTCATCCCCGTCAAGCCGCACCGCAACGAGCCCGCCGAGTACTTCTACCAGGTGTTCGCCGCCATCGTCGTCTCCTTGCAGGTACGCTACTCTACCCTCCCCTCGCCTTTCCTCGCAATAACAGTTCTCCTCAACTGCCATACCACAATGGGAATAACGATAAATATTGTTGCACTCCCAACCATTGCCATTCCCCTAACCATTGCTATACTCATAATCATTGTCATGCCAATACTTAGCCATTGCCATACCCATAACCATTGCCATACCCACGTTCGTTGCCATACCCACATGCAATGCCATACCTATATTTGCCATACCCATTTGCAAAGCCAAACTCATATTTGTTGCCATACCCATAACGAAAACCATTATCATACTAATACTTGACCATTGCCATACCAATAACCATTGCCATACCCATATTCCTTGCCATACCAATATTCGTTGCGATACCCGTAACCATTGCTATAACCATATTCTCTGCCATACCCATATCCGTTGCCATATCCATATGCATTGCCATACCCATATGCATTGCCATACTCATATGCAGTGTCATACCCATATTAGTTAACAAACACATAACGATAATCATTCCCATACCTATAACCACTTCCATAATAAAATTCATGTGCTAAAATTTACACAATAATCCCAAAAAACGAGAATGTATAAGAGGAGTGTGTTTATAATTTTCTTCGCTCGGTTCACCATAATGTCTCGAAGAGGCAAGATCGTAGCTGGAAACAGGGTCTTCGATACGCTGATCAACAATCTACCGTTCGAGCGGCACATTCACGGATACAGGTCCTGCGTGCCAAGAACCAAGCTAACTAAAAGGCTGTCATGCAATGAGACAGGCATAAACGCCCTGGATGAGGCATGCAGCATGACATTGCCTATTCCCAGCACGAGGATCTGCAAGCCAGACACCGGGCAAATAAGATACTTGCACAGAAGGCGGGCTAAATAAGAAAATTATCAGATGCCGGGCTCGGTGAAAAAATAGCAGCGTGGGGTGTTTCCAACTTGATGTATGCCAAAGTGAAGGTGGCATGGGTGATAAGAGCAAAATAAAGGCAAAAGTGAAAAGAAAAGCAATTACTAAAAGAAGAAAAGCCTCCAAGTCTAAGAAAATATCTACCGGTGGATTTTTCCCATTGCTTTTGCCCGCACTCGCAGCCCTTGGAGGCCTAATCTGAGCCACGAGTTGTATCGCCCGAACCGTCAACACAGCATCGAACGAACGGAAGAAGTTGACCGAGGCACAAAGACATTTGCAAGTATGTAGCTATCACCATGGGTCCTCTACCTAAGACCATACCCAGTAGGAAGTGGAAGTGTGCAAAAGCGGTCCAGCAGGAAGAAACAATAATGAAATCTCTACCGAAACGAGCACTCACGAATGTGGATTTGGAACTGTTTGCACGCAAACTGAAAATACCTCATTTTCGTGGAGTGTTTATGAGAGATGGTCTGCCCGCTAAATCCAAGAGAGAAGAATACACTGTAATTAATATGGATATGACAGCAGGGCCCGGCATGCACTGGGTAGCCTACGAAAGAAAGGGTAAACACGCAGACTATTATGATAGCTTTGGGAATTTGCGTCCTCTGCCCGAATTGCGCGAGTACCTGAAAAATTGTAATCTAACTTACAATTACGAATCGTCACAGCTGCTTAGCACATGGAACTGCGGGCATTTGTGCCTCCACTTCCTGGTTCGCTCGTACAAGTAATTGTATAAAACGGTTATACACCGCAAGGAAACCATTAGTCATGTTGATAACGCTTACCTTGACGGGTCGTATCTCCGACCTGCGTGCGATAAGTTTCCCAACACTCGACCTGGAGGGGTTGGAGCATAGGCCTTGTCGATTTTTAAACTTACAATGCGAAACCGAACATTGTTGAAAAAAACTGCAAGCTGTACCTCGTAAAAAGTGGTAATGTTTCCCATGAAGTTTCGCTGCCCATTGGCTCTTATAAAATATACGATATTGCAAGGTACATTGAGGATTCGCTGCCACCCCCCCCCCCCCCCCAGCTCTGAATTCGAACTACGTGGGAATCCCCAATACTCGTGAAGAGTGTTATCAGATGCAACGAAGATATCGAATTTACGAAACAGGATACCATCGGACCGATGCTGGGGTTCGAGCCCCGCATCTACGAAGCTGGTAAAACATACGTGCCGTCGCAGCCTGTACATATTTTTCCAGTCAATGTGATACGAATAACCTGCAACTTGGCGAGTGGCACATACCTCAACGGTAGGCTGATCAATTCGCTGCACGAATTTTCGCCTATGGTCCCTCCAGGTTATCAACTGGTCGTGGCACCGCAAACCATCATTTACATTCCGGTCGTCGTGAAGAGAGCACTCGAGGTGGCTGTGACAGTCGTCGACTAGCGCGAAGAGTTGGTGAACTTTCGAAACGAAGAAATCACCCTATACCTGCATTTGAGAATATGGGTATAAGATTTACGCCGACCAGAAGCTATAAAATAATGTGTCGCGCAAAACCTACAATCAGTACGTAACAGACCTCCAATGAGTTAACACGTGCTAGCGAGATTATCCTCTGCAGTCTCAGCTACGAGGTCGATCGCGATGAAAGGTTTTCTAAACTACAAAGAGCCAACCGTTTTCGAAGACAGCATAACGAAGGTGGAACTTCATGTGTACCAGCCGTTCCTGATCGGTCCGTACACACTTCTATCGGAGGTTCGGATAACGGTCCAACACCAAGCCATCTGCACTCTTCCTTGCCAGTCTTTCCTGCGAATCAGGGGACTCTGACGAAAGAAGATGGGACGAATCCAGCATCGACGAAAATAATTAGCAATGGAATTCTTCACCTGATCGATCGCATCGCCTACTTTCTCAACATTGCCGAGGTGGATCAGTAGCAAGATGCGGGCGTAACCTCAACTACCAAAAATTACCTTTCGCTCACGCCGAATGAGCTGCCTGCAGCCAAAATTGCAGGCTGGGGAATCGAAAATGCCTACAGTGTTCCCATATATGCCGAAGGAAGGTTCGAAGTATGTGTTCCGCTCTCCATGCTCTTGGGATTTGCCGAAGACTACAAACGAATTATCTTCAATTCGAAGCTGGAGCAGGAGATAATGCCTACCAATACGCATTTGGATACCATAGTGGGTACGGGAGAAAACCTGGAGGCAGTGGACCTGAACCTACAGTCTATCGAATGGATGCTGCCTCATGTGCAGTTGAGCACTGCAAAACGCTTAGACATGTTGCAAAATGTGTAATATGGTAAAAACATTGATGTGGCTTTCAGGTCGAGGAGTCTGGAGACACGCCCTGGATTGCCAGCAAGCCAGCGCATTAACTTCACGGTAAAGACCAGCTTTGCTTCTGAGAAACCGAGGTACATCATTGTTGGGCTTCAGACCGGAAGACAGCACAATGTAAGAGTGAGCCGTTCGCAGTTCGACACATGCCAAATAGAAAATGTCAAGATATTTTTGAATAGCGAAAGCTACTCGTACGTAGACATGAATACGAACTTTGTAAATTGCCTGTATCTGCTGGCATATCATATATACGCTCAATTCCAAACTGCATATTATAGACGCACCCAATCCCCGATATTGAGCCCTGATACTTTCAAGAGTTTGGCCCCGCTCATGGTATTCGATTTGAGTAAACAGGACGAGCGTATTACCTCCAATGTGATCGACTGCAGGATCGAATTCACTTCACATGGAAATATTCCTGCCAACATGTACGCATTTTCCCTGATACTTCACGACCGGCTTGTATCTTACAATTGCCGAGACAGAACCGTCAAAATACTGGCATAAGCGCAGCTGACTGTTTGCACACACCTTAACAGTTTACTTGTCTTCGATCATTGCCAGCCTCAAGTGGTGGAGTTTCCCTGCCCGCTACAATTCGTGGGTCGCCGAGTCGGACATCTAGGGGTGAACGTGGAAGAATATTAATAAACCTATATATATTTTATTATATGTGCAATAAATTTTATGTAAAAAAGATATGCTGTGTTTTATTTCAAAAATACCTTTCCCGCTCTATATATAAGAATAAAAATTCTAAATAAATATTTAAGTACTTTGCAGGAATGGTCAATGTCACCATTCGATACAGGTCTATATTAGGTGGCATAATCGGGTGGTCGCACAAAGGTGAGACACAAGCTATAAAACAAATGACAAAAAAACATGGGGACTACACCTAGCAAGATTACTGCCTCCCAGCATGGCAGCCTCCAGTAACATATATAAACAAATGATGTACGAAAAAACCAATATGGTCACCTCCAGTAACATATATACAAATATGGTGGCCTCCAGTAACATATACGCAAAGATGGCAGCCTCCAGTAACATGTAAACAAAGATGGCTGCCTCCAGTAGCATGTAAACAAATTACGAATGAAAGAATAAAGATGGCGGAATGAGTATATGTGAGGGGAGTGGAGGTGAGGGAGTCAGTTGCCTGCTGAATCCGAACAGTGGTGAATAATTTGAGGTGTGGAGGGAGACCTCCGAAAATGTAAGTTTTTTAATTAAAATTCTTTAAACAAATTTTTAATAATTTAATTTTAATAATACATTTTTTGGGATTTTTTTCGAATCTTTTGGATTTTTTGATTCTTGCATTCTCAAGGTCAAAGATCAAAGGTCAAGGTCAAGGGTTATGGTCGGGGTCAAATGCCATCTCCATACAATAAGGATGCTAGATGGGTGATGCTTAGGTCTGAGTCCTATCCCGTATACCTTATATCAATTTGGCATAGGGTATGTCTGTAAAAACCAATATGGCCGCCACTGCTCTGTAGGTCCGTAGGAAGGGGACCCCCCCATATTAATTTAATTGACGAAAATTGGATTTCAGGTGCTTTTTTTTTGCACGAGGAGGGCTTCTACCTGTTTTAGGGCTGCTAACATTTTAAAGGGAAAAATGACAAATTTTTCGGTGGAAAAGGGAAATTTTTAGGGTCTTAGGTCAATTTTGAGGGGAAAAAAGGGAAATTTTGAGGGAAAAGGGGAAAAATGGCGGTCTGGTGACGTAACAAGATGGCGGCCGGGCGGCTCCGACTCCGGCTCCAACGCCCCACGTCCTTGTCCCCAACTTCCCTAAATCCTACTACTCATATAATTAGCCTCTAATCTGCAACAACATGCCTGCAGGGTTCGAAATACTTCACGAACATAACCCTATAATTTTATATTTTTGTTGAATAAATTTAACGTAAAAAATTACCCGAAGTGTCTAAGAATATTCGAAATAAGTTCACGTCAATTTGTAATGGTATTTTCATCAATAAAGGCAACATGGAATATTAAATGTTACATTACCTATTTATTGCTTTAAAATAATGTTTTATTCCCTATTTTCATTTATGAAATACTTTAAACCATAACCTAAAAAAATGTTACAGAATTTCATCGCGTTTTGTTTTCTCAATCAAAATTTAAAATTCGCTCGTTTTTATTTGCGCTACACCAGTTACACCTCCACAAAAAGCTGGTGAATTTTTGTGGTACACAAACTCGCCTGTGTAACTGCACAAGGTTGAAAGATACGACAATCCTAATGGCTGCGATGTCACGTCCGATTGAAAGAAATGGCAGTTATTCCTGTGTAGTTGAAAGAAACCAACCTAATGCACAGTGGCCGGCAGGTATCTGGGCGCGCGAGCTCTCTGATCTTGAGGGGTGTCCCCTATTCTCTAGTCAACATTTTCCCCCTTTCACCGGTGAGGCCGGTACCTGCTTACCCGCGCTGAGACGCGCCCAGATAACTGCCGACCACTGTACAGTCACTACACCCTGTGAACGGTTGACGAGAGATGGCGGTGGGGAGAGGAGAGTATTTCGCAGGTGAACGGCCTAGCGGCAGTGATCGACAGTGGCAGTTCAACTGCGTTCGGTGTTGACATTACGAAGGACACGTGCCCAGTGCCCGGTAAAACATGGAGTGATCGGTGTCAAGACTGCATCGATGTCGCTGGGCACCATTTTGCACATCTAATATGAAACTCAGCCATGTGTATTGCAACGTCAACATTAAACTCGATACGATGATACGGTAACTATAGGCTGTTCACGGTAAAATGAGCACTTTTGAAAGCCCTGCTAAATATCTATTTGAATGCACCTTGTTTATTCTTCCACCTTACGTAAAATTAACACTGGCATTCGTTCATAACTTTATTCATGCATCCGTCAAGTAAAATTTGAAATTATTAGGAACGTAAATATTATTCAAATCTGCTAATTTCTACACTTCGATCCCTTAAAAAAATAGAGAGCTAAATTTATAATTTAAGTTTTATAAATGGTTAACTAAAACTTTATATTCGACGTTAAGATATGGAACTACTTTTCCCCCCATTGTTGCCAACATTTCTAGGCGCAAGCCACCCAGTGCGACCGTTAAAATATATGTAGGTAGAAGAAGTGACTTTTTTCTAAGGTTCATTACAAAAGTGCTCATTTTATTGTGAACAGCCTATACGCACTTGTTGCTGTTCTGCGCCTTTGTATGCATATATACTTGTGCCGGAACCAGCCTGTGCTGATCAGTGCTATGCTACCACTCATTTACCCGGGGCCGCTGTGGCTGAGCGGTTAGCCTGCTCGCCTTCCTCCAAGGCGAAACGGGTTCAATCCTCGGCCGGGCCACTCCCGGATTTTCGTATGTGGGGATCGTGCCGGACGATGCCGCTGGTCGGTGGGGATTTCTCGGTGATCTCCCGTCCCCCTCTTTTTTTTCATTCCGGTGCGGCTTCATACTCACCTCAATCACCCTCATCGGCTCTCAAGACCTCGCGGTTAAATGCCGCCCAAATCTCTCCATTCTTTCATTCCCCTACCGGCCGATCCAGCGAATCAATTGCGCCGGACCGCGCGCGAAATTCAAATTCGAGCGTTCCTTTCGCACATGTGACGTCGCATAGGTACGTTTGCGAACACATGTTGAGTGACAACCCATTCAAGTTTGGCCAAATTATTCCCGAACACCCATTCAAAGCAGAGAAACGTCACTTTATATTGAATAGGCACATGATTTCGAGAGTGCAGAATGAGGTTAATTTGACCAATTTAAATGTTGAAACTTGTTAAAAATACCAACGATAGGTTTTTAGTCACATATTTATTTTACATTCTAGGGGGTGCATAAAAGGATTACAAACATATACTTACATGTCAGTTTACTGTGAAAGGCTTAAGAGTTATGAGTGAACATGTATGCAGTCAAAGTTACCCCGTAGCTGGTGTTACTTTAACCACTAAAGATTTGCTCGTATTTGTCAGTATAAAGGACCATATAAAAATACCTTAATTATTTTTAACATAAAATATCGATTTTTTTTTGCGAATTCTTAAAAACAATACACAAATTTCCTTAACTGTCCCTGTCAGGGTTACTTTGATGAGTGCCAATAAAGTCTGACAGCTTTGATAGTAGTCATGAATCACAATTAAATTACCTGCAAATGAATTCATAAACACTAATTAATATGCATGTCTCATTAACCTTTTATGCAAAACATATTTAATCATAATATGAACATGTGTGAGTAAACCAATGCTACCATTTAAATGATGCATGTGTGCAGAAATAAGTAAAGTTTGTGCAACATCTAGGAATGGTACAAGTGGTTTATGAACTATTGATTTAGTCAATAAAGGACAAAGCCTTGAACATCTTCACTCTTAAATCGAATACCACGTTTTAAAATGTCGGGTTTGCTTAGCACACACTGTATTTGTGCTGCATTAATAGTGTATTTGTCTTTTATGTTAGGCCACACAAACTTAGTCCCTTTTCTTCTCAAGTATTCCACACTGTAACTATCACAATCACACACATTTACCACCCGAGCAATATATTGCCTGAATTTGTTCATCGTTGTGGTAGGAACATTTACAAAAACAAATGTACTTTTTTCGATGATTGTTGGTTTGCTACCAGCACTATCAAAACTATTGTTGTTTCCTCTTGAAAGTTCTTATGAAACAGAATTTTCCTCATCGTATTTGATGTTTGGAATCTCCCCCGGCATATCTATGCTTGCATTGTCCATGTCCGTATGAGGAACTGGTTTTCTGCTCTCCGTTTGCTTCAATATCTTCCTAGCCTGCCATCATATGGATCTTCACTCTCAAAATCAACATCAACATCATCTGTAAGGCATCCATCTGTGCTGTCCACGTATGATATTTGTGAACTTCCTGCAGATTCTTCATTGAATGGAAAAAAACATTTAGAGCGAGTACACGTTTCTGTTATGCTCTTTTGATGTTGTGTTTATCTCTTCTGAAGTGGTCTACGGCTGATCTAAATTTTCTATGGTGACTCTTTTGCCTGGTGCAAAACTTATTTTCCTCCGCCGAACATTTACATTGTTATCACCGTCACTATGCCTCCTCTGCTTGAGAAGCTGGAGAACAGTGTCAGAAACTACAGGAGATATTGCACTCAGGTCTTTACAGTATGTCAATAACATTATGTGGGTTAAATGGACAAATGTAAATTTTTCTGAAACCTGCTTTCTAGTTTTCTGGCATATTACCCTGACTTATATCGCAAACTTCCTCAAACACATTTTTCAAGAGTTTAGGAAACACGTCCTCTGTTATGCTTTGCGACTTTCTCTTCTGCCCATCTTTCCATGTGTTCAATACTGATCCATCACCCACTGGATACAACCCATTATGAGTCGGATGGTAAGTAACCTCAACGACACACAATATGCACACCCAGGAGGTGGTGGAGTAAAGAAATAAAACGTGGACCTGGTTGTGAGTAACACGTGTTTTGACAAGGGGTTAGCAAGAAAAACCGAGCCCCCAAAAATCCTAAAAAACTATAATGCAATCAATCTTAAACAATATTAAAGTTAAAACATTTAGACTAAAAAACATTAAGAAGAAACAAGTATGGATGTAGACCAACATTATGAAATTAAAAAAAATTCATATGTCATATATATTCATTTCTAATATCTTCAACAACAGTTATTCAATATTTTTTTGAGTTAGTGTTTGAGTATTTCAGTTGCGAACATGCATATAAATTAACTCACAATAAATTAAAAACAAAATTCTACTAAGTCATGCATTTTTACCATTATAGGCTGTTCACG
Source organism: Dryococelus australis (assembly GCA_029891345.1). NCBI lineage: Eukaryota > Metazoa > Arthropoda > Insecta > Phasmatodea > Phasmatidae > Dryococelus > Dryococelus australis. Next base: position 284,929,987 of record CM056993.1, read on the forward strand.
GTAAAGTGAGCACTTTTGAGGCCCTAGTTACTTTTTCCTTTCAGGAATTTTATATCCTTTAACCGCCATTTTCAAATCAATATTGCCATGTAAGCAATAAACACAGTGTGTATATTCCACTGCACTCTGAAGTTAGCGTCTAAGACTAAAATAAAATATATTTATCGACTATTGTTCCAAATGAGAGGGCTTTCAAAAGTGCTCACTTTATCGTGAACAGCCTATACCATAAAACCACCACAAATTAGAATTACTTGTGAAAATGAGGTGCACCTCTTATTTTATCCATTAAGTAAAAAAAATTACACACGTGTAAATGTTGTGCGATTACTCCTGTGTTGTAAGAGTTACAATGCATGTTTTAACATAAATTAATGAAGTTGTAAATTTTAACGAAAGTCCAAGGTTCAAAAAGATAGTCTCTTTCAAACAGTTTTGGTTGCCTAGAAGTTATTTAGCTTCCATCATATATTAATTCATGCTAATAAAGTTGAAAAAGCATTCCTGACTATGAAGTGTTGACACTGCCCATCAGTCACGGAAATTTCTCCCAGGAAATGACTAGGAAGTCAGCATCGCCTTAAAATTGAAGTGGCGGGGCTAGGCGGCTTCGTACATCGTAGTAGCTTGGACAGCGTAGTAAACTTGGACCGCACTACAAATACAGAAATATAATAAAATATAATTTGCGCGCCTACAAAAATTGTCACTAAACACCGCCGGGAAAACAAGAAACATTTTGTAATTGCCTAGGGCGGCAGTAAAACAAAATTTAAAGCGCAATGCCGAAAGTTTGCAGAGAAAATAAAAAGCTAGTTATGCCATTTTGAGATCTTGAGAGTAGAAGAACGTAAAAGATGGTGTCAACACTTTTCAGCGATACATCTATCGATACTGCAATCGGCATATCAAAGTTATGTGGTTACCACAATTTACCAAATAATTGTTTCATGACATGATGTGACAAAACTACTAATGATTTTTAAAAAAAATTATGTACATAACTAACAAATAACAAACTTGAAGACAGTTAACGAATTATATAAATACATGGTATACACAGATGATGTTTCACAAAAAATACTGCTCTCTAGTGGCGCTCATCAGAAACCACAATAATTATAAATTAATAATGACAGTTTGTGTTGCAGTGGAGACATCTGTAGTGAACAGCAGACAACATATTTTACTTTAAATAAACACACGCGACAATATTATGAGAAATAGTGGCATGTTAGGTTTTAAAGAACAAGAATATTAACCTTTAATTTACATTAAGGTTTCTTATAAGTAATACAATTTGTTGCACGGACATTTTATAAATAAAATAGTATTTTAGTTAAAGAAAAGTTAAATTGTTTGCAGGAAAATAGTAAGGGCTGGAGCTTTGCAAAAAAAATTGCCTGAAACGGCCAACACACAAACGAGAGGAGGAAAAACTAAGTAAACACAAAAATGCTCACTGTACCAGAAAACGACGCAATACTTGTCGCCAGTATTTCTTCAATGGCGCAAAGAATGCATCAAGAGGCTGCGTAATGTCAGTTGCATTTTTAGGAAGACATATGAAAATTATGTCATTCCCTTGAGCTTGCTTAGTAACTTCAGGGGAAAGATGACTTACTAGATTGTCACCTATGAGTGCAACCTTGCCTCCAAGTTTTTTGGCATATGATAAAAACACATTTAGAAACCAGTCTGTGAAAACTGATGCATCAAACCAGCCACTGCGACTATGGTTGTACTTGGTGTTATTTGGACCTCCTTCCATACAAATCTCCCATAAGAATCTCCCATAAGTGTTCTGCTTTATATACAACGTAAGATGGGAGAAGGTGCCCTGACGCTCAACCACAAAACATTAAAGATGTAGAAGATTTTGAAGAGTCCTTCATATGTTCTAGATATTTTGTACCACATTTGAAGACACATTTTTTCACACCAGGATCATCGCATAAATAGGTTTTATCGTAGTTAAATATCTTTTCTGGTGGAATCATTCGATCAGCAGTGCCATTCTCAGTAAGTGACAACTTCAAATAATCGAAATATGCTGAAATTGAAGCAGCAGCTACTGTGGCTTTTGAAGTTTTCAAATTCTGACACATTCTTTGAACCAAAGGTTTGATGTGTCGTTTCAGAAATCCTCTTGCCCAGTTAACGCCTGGTAAATTAGCACTACCAAACCGGGGAACCTTATCTCCAAGCTTATCTAAATATACCTTCCTTAAATATCTCAAATCTTGTAAGTCTAGCGGAAACCCCCCCCCCCCCATAACTCATTGCTATTAAATATTGCACAAAGATATCCTCCTCCTCTTTTGAGAAAACAGTTGGTATGCCAAATTTCTGCCCATAATTTTTATGAATTTTGTTCACCAGTGTTCCTTATGGTATGTCGTATTTTGAAGCTGCTTTAATTATTGATATGCTACAATTTTTTATTTCTTCCATTGCCAGAAATAAATCTTCTTCACTACATGAATTATATTTTCTGCCGCCAGGATGGTTTTTATGATGCCTAGGCATTTCCTGAAACAAGGAATTCACTAATTCTAGCTACAAAACTGATATAAAAATTCAAAAGCCACTGTATATTAACAAACATTACACATGTAAACATGCACCTCACCCACCTCCACCATTTGCAAAAGCTGATTCTGCTTGACATTGGCTGGGTGGATGGATTTATTACCTTTCAGTTTTCAGCAACCAAAATAAGGCAACAGTGTATAGAAGAAGATATCACTACATGAAACACACACCTTCAAAAGCTACATCCCCGGCTGCTATCTATCCAAACACCATAATTTCTGGTTTGAAGCTACTGAAACCATTTCAAATAAATACCACCAGATAGCAGGGTATATTTTAATGCTTTAGTGGTCAAAATATCCCCGTTGGTAAAAGTAACCCTTGTTTACGGGGCACAGTCTATTCGTGGTTTCTTCACACTAATTTTTTTAATAAAATCTCTGAAAAATCGTTCCATTTAAAACGTGCTGGGTTGTTTCGTACATATGTAATGTATCATAAATGTTTTACACTTATATTTACACAAAATTTATTTTTTATGGTTAGATTGAAATTTTACTTATATTCTGTTTATAAATAATAATTTTTTCAGCCTCCCTTAGTCATTGCCTTTGGGAAGCTGTCTTTTAGGTTGTTACACGGCTAAACTGTAGGGACGAACAATTGGGGAAATAGGGGATCAAATATACGAATATATACAGAGAGAAAATAGGTGTGTTGGAAATGCCAAGTATGCAAAATATTATTATTAAACTGAGTGCGCAAGAAGGCAGTGCGTTGTCACTTTGGTGCAGTTTTTTCAGTTGATATTTTTTGCACGAGGCGTAGGAATAACCTAGAAGTAGAACTTTACCAGGACACCATAAAAGTTGGAAGTAGCCGTGAATGGACTGTACCAGTGTCGATATGTATGGGTGTGTGTGGTGCATAGACTAAAGATGAGGTAGACCAGGTCTCGCTGGCTGCGCACAACCTATCCCCGTGTCCCAATATTGAACTGCTTTTCTGCCAACAGGTCTAGCGAAAACGGCATGGTTTGGATTTTATGTTAGAATAATGATTTGTAAACAATGTTTTTAGATGTATTTATACATCCTCTAACTAATTTGTATTACATTCTGATTAATTTCAAATTGGTAAAAGTGTTTTACTAATTAATAGTGTTTGTCATATAAAAATTAAGATATAAACAAACACTTTCAACATTGTTGACCACGGCCGTAAAGACAGGTCTGGACACTAGCTTGAAAAGTTGACGCCCTTATTGACATATTTAGTTCATGAACCCAGCCACAGAAGGCTGCACCCGAAGTAGTACTGTTTGCAATTTTTTCTTAAAATGGGAAAATTACTTTCATATCTCTATGGTGCTATCCCTATACTAACAACGCCAACAACACTAGTTTGCATGCAACGCTCTGTTGCTACTGCATGAACTAAACACGTCAGTAAGGGGTTCAATTCGCTGACATTGTTAGATAGGCGGGTGTCCAGACCTATATTATACAGCGGCCGTGCTGTTGACCACGTGACTGACAGTTGTGTATGATTGGGGTAGGTGAATGTTGGGTACATGCGCAGAAGACGAATAAGCGATCTGCCTCATCTTTAGTCCATGATGTGGTGACGCTCGCGTGTTGCAGGGCCTGTGCGTGTCGTGCCTGTTCTGCTTCGCCAACGTGGACGTGCACTACGCGATGCGGCCGTTCCTGCGGCGCGCCTGCCCCTGCCTGCGTCCCGGCGCCGCGCTCACGGACAGCGGAGGAGCGTGCGGCGTCGTCAACACACAGACGCAGAGCCGCGACGTGTGCGTGTGACGCTGCGGCTGGCGCGTGCTGCCCTGCTACGGCGAACCCGTGTTGCGCCCGGGGCCTGCCACCGCTCGCTAACACCCTTCCTCTTCGTCGGACCTTCGACGTCTCCCCCCAGCCGACCCCGGAGGTGCACTGGTTCTTGTACTCTTGAAAGTCTGAAGACTCTTCGTCTCCCCGGGTGCGTCGTCGACACCGGGGTGCTCTGGTTCTTGCCCTGTTGGAGGTCGACGGCAGGGTAGTCTACGTCGTCGACCTCTGGATCCGCAGGCTCTTAGATCTCTTAGGGACCCGAGGCTCCTTAACACCCGTTGTCGGAAGAATGGAAGACAGTGATGTTGCTGGGCTCCGATGCGACGTCCCTCTTTACCGTCGTTGGCGTGGCAAGAAGACGCCAACCCCGATACGTCCTGGTTTTTTTCTTTCTTGGGGACTAGAGGCCCCTGAACACCGTTGTTGGCGTGGGGAGGGGAGCTGGAAGACAGCGACGTCCTCAATTTCCGTCGCAAATCCTCAACGCCTTTTCGACTCTACCTTTCTTTCCAGCGCCACGACGCCCCCGGACGTCTTGAATTTCTGTTTCTAAGTTGGCTGAAGAAACTTAGCTGGTTCACGGTCGATGACACTTCCCTCTTTGCAGGTGATGTGACGTAAACGATGATCGAATAGCTGCGGGTCTCCCATACAGGCAATTCGGATTCGATCCTGGGTAGTGGCACGCCCGTATTTTGCGTCTGGGAGAGGTAGCGAACGTTGCCGTTGGGTTTTCTCGGAGCACTCCCGTTCCCTCCACCGATGCATGCTTTAACCGCTTCTTCGTAGTCACAAAGGTTAAACAGCGGGTTATACTTCATTGACCAGTAACATGTGTTGGAACGCCATTCGCCGATCAGCGCCTGGTAACTTACTCGGCAAATGGCAGCCCAGTCAAGAGGGAATCTTTCGCAGCATGCCAGTAGCCAATCAGACCCGATGTTCGTTACCGGAGCCTCGATTGACCAATCAGCGAACGGGCACGCAGGTGACGAAGGATTTGCCATGCCATTTCACTTTTACATCTTGACCTGTTCTCTCGTACGTTATCAACCCATGTTACATTTCCTAGTGTGCAAACATTCTCACGGCATTTGCTTAATGTAAACAAAGCCTGGCAGATATACAGTAATTTTGCAGGTAATCAGATAAATTATAGCTTCTTGCTAATTAACTAAACACTTATTAAAACCAACTTTTTAAAAGACGTACTTTCGGGTAGATGCAGATACTTGTAAGTAAACACTAAGCAAACTTCTTACAATAATATTGGCAGCAAAATGGGAATATAATTTCTGTATTTTAGCATTTAGTTAATTGTGTGGTATAATTTTAAAAATATTAGCCATACTAAATCTGGTTGACTTTGCGTACTTTAATTAGAATCGGCTCAGTAGAGTATTTAAAATTTTTTAAACAATATTACAGTGTGACTTTATAATTGACAGAATAAACAAAAGAGTGTTTAAAAAAGTGTCGATTATCCGTGAACCAGCTATGTTTCTGATGTATTTATCTGATGAAGACTTCCTCTCACACCGTCATACTTTTCCCGTTTCCCATTAGTTATGGAATCGTTAGAAGTGATGTAATAAAAGGTTTGTCTCCGAAGCAAAAGGAAGGACTCATTCCAGTTCAATTTTACCTCCGCAAAAAAAAAAAAAACACTTTTTTAACACTTCCGCCAAGCAGTGCGCGTCTAGTATTAACTGTGCTGTTAAGATACCTTCTGAAGGCAAAACGGCAGCTTAGGAACATATTGTAGGACACTGCGCAATTAAACCTCGTCCCCCTCTTCTTTCCTCATCATGTGCGTGGACAAGGGGTTGCTCTCTAGTTCTGCTTCTCGCTTGAAGCCTTGAGGATAGTCGTCTAAGTAGGCACTTCCCTGTTTACTTAGTGCATTTATTTTATGTCGCATGAAGAACACTGGCGATTGCAAGATGGATTCATGTGTAAGCAATGAAAACCCAGACTCGTTGCAGTAAATATGTTTAAGCAGGTTATAAATAACGTAGTTTTAAGCATATGACCCTGTATTAATTATTCACCTCTGTTTCGTAAATGAAATTTGCTCGGCACACAAACATCGTTGAAGGTGAGCAATGAAAAGGGAAAAACAATTATGCTCATTACCGGCAGTGTGCCCTTGAAAATATATAATTTCACATATGTATGTTATTTACAGGCTCCAGTGCAAAGGATGCGGCATGCAAGACATCAACACTGGTTATTCAGTATGCCTATAACATTCCAGCCAGCATTTTTGTTACTTTTTTATTACCAAGCTTCTGTTAAACCGATCGATTATATGCACATTACGTATGCACACATCATCCTGTGATATTTATTTGCTTCCGATAATACGTCAAAGAGAAAGCAAATATTCCAGTATCAAAACAGGCGTGCCACGATTTTTGTTAATAGAATTTTGTCATTATCACCTTGACGGCTTTTAGAACTGAAGTTAAGACTACCATGCAGAACAAAGCCAGTGTTACAAATCTTGCTGTGCCAACTTTTGTATGGAAAAGTATTTAGTATGTACTTAAATATACTTGTATTCATTTACAGTTGTACCTGCCGTACTGAGTGTTTTCAAAGATTTGGTTATGTAAGTGTAGTTTTCTAATATGATGTAATAAATAAATTTGAACAGACGAATAAACGCCACATATTTTGTACACTATTCTATTATTCTATTATTCATTTGCTTATCATTCTGTAGATACCTTAATGAGCACACTATTGCAGGAATGTAGAACATCGCCAAATTTGCAACTTGCTTATATTTTTATATTTTCCTTTATATATATTTTTAAAAAATGCACAGTTGTGAAACTGTAGTCACTGTGTACGAAAATTGACAAATTTTGTATTATGTGACAATACATGTATCATTTTTACAAAACAGTCAAAAGTTAAAACTTGCATATACACTAACATACCAAAAGGCATGGGATGCGGTTATAGTATAGATTATTCGCTGTAAAATGAGCACTTTTGAAAGCCCTACTTGAGATTTACTTGTATGCGCATCGTGTATTGTTCCGCCTTATGTAAAATTAACATTGCAATGTGCCTCATCAATTTATTCATGCGTCGGTCAAGTGAAACTGTGAAATTATTAGAAAAGGAAATTTGCCCAAATCCGCACATTTTTTACACTTCAGTGCATTAGAAACAAAACAGAAAGCGGAAGAAATGATCTAAGTGATAATAAATGGTTACCCAACACTTTTTATTTGGCGTTAAGATATGGAACTGCTTTCCCTCCGTCGATATCAGCTTTACTGGGTACATGTCACATAGTGCACCCGTCAAAATATATGCAGGAGGGGCAGTGACTTTTTCCAAGGTTGATTTCAAAAACGCTCATTTTATCGTGAACAGCCTTTATCGTGTGTGCCCAACTTTTGCCCGGCGAAATGCAACAACTCGTCGTGGCAACGATTCGACAATTGGACGAAACACCTACCCGTGGAGACATGTTGACCCACTCATGTCATTTGGATAGCTACCCGCAGCTCCCTGCTATTTGCAGTTGTAGGATCTTGGGTGTGAGTGGACCTCCCCACCACGTCCCCGCTCGACGGGGTTCAGACCGGACGAAATAGCTGGCCACAGCAGCAGTCGAAACGCTGCAGAATTCTCCTCGCCCCATTTCTGGACGACTTGAGCCGACGACGCGGTGCTATTATCATGTTGGATTATCCCGTATTTGTGTGAGTACGTCAAGGCGGAGAAGGGCTACAATGCAATGCCGTGACCGGCACACACCCACTCACGCTACGTCAGGACACAATTGATAGAGACCTGAAAAATTTGCGAGTTCAATGACCTGCAGGCTATTCTCTACAGTCTTGTGTACACATATGTCGGTATAGGCTATTCACGGTAAAGTAAGCACTTTTGAAAGCCCTTTATTTCGGAATACTAGTCAGTAAATATATTTTATTTTGGCCTTAGACGTTAACTTCCGGGTGCGGGAAATACACTGTGTTTATTACTTATATGACAATATATTATTTTTTAAAGTGTGGTTTTTAAAGAATAAACAAGGACTGAAAGGAGGAAGTAACTAGGGCCTCAAAAGTGCTCACTTTTACCGTGAACAGCCTATATCAACTGCGTATTGGTTGTCTGCTGTCACAGTGGAAGACGCCAATTCAACATCGTTCTCCAGGAGGTGTCAAACACCGTGTGGACCAATGGCTTAAGTTATATTAACGCATGTGTTTTGAATTCTAGCTTGTACCGAAATGAATCCGCGAATCTTCAGGTCTCTTATAATCGATAAAAGTCTGGGCACTTTTTCTGTAATGATTTTTTGCATGCTTATGTGTATGTACTTAGACAGCAATATACAAAGTACTTCACAGTAAAAAAAATTACGAAACATTTATCAAATTATCTCAATCATACGATTGGTTGGAATTTATATTGGATTTTACAATTTAATGGGAATGTGGAAATGAACATTTTATCTGTAAGCAGAGATAAACAATTACGTTCAATTTATAAAATACATCGTTATTTGCGGAGACATATAACTTAAATTGTTGAATGCGTAGTTAAAATTGACAATATACCGAAAGACTGTATAACAAATTCTCATGGCGGTTACCAAGAAATTTTAAGGATTTGAGTTTTCATCTAAAAAAAAAAAAAAAAAAAAAAACCATAAGCATCTTTTTCTGTTCAGCGGTTGATTGAGGACTTTGTAAACCCCCTGTTCGTTAAAACTTATGAGAACTTATCTGGCGGCATTCGTTAGGGGGCAATTACACGATAAAGGCTGTTCGCGATAAAGTGAGCAATTTTGAAATCAACGTAACAAAAAAATCACTGCTCCTGCCTGCATGCGCTCAGTAAAGTTGATAATGATAGAGGGCAAGTAGTTCCATATATTAAAGTAGAATAAAAAGTGTTATGTAACCATTTGTGATAAATTAAATTATTTGTTTATCTTCCTGTTTATATTTTTAATGCATCAAAGTTTAGAAATGAGTAGGTTAGTAAAATATATTATTTTCTAATAATTTCACAGTTTCACTTTACCAACGCATGAATAAAGTGATAAGGCCCGTGGTAATGTTAATATTACATAAAGAGGAAGAATACACAACGTGTTTTCAAAAGAGCTCAGCATATACAAGAACATCATATACAAGAAGGTATGAATAGGGGATAGATTTGAGCTGCTTTTAAGATCGAGGTCTTGAGAGCCGATGGGGGTGAAGCGAAGCGACCAGTGGCCTCGTCCGGCACGATTCCCCATTTGCGAAAATCCGAGAGCGACCCCGCCGGGAATCGAACCCGGTTCGCACAGGTTGGAAGCGAGCAGTCTAACCACTACACCGAGGCCCCTGCAAGAAAGTATGTAAGTGGCCGATAATACAAGGTCGAGTGTGCTCATGATAACACGTGGAGCACTATTTGTGCGTGGTGCTCGTTGCGGGTCGGGATTTTTGCATAGGAATCCAGCACATGACAATGTTTTACATTTCCTACTCCGAACACGCTGTAGATTTCCAAGATATTTTATGGTTTCGTGGAACGATATCGATGATAACTTGATTAAAATACCGAATTATTTCTAAAAAAAAATGATAACACTTGTTATGTTTTTTAGTGTATATTTGAAGATTTTAAATTGAAATCTTGATTCCTACAAATATCCGAAAGTAATTTCAACACAAAGTTTGGTTTCAGCTTGAATGTTTATATAAGTCGCAATAGTGGCATATTAAAATTTTGTTGATATAGGACACTCGGTTCTTTTGTGGCTATTTTGTCTTTATATTTCATCTAATGAATTAAAAATTTAAACAGGGTGAATCGCATAACAAATTAATTATTTTCAGCGCTGTGCTAATGTATTAAGCTTGTTCAATTTTCTGACTTGTACAAAAGATATTGAAATTTGTTTTAGCTTGTTTTACTTATTTATGAAGTTTCGATTTATATTCATTGTCATTGTTCTTCCAGACTTTTATTCTATATCATGCTAAAAAATAGGAAATGATTTTAGAATCTGGAATGCCCTTTAAGAGATATTTCTTACCGCGAATAATAATCAATTTTCTTATAGTCTATTCACGGTAATGTGAGCCCATTTAAAAGCCCTCTCAATTGGAATAAAAGAGAATAAAAATATATTTTTTATTTTAGCCCTAGACGTTAACTTTCGAGTTCAGTGGAATCCACACATTGTGTTAATTACTTACGTGGCAATTTTTTATTTTAAAAGGTGGTTACAGGAAAAAAATGTCTGAAAGAAAAAAGCAGCCAAGGTCTCAAAAGCGCTCACTTTACAGTGAACAGCCTAACCACAGTCCAAGTTTCTTCTCTTTAGACTTATGACGTGACTCGTTACCTAACTAACAGTTATGCTATAATTAAAGCCTTGTTTGCTAATTCGATTGAGAAAGGACACGTACTAACAGAAGGAATTACACAAACTGGCTGAAACACGAGCACAGGAGCTGATGGTAAAATTTTTTGACCCCGTAGCCTACAGACACTTTCAGATTGGCGTCAAGCATAGGCCTATAGGCTGTTCAAGGAAATATGAGCACTTTCGAAAGCCCTGCTTAAGATCTATTTGTATGCAACTTGTTTATTCTTCCACTGCGCGTAAAATTAACGTTGTCATGGGCCTCATCACTTTATTCAAGTCGTCGGTCAAGTGAAACTCTATTATAAATGTTAATAATTTACAAAGTCGCTCATTCGTACTCTTACGCGCATTTAAAAAAAAATCAGAAAGTAAAAACAAATTATGGTGATTTTCACAAATTTGTACATAACACATTTATTTCAACTTTAAGACATGGAACTACTTTCCCTCCTATAACTTCACAGGGCGCATGCCAATCAGTGCACCCGTTAAAATATATGCAGATATTGGCAGTGACATTTTTCAAATGTTGATTTCAAAAGTGCTCACTTTATCATGAATAGCCTGTACAAGTGTCGAACGCGGCTTCAAGCACGCTCATAATACTTTTATATTGCATGGCGCCTTGCACACTTTCTTGCCTCTTGTAAAGCAGTTCCGCGGTGGTGCAGCTGCCGGACTATTCGTCTCCCATCAAGGCAAACTCACTTCGATTCCTGGCGAGGTCAGGCGTATTTCCACATTAGTAAACGTGGCGGACGTTGCCGTTCGCAGAAGGGTTTTCTCGGGACACTCCCGTTTGCCCGCGCCCTTGCATGCCACCGCTGCTCCTACCTCACCTCATTCCACACTCGTCTGCGCTCGAGAACTCGATGTTTTGTACCGAACAAGAATATCTCAACTCCACTTGTATCGTCCAAACGCCGCTTTCACGTCGTCAAGGAATAAAAAGACGCAGTTCTCAAAGTTTTGTTGAAAGTTAAATTTTCAAATTTGAGGTCACTGTAGTGGGCTCTACGCTGTTTCTTACGGTTTCACGGCGTATACTAGAAAAAAATACTTTGTGTCTGCTACAAAATGTTTTATTGGCATACACACAACGAAATTATTTTGTGGTGAACACAAAATTTTTTAGTTGTCGCCATCAAACATGTGTGGCCTCTATAAATTTCGTTTGTGGCGGCCACAAAATAATTTGCGCTCACCACAAAATTATTTGGCTGGGTGTATACTAATAAAACATTTTGTAGCAACCACAAAGTATTTTTTTTTTCACTGTAACTTGATGTACACACGCATTAACTAAACATGAGGCAAGCCAACTTAATAGAGTCTATGAAGTTCAGTAAAACCTATTTTGCAGTGAGGTGTCATTCCCTCGCCCTTGTGCCATATCCACATTCGAGGGTTTTAACCGGCCAGGTTCAAACGAAGAAGGGGTCAACGACAACACAAATTACTCAGTTATAATGTCTGGTTTGTTTCTCACCTCAGTGTCTGGCTGCTATGTTCGTGTTAAATGGAGTCGCCGAAATGAAAAGAAATTATATTTTATTATTAACTTCTTCTTAATGAATTTGGTAACTGATGAAATTCATAATACGGAACATCCCTTGTAAAATCATTAAAAAAATATATATGCTCATTGGTGTATTAGCGCCAGGTATTAAGGTAAGTTTATTTATCAGCAAAATTCCTTCATACAGTTGCTTCCACCTCAGTGGTCTGAGAGTAACTGTAGAAGAGTTCACGTTAAGCTCATTAAGTAGCCGGAGCAACTTATAGACATTTAATTCACAGTTGTACCAGGGCTTTGAGTATAAATTTCCCTTATTTAGACAGTTTAGACAGAGATACTGGCAGCAAAGCAGCCTAGTGTTGGAAGTCTGAGAGAAGTTACGTCGCAGCTGACACGCACACTCTACTCCATATTCCCTCTGCGGACACACGGCCATTGGTCATAGCGAGTGCTGCCTTTATTGCGCGAAATGATCCAGGCGCAAAGCTAGACTTCATATTGTTACCTGCATGCTTCCAAATTTATTTTCGCTATTAGTAGAGACCTGAAGAATTCGCGGATTCACTTTGGGTCTTGATAGAATCCGAAAATTCCTTTGTTCACGTCAATATTTAAATTAGTTCACACGTCATTTATCACCTCCTGAAGAACCTTGAACCAATAAGAACTACGCAACAAAACACAGGCCCAACCATCGCCTTCCCCTGAGACAAGCAAGAAACCAATGATTAATTTTATCTGCGTTATTTTACACAAGACTGTGCAGTCTAGCCTACAGGTCATTGAAGTCGCCAATTTTTCCGATTTCTAGCTATTAGCCGCTTATCTGTGTGAGAAAATATTTTCTTCTCAACTGGACCAATTAGAATAAGGTTACCTTGACGATGAAAGTCCGTGATTGGCTGGCAGGCACGTCTAAGACGCGTACGAGTTAAAATCATCCAACCGCGATGCTGGTTCTGAACTAACGTTTTTTTGGATTACAACTAGTTGTGTGATCTTTTCGCCGTAAACATGTGGCCCTATGCATAGGTTCTTAACAACGTCGATATTCACGTAATGCATTAGAGAATGCACAGCTGAGTGGAAAGAAGTAGTCAGTAACAGTCAACCTGCAACACTTCTGTAAGCTGCTGACAGGGTACTCACATCCTTAAAGCCTCTGTCACACTGTCAAATTTTCCCGTCAAACCGCTTCCGATAGGTTTGGTCAAATAAAGCTGAACAGTTATGGCATCATAGAAACGTCATAAACGACGCCATTTTTGTCTGAGAAAGATGGATGGCTTCAGTTTCCATCAAACATTTGAAAACTGGACCGGTTCTAAAATGTATTTGATGTTTGACGGTCTCAGCCAATCAGAATTGTGCACGACAAAAATGGACGCCAAGAAACTTAAAGCAACGAACAATTGCTGGAAATGGAGTAGGTAATGAAGTTAATTAATTTATATAGAAGCTGTCTGGGCATGAATGCTATTTTAGGTGAATTTTGCACATAGTATTACGAACTCAGAGGCATTTACTTAATTGTGCAGGAAACATATCTTATAAATAAAATTTTAATTTAATAAAGAAACGAAAATAAATTACAATATTACGTACACTTCTTCCTGTAATGGCCCGCATGGAAAAACGAAAGCAATATCTCACTTTGAAAATAATTTTTAAATGATATTTCAAATTATATCCTCTCGATAGAAAAATTTGAGTGTGACATATTTTCAAACACATTCAAGATTATTTGATAAGATATGTTGGAAGGAGAAATTTGATGGCCGTATTTTGTCCTCAAATTTTATTGTCAAATATAGTTGAAGGTAAAAATTCGACAGTGTGACATGAGCTTTAGTAACGCGTGTGTGTTTCAGGAAAACACGAGTAAAATATTGTCGTGGAGGCAGAGAAGCTCGTGGCCTTGCCGCGTGTTTTTCGGCTATCTTGAAAACACCGGCTGCGAACGATGAGCTGCACACAGAATACTTGTGTAGAGAGCAGGCGAGATAAATATTGCTTCCAAGACTTTTAGTTAGAGGGAAAACAACACAGGCGAAAAGCTCGACTATCCTGTTGATATTTTTTTTTATAAAACGAAATACTTACTCGTAGGAGAAAACACGTGACCTCTATACGGCTGAGATTTCTGAGGCATTAATTTCTCACACCAAAGTATCAGTTCCAGTCCCGGTTAGGTCATGGTCTTCTTGGCGGATTTGGTGTGTAAGTTTGCGTTAGTTTATCAGGTAAGCCGTTTCGATTAGTCTGCCGGAGTAAAGGAGGAAGTTCATAAGCTTAAAATTGATTGATTTGATCGATCGTAAAGGTCTTATTAACGTCCTCCGGTTTTATGTCTTAAGGTTTATGAAGGGACAGTTTACAAACTAACGTATCACCTAACTCAAACTAACACCCAATCCTTACCTAGGATTCAAACCCAGAACCTCCCGCACCGCAGACCGGCAGCGCCCCCAACCGACGCCCTGCACAAAAATTTGAGCCATAAATTTTTTTTTTTCCGACGAACGCCGAACATTATTAAGATGACAGAGAATAATTCCGCTATAATTGTTAAGCTTCCAACAGAAAGCCGCGGGTAACCCGCACTGTGTCACGATCTGCTGGAACGATTCCAATAAAACGCGCCATTAAGTTTTAGTACACAAGTTCCAAAGCAATCGTTAGTGTGAAGTGATAACACTAGGGGCATTAAATCTTATTACTCGGATCCATTTGCAATGAAATACACTTCTTGTGCGTGAGGTCCACAGCAGAAGTCGATAAAAAGTTCTTCGACAAGGAACGATTTTTTTTATATTTTTTTAAATTTTTTTGACGTATTTCAAGTACACTTCAAGAAATACGCTATTTTATTCCACAAGCGTAGAGGTGAACGGTCCAGTTAAAAGAGTTTGAAGATGCTGCTACCCTAAAGAACATTAGTCTTAGAAACAAACACCTCTTAGACATTTCCTATGCCCAAATTAATTTATTTTGAATTTATATTCCGCGAGGTTTTCTTATCTAAAAACAGCATTTAACCATTTCTGTATAACTTTTGTGGTGACACTTCAAGCGACAGTAAGGTGCCATATCTTCTGCACTGTAACTGAATGTATTTATATTTTTTTATAAACAATTTCACGTAAAGTAAACTTTTTTGACGACCTCGTTTCTTGGTGAGAGAATTATCGTAGAAGGGTTGAAAAATTATGCAAAGCCACCTAGTCGTCAAAATTGCATTCGCGTTTATATCCGAAAACGGCTTCCACATTGATGGCTTACTGAGGATTTCAAACACGAAAACTTTTGGCCTGAAGGCACCTTGGTCGCCTGTTTAATTACATCGAAGACAAAGATAAAAAAAAAAATTGTACATTCGTATCAGATTTATCAGGCATTGTAAACACGAGATAACAGTCATGTAGAAGGTCTAAACAGTGATACGAAAGTTGCACATACATATCTTTGTGATGTTGTAGTTGTGTTGAATTATTTTGTTTTGCCAATAATGTAACAGTAACGAATAGGTAACAATAATTACAGATAAAGAAAACCCATCCTGTAGTATTGATAATCTTCTAGAGCGTATTTGATACTTTTACTCCGATTCCCCAAAACAAATTTCCGTGCGCTTTCGTCCTCGTTCTGTCTGGCACAGTACGTCGTAAATGTTACAACGGACAGAATCAAGTACATACAGTGACTCACAGTGAAAATGGTACACCTAGTACGAACTGACATTAGCCTGGAAATGAATATTCCCTCTAAATGAAAATTAGTGGTATTCCAGTTAATTTAATGTATTACATATCTGGATATAAGGGTTTATAAGGACACGCATAATTTCTATGATTATATCAGCATAAAATAGAAAACACTACAGCAACTGCAGATTGAATGCCACGGTGGAAGTGGCAAACTACCCCATACATGCCTCCTATTGGGCTACTAGGTGTGTCATGTCGGGCTCACGCATTCTGAGCCAAGCGTACATTCGTTCAGTGCACGAAGGCAAGCATTACATCCAAGTAAGCTTTCGTAAATCAACATGGAACGTGAAAGAGATCAGACGCCTGTGGCGGCGAGAAAGTTGGTTATTTTGCATTTCCGAATGGGCAAATCGCTGCTTGAAATCGGCAATATTGTGAATCGAAATCATTCTACTGTGCAAAATATCGTTCGCGGCTTTGGTAAGTACTGTAGAACAGAGAACAAAGAGAAGTGTACATATGCCTTGATACGAGTTTGAGTGAAAAGAGTTTAGTATGGATCATTTGCTCTTATTTACATCCTTCCCATTAGCTGTATCTCGAAGACCTTCAGAGATAACGCTAAAGAAGTATCTGATTCGTACAGCAAAAAACCTACAATTTAGCTAGGAGTAAGGCAAGGACCCACTACCGAAAGGACACCCTGGCCCTTTTACATTGATTGACATAATAAAATTATAATCTTAGATCATCCAAGAAATGTGTTATTTGTTATTCTCCCCCCCCCCCAAATCCAGTAATTAACAAGTTTATTGCCTAGTTGTTGATAACACGTGTAATTTATATGCACTGAGTGATGAATTCATACGACGTGTATTTGTCAATGATCAGTATATGTACCCGAACATAAATTTGAATTTGTAGTGTGAAATTGTCATTTAACGTACACGGTAAATATGTTTACTTAAGTTCCCCATGTGTAAGTTTTTTTTTTTTATGGTTCGCACTTCGCAGGCTACTATCGATAGGAAAGTCGAGTTTCGAATATGGAAGTTTAGTTGTGTGTCACTGCCATTAACATACGTCAGAGACATTGATTTTAAGAAGTTAAATTTGCCATTTCTCTAAAGTTATAAGTTCCACGCGAAAAAAAAAGTTGTATGAAATCACCGTTAGTATTCAAGTTGGTGCGGTCAAGTAAGTGTTTTTTACATATCCGCGCCTTCCAACCTTTCGCGGCGTTTTTCCTACAATTTTCCAAAAATATAAAAATTAAAAACAATTTTACATTTTTATTGGACTCGCGGGGTTAAAAGCATACTTTTTGGCATAGACTTCATGAACATTTTAGCTGTCGTGGTGTTATTTATGGTGGTTATTTTATTATTAAGTCGACCAATATTAAAAATAACCCAAAAAAGTACCTCAAAATTTCCATACCTTAAAAGTAATCAAAAAGGAACCTTCAGCAGCGAAACGCCTACGTTATTTTATAATTGCTGCAATAGCTCAGCATGATCTGCAACACTCGATATGTTTCAGGACGTTGTTGTATTGAAATAGTGCTATATGCCCTGTCATTCCAATTGTATGTTGGCCATGCTGGATTTGGGTAATCCATCACTTTGAATTTGGGAGACTCCGATGACACGAGACCCGAAGGTTCCAAAAAATTCCAAACGTTTCGAAAAATCAAAAATATTACCCAAAAAAACATATACTTATATTTCAAAAGTTCTTTTAAATTAATATAATGTGTATGTACATTACGAAAAAAACTTTATAGATTTTGTTTTATTTTAAAATAAAAATTACAAGCTAGAGAGTTCACGGTTTGTCTATAGTACGCAGCTATCTCACCCAGTTCATGACTCATCGAACCAGCTCCGAAGTGGGCCTACTCCACGGAAGACCCGTGCGTTGGCAGCGAAATGGCACGTTTACTACTAAGGACCACCCCCGCCCCCCTATTAAGAGCAATCCCTCTATCTCCACCGCAAACCTCGTATTACACAGCCCTTCAACAGCTTCGAGTTTTAGGCGAATGCTGGGATTGTTCCTCCTTGCAAGCCATTATCGCTTTCTTCTCCAATCCTCATCGTCTTCTGCACTGGTTCCATATCTAATTGCCTCGCTGTCGGCGGTAAGTCAAGCCACAACAATCCAACCGTCCATTCGCGGCTGTGTCGTCATTCGCCCCTATTATTCATGAACATGACGTTAGAAATAATATTTTATAGTGCATATACAGAAAGCATTCGCCTGTGGGACGTTCGACGGCGCAGCGCGGTCGCACGGGCCGATAATGTATTCACTTTCCTTCCACCCGCCTTTATTAAATTCAGGTATGCCAACTCTAAAATCCATTTTCGTAAGGTTTTCTATATTTTTTTTATTACATGGTATAAATAGTTTGATGAAAGCTTACAGAATTATTTCCTATAATTACATGCATAGCTCAGTCAAATTTCTAGACTTTCCAAATCACTCATATTTATTTTCCCAACTCAAAAATGGTACATTCGAAAAAAAAATTGATTTAATTCATGTTATTTTGGTTCTGTTGAGTCTCTCTACTACATGTACAAATCCCCATGCCACTTTTTTTATATTTACAATTAGCTTTAAGTCATATCTTGGTGTCTGTCTGCTTCTGCACTGTACAAATCGAAACATGTTAAGTCGCACCGTTTAAATAGCGGCCTACCATTTGGATGCCTCAGAATTTTCTTCAGCAGATTAATAAGAAAATAATGTCTTGAGTTAGTGAATGAGAAAGATTGTACTTGACACTATTATAAGGTACAACATTGTATAATCAAGAGTAAAGTTCTGTAGATAACCAAGAATCGAGTATTATCCATGGAATATCTTATGCATATCAACATTTGCGGCTGATAGTGGTGCTTGTGGTGCTGATTGTAGTGTTGATTGTGGTGCAGGTGGTGCTGATTGTGGAGATTGTGGGGGTCAGTCTTGTTAAGGGTCGGTCTGGTAGCCGTCAGTTGTCTGCTTTATGTGTGACCATGTCTGCAAGAAACTGTCAATGATATGACTGCATAGTAACGTGATCAAGGAACTAGATTAAATGTCTTGTTGAATTGAGGCATAAAATGCTCAAATCTCACTAAGCAAAAGTGCTAGTGTATGTGTGTGTATATATATACATACATGCATACATGCATACATACATATTACGAAATAGCTAGGCCAAGTATATACACATGTTACCACTGTGGAAAGGACTTTGGTATTTTTCATGAAGATGATGCAAGCTAATGATTGTATTAAGTCTACTGTACAGCTTACTTATATGAAAGCACCTTCTCCTACTGATGGAAAATTACATGTTAACAGTGTTGCTACTGTGGAATGTTCTTCAGCAAAAGCGGCCGTGCTCGGCGACATTAGAGAACTGCCTGTACGAAGAGTCCTTTTCGCGCGATGAAACATAGCGACAATGGGCACATGCAGTTTATGTAAGGCGATATATTGAGGAATCACATCAAGAACTGCAACGATTCGTCTTTCGAGAGCCAGCTAGTGATGTCGCCAATACCTCCTGCTGCATCGATGGGTATTGATTCCACATACGATTATGACGGTACATTCCATGCTAATGGCGGAATAAGAGACTTACGGGGTTTGGTATTGTCAGTATGTGTGGAACACACACTTGCACGATGTTCGCATTAAATCGATGAACTTCAGAATAAATAATTGTCGGCTCTGAATACTGATGATGACTGTGCGACCTAAACAAAGAAAAGTAAACTTGGTATTGAGCATGAAACAGGATGTGAAGACGATCATAAATACAGCATTGATGATAATGACTATGAAGACAGTGTTGATGAAGTATCTAATGAGAAGGATAATTATTCTCTCGACGTTGCCACACATTTCACCAACGAGTTTTCTTCGACTAGAGGTGTGAAGAAGGCAGAAGGAGCCAAGAATGCTCTTTTCATATTTCCCGAAGACCCGAATTAACTTGTTGATAGATTCAGATATTTGATTGACCTGCAAGAATATGGGGATCACTCATGCATTGTTGAGATATCTTCAATCATCGATGATATGAAGAATCAGGGTTATATCAGATGAGACTATTGGCTAGTTATCCATGATCTGCAAATATCAGAGAAATGTAACTATAGAATGTTCAAAATAATTAGGATGATAGCCCACAGAGGAGGAGTTGAACGGACCAGGAGACCAGAATGGCTCGCACTAAGCAGACACCCCGTAAGTCGACGGGAGGTAAAGCCCCACGAAAGCAGCTCGCTACGAAAGCTGCTCGCAAGAGTGCCCCAGCTACAGGGGGAGTGAAGAAGCCACATCGCTATCGGCCTGGCACTGTTGATTCGAGGGAGATCAGGCGCTACCAGAAAAGCACCGAACTGCTCATCGGCAAGCTGCCCTTCCAGCGCCTGGTAAGGGAGATTGCGCAGGACTTCAAGACCGACCTGCGCTTCTAGAGCTCGGCAGTTATGGCTCTGTAGGAGGCGAGTGAAGCCTACCTTGTGGGGCTGTTTGAGGACACCAACCTATGTGCTATCCACGCCAAAAGAGTCACCAACATGCCCAAGGACATCCAGCTGTCCAGGCGCATACGTGGGGAGCATGCCTGGACACCTCGCCATATTCTGCTGCACGTAGAAACAAAAGTACATAGTAAGTAAATAAATAAAATTTATGTATATAGTCGCGTGTGTTTAATTTCTTATACAGTCCCTTCTGATCCTCTAAAAGATTTATTAATTCGGTAGTGTTTGAGAGTCTGCTAAGATCACATTTATGTGAGTGCATGCAGAAGGAGGGCTATAGTTTGATTTGAAATATTATGCCTTACTCGGGCAGTTTAAAATCGATTAAGTTATATATGGCGAACGAATGAAATGAGGAGGAAATTCTTGTGGAATGTTTCGCAACTAGTTGGTTGGCCTGGTCAGTATGTCTGGTAAGTTGGCTTGGTAAGTTCTTATGGCCCTTTGGTACGGACAGCTCTGGTAGAAATATTTTGCGAAGATTCAACGAAGATTTTCTATAAACAGGATAGACCAACCTGCCGTTGGTCTATCCTGTTTTGTAGGAACTGGTCTCGTCTGGAGGTAGTCTTGGGCTACGTCAGTCTCATCAGGAACCAGTCTTGGGTGAATTTAGTCTTGGGTGGAGTTAGTCTTGGGCGAAGTTAGTCTTACGTGGAGTTAGTCTTGGGTGGAGTTGGTCTTGTGTGGATTTGGTTGGGTGGAGTTAGTCTTGGGTGGAGTTAGTCTTGGGTGGAGTTAGTCTTGGGTGGAGTTGATCTTGTGTGTAGTCAATCGTTAATTAATAGTGTTAGTCGGTATGGTGCCTTGATGTGATCACCTAATAATTGACAATTGTATGGTTTGCGACTAATCTCGATTTTTTGAGTTCAATGTCATTGGGGTAAAGTCAAGGTCAACAACAAACATGGTGGCTAAATAGACAGCACCTGTGGTGACTAAATCGATAATTAACACTCTATCATCGCCTAGGCGTTGAAAATTAACACAGATGACAAACGAAAAAAAAAAAAAAAAAAAAAAAAACAGATAGCTGTATACGACGGAATGAGCAAAGATGCCGACTAATTAACCAATGAGAAACATTGGTGACGTGGAACGAGTGTGAGTAATCAACCAATAAAAAAAACTCTTTCAGGGGTAAAGCAAGCACAAGTAATCACCCAATAAGAAATATTGGTGGAGAGATTGGAAGGGAACCAACTAATTAACCAATGAGAAACATTTGCGAGAGTCAGTCAGATGCTGGACGTGGTGCCGAGGAAACCTCCGCAAATGTAACTTTTTTATAAAATTTTTAATAATAATTTTAAGTTATTTTTTATAAATTAATAATTTTTACTTTTTATAATGTTTTATTTTTTATAATTTTTTAGTAGTGTTTAGAATTTTTAGAATTTTTTTTTAATTTTTAGGAATTTTAGGAATTCTAGAGTTTTCAGGATTTTTTTGTTTAATTTTATATGATGTTATGTTCAATGTTCTTGGGTCAAGGGTCTTGAGTCTTGGGTCAAGGGTTTTGAGTCTTGGATCAAGAGTCTTAAGTCAATAGTCTTGAGTCTTGGGTCAAAGGTCTTCGAGTCTTGGATCAAGAGTCTTGAGTCGGTCAAGGGCCTTGAGTCTTGGGTCAAGTTTATTGAGTCTTGAGTCAAGGTTATTGAGTCTTGAGTCATAGGTCAAGGTTCTAGAGTCTTGAGTCAAGGATCCTTAGTCTGGAGTCTTGGGTTTTGAGTCTTGAGTCTTGGGTCAAGCGTCTTGTGTTTTGGGTCAAGAGTCTCGAGTTTTGAGTCTTGGTCAAGGGTCTTGAGTCTTGAGTCTTAGGTCAAGGGTCTTGAGGTAAGTGTCTCGAGTCTAGGTTCTAAAGTCTTGATCTTCGGTCTTAAGTCTTGAGTCAAGTGTCTGTAGTCAAGTGTCAAGGTTTTTGGGGATTTGCTAGAAATATTTTGAGATCTTTTACAATTTTAGAATTTTTTGGTTTCAAGGTCATCCAAGGTCAAAGTTTACGGTCAAGGTCATCGAAATCCAACATGGGTGACGAGATGGACACTGGCCAGCATGGCGAGGACCTGTTGTGTCTGGAGCTTAGTCGATCCACCTGCCATCGAAACCAGGACCAGCTACATGTACATTTTTAAATAATCTTTTAAAACAATATTTTAATTTTTTCAAATTTTTTAAATGTTTTTATAGTTTTTTTTGGATTTTATAATTTTTCTGATTTTTTTAAATAATTTGTTTGGGTTCAATGTCAACTAAGGTTACCGTGCACAGGGGCAAGGTCAAGGTCAAGGTCGAAGGTCATGATCACAGGTAAAAAACGAGCCCCCCTACCCCCAAGTACTTCTAATGGATCTTTATTGCAAAAAAGAGGCTTGTTTTTGAACATGAGAGGATCGGTGCTTTTTGGGAGAAAACGGGAAATGTTACGTGCAGAAAAGGAAATTTTGAAGGAAAAAGGGAAATTTTAAGCGAAAAATAATGAATTTCGAAGAGTAAAGGTCATTTTGAGAGAAAAAAGGGAAATATAAACATGGCGTCGGCCGGCGCCTGGCACCTACTCGTCAATCCTTTCCCCAGACTTCCCATAATCATTCTACACCTAACAAAAAATTACACATCAAGTCAACTTAAATACTTTATTTTATTTTATTAACATATTAGTAACAGCCTTATTTTCACTCGTACTTTTCTCTAATACTCACGTGCATAAGCTGCATGTATTATCTGTTTCGTCAATTTTTCAAAACTTGCATTCCATTGCCTTTTGTTTATTTATAATCTGAAAGATGCGCAATTACGATAGAAATAAGGGGCGAATAAAGTTATCAACTTCGTTATACAGGATCAAAATATTTATCTGTGACGATGACTGTGCATTTGTTGACTGAGTTTCGCTATAAAATAATGGAAATGGGAAGAAAAAAATCGCCACTTCAACTGCCATCATCTCCCCTCTGAACAGAGCATTTGCCCAACTAACAGTGCAGATTGTGCTTCCTTTGTGTCTCCTATATACCCACTGCTAGTCGGTGGCTTGATTACTAACAAAATAGCATAAATTCATGCATTTATGGCTTACTCTGTATTCAAACCCCGAATCCATGAAGGTAGTCCCTGGTTCGAGTTCACTCTCTAACTAAACTCATAAAATATTGAAATCGAGTTGTCAACGAGGTGATTTGAAAGTTGTCAGTTTTCCTGCCCTGTTACGAAGCGTCAGAAAACCGCATACTGTAACTTCCAACCGGAAGTGAGTGAGTGAGTGAAGAGATTTGGGCAGCTCTTAACAGCTAAGTCTTGAGAACCGATGAGGGCGATTGAGGTGAGTATGGAGCAGCGCCGGAATGAAGGGGTGGGGGAAACGGGAGATCCCCGAAGAAACCCGCCGACCAACAGAATCGTCCGGCACGATTCCCACATGCGAAAAACCGGGGGTACCCGGCAGGAGATTGAACCCGGTTCGCCGTAGTGGGATACTATCAAGCTAACAGCTCAGCCACCGCGGCACCTATTCAACCAGAAGTACGATGCATAACCCTTTAGCCGTACTTCCCTTGAACACCCTCCTATTGCTTTCTTATGTTTGGCACACAGCAGAAATCCCCAGTCACGAAGTAAATATCCACATAAAATATCAGTTTGGAAAGTGCAGCTGGTTTGGAACACTCACGGAAGTAATATTACCCTACGCAATAACATTTTGCTCACTTCCAACAAATATAAAGAATAACAAGTAGCAGACGTGAGGGGCAGAACAAAAAGGAGACCTCTCCTCCTTAATGATCGAAACCTCATATTTTGTTACACTCTACATACTATAACATTATTAATGACCGTAAATTTTAAATATATCTTATTGCAAACAATTATAACTGAGAACGAGGTTCGTATTCGCACTTGTTCTTAACGAAAAGACAGATGGAAGGATGGCAGTGGACTTATGGTTTACTTCCCTTCGAAATCTCAGTTGTTGCACCCCTGGAATAAAGCACAAAAAATTTATGTCAATCATATTCCCTATTTAACTTCAGACTGTTATTATAACTTCAAAATAAGCGGTCGTTTTTGTTTCTTGGCGAACCAAATAAATCAAATGGACCTGTGGGAGGAAAATTAGGTTCTTAATATTTTAGCTAGAGAATATTCTTACCTTTCGCGCACTTGATATTTTTTTTGTAAAGATGCTGGCATCAAAGAGAGACAACTTTTGTAAGTCCTTGTGAGATGAGATTTCTTGACTTCCTGAATGAATTTCGCTCTCCTCCCAGCATTAAAGAGAACGTCTTAAAATTGTTATACTCTTTATAAGGACTTCTGCTCATATCAACAAATGCCTGCCTGTAATAAATATTTGTTTACTTCCGAAATCAGTTGATTCAGGGTCCTGATAGAGACAGAAAGTGAAAGTGGAGAAGGCTATAAAACTTCTTATCTTATCTTATTTTGAAGCTGATAACAGAGAACCGATAAATATTTACTACACCAGAAGATCACCTCCTATTTTGAAACAAAAAAATCTTTCAGTACCTCAATGCTTCCTTCGAGATAAAACCACTGGCTTTGCGTTCCAGTGAATTCCGTTTTTTAATGATGTCTCACTACGAAAGATATTCAAATTTGATCATTTTGGCTAATATAATATACGACCAGATAAATAAATATTTCCTGTTATCTTTTTTGTAGTTTCAAATTTCGCATTACTAAAATAAACTTACGTCCTTAAGTTTAATTTTATTTTCAAATCAGAGCCAAAAATATGCAATCTTTCAATTATACCTTATAAATAAAATATAAAATGAATATGTGTTAATGTGTACATATATGGAAATGTAAATAACTTGTATAAAAGGATTGCTATTTTTAACCACTGATAACTTTCGAATAGAAAAAAATAACGAAATTTAGACTTTAATTGCGCACCTTTCGAGTCGAAAATAGAATAACACAGATGGCAAGATAATAATTCCTCTTAGAAAGCGAGGCGGGCTCAAATGAACACTTTTACAAAAGCGTCACATGAGGAGCTGACATTTTAGTTTTGTAACACAGATGCTAAAGGGTAGCTGTAGGCGTGACGCTTGTGCAGTGACCTTTTATGATGGAATTCATAGTGAGTATATGAGCAATACTTGAAACAACAATTATTTATACTCGTGCTTAAGTATGATTTTCAATTCATAGTGTCAGGTAGAAGTATTGCTTATTTTGATGGATTTAAAGTTTCCCCGGGTTTTCTTTTATTAGACGCGTGAAAGTGCGACGTAGGTAGATGATATGATGCCAAAACTGCCCAAACAAGATCAATGAGCTGTAATACAGTTTCTAACAGCGGAGAGGCAGAATATTAGATATAGATTTTCACAAACTTTGTAATACAAATTACGAAGGGCCGATCTATATTATCAATTTCTCAAAAATAATACGAACCTATGTATAGTTCTGTCAAAAGTTAAGTTTAGTATTTTACATGCAACGTCTAACTTAATGCCAGTGAAGCTCTATGGTAAATTTACGAATAGCGCAGAGAATAAATATTTTGCAATCGGCAACAAACTTACGCCAAAAAATTACAGAATTATTAAAGTATAACGAAACGTTATGTGGAATAATTCTATCAAATAATAGTAAGTCAACACTGATGGGGAATTTGCTGGCGTACTCACAAGACGTAATACCAAATGGCAGACAAAGTAGTAAATCGATTCCAATATTCTATACCCGCCATTGCAGTTTTCAGTGTGTTTTTTTTTACTGCATCAGAATGAGAAGGCAACATCGTGTAAACATTACGTCACTAGAGCTGGATATTTATGATTAGAGTGTCTAACTGCTAATACAAAGTAGAATATTGCCATCCAATGACGCAAATCGAGATTTTTCAGGAAACAACCTTTGATTTGATTTTTTATAGGGAGACGTAGCAACAAGAACCAATAAATATGCACTTTGGTTTGCGATATTGACTGTTCATGTTCGCCTCAGTATATAATTGCGTAAACTATGACGGAATTCTAGGCATGCTAACTGAAAAATAAAATTGTATTTTATTACAAAATATTTTCTTAGAAATTACCCTGTAAAATGTTTTATGTGGAAAACCAAATCATTTTTTTAATGACAGGAAAATTGTTTTGTGGTCACTGAATAATAATTTTTCTTGCAAACATATTTTATTACAAGCATTTTTACAAAGATTCTTTAGAAAATTATCAATTTTTACAAAGATTCTTTAGGAAATTATCAATTTCTTTCTCGGTGCTCATAGTAAACAAATTACATGTTTTAATTAATTTGGTTTTTTTTTTCTCACTATGGTTGAACAATATTGCTTGAGTAAATGTCCTTTAAGGACAATAAATTTTACTCGCAGAAATCAGTTTCGTATTCATGACAATCCAGTAAGTGCTGCTGAAAACTATGAAGGCCACAGGGAATATGACCAAAGATATGCGGTCTAAAAAAAACCACGACCCTTTCCTCTTCTTTAGACATTTGTTGGAGATGACATCCACATATCGCCGCAACAACACGTGGAGTTTTCTCTTGTAAACGTTTTTCCGTAGTTCCTGTAAATACATGTCATAAATAATCAATACTCGAGTGCACAGGTATGATACGCACAAACAAATACATCCAAACTCCGCCTGCACATTCCTTACAAAAAAAATTAGTCGAAAACTTATATGTGACATATGATCGACGGTGCTTCGTTAAGGGTGGTATGCACCCTTGTAAGTGGAGCTGAAACACATGTTTATTGTAAATATTACAGAAACTATTATGACTGATGCACGTTGGTTGCCTGCCAGGTGCAGTAACGCATTGGTTTCGACATTTATGTATGAATTCCTCGCAAACGGTGGGGTTTATCATGATAACGTAAGACGACCTGTTTAATTAACTTCTAACGTGCTTATGATAGTCCGCCATCGTAAAAACAATTTAGCTTCGGTATCACAGACATTTATGAAAAACAGGGTTGCACCCTCATTTTATCTATGACATAACTGTATGGCAGTGATTAGTTGTACAGTGGTGGTAGATATTCGTTCAACTAGTCATTATCCTGGATGTCATTGTATATTTACAATTGTTACTATGATGATTTTTGGATAGTTTTCCGCGGATTGATTACCTGCCATACATGTTAAAAAAAAGTTCTTCTTGAGTTTTACACTACATGCATCGTTTTCAAGAAATTAATGCATAATGAATTGCAACTTTTCTAGTGTTCGATCATAATGCATTGATTTCTCGAAAACGAAGGCGTTTAATGTAAAAACACAAGACGGCCTTTTCGTTTACCATGAACGTTAGACTACTAACCCATGGAAATAAACAAAAAAATTAGTTACATTTTTATATGCACAAATGGAATTCTAAACTATCCGGTTTTATTTAAGGGCGTTAATATCCGCTCCCAATATTTTATGGCTTGTACATCGCCGTTATATAACACATGATCTATAAACTTAGAGGTATATCTCTCACTCTGGCCAGCAATAAATGCCTGTTTTAGCTACACCGTCAAGTAATAATATGGTTATACCCTCCCGGAATAGACTTAGTCGTGTGTAAATAAATAAATATATATATATGCAGGATGTTCGAAACATTGACGTCCAGCCTGAAGCAGATGATAAAGCATCTCAAGACAAACCAAAGAGTCTAGTACATCGTGATTCGATTCTGAACCGTTTAAAAATTACAATTTTTTTCCAATTTTAGGACCTACTATGTACTGCAGTATACTACTGAGAATGCCATAACATTGACAAAAGAAATTATCCCAGTGAAGTGACGTGTGTACAAGTGGTTTAGTCTTTTTACAAAATACCATGCATGTCATTATCACTACAGCAGCATGGAAAATAATAACGGTTCTGTAGAATTTATGTCTTGTCCGTATGTTTACCACGAGTTTGAAATATAAAAAAAATAATAATGCACTGCATAACCTAAGGCCTGTCATTGGGGAAACTACATTATTGTATGCCTGTTCAGAAGTTCTAAACATAATCGGTCATGAGCATAGTTAGATATCGTAAAGGTTGCAATAAAAGTTGCAGTAATTACGAACTGATTTTATAGCAATGCTATATATATAAAAGGTTCAGTTCAGGAAAGTTCAACACAATCGAGTAAGAGACAGAACCTTGTCTATTTGCTTTGGTTCACTCGTTACACGATTAAAGAATTGGGGAAAAGTGTCTGTTATTTTGCCATCGTCTAGCGCCAGTAATGCGGGTTTGAAGAAAACGCATTTGAGAACTGAACTACTTGGACAAATAACTGCAAGAAGATAAAACGACGGCGAATAGGTAATTGTTCAAAGAAGTAAATTAATAACCCATGATGTGTCATTTCAGTGAAAAGGGCATGCAAAGAACTTTGTTCTTTTTAGTACGTAATGCCATGTTGTTGATTCGCGTACCTGTAGAATGATGTACCAGGTGAGACATGTCATTAATGGTTTATTTATTTAAAATTACTCGTTTCTAACTGCTCTGCCATTACAGAAATTCGTAACGTGTCGTTACAACTTCCTATTAATATTCCGCGCTCTGATTCCGTACCCTGAGTACAGTTAGAAAATATTTGAGGAAGGTTGGAGTGTTGGCTGCTCCCCCTCCCCCCAGCTACCACCTTAAAAAAAATCCCCGGTCAACCACCCAACTCACATTGTTATAATTCACGTTCAAGCAATCAATAAAGTAGCATTTGTAATACATAAATATACATTTGTAAATAAAGAACATTATTCTCTACGGAATGAGTCTTGTCGTATCATTTATGTGAAAATCACAGAAAGCAAATCTTCATTGGCACGATGTGCGTCTGTTTCATCAGTAATGAATGTATTCACTTCTACACTTCTTTTGGAAATGCAACTCGACCGTGATACAATCGATTGTTCAAATGCCTGATGGAAAGCGTTTTTACATCAGCTATAAGATATTTCTGAAAATGCGACAAGTCGGTGATGCAATCGATTGTTCACAACTAACTGATAGAAAGCTTCTTTTGATCACCCAGATATAGCAGCACAGAGGATTAAATACGAGTAAGTGTCATGAGTTCCGAGTCTTTTGGAAGGAAAAAAAACACATAAACCGTTTTTAGGTTGTGTAAGTGAGAATGCAAACGTGTTTATATTTTCGACTTAGTGCTTTGTTCAAAGACACAGGTAATTTGTGTTATTTGGTTTTAAATTATTTAATAATGAAGAGAGAACATTAAACATTATTCATATTCTGTGAGGAGTAGAGTACACGTCCTGCAGTCATCAAAAGCATCTCATCAAGTTTGGAAAAATAACTCTTGTCTATACTGCAGCAGATAAATTCAGAATAAATACTGTGAGCGTGAGAGATGGCAAGGCTCCATTTATCCCAGACACACTGAGAAAAAGGTTTTGTTGAATCAAACAACATTTGTTTAGTTCAACCAAATTAATTGTTTGTATAGGAGGATTTAATTATTTTGTTGCTGAAGCCAAATTATTTTGATTGTTTCATTTGTATGCCCCAAACTGTAAGATTTGGTTGGTGCAACTAAAGGTTTGTTTGGCTACACGTACATTGAGCAGTTTGAGCCGATATAAAATACTTTAACGAGTTCAACCGAGTTTCGAACCCATATCACCCGCATCTGAGCGCTACGCCTTAGTAATCTCACCTAACGTGACAGTTGACTAAAACGGAATGCTTTTTAATGGATGTACTGCAAATATTGGGCAACAACTGTAAACAAATATTTCAAGTTTTACTGTTTTACTTGTCAGTTCCTTGTTGCATTGTTTTATCAATGTGGTTATACGATTGTTAAGCATCAATAGATGCACTAACAAATACGGTTACTATTCTAATTGTCGCAAAAAATACAAACTCTCGAGCTGTATTTTCGAACGAAGGCAGTCAAATGAGTGGCCAAACAATTGTATACAGTTGATTCAACAAAATATTTAGTTGACAGTATAATTTTTTTTTTGGCCCAACACAGAGATTTTGTTTATTCAAACATATATTTTGTTAGACGTACAAAAGTAGTTTTGTTGCTTTTAAAATTTTGTTTGCTCAACAAAATATTTTGTTATGGCAACTAAATATATATTTGACTCTATACAAACAAATATTTTGTTCCATTTTCTCTCAGAGCAGTTGAGCCAGACAAAACCGTTGCTCCTGAATTGATGATTAAAAGAAACAACCAAATCACTATCGATGCCCTATGAAAACAACTCGAGCAGTGAAGACGCGAAGTCTTTACCACACAACGCCTGAATTTCATAGATCTCATGACTATAAGATAATCACCGGACCTAGCGCTTTAATGGCGTTACAGTGTGTTAGCAATTTCACATTTTTCTACGAAGCTATCGAACGTGCGTCCAATGTGCTGATATAAGTTGTTCACAGTAAAATGAGCACTTTCGAAAGCCCTGCTTAAGATTTACTTGTATGCACGTCGTGTAATCTTCCGCCTAATGTAAAATCACCATTGCCATGGGCCCCGTCACTTTATTCATGCGTCAGTCTAGTGCAATTGTGAAATCATTACAATAGAAAATATTTTGCAAAACTGCTCATTTTTACACTTCGATGCAATAAAAAAACAGAAAGTGAAAGAAATAATTTTAAGTAATCACAAATGGTTACCTAACATTTTTTATTCGACCTTAAGATATGTAACTACTTTCCATCCACCGTTAACAACTTTACTGGGCGAATGTCACTCAGTGAGCCTATTAAAATATATGCAGGCAGGGACAGTGACTTTTTTCTAAGGTTCATTTCTGAAGTGCTCACTTTATCGCGAACAGACTTTACAGGAAAAGAACACGCACTTCAGACGAGGGCTGTTGAGGGCATTCAAGACGTTACGCACTTAAGGAACACAATTTTTGTGTGCTCCAAAATGGCTAAAAACTGCTTTTTCGAAGCGCTGTTATTTCAAAATATACTCTTAATTTACATACAAATATGCTCAAGGGCCTTGCATGTGCTGCATTGAACCTCCCAACAAGATACTTCCCACCATGCAGTGCGACGAGAACACTGTACGTCAGTTCAGAGACTTGCGCTTACTTTACCACGTCCATAGCTCACGAAAACACCGCCAAAACAAACATGTTGCTATGTAAATAAAGTCACGTGACTTGTTTCCTTGCTCCCATTGGCTGAGAGATCGGATCATTTCAAAGAAGCACGTGGAGAAAATAGCACCATTCCAATTACCGTGAAATAGTAGACTATAGTCCATTCACGGATACTTCAGCTTTTTCTGACGCCTTGATAAAGTGCTACGTCAAGGATATTCCTCCGCCTTATGCGTACTATCTTAACTAATCCTGGAGAATTACACCAGAGGGACAACGCACAGCACTCGTGCGCACTAAGTGTAACTGTATTTTTGTAAGGACTATTTATCACTAGGCGCTACCAACATGCCTATTTTCTCCCTTTTGTTATTCATATTATTTACAAATGAAGCATTATAATTTATAGATAAAATATGAATAACATTTCAATTTAACAGAAAAAAAAAAAGTAACTTTTACGAACACAAGTATAAAACGCCTGTGATACAGGGAGTATTTAGGAAATAACTAAACAAGTCGTACACGGGAGATTTTTCAAAGGTTTGATTCAAAAAGGCCGAAGAAACCATGAATGGACTATTACCAGCAAAACTGCACGTGCGCATTGATAGTCCCAGTGTACAAATACGTCTAGTAGCAAGCATGACTCCACTCATGCGATATAGTAAGGGACATCGTTTCGTTTGCGACGGGCTGGTCACGACTTGCGAAGTATTTTTTTTTTTTTTTTTCAGAAGCGAGAAAACTTAGTATGATTCTCACTCTCGGAAATATTACGTTTTTTATACTCATTGCATCTACAGTTCGCCAGGCGCGCACAAAGGCTTACTTCGGCAAATGTTTGACTGACCGACGCACGGTTGAGAAGTTTGTGGTCCCGGCTCCACGTGCGAGCAACTGCGCAGTCTTGAAGGTTTCGTTCGATACTGATGGCAGTGCGGACTTCATTGCAAGTGCTGTGGTATGTCCCTTGCGATTAGGGAGAGGGGAATGTGGACGAAATAAGGATGTAGCTGTAACGTGGGGCTAACCATCCACCTCACTCCAATCGTAAAAACTGTAAGCACCACTTCCTCCATCCTCCTCCGAATCCACCCCCCCCCTTTTTTTTTTCCTTCATTCGTCACGTCTCGGTATCGTTTACGAGGTCGCTATTACATCTCCGTCCTCCGAGAAAAAAAAAACTTGACGCGTGAATGAGACCAGATGACGATTGTCTAGTTACTGTATATAGATCACATAAAATGATATTACTAACATTCGTTTGCAGCATTCAGTTGCCAATAGGGAAGCTGGCGTAATAATGCGCTCAGGACGAATATTCGCTATTTTAAAATTTTACTGGACATTTTCTACTTGTGAAAAGTTTCTGAATAATCGCATGGCTCATGTCACAACCACAACGTTACTATGAGATCTCTCAGATAGTGAAATGTAACTCCGTCTTGTGGATATGAAATATTTTTCATAAAAATATGTTACATACACTATCTCACGACATGCATGTAACTGAAGAGGGTAAAATTTCAGCTTTTCTATTTTATGTTTTTATTCTTTTTTCAAAGCGATTTTTTCATAGATCTATTGTTGACCTATGGCTATTCCTAAATTTCTGTATACTAAAATTTTACAGAGCGGGTAATAGATAATTTAAACAACTGATTTCATCTGCTCTCAATTAGAATATTATTTTCTTGTGGGTTTCATAAACAGTTAAATTAATACTTTAAGAAATAATTTTGAATAATCTGTGGTATCGATAGTCTCAAATTGCATGCATGTCAGCACATACAGCAGTAAAGCATCGATAGGGACAGGAAAATTTCGCGAATTCATTTTAGGACAAAAACTTCAAACCACATATGTATTTCTGTTATATTTAGAATTAGCTCACAGTTTATTAGACACGTCCAGGTGAGTTTAGAGCCAATAAGAGACTCCCAAGGAAACAAGCACCAAATCCCTTGCCACCTGGTGTGAGCAGAGACCTGAAAAATTCACGAGTTCAATTACCTGTAGGCTATACTCAATTGTCATATGTAAAATCATGCAAATCGCACTGTTAATTGGTCTCTTGTTGTATTAGCGGAAGACGGTGAATGGGTCTGCATTTTATTGTGTGTTTATTATTGGCTCAGAGTGGTCCAGCAGGTGTACGAGGTTTTGAAATCTAGCTTATCCCGAAATGAAACTGCGAATTTGTCAGGTCTCTAGGTATGAGGTATGATACTGACTACACAATGGGGTAGCAGCCAATGCAATGAACAGAATGCTGAAGCTCGAAAATCATACGATCGTGGAGTCTAGCAGAGAGGTCTTTTTGAAACGCGAAAGTTTCCTGGTCGCTTTGCGATGAGAGGACGTGATTCATCTTCCCTGCCTATTGAGAGCATAAAGTAAATATGAGGCAGACCTCATTCGTCTTCTGCGCATGTACCCAAAATTGACCTACCTCAAAGGAACACAGCCGTCAAAGTCACATGGTCAACAGTGATAAACGTATTTGTTTACATTTTAATTTTTAAATGACAAGCATTATTATATTAATAAAATACTTTTACTGGTTTGAATGTAATCAAAAAGCATTACAAATTGAATAGAGGAAGTATAAAAACATCTCAAAAGCTCTTGTTTACTAAACAGGTTCAAAACCTCAAACCCAATCGACGCCATTTTTACTAGACGTGTTGGCAGAAAAGCAGTTCAATGTTGATACACGAGAGTTTGGTTGTGCACAGCCAGCGATATCGGTCTACCTCATCTTTAGTCTATGATTGGGAGGCCGAAGCGCGGTAAGGCCTTATGGCTAAGAACTCTGCGACAAAATGCAAAAGTACAGTGACCATGAGGTTCTGTATGAAATTGTCCCTGCGTATCAGGCAATAATTTAAGCGGCACATTTTGCAAGATGGATAAGAAAGTCTTTAAAGCTGCAATATTTCACAAAGGAATGCAAGTTATGGAGTTTTGTTACCTGCGAGAATATTAATAGATAGTTAAATCAGTGTGGGTAACCACAAGCCTTTCGTTAGCTAATCCCAAGTATGAAAATAAGTTTTCCAGAAAGGAAATTTTTTTAACCCATTTGCAAAAGGAATTAATGAGATCAAAATCAGATCGTATATTTTACCGCGCAATAACTTTATTGGAGTTGATTTAAGTGTGACAACTCCAGATTATTTTTACTTCACACAGCTTGAGATTTGTGCTTTTCTCGAATACACGTTTCAAAGAGATAGTAGTTTGGAAACTTACCTTTAACCTGGAATTATTTTCGTTCCGCGACTTGACGTCCGTGGAGTTTGTGAACAGTCTGCAGTCGGTTCGAGTATCTGGTTGCTCTTTCAGCAAGTACAGGATGACACAGTACTCCATCAGTGCCATCACCACGAACGAAATGCAACCCAAGA
Source organism: Dryococelus australis (assembly GCA_029891345.1). Taxonomy (NCBI): domain Eukaryota; kingdom Metazoa; phylum Arthropoda; class Insecta; order Phasmatodea; family Phasmatidae; genus Dryococelus; species Dryococelus australis. The sequence goes on from CM056993.1 coordinate 284,965,059, forward strand.
CCCAAACATCCATCGACTTGACTCCGACGCAGGGAGGAGAAGAAGTCCTGTCAAGGAGTAATAATAATCTTAGTTATAGGCTGTTCACGGTAAAATGAGAACTTTCGAAAGTCCTGCTTAAGAGTTAGTTGGAGCTGTGCGTCCAAGGTCAAGAAGCGAGGGAGTAATGCGGGCGACACTAACAAGCACGCATAGTCTCATCGCTCCTACGCACAAGGCGTGCAGTGCTTCCGTCGTGACCCTGTACTGTGTAAATTAGATATGTAACAGTGGAGTTTTATTACACGGGATGAAAGCCCACAGCTTAAACTACGCCCGTATATTTGTACTTTTCTTTTGCCGTTTAAGGAAACTGCACAGGGAAGCTTTAAAAATGCGATATTTGACCATCTTCACGATTTTTTTTTGCAAGAATTATACTAAAAAGTATGACAAAAGTAAAATAATAGGGACATAGATAATTGTTTTTTTTTTTTTTTATATTTTTTGACAAAAATTCGTATTTGCAGAACATTTATTTACCGAGATACGCGTATTCGCGCAAACAACTATTTCACAAAAAAACGTGCAGGTCCATATAACTCTTAAGATCTACTTGTATGCACGTTGTGTATTCTTCCGCCGTGTGTAAAATTAACATTGGCATGGGCCTCATCACTTCATTCATGCGTCAGTCAAGCGAACCTGTGATATTATTAGGAAAGTAAATATTTTACAAATCTGCTCATTTTTACACCGCTGCAATCGAAAAAAAAAAAAAAAAAAAAAAAAGGGAAAGCGAAACAAATGATGGAAGATATCACAAATGGTTACACAATTATTTTTATTGGACGTTCAGATATGGAACTACTTTCCATCCATCGTTACTAACTTTACTGGGCGAATGTCACTCAGCGCGCCCGTTAAATTACATGCAGGTAGGAGCAGTGACTTTTTTCTAAGGTCCATTTCAAAAGTGCTCACTTTGTCGTGAGCAGCCTTAAATAGAAAAAAAATGTAAACTTTGGCACAAATGATACAGGAACGGAGCCGGTCCAATTGGCCATATTGGATTCCATCGCAAAATTACCACCCGACGGTTTAAAACTCTCTGTTTTCCCTCAAATGTCTCCTTTTCAAAGTTTCGTATTTCGCCCCTAAAATGTTCCTATTTTCCCTTAAACACCCCAAAATTCCCACAAAATGTGTAAAACAAATGATGATTCTATACTGCCACCTAAGATCCATTAGTTTGTTGTTACTGTAATCGTCTAGATTGTGTATATTCATCCGCTTATAGGCTGTTCACGGTAAAGTGATCACGATTTAAGGCCCTTCTCAATTTTGCTATTCATCTAATTTTTGTCTTTCCGCCACTTTTTGATATGAAAATTGTCATATAACTAATAAATGCAGTGTATACATTTCACAACTTTCAAAAGTTTACATCTGAGGCTTCAATATAAAACATATTTATTTGCCATTATTCCTGTTGTGAGGGCCTTAAAAAGTGTTCACTTTTCCGTGAAAGGCCTATATATGTCATTGCGTATCTCTCCTCACACTCCTCCCCCCTCCATCACCCCATTACTAGAGATGATGGAAAATCGCGAAAAATTTTTCAGCCAACATATCTTCTATAACACTCTTAGCTAGTTTATTCTTTCATAATTGGATGGACAAGGTTTTGACTCGGCTAAGTTTTTTGCAGGCCAGTCACGAACGTTCTGCCTTAAAGTAACAGAATCCTCATTGGCCCAGTGAAATGGGGCAGTAGCTTTATACATGCATGCTAGTCAACAAGGAAAGAATACTGTCGGACATGTGTACAGCACGTTGAATCCTAACAAACAGTATACTTTTCCCACGATAAACAATCATCTCTACCCATGACACTTATTCTCATTTTCAGATATGATGTGAATTACAGGATTTTCTGTAGATATATTTTCTACGCGAATGTCGTAAATTTTGGTTTGTCTCGATGTTCGCTTAGCGTCCACGAAAAGAGCGTGTACGTTGGAGCTGGTGTTTTTTATAGAGCGCAAACAGAGTAAACTATTTTTTTTTACTTCAGCGTGTAGGGTATAACAACCGTTAACTGTTGAACGGGCCCAATTCAGATTATATGGCGTAACTTTACGGTGGGAGCATTTCATCGAACGAGAAAGAAATTAATGTCTGTGCGAGACGAGATTACGGCGATCGAAATACGCTTGGGGCAGAGACGTTAAAATGATGGAGCCTCTCTTTTACCATTCAAGTTTCTGTGCCGCCATTTAAAAGTCTTCAGGTAAAAACTACTGCAAATAGCAACCTAAAAGATATCTCGATGTTTAACGGCGTGTCCAAACATCCCCGGCAAGAAGATTAGGCACAGCGAAAAAAATTTTAAGGCTCACTGTGGTAGCTACCGAACGTTAAAACTCTTATCTTAAAAACGTATTAATCCTTCTTCTCACAAATATTGGAAAGAATGAAGTGCCTATAAGGATATTAAAGCTCTCAATTTTAATTTTGTAATGTTTATAAAATTTAAAGTGGTATAATAGTTTCCGTCAAATGTATGTAAACTGTGCCACATAAAAATCACACAAACTTTCGTAGAAACTATAGCTTACTTTTACTTTACATAACATATAAGAAGGGGCAGTGATATTTAGCGAAAATATTTCGAGACAATATACAGTTCAAAGCACCTTGGGGTCGTACAGCTTTTTTATTGGCTGAAACATGTTCTGGTTCGTGTTAACTACTTGCGCACGAATCACGAAGGCACAGTGTTGGAGTTACGGAATCCTGAGTGGCTCAGTCAAATGTGGAACTGACACCAGCAGCCAATGGAGGCATGACAACAGCCGAGGTGTAAATAAAGTATTTAAGTCTACCTACTGTATGCTCCGATTTTTTCTCGAAAAATCAGTACCCCCACATAATTATACACAGCATCTATCGTGTATTTAAACGACGCTCTTTTGATGTTTAACGATTTCTTTTTCGCAATATACTATACCATTTACGGGAATAAATCTACCAGGGTCCTTTAGCGAACAAACTCTCAGTAGACAATCGTCCTACTAGCATTGATCACATAAAGCCGACGCAGTTGTGTCTGAAAACAGGTGAAATATCGTAATTCGCAAGGTTTAAAATTGTGAATTCCGTGATTGACGAAAATATTTGCTTGATAGGATGAAGTTATCTTCATGTAACCGAAAAATATATATGTATAAATGCTGTAACTAAAAGCAGGCATTATTTATGCAGACGCTAACTTAATATTCAGGTCACAGTCCTGAGTATTTCTGAACAATATATGGATCTAAGATTGCAGGCGAAAATTTCCCTGTAACTAAATACAACAAAAACCAAACAAGATCAGGTAATGAAGTTTCTGTTCATGTGCTTGTTCAAACTTTAGAAATTTATCGGATGACAGAAATCAAGTCAAAAGACACTGATGATTCTTGATATTATTACATTTTTTATAGCTCGAGAAGCATTAAAGAGCTGTATTTCGAAGGAAATTCCAGCTGTATTATGGGATTTTATTTGTAAACTCGTGTTAAATACATGTATTACTAAAATAATTTTTTGCATATATATATAAATTAAAATTATTTTTGATAGCATTTTTATAGTGCACATCAGAAGTGCCTATGAGATTTCCTTTAGCATAGTTATAAAACACATGCTTCTTACATTGATTTACGATAAATTGTATGAATTATTACAACGTTGTGTATTTCAGAAATATACAAATTAAATTAACCATTGTAAGAACATGGGGACTGACATCTTCGTGCTCTTATTATAACACAAACCTAAATGATGTAAAGGCTGTTCACGATAAAGTGAGCACTTTCGAAATCGACCTTGGAAAATGTCACTGCATATGTTTTACCGGGCGCCCTGAGTGACATGCGTCCTGTTAGGTTGGTAACAATGGATGGAAAGGTAGTTCCGCATCTTAACGTCGAATAAAAAGTATTATATAACTATTTCTGTTAAATTAGATTTGTTTCTTTCGCTATCTGTTTTCTTTAACGTATCGTAGTGAAAAAACAGCATTTTTGTAAAATATTTACTTTTCTAAGAATTTCACATTTTCACTTGACTGACGCATGGAAAAAGTGACGAGGCTCATGGAAACATTAATTTACATTAGGCGGAAGTACACACAAAGTGCAAACAAGTATATATTAAGTAGGATTTTCAAACGTGCTCTTTTTGTCGGGAATAGCTTATATATACATAATTTTGTGTACAAACCTTGTGGCCTCGAACAGAGTAATGAGCGACAGAAGGTTGGTAACGAGCAGCACCATCCTGCCAGGAACCATTTCAGGATTAATCAAAAAGCTGCCCCAAGACACTATTACGAAAAGTCCTGTGGGTATGTACGTTTCAAGCAAGTAATTTGTCAACTCTCGTTGGAGGATCACCCAAAATCGAAGAGCTGAAACGTTTCCTGAAACAGTGGAGACAAAATTACTACCTGTAAGAATATTTTACAAATAAAACATTATAGTCCGTTCTCGTCCACTCAAGTGGTGTAGATATGACACAAATATTTGTAGCTCAAAAGGTGAAATGACCGCGACAACACCACCACTATATGTTGGACATGGAAGCCTTGTTACATTCTACCAGGGATGCTTGTTTTGTGATGTCGAAGGCGCTCTACTTATGGCGGAACTACAAGTAATGGTTCATTTTATTAGGAGGTTTTATATAAACTTGATAATGCAACAAACCTATGAAGAGCTATTTAACAGAGTAGCGTAAACTCTTAAACATTTATAAAGTTTCGTTGATATAATAAAAATAATCATCGTGGTAGTAATCCTCATAGAGTCCACGGGAATTATAGAGAATCATATTCAAGGCAAGTAATATTACAGAATAATTATATTTTTGGCTCTCATTTGCTTGAAATAATCTACAAATAAAAATTCTAGGGCTTTACAGAGGTCTGTAACTACTTAGAGCTTTTACGTTATAATGCAAGAATGCAGAATACAGTGACTTATAATCTCACATAATATGCCTGTAACCGATAAAAAAAATCATGTGTTTTTGATGCAGTTAATTTTTACCACATAAACGCTAAATATTTATCTGTATGAATTTTGTACCGTTATAAAATATAATTTCGAAATTTCAACAATTAATATTTTACTTATTATTAAACATCTATTTAAATCAAATATCTTTGCAAAACTGTTCCACCTTTTAAGTTAGTTGTCAGCAAATTGGATTATCAAGAATGTATGTGGATGGATGGATGGATGGATATATATATATACACTTATTAAATATTGTGAACAAATTTTATGATTGCCCCAGAACTTTTGCAGTCGGGCCAGTGATGGTCTTTAAGTGGCCTGATACAGCTGCCAATCATGGGCGTCACCAAGATCTTTTCCAAGGGGAGGCATAGGAATTATAAAAAGTTTCCTTCAGAGTGGCGTAAGATTTAGATCTGAGTTTTACCCTAAATACGTTGAACAAACATCCACGTCTTGTAATGTGAATCAATTTGTTTACCGTTAACATAATATAATATAATATTAAATGCACACACAAATATCAAGATTATGAAAAAACCAGAAGGGACTAGTATTTTGAAGTAACGACGCTAATAAACAATTTATTTGCTATAAAAACTTGTTATTTCACATTTCATAGAGCAAATATAGTTTCCAAGGGTAGGGCAAGTGCTCTCCTCCCCCTCCTACCCTTTTTTTTTCTACATCATCCAGCTGACGCCCATGAGCCGCTTCTGAGGTTTACATGGCAAAGTTACCTGCGGCGTGATAAACGGTGTAGTTCCGCTCGCAGATCGCGAGTTGCACTTTGAATTTCGGGATGCGGAGCTCTTTGCCGGCTGGGCGTTGGTAGAACGCGGCCCCAGACTTCTTGTCGATCCAGTCCAGTGTTTCTTCCTCGACTTTCGCCTTGGCTGAAGCGACGAAGAGAGTTGTAAGGACCGCAATGACGAAAGGCACAGGAAAAATGTTAACATGCATTTTTTTTTTTTGCGTAATGGTGTGTGATTTCAGAACGTACAAATAATAAAATATAACTCACCGAAATGAAAACATTCATATTTGAATAAAATGCCATGAGTTTTTTTAAGAAACATTTTAAATACCGTTATCAGATATGTTCGCAATATTTGAAAAATTGGTTATAAAAATAAATTTTTGCATATTTTTGTATGTGGGAGTTTATGATTTTTTTTTATAAAATTAATTTTTCTGACCATTAATTAAAATCAATTAAGACACAAGCTTCCAAAATCACTAAAACTGTGATTTTGACATGGTGTGATGAAAAAAAAAATGTGATCAGAATTTTTATGCGTGGTATTTTTTGGTGACAATCACCATTAAGGGCACCGTTTTACCAAATAGAGCGTAGAACTTCAGTCTTACAGTTTACATTTAAAAATTGTTCAATGCTTACGAATAACATAAGAAAAGTTTCATGTCCGAATATTAGTTTCTGTTTCAATTTTCCCGTCTCTAACACATTGTTTTCTTTTTTGGTGGAAAAGCGACAATTCTGGTGTTTCGCAATCTCTTTTAGGCATCGTTCATCTGGTGCATAACATATGGACTCATAGCACACCTTTGTCTTTATTCTTCTAGTCCATTCACAGTTTCTTCCAACTTTTCTGAAGCCCTGCTTAAGCTATACTTCCATAAATATCCCTCCGTCTCATACGAACAAAGCTTAACCAAGAGGAGAAAATCACATGAAGGGGACAACGAACCGCATTTGTGCGCACTCAATGTTACATTTTGCATAAGAACAATGTATTACTAGGCATTACCAACGCATTATCATTTATAAATAAACTATAAGCAAAAATTCAATTTTACCAAAAATAAGGTACTTTTGTGTTAATATAAGTACAAAATATTTGTGATAAATAACTACTTTAGGAAACAACAAAACGAATAATGTACGGGGTGACATTTCGTAGGCTAGATGGAAAAAGTGCGTAGAAACTGCAAATAGACTATACACCACAAAATTACAGGAGGATCACGACTGGTTGTCCTACGAGGCGAGTCAACGAAAGAAAGACTGCAACTGCGCATAAAGGCCATCCCACCTTCGATACGTACACCTAGTTCACACTTGTAGGCACCGGACATGCTTAATACCTCCATGTCAGGCGGCGTCCTTAATGGAGCTGTGATACTGACGAAAACGTTACAAACAGCATGAAGGGCCGCAGTGGTCGAGGGACTAGTGCACCACCCTTCCACCACGGCAAACTGGGCTCGATTCCCGGCGGGCGCCTCCATTGGCCACTCAGTTTTCAGAGCACTCCAATTTCACCCTCCACCACATCCTGCTGCTGCTCCAGTAGACTTTTTTTTATATGTCATCTAGTGTTTGTGGATTTATATCTGTTCCTCTTAATTTCTGTATATTTTCCATAGTTGTTTGCATTTATTTAAGTTAGTTTCATTACTCGTTAGACTTGTTTTCAGTGTTTGTGGTTAATATCACACCAGGGGTCAGGCCTACGGAATCCGCGGGCTAGGCCACTATCTGTGTAGCAGGTACGTGTTCAATTAGTACTCGTACCTCAATTATGTACCATAACAGTAAATGCCACAAATAAATATTTGTGGTACGTTTGGGATGCCTAAAAACACCTCTAGGTGCTCACTTGCGCTTATTGGCAGCATATACCACCATCTAGAGTTCAACTTAATAACGTTACGTACTGAGGGCCAACACCGTTTCTGAAATGGTTCGTAAATGGCGGCCGAAAATGTTTTCCCAGTTACATTTTAGTTGGCATCTTAAACCACCACCGGAATGATTGCAGGCAGCTGAGAAAATTATTGTAAGCGTTTGAAAGTTGCACCGAGCAATATGGCGCAGTGGTTACACACTGGGTTCGCATTCAGGAGGACAAGGGTTCGATTCCTAGTCCAGCCATCCTGATTTCGGTTTCCCATGGTTTCCCGAAATCACTCCAGGCGAATGCTGGGATGGGTCCCAAACAAAGGCCATGGTCGATTCCTTCCCATTCCTTCCCTCAACCACTCTTCCCTGTGCAACTTGCACCGTCTCTAATGACCTCGCTGTCGACGAGACATTAAGCCCACTTACCTACCCACCTACCTACCTTTGAACATTGCTGTTAATATATCGCGAATAGTAGGGCCTAGGACAAAATGCACGGGCGCGTTGGAATGCCCGAAGCATGCAGATAAAATTATGGTATGATTTTTGAAGTTATCGTGCAAAATATGAAAATTATGGTATGCCATACAATAATTATGGTGCGCAAGAATTGGGTGTATATGAATTAACTTGTATACGATAATAATGGTACATCCGAACCCAACTTTTATGGTAAACACGAACCTTAATTGTCTGGCACAAAAATCCTGCACTCCAGAAGTGGGATGAGCCCCCCCTCCCTTCAACCATATCTTGCACCTCTCCTCCCGGGCCACTATCGATCACCTCTAGACCCGTCCCCCCCCTCCTCAAAATTTTCGCATAAAGTGTTTAACTGTGTTAAACCAGGGGACTGGCCCACGGAATCCACGGACGAAACAGGTAATTGTGATAATTACTGGATGTACAATAACTACTTAAGTTGTTCGCTCGTCCCTATCGGCGCTCGCTGGCATCTCTCGACACTTAAAGCTGTGCGAATATTATGCTAAGAATAAAATATGGTGTATTATGGTACACCCATACTTTTAAACTTTAATACCTTTTAAACCGTCCGTTCCATGTCGACCCACGAAGGCTTTTCGCGATGTTTGCATGAAACTTCGGAATGCTCGCAGGCAGTCGAGATAATTATGGTACCATAACTCGCCTCTTTCGTCATGGGACACTATCGATCCCTCCTAGGCCCATTCCCTCCCTCCTCATCGTTTGATCATAAAGTTAAACTTTCGTTCTTGATTAGTAAGACAAGATTCTGGGATTCATATTTATGAAAAATTAAGCATAGCTTTGCAATGGCGTATGTACACAATGTTTTATTCACTGGTCTGATGCAAGATTGATTTGGAGGTGGGGAGAAACTGAAGTTTTTATTCTTATTCACTATCCTCAACTTCTTAAGGGGGCTGCGGTGGTTTAGTGGTTAGACTATTCGCCTCCCACATAGGCGAACCGGGTTCGCTTCCCGGGTAAAGGGGGGGGGGGTCACTCCCCGATTCTCTCATAGGGGAATGGTGCCGTCGATGCCACTTGGCGGGTTTTCTCGGGGATCTCCCGTTTCCCCCGCCCTTTCATTCCGGCGCTGCTCCATACTTACCTCGCATCACCCTCATCGGCTCTCAAGTACTCGATGTTTAGAGCAGCCCAAATCTCTTCACTCACTCTACAACTTTCCGAGAAGGCAGCAGTAAACGTAAGCAATAAACTTATTTTAGGTTACTTCTAGAAAAGAATTTAGTTTCCTGAGAATAAAAACCATAAAATCGTGCATGCACAACTAACTTAGTACCAACTCCTGCACGAAGTTCGCACCTCAAAAGACTACAAATGAGTATCATCTACTTTTTTAGCGAAAATCATTTGATTTCTATGAAAGCAAGCAGATGGCTACATTGTGCTGCAAGCCGAAGACAAGGTGCCGGCCTTGGAGCTGAGTAAGTAAACAAAGAAAAATTACTTACGTAATAAGAACTCGATCATACATGTCTGGGTGTCCAAAGGGAACAGCTGGAAGTCAAAGCCACACCTAATATCCACGTACGCTCTGGAAAAGAAAATTATGGCAAGTTATTTTAATTAAACAAAAATGTTACTCAATATTTTTATCGCCCGCTACCTTTAATTTCTAATTCAAAGTAGCGATATGTATAGAAGATAACATTATAGACCTCAAGCCGTAGAAATTCAGCTATATAATTTTTTCAATATTACACGAGAAATGTGTAAGCTGAACCAAAAAAGCTCCTAGGCATTAATTTGCGAAAGACAGTACAATTTTCGACGCAATTATAACACGTGTATAACAAGTGGGAATGACACACAGAAATTCTTAGAAAAATGCAACTCATAGTGAACGGATGCAAGTTAAGTTGACCAATCTAAATGCACTTCCATCTTTAAACACTATTGCTGCAGCACACAGACCAATACACAAATCCGGTCAAGGGTATTGCCTATGCACCTTAGTGCTTGCTTCGCCTTTAATTTTGTTCCTTGCATCTTATAACAGGCTAGGCAGCTGATGAAATGAGTTTTAACAGGGAACAGTCGACAAAATAAACCTGGAGAGATTTACGACTGTTGAATTAACAGGTAGGCGTAGAAGTTTGTAGTAGTGTTTGGATATTTCAGAGATACTGACTCCTGGCTAGGTAAGGGGGCTGCGGCAGTAGCTTTGAACAAGTTTCTCGTACTCCGCTATTTCGAAGAGAAGGAAGCTATCTTCAGTCAAATTGCTGTTGACCCTGATCTATCTATTTGGCCTTATATTTTGACTTAAAATCTTCCAAAATCTCGAGAAGTTCCAGAAAAATGGAGAAGAAACTTTGGAAAAATTCCAAAATCTATTGAATATCTATGGGGTTTGAATTATACATAAGCCACTTATCAAAATATTCATACTGAGATAATTCATAATTACGTAATATCTCCCAAGTTTACATCACGATGCAAGATAGAATGAACACAATGGTATTCAGTGTAGTTGTGAATATAGCATTCGGATGTTTATGCCTAAGCATATTACTGTAAGGCACACAGGAGAAAATAGGAAATATAATCTTGGATCATATAATTCTTGTCGCCACTAACGGCGAATGCTGACCTGGGGTATAAAGCTTGCCCGGCCCCACAGGACAGAAATTACTTCGCAGCAAACGTAGCACCCAAACATCAGATACATCTTACCACAGATTTGTATGTCAGGAACACTGTAACAGCCAGTCTCCGTAGACTACAAACAATTCAGGGGACACTAGGATGAAACACAATTCAAAACTACCACTAGATACGAACCAATCAATACTCACAGAGGCTTGAGTGGAAGTAGATTAGATTTAAATTAAAATAAATATACGTGCGAATATTAAGTAGCAGCGCGTTATTAGTTTCAAAATATATTATTTTGCTTTGTGTGGCCGTAACTATGAGTAAAGCCTTCTCGTACGTATCTCTTATTTGAAATTCAAAATATGATTAATTTCCTTCGGATTCTTTAAATTATTACGAAAATATGTAAATTAAATTAACAAATAGTTGTCTCACACCAACTCAGTTGGGAGAACATAAGACATCAGTTCAGGGCTTCGTAGGCAAATGGGAGGAGCAACTTTAACAAACTGAATATTCAAGTTGGCGTACATGTAAGCCAAATTAATTCCTCAAAAATTATTAATTATTTATCGCATGTAGTCTCTGCGTCGAAATTCAGAATACTTAGCTTAAAAATCTTGATTGCTGCAACATCTCGCGGTATCTTCTGAGGCTGGTTCCGCTGGTCATTGGTCTTAATCTTCCATCGCAATGCTCTCTCGAGCCTGAGGTAAGTATCTACAGTCTTTACAGTACCACACGTATATCATGGTAGCTATAACTTGACTATAATTCTAGGCCGCGTAGGTAGCGCGTGCAGATTAATTTATTCCTCTTCAGTGCCGCGTGTCTTTGCCCTGTGAGCGGTCTAAATTACGGTACGTAAGTCGGCCGATCTAACCAGAAAAATAAAATTACCTATCAGGCCGATGACCCAATAGGTCACCACCTGCCTAACGGAAAAAAAACCAAGATGGCTAGAAGCGTTTAAAACAGCATATTTACACGACGCCTTTAAACATCGCGCCAATCACGAGACGGCTACATCATATCTTGCATACACGTCTTGCGATACCATAGCAACCAAACAACAAATTCTGCTAATTCACATAAAGAATACCTTTGTGGAAAAAGAAAACGGAAAGTCCTACAAACATAATTACACTGAAATACGTTTTCTGAGGTTAAAACAATTTGCAAATCTATACAAATAAATATAATAGAAGTGTCTGTTTGCGATTTTTGAATTTTCCAATTTTAATTATTTTTTAATATGTGATAATTGATTACTAAACCATATCTAATGTTAATTTTTTTTAATGGCTGTCTGTCCGACCGGATTTAACTCAAAAACCACTGAACGTATTGACATGAAATTTACACAGTCTATAGATAATAACCCTAGGACCAACTTAGTCTTTGTTTCATCGAGATATCTAAAACGATTACGAAAATATGATGGTGATCAGGATTACTGCATAAAAAAAGCATTGTTAAAAAAATGTTTCGTCATTTCTCCTTTCTTTTTGTCTGTCCTTTCCTTCCCAAGAGCCGTAGTGGCTCAGTGGCTAGAGCTGTTCCAAGTGGGTCAGTAGTGGCTTAGTGGATAGAACTATATCAAGTGGGGCCGCAGTGTCTTAGTGGTTAGAACTAAATCATGTAGGACCTCAGTGGCCCAGTGGCTAGGTATATAGGTATCTACTACATTAAAACCGGAACTCATATTTCAAATGTTTACATCAATGAAATCATACTATTTTGACATAATTTGCGTTTTCAGGAATTCGATTAGGTTTCATGGTATTATGATCTACAAATGTTACATATTTTAAAACTTAAAGTGAAATGTGCAGAAGAGCAAACTGTATTTGAACGAAATATCGAAATAAAGAAGCATCATAGACAGATAATGGCCTCGGGATATTTAAAAAAAAATCATATATTATAAAATACGGCAAGCCCACATTTTCCCACTTACTGATCTGTACGGCGGTCACGTTGATCATGCGCCTTTAGGCCGGGTGCACACGTGCAGACAATGTCCGCGCGGCGTCGCAAATACGTTCCACGAGGGATTGGCTTATATGTATCAGTGCACAAGTAGCTACGGCGCCTCCGCGGTACCGCGCGTTCACTGAGCGTGCAATACGCCAAGAGATAGAACTACGTTCGATTGTCTTCTTGGGAAATTAAAACAACATTATACACACATGAATATTATTCAGTAAAATGCGTACAACAATAATTCACTCAAAACAGATCAAACATTGCACATCCAGTTATATCTATAATGAAAAATACGTCTACTTCCATGACGTCATTTTTTACGAACCAATTGCAAAATTTGTCTCATACTATATCTCGATCTCTCACTTTGGAACCAAGATCGACAAATCGGAGATCCAGAATAATGAAATTTCGTTGGTGCAACACTTTTACATTGGAACCAAGATAAAACTGAATCCTGGTATTCGATCTCGGGCCGGGGAATATGTTGGTGCAACCGGGCATTAGCAGCTATTTTGGGGGGGGGGGGGGGGGGTTTCTGTTGATATCCTGTTACAATGGACCGATTCTGCTGCAATGTGGGTGTCTGCTCGTTTTATCCGACCGAATGCTGGCGGTCATGGGCGCCTACCTTCAGTGTCCTAGCGAGAGGTGAATGGGAAATGAACTCATAGCAATTGTAATAAGTATAACAATAAGTTTTGATCAGAACTCGGAGCCAACTTCCATTGTTCTCGAGTATAAATTCACGATTCTTTTTTAAGATAGCATTTAGTAACAGTGATTTTACTCATAACACTGAAAACAGAAAGATTTAAATGGATGACACTTTAAGCAGATGTAATACTAATAACTATGGGAGTAGAACGTTTAATGTAAATTTATCTTATGTTTCCGAGCATATGGAACACAATGTAAAGTAGAGTTTAGTTTATTTGAAAATACACAATTGTTTGCTGGATATTCTACACAGAAGAATTTGTGTGCAAAATTATATGGCAGTAAGCTATAAAATTCCTGAAAACAGTTAAAATTCGTTTTATCAGGTAATACTATCATCCAAAATGCCAGAATAAGAATGTACCAATTAAGAAACTCTATGCGCTGCTTAAGAACTGCCTCATCAAATGATCGGTCCAAATCGTTTGATGATTTAAACATAAGATAATTCACTCCAATAACCTTAATGGGCCGCGAATTTTTTCGGTGATGTGGTCTGTTAATAAAATCCAAACTTTTGCTCCTCTACTGAACTAAACTTGTTCCTGGAAACAAGTACAATATTACGCTAAGGTATGGTATAGAAGGCCGCTGTTATGAAAAAAAATATAGTTTTCTCCTATGCCACTACAAGTGCATCAAACTTGGCAGGAAAGCGTTAAATAGTGCTTGAACTATTAATATACCAGATGATGATCCCATGAGTGGAAACTCAATTTTCGCACTTGGGAATCGTGTCGGACGATGCCGCTGGTCAGCGGGTTTTCTCGGGGATCTACCGTTTCCCCCGCCCTTTTATTCCGGCGCTGCTCCATACTCACCTCATTTCACCCTCATCGGTTTTCAAGACCCCGATATTAATAGCGGCCAAATCTCTCCATTCCCCTTCACTCAACTGTGACTGCGTTATTTATACAATAACGTGAATTTACGTATTAAAAATACGTAAGGAAATTTTGTACCAATTTAAAAAAAAATATATTTGAGAGCTGCCCTGTGCGCCCTAATAACGTGTTGCGCATGGGTCGCCACGCCCTCCCCCTAAAACCAAGCGGGTGCATCCATTATTGATGCAGCGAAGCATGGGGCCACAATATTCGACTACCGCCTTCACAGACCTTTCTCCAAGGCGTAACCGTTACGCCGGAGTGGTGATTGACAACTGACCTGAACTGGCATCACCACCTCCTTTGCTACTGGAAGGGTCAGCTGCTGCGGGCTATTGCATGAACTTTCTGGTCATCTCCTCACTCGGCGCAAGCCGACGCGAGAAGGATATTCTGGGTCAGCACGCAACGACAGTATGAATATCGCCCTAGCCGGAGAGTCGGCTGTCTGTGAGAGCCATCTGGAGAAATGCGGCAAACAGTGAACAGAGATTGGGCTAACGAAGACGAGGGCCGGAGGCGGCGACGGACAAGAGAGTGATGTGCTGCGGGAGGCGAGTTATCCGAAGAGTAGTGTGCGGATATGTACGTAAGCGCTCGGAGCACTCAAGAACGTTCCGAACAAGAAAGGCTGGTGATATCTGGTTTGATACAAGGTGAGACTGAATGTACGAGTGGCGCAGGCTGGATCCTTCATACTGGAAATGTCAGATATCAAATATATAGTAATTTTAATAGTAATTAAATAGTGGTTTACAACAACTGTTTATGAATACTTGTTTTAAATATGGGATTTTGTTAATTTCTGTGAAGTGATTGACGAGAATATAATTATTATTATTATCATTAGCTGTAAATAGAAAATGGTAGTCAATATAATCAATATAGTATGTTTGGTTTACTTTCTAATTATTATAAATAAATTAGTAATTTATTATTAGCTCTTTTATTTAATGAATACCTCCATTCCTTAAAGAACCTGATTATTGCCATGGACTTCGAAAAATTTTTACACTGATCTCAAAAGTTTGTTGCAGGCATTTTTTTAATTAATCGTTTTTTAAGGAAGATTATTTAGTATGCTATGAACTAAAAGGATAAATTTGTAAGTACAAATAACAATATTGCAGTAGTAGGATGCAAACTTAGTACAGATTTGGGAATGTTAACAAGAAAAATGTCAGCTTACATATATAGAGGCACTGAGAACATTGATTTGAGAGCTGAGTGGCCAAATAATGAATGTTAATGCAAGTGTGAATAGGCTTATGAATAGCGTTGTAGATAGTGCTGATGAGAATTTAAGCAGCAAAATAGAGAATGTAAATGAATATGTAAACATCTGTAGTATTTGTTAAACAGTAGGTAAAAAAAATAGACAGTGTTAGAGGAGTGGTCGACAAGCTATAAAATAAAGTAGATAGTGTAAAAGAAAATGAAGACAGTAAAATAGGTGGTGCGATTGAAGATGTAGACCGAAAGAAAGAAGGTATTAGCGAGTCAGTGAATAATAAAATAGACTGTGTGTACAAGAACATTGAGAGTGTGAGTGAAAAAAAGGAGAGTGCTAATGAAAGGATGGCCAGTCTCGTGTGTAAGGTGGGCCATGAGGTGAGTGCCCTCAAGAAGTAATCTCAGGAATTTCTACCGCACCACAGAATAAGATATTCGGGGCCTGCGGCTGAGGCGGGGGTGAGATTGACGAATGAATGTGAGCAGCGAGGTTATAATAGAACTCGTCGCCAATACAGCCGTTGAAGGAGAGGTTGTGCATCACACCATGCAGGATACCCCAACCCAAGAATTGGAGGTAGAGTTAGCAACACAGACATCAGTGCTCTGACTTCCAGTACGGACAGTGATGCTGAGAAAAGACGATTATGACACTATCAAGAAGACACTGAAGTACTTGCAGACGACCTTGAGGACATCACTTCCTGGACCTGCACTACAGAGCTTCGCATCCTCATTTCAAACAGCTAAGATTTGGCAATGTGGACAGCCAGGGCATCTGACAGCCAACTGCGTTCTACAACAGTGACCACAGCAGCACTAACTGGAAAGAAGGCAACGAGGGGCAGGTGAGAGTGCAAAATCTTCGGGGAACTTGTATACAACAATCTTGAGGTGCAAAGGTCGATGATTGCTGGAGGAAAGGCCACAATGCTCTTGCAGGTTACTATGGTCGCTACACTGTTACACAATGCGACCATACATAAAGACAGGAAGAAGGCATCGCCAGGACAATTTAGAAAAACAGTTGAGTTGCGGAAAGGGAAATTTAGGGCAGTCTGTGAGTATATAAGTGCAGAACACTGCGAGATCGTGCATCGTCATCAGTACTCCAGACCTACCAGCTCGCAGTGTTACATAAGCTGGTGTGCTGTATCAACATTTGAATGGGGGTGTTTTAGGCAGGCAACGCCGAGTTGGTACTGTCAGCATAACGATATTTGACTTCGCCAGTTAACTGCCCAATATTATGTAGTCAGTCCCCTGTGCTCCTTGTTCTAGCGAAATTGATATTTCAGGCAAATAACAGGGAATATTCGTCAGATTATGAATAATCGAACCAACCCATAAATGAAGTATTCTACCAGATGGCGTCACTGTAATGATTACTTTGGTCTATTCAAACCAAGACAGTTCGCCAGTAAGAATAATCAATCTATCTGACAGTGCTATATCTCTTGAGGATGGGGTGTGCCTAGACTCTGTGTTTCAGAACGCTTAAATTGGTTTCTAAGAAATAACACTTTTTCCAAAAGATAATTAATTTTGTGGTACTGTAGCAGATACTGATAAGATAAAAACAATACGAGACTGATATCCACCAACTGAATCCAGTTTGCCAGAGTGCTGGGCATGTGGACAGCCTGAACACCTGAGAAACTACTGCTCACAAGAACAGCAGCAGAATTGGCAGCGGAAAAATAGGCAGCGAGAAACATATGAGAGTACAGCACATTTGGGAACTTTGGAAACCTTTATCTTGAGGGACAAAAGTCAGGGATGGCTGGAGAAAAGGCCCCAGTGTTCTTACAGGTACATTCAATGAAGCAGGACTCGGACGCCATGTTAGTGGAAGGGAGCCTGAATAATGTCGTCGACACTGGGACAACCATAACAGTAGTAAGATCAGACATTCACGGGCCTTACCCACAGCGATCATCTGACTGCTTAAACAATTCTATTTGACTACACTAACAATCGAGACCACACCAGTTAGAAGCAATAGAACAGCGAACTTGAAGCTTGGTGACCTTAGCCTCGAGCACAATATTTACATAGAAAAATAGTGGATAAATATATTTGGGGCGTGTAGTACTACATAGGGCGGGGTGTTGTATTGATACACGACTTGGGGTTCGCATGCAGGCAGTGCCGAATTGGTGGTACCAACACAGCAAGATTTGTACCCGCCAATGACCGGCCTAGTAATCTGTTGTTAGCCCACTATGCTAACTGCTTCTTAAAATTGGCGTAAGAGGCAAATGTCATGGGAAATTTGCCAGGTGTTTGGGTCTAATTGAACCAGCAGAGAAAGGCGTCATACTACCGCCAGGCAATTTCGTTGTAGCAAGGACTTTGGCCTCTTAAAGTGTTGATAATTCGTGATTAATTTGTCCGACAGTGTGGTTCATCTTGAGGAAGGGTTCATGATAGGAGTTTGTAAGCAGTCCACACAGGTACTTCCAAGAGATCCTGTAGCTTCTAGAATAAAAATATCGAGTTCCCTCTACCATATGTACTGGAGAAACTGATAGTAAGAGCAAAAGAAAATCTCAACTGGCGACAAGAAAAGCCTGTTCTGGAGGGCGCAAAGGAGTTAGCTGTGAGAGTGCCATCAGTAAGTCCATGGTCTTCTCCCACGGTACTTGTTAAGAAGAAAGATAGCTCCATGAGATCTTGTGTGGATTACTGTCAGCTTAATAATGTGGCAAAGAAAGGCTCTTATCCACTTCCAAGTATAGACGACACACTGAGCAGCCTATTAGGTTCACAGTGCGAGGTGTCCCCAGAGGACTGCGAGAAGATGCGTTTTGTGCCCAAGAGTAAGGAACCTGGCAGTTTTGAGTTATGCTTTTGGGGCTGTGTAAATCCCTGCCTCCTTCGAATACCTGATGAAAAAATCCTCAATTGTAACTTTCAGGTGTACCCACATGATATGGTTGACACAGGAAAGATATTTGAAGAGCACCTGACATACCTATACCCTGTGTTCCAGAAAGTATCCAATGTCAACCTGAAATTGTTTCCTCAGAAATATCACATTTTCAAAAGAAAAATAATTTCTTGGAACATGTTATGTTGGTCCATGAGGTAGAAGCAGACCCTGAGAAGACAAGAGCAATAATAAATTGACCTCCACCAACTGACAAATCCGAAGTTCTGAGTTTTCTTGGCTTATGTGCCTACTACATTCGAGTTCACTTGGGTTTGCCATGATTGCCAAACCACTGTGTAAACTGACTGGGGCTTAAAGGAAATTACATTTGACCACTGGCTGCTAAATTGCTTTTAGTGAGCTAAATGAAATATGATATAACCCCCAAGTCCTGGGTTTAACGGACAACGAGGGCATGTTCATTATGGATACTGATGGTAGTAATGTAGGCACCGAAGCTGTCTTATCTCAGATTCAGGATGGGAAGGAGAAGCCACTAGAATACTTCAGTAATATACTGCACAAAGCTGAGAGAAATTGCTGTGTCAAAAACAGGTATAGTTTCCGGCTGTGGTGGAGGAAACGTTACATTTCAACTCCTACCTTTATGATAGACTTTTAATTCCAAGGACCAACCATACTTCATTACAATGGCTACTAAATATAAAAAACGTGAGGGTCCTAGTGGAAACAACATATTCAAGAGTATGCCTTTTAAATACAGCAAAGATATGGTCGCCTTCACAGCAATGTAGGTGCTCTTTCTAGAAGGCCATGCGACCTGTTGTGTCACTGTGAATGCCAGGGAGAAAAGGGCGGTGAACCACTGAAGGTATACATCATAAAAATGTATGATACTGTAGTTTGTGATGAGTGATGAGGGTTTTAAGGAAGATCAGCTGAATGACTCCACTTTGTATCCAATACTAGAGTGGAAAGAAGATGACAGTCGGCCAAAATGAGAATAGATATCCATCCTGAGCACAACAGTCAAGCATACTGAACTCAGTGGAATTCCCTCGTGCTAGAGAATTGCATGCTTTACAGGAACTAGGAAAGTAATGATAGGAATCACACATGCTTACAGCTGGTTCTTCAAAAATGCAAAGTCTCTAAAGTTTTAAAATAACTGCATAATATGCCAGCTATTGGTCACTTTTTCGAAGACCCTCAACACAGTTAAATTGAGATTCCATTTGCTTAATTGTCGGGAGGATGTTGAGAAGTGGTGCCGGATATGCGACATCTGCACCACGAGGAAAGGACCAAGGCTTAGGGGACAAGGTCACCTTCAGAAATACCATTACAGAGCCTCATTCGGGAGGATGAAAGTAGATATTCTGGGTCCCTTGCCTGCTACAAGAAAGGTAATTGGTATCTACTGGTGGCCCAAGATTACTTCACTTAGTGGCCTGAGGCCATTCCCCTTTCAAATCAAGAAACATGTGCTGTGGCTTATGCACTTACACAGCATGCTTTCTCGGGGTTTGGAATGCCACTAGAGCTCCTCTCGGATCAAGGGAGAAATTTAGAAGCTGCTGTGTTCCATGACGTAACAAAGGTTCTGAGGATGACGAAGGCCAGAACTGCAACCTTACACCATCAGCCCGATAGAATAGTATAGAGTCTTAACTGTAGTACCTGACGATCTTTATGGTAGACAATCAAATAGGACTAGGGTTCCAAGGTGCCATCGTTTCTCCCTGCTTACCACTCGGCAGTTAAATAATCTACAAGGGTATCACCATCAAGAATGCTGTTTGGGAGAGAGCTATGAATCCCTAGTGACCTGTTGTTCTGTCGGCCGATAGAAGAAGAAGCTGCCCCCCCCCCCCCCCAGAGTATGCCAGCGAACTACGTCTCAGACTAGTCGGGATTTATGATTCTGCTCGACAAAACCTAAGAATAAATAGTGACACGATGAAGATGCGGTATGACAAGAGAATTTCGGGCAAGGTATTTCAGGAAGAACTACTAGTGTGACTCTACAATCAACACAGGCGAAAAGCATACTGCCCGAAGAACCATACAGAATTCTGAAGCAGATCAATGATGTGGTCTTTCCGATTTGTCGTCAAGGCTCTTGAGCGAATTATGATGTTGTCCACATCGACAGACTGGCACTCAACGTAGGTCTAAATGCGGCAAAGTCTGTTCGGGACGAATATACTTGAAGAGGGAGTAGTTTTACATGCCACTACTCCGTCTCATTACATTTGGCCTCTCCCCCTAGGCTTGCGCAGCGCAGTGTTTCAAATGCGCATGGTGATATCGCAAGTGACCTCCAGTTATAAGGGGGCCAACGCATCATAAGATCATATGCTGCTGCCACAATAAGACTTATCGGGACTCGTGCCGCCTCCTGTCCTAGGTGGGTTTGAATAACTCGGGGTATTATTGCAAGAATGTTCCTGCCATCGCCTTCGCCTCCCTCAACACGACTAGGGATGCCGGAAACTTTTAGATCGGGCCAGCTGACCTATAGAGCGTGTATAGGAAACATGTGTACAAACTCGGGCACGGAATTCGTGACCGGAAAAAGAGCAAGATTGATACAGTACGCCCATGGTCCATCTCAATAATGAGGGCTGTAGAAGCCCTTAAAGGCGGAGAGCGACAAGGACATTACGTGGGATATTAGGAAAATTACCTGTGTTAGAAGAACACGAATTGGTATACGGAGCAAGAAAACCAAGATCTTGGATGCACGGTAGGTATGGTCCGTCGTACACACCCCCTTCAAGTAAATAATAGGGGTTGGCACCCTTTGATTGGATGCAACACGTACACTGTGAGGTTAAATTGATTGTGGATACAATGGGATGAAGCAGGACGACGTAAGTAGCAAATAAGCCCCTCTTATTGTAACTCTCTAGGACCCACCGTTTCCGGTTAAATCGCAAACGAATGGTATAGTGATAGCAGTATCATGGCCTAGGGAGTAGGCAACCCTACGCGCACTCGGGGGAATTCAGCGGGGATTCCCTACCGAATGCGTGAAGAGTGTGTGGCGGCAAGTAACAGCGAGATCTTGAGAGCCAATAGAGTGATCAAGGTGTGGAGCTGCGCCGGAATAAAAGAACGGGGCGAACGGGAGGACCCCGAGAAAACCCGCAGACCAGTGGCATAGTCTGGCACGATGCACACATACGAACATCCGGTTTTGATCCGGCCGGGAATTGAACCCGATTCACCTCGGGTGGACCCCCGAGTCGAGAGTCCGGAACCTTATAAGGACTTAAGCACCAAGAGTGTGTAGCCAACGAAGCGACTAAGTGACCAGCGAGAGCGAAGTTTGCAGTCATCTGCACAACGGAGAACGAGACTGACTGACGGGCTGTGGAGCTGTCTGTGTGAATGACAGGCATTTTTAATTATGGTAATAGATAGTTTGATTCAATATGTGTAACTAATAAGTGCGGATTAAGTGACAGTAGGAAGAATAAATTACAGCGATAAGGACTTTAATAAGAATTGAAATTGCATTAAATACTGCGCTCACTGACAGTAATAAAAGGAGAAATAGGCACTTTTAATGTTTTTAATAATAGCTGCGTTTATTTTATAGCATTGCAAATTGATTAAATCATCAAATTTAGTTATTTTATTTTAATTAAAACTTCCATCCCTCACGCAGTCGGATACGTTATTGCCGACTTGTAAGAATATGAAACAACCCAAGCAAGGAAAAGTGAAAAAATAAACGAAAATGTTTTAGTTAAATGCATCGTGATTTTCAAAGAGGCTACCCCTTAAAAAAAGTTTGATTTACTTAGATTGTTTATGGCATAATTATTTTAACGCTGTCCACTTGATGTAATATGCAAGTTTCCTTGTATTGCTATACAGTTAACTTCTACTATTTTTCAAGTACATTAGAAAATTATATTTTAGTTGTAGCGTAAGCGACAGAAGTTTTAGTTAACTTTCCTTGTAAAGCTAGGTTTATGTTGTCGTAGGTCTGTTTGTATACATGTGTGTCTCCTCCTAATAACACTCAGACTCTTTCACCTAACTGCACCTATCTCTGTTCGTCTCGGGAACCCGCCATAAGCGTGCTAATGTCGGTGGACGTCTTAGTAAGTCTCTCGCTCACAACGACCAGCCACGGATCACCCCCTAGCCAACAAGAAGAGCAGTCGTGAGTACAACCTGTCGATCAACATCATGCGGTTGTCCGCCAGCAGGACGAGGTAGGAGATGTCCTCGCTGCCGTGCGCCTGGTCGTACGCCACCAGGTTCATGATGTGCACCTGCGGCTTCCAGAACTCGGCCGCCCGCTGCTTGTCGATGAGGTAATTGCGTCCTTGCTCAAGGCGTCCTGGGACGACCAGCCTGCTCTCCTTCCACGTCCTCCGGACAAGCAGGTCCACCGACAGCACCTTGCCAACAACCACCCCGAGCAACTTCGATTGTGGTCCATTCACGGCGTCTTCACACTTTTCTAATAATGTGCTAAATATTAGGTACACCGATTATTCGTCTTCTGCGCATGTACCAAATACTGACCTACTCCAAAGCAACACAGCTCTCAAAGTCACAGGGTCAACAGTGATGAACGTGTTTGTTCATATCTTAAATTTTAAATGACAAGCTTTTTTATATTGAAGGCTGTCCACGATAAAGTGAGCACTTTTGAAATCAACCTTAGCAAAATATCGCTGTCCCTGCCTGCATATATTTTAACGGGCACAATTAGTGATATGTGTTCAGTAAAGTTGGCAATGGTGGAGGGGAAAGTAGTTCCATATATTAACGTCGAAAGAAAAGTATTAGGTAACCATTTGTGATAACTTAAAATATTATTATTATTTTTTTTTTTGTATTTTTAATGCATCGAAGTGTAAAAATCAGCAGATTTGTACAATATTTACTTTTCTAATAATTTCACAGTTTCACTTGACCGACGCATGAATAAAGTGATGAGGCCCATGGCAATGTTAATTTTACATGACACGGAAGAATACACAACGTGTATAGAAGTATATCTTAAGCAGGGCTTTCAAAAGATCTCATTTTACTGTGAACAGCCTAAAGTAAAATACTTTTACGAATTTGAAAGTAATCAAACTGAATTAAAAATTGGTTAGAAGAAGTATAATAACATATCAAAGCGTTAAACATTACAAATGTATTATGCCTATTATAAGAGAGAACATGCGTCAAGGGTTCCCCTCTGCACATAACGCCAGCATAAACGTCAGGAATTGTACAAGGGGCCACGGTGATGTAGTGGTCAGACTACGCATCTCCCACCAAAGTGAACCGTATTCGATTCCCAGCGAGGTCGCTCCCGGATTTTTGTATGTGGGACTCGTGCCGGACGATGCCGCTCGTCGGCGAGTTTTCTTGGGGATCTCTTTTTTCCCCCGCCCTGAATTCCGGCTCTGCTCCATACTCACCTCGCCTCTCCCTCATCGGCTCTCAAGACCTCGATATTAAGATCTCCCCCAAACCTATCCACGTACGAAAAGTACATCTTATCTCAAAATCATGGTTTTGTCAAGTAGGTATTCCTTTTCTGTTGTAACCATTTTAATTAGATTCACAGAAAAATGTTTCATTCAATACATTCCAGCAAACCTAACAAATGTAGCATTAAATTATTTTCTTGCTTGATGCCAAGATTCATTATTCCTACATTCGTGAGGTTTACGCATGAAAAGGGCCTGAGGGCACACTCAGTGTAATTAATGAACTAGTGATGTTATGAAAAGTCTTGCACAGCCAATTTACAAGAATTATTGACGAAACATGTTTTCGTATTACTGGTTTATTGGCTTGGGTTTAGTATAAAATTTGCAAAAAAGAGACCTTATTTTTTTTAGTTCTGAGGAAGAACAAGAAACAAATGTCACTAGAATTGATTTCAGTTAAGGCAATACGAGATACGTCCAGTATTTATATATTCAGAAAAGAAGGAAACAAAAAATATTTATATAATTATGAACTTCAAATTCTATTATGATTATGTAACTGATAAAATTACAGGAAATTTGAAAACGTCTAAACTTATATTTTACTGTCAAACTTAATACACAGTATACGAGGTTAATGAACTCTGCGCGACTTGCAATCTTGCAAGAAACTGTATGTATGGCTAATTGTAAGTTTCCTTACAACAACATAATCCGGCATAAATGCGCTTCTTAGTTCTTGGATATGGGAATAAAGCTAATAGCATACGAATTTTTTTTTAAAATATTCCTATTGAGAACTGATATAGCAACAGCTTTCTCGGAGAAGTGTATTCACTAGAAGACAGTCTCCAGAAGTATTGGAAATTTTCTGAACACCGAGAAATCTCATGAACAATAGTAAACAATTGCAACCGCTGCAAATCTTGATCGGTTCTTATAAAAATTGTTGTAGGTATTCATGTCTAGAGTTTGATTTTAAGCAAATAGTGCAGCAAAACCTCTCATGATGACAACAATCACATTGGTCTAACTGAAATATTTTTATCTGGCGAATACTTTGCGTGGAGTCATGATTTGTGGGGGAGGGGGGGGGGAAGTTACATTAATTTCTAGACTGGCAATCCTGATAGCGGGTAATAAATACATTTTATTTATATATGACCGGCTATATTTATATGCTACTGGCATGTCCATAATTAGTAAATAATGAATAAATATCAAGGCATACTTAATTCACGGTTAACTGAAGAAAATGTAAATAATCGGAATGTGGAGAGGCTCCTACTTTGTAGTTTACAATAGAACCCGGGTATTGTCTACAACATAATACATATTGCCATCCTTAAAACAAACTGAGAATATGTTAAATACTTACGAAGTCATACTCTCGGACTTTAGGCGTGTGCATGATCTCAGCTTTCATTTTGATCGGGAAAGGCACATTTCCATTACCTGCAATAGTCCAACACCATTAATATCACGACATCCCATAAATACTATTTCTTTAAACAACACCAAAATAACAACTTTATTATTACAATTACGAAATACTGTTCTGTTTTTAGGGCCTATTGTCAAAATGCACATAGTAAAATCATAAACCGCTAAACTATTATGGCTTGGATAGTTTGTTGTTAGTTCTAGAAACGGTGTTTTTTTATCGTTCACATTCTATCACATATAGATTAAGACTGTATAATGACATATTTGAATAATGCATAGTCAAATTACAATGAGTCAGGACTTGTTATAAAATGGAACATATAACCTTGGAGTGGAATATCCTGATTCCAATCCTGTAGCAATGGAATATCCAGGGTATTACACGACTAAGACATTTCCAGTTTCCAAGTATAATTTAATGTAATTTTTTTAGACAAAAAGTAAATTTTGATTACACTCTGCTTAAGACTACTGCTTTGTAAAATGAACTGATCAATTTGAGGGTACATCTCCACAAACAATAACGATACTGTGGGTAAAAATGTAAAAAAGTTTTAGTCATGAATATTACATCTTACCAAAATGCCTAAGAAACAATTTGGTCATTATAAGTGTTCTATTTATTTTAAACGGGATTTATTGCGACAAAGAATCTTATCTTGCTCCCATGTCTCCTGTTATATGGCAAGTCCTACTCATAACAGGTGAACTCATACAATGACTTGAATAACCGAACTCTTCCTAACTTAGTAAATGTAGTTTTGCCTAAGTAACAGAAATTATGTTTAGAAATTTAAGGTTCCACACTTCCTTATTGACTTCCAAATTTAAAAGTATCGTTCGCTCGGAACAATCAGTATTTGTAAATTTTTTCACACTTTTCCTAAATCCATCTACCGGAAAAACATAACTTCTGTAATCCCTACATTATGTTAACATACTTGGTAGAAATAGTTTTTCAAATAATAAAACGTTTCCCTTTCGTTGCGCAGCCAATAATTACTTCCTACAAGCGAGATTCGTTGGCCTCCAGAGAATTATTTGAAACTGTATTACGAGCTTATTCGGAAACATTGTTGTTTTCATTCTCCAAACTACTGCTTAAATTTGAAATGGAGTAAACATAGAGGATGTATCTAAATTCGACCGACAAACTTCGGTTTCTGGTTAATAACTAAAAGTGAAAGTGAAAAAATATACCCGACAAATGGCATAAAATGAATCGTACGGGCGGTAACACCCGCTGAGCACGAAACATTAATTTATTACAAATGCTGGATGCAATACTTACTTTAATATGAATACGCTGAGATTCTGAATCATATGTAACATTAATATTGTGATATGCGGCTTGATAATCCGTGTTTTAAATCCGAATTTTGCTACAGCGTCATGGAGATCAAATTGAAATATGAATAATGACCGTGATTATTTCCTTGAAATGATTTGAGGTAAGCGACATATGCTGAGGTGTTTGCAGATCATGGTTCCGTTACGCATTATCCAGACACGCAGTGTTTCATCTCACATATACTGACTTGACAAAAGTCATGGGGTAGCACTATGTAACTGAATGACTCGTGTCGCCACCGTTGCAGAACGACGTTGCACGGCCTACACCAGTCTCAGTTGTGAACAAGTGAGTAGTAGGGGCAACGCGTTACTGGATCACTTTGGTCATCGTGCATGCGTAGTGCATAAGATTAACCTGGGAAGGGTCTCAAACAGCAGGATACCAAACTGACGCTGCCCATATTTGGAGTGAGGGATACTAGCTGGCGCTATTCCAGGTGCGGGAGTGGAGGGATACCAGGTGGCGATATCCCTAGACGCTGTGCTGTGATTGGTCGTTGGTTGTGCAGACAATCAATTTTGAGTTAAGCCATTTTAAAAAATAGTCATGATTTCCAAACCACCGAAGCTATAGTGATCAAATTCATAATATAGACACCATATCCGATATCCATCACGATGGAAAGAGCATTTAAGCCTTAAGCCCTTTCTGACAAGGACAAGTATAGTATATACAAGTATAGTAACTCATAATTTCCTTCAACTAAAGCTATAAACATCAAATTCATAACATACATATTAACCCCAACAACAAACAAGACTATAAGGCCAAACACACTTAAAGCCCTTTTATAAGCATTGTAATTCTTTTCCCATTTACCAAAGCTACAAACATCAAACTCATAACTTACACATCAACCCTAACAACAAAAAATACTAAAATATCAATTATGCCTTAATCCCTTTTATAAGCATAGTAACTCGTAATTTCCCATATATAAAAGCTACAAACATCAAATTCATAACTCACAAATCAATCCCAACAACAAACAACACTACAACATCAATTATACTTTAATCTCTTTTATAAGCATACCAACTCATCACTTTCCATCTACCAAAGCTACAAACATCACATTAATAACATGCTCATTAACCCCAACAACAAACAATACTACAGGATCAATTATGCCTTAATCCCTTTTATAAGCATACTAACTCATAACTTTCCATCTACCAAAGTTACAGTCATCAAATTCATAACATACACATCAACACCAACAACAAACAAGACTACAATGTCAAACACACATAAAGACCTTTTATAAGCATTGTAACTCGTAATTTCCCATCTACCAAATCCACAAACCTTAAATTCATCAAATTCATCAACTCCAACAAAAACAAAGACTACAAGGGTAAACACACCTAAAGCCCTTTTATAAGCATAGCAACTCATAATTTCCAATATGGCGAATCTATAGTCATTAAACTAGGGCCATAACGACTGGTGAGCAGATTGCTACTGAACTCGATTCACATTCAGGATACTTATATTTTATTCCGTTTTTATTAGTTTGTAATTTAAAAAGTGAACAACAAGCGAAACCCATCAAGGTAACTGGATAACTACAAAATAGTATTGACATATTTGTTCGTGACTCATACCTTACATTCCGATACAAAATGTGTAACAAGTAATCACACTTTGCGAACATTGCTTAGGACAGCTTGGCTTGTGAGGCGAGTACACACATATGGAAAGGCTCCTCACTTAGCTCCTCATCCACATCCTCATCCACACCTACCTCTATAATCTGCTACACAATCAGCTCCTCAGACAGCACCTCACACAGTACCTCACTTAGCTCCTCACACAGCTCCTCAATCAGCTCCTCACTTAGGTCCTCACTTAGCTCTCCACTTAGCTCCTCACTTAGCTCCTCACACAGCTTCTCATAGAGCACCTCACATAGCATCTCATGCACCACCTCACATAGCACTTCACACAGTTCCTCATATAGCACCCCACACAGCTCCATAGCTCTATAGCTCCATCCCTCCATAGATCCATAGATTCATCACTTCATAGCTCCATAGATCCATAGTTCCACACCTTGCTCCTCAAAATCCACACTACCACCACACAGCACCTCACATAGCACAGCATTTAGCACCTCATGTACCATCTCACTTAGCACCTCATATAGTACCTCATTGTTGCATCTCACATAACACATAATGAGGTACCAGACTTAACACCTCATATAACACCTCACATACCACCTCAAATAGCACAATGCATTCCACCTCACACAGAACCTCACATAACACCTCTAACAACACCTCACTGCTCCTCCAATATGCCTCCACATCCACATCTACATATTTATCATCACTAGTACCGCAAACACACACACACACCTACAATCACAACTCAACTACAAATACCAGCCAACTGAAAAAAAAAAACTTTTCAAATATATCAACTTACCAAACATCTCAAATGAACCAAAATCAGACACGATCATACTATGAGACCATTTCAGCTTATAATACTAATATCAGACCAACAGACTTAGTTTCCAAAACATTTCAATCAGCTAAGCTAACATTACCTTTAATTCACATACCTTCTCCATCACATTGTGGAAGTCATTTCATTCATCTTATACTGAACAACAGATATTACTAAAAGATTTACAATAAAAACACCAATATTTTTTCATATAATGTTAGAATATTCGATTAATTTTCGCACATAGAAATAAGCTCAATACTCAATTTCACAACATCAGAGAGACATACTTCATTTTCAAAAATACATGACCTCCCACACTCTATCTTGTGTCAAAGCAAATGCTTCTGGAAGTGAATAACATTTGAGAATTTTCTGAAGTCAAGCAATTATCTCTATATTCAAAACATACAATAATTAGGAGGAAAAAACTTCTCACTTTAAATAATTAATTAATACAAATTCTCTTTCTTTTCTTTATTTACTGGAAAAAAAATACTTTCATCAAGATGTTGCCTATGTCTCTTCTAAATACCATATAAATTACTAGAACTCCATCTCAATAGATGTATCAATATTAGTTTACAGTAAATTTATATGTATCAGAACAGTTTCTACAACCATCTGAAAGTATGTATATTTGATGATAACATTTTTAATACACATTTAAGTCAAATTATACTTAAAACATTTCTCCCAATCAGTTAATAAAAGGAGAGAATGAATAAATACTATAGTATTCCATACACTTCAAATTTTATTTCACACAGTAGTCCAAATGGCATACATAAATACAATCAATAATATTCTCCACCCAACAAAACAATGGTGCATATAATCCAAACATAATAATTGCAACCATAAAAATAATTCATAAGATCTACATTTTACTTACAAATATGTACAGATTTCATTAAAAAAATCATTACTAAATAAATCTGCTTTTACATTTATCTATATGTTTGTCTAATATAGACTTCCTGGCAAATATCCGTGGAAACATCATACACTGATGTACTATACATTCAGGATTTTAGAAACAATTGCTCGTCATTTGACGATAAATATTATTACGGAATGTAAATAACTTCCGACAAAATCGACACTGATTTCCAGAAACCATTGAGTTATCCACCCCAACACTTCCAACACAAGTTAACAAATGTTATTCAAGTTGGGTTGATCACTAAACACAGAATGGCATTTACTACATGAATATTTCTTTCTAACTATGTTTCCTAAACAATTATTTTAGTTTTGATGTCTTCTCCAATTGCGATGTGAAGAAAATTCCTCCTCACAAGTTTTACACTGGAAACAAGATAGTGTACTCTCTTCCGAAGTAGTTGCGAATGATGTAATCAATGCACTTGATTGTAAGGAAATTTTACAATATTTCTCATGCTTCTTTAATGCATTCTCGTTCTTATACAAACATACACATATTCCACATCGGTATACTTTCAAAATATGATTCTTGGAACAAGCTCATTTTTCATGATGATGAACATAACAATATGCAGTAAATGTTTCTCCACAGAAACGACATATTGCTAATGCATAATATCTCTCAAATATATGTCCAAAGATCGCACATAAAAACCTAACACACACAGGATTCATTACACAATTACTTCTCACATAGCACCGCATACTGCGAATATGCTTAAAGTTTTTATTGCAGTGCTGACAGAGCAATCCAAGTGATGGTTCACCCATTTTAGGAGTAAAACCACAGCTGCTCATAACATGTAGATTTAGTATATCACTAGTACCAAAAACAATTGATATTTCAAATATATATGTAGATGGCGTTTAGGTTTACTATGACAGTATTGTTCATGAGAACATAACTTTCCCTCATCGAAATACTCCTTGGCACAATAACAACACTTATGCCTCATATCTAATGCTTGATGCGAGGTTTATTCTGGAGAATTCAGAGCCGATGTGTTAACTTCCATCATACTAAACAGACTGAGCTAAGTACCTTGAGACAGCAAACTTTTATTCCTTTTGTAAATGTAGTAATATACGAGGGAAAAAGGCAATCAATCATTAGAGATCCAATCTACTGGTGATCATTGAATGAATCAAGGACAAACGCAGTTTATCAAACACAATGCCACTACTGTTCGGAGCTCATTTGATCTTAAACCACCGAAGCATAAACATCTCTCCACAATCCTATAATATTACTCTAAACACAACACACCTTTATACTTGCTCATGAAGTAACTATCATACAAAGAGACAAAATGGTATTGAAAAACATCTATTTAATGTTTGTAATTTTTTTTTCACTGTTTGTCTTAAATAATTGCAAACTAGAAATACTTCTGTAGGTTATATGGATTAAATGTTATCATCCCTTCAAACGAATGTTAACATAGAGGGATGTGTCTAAGTTACAGGTAAATATTATTTATACTACATGATAGGTATACTTTTTTTTTTTCCTGGTTACATGTAAATATACACAAACAGAATGAAATAAACATATATTCTCATTAACCATTTAGACATTTCATGATATTAGTATTGTATGGGAAACAAATTTCGCAATCATACATTACATCACTCAACTATGTGCATTAGTTAAGTAAGATTCATAATCAAGAGAATATGAATCCAACATTCCCTATCATGTTTATGGAATCAGCGAACAAACCATTCAACTCCTATCAAATCATGTAATATTTGCCAATGCATCATATCAATTTACATTCATTTATAACTCTATTTAACACACATTTAAACAAAACCATGGTTAGAGAGTGAAAGAAAATTCTCCCTCTCATACGACATTATTTCCATGATTGTGTCAAAGTATAACAGATTCCCAGATGTCAAAGGTTTTCCAAACTATTGCAAATGAATATAATTTAACATTTGCTTTGTATGCAACATACATATCTGCTTTATGCACAACATACATACATACATGTGAAGTGCTGTGTGGTGCTAGTGCAGAGTGTGTGGAGCAAGGTGTGGAGCTATGGAGAGATGGAGCTATGGAGCTATGTGAGGTGTTATGTAATTTGCTGCGTGAGGTGCTATGTGAGAATCTGTGTGAGAAGCTAATTGAGGAGCTAAGTGAGAAGTTGCTTCAGAAGCTGTGTGAGGAGCTAACTGAGATAAGTGAGGAGGTAAGTGAGGAGCTAAGTGAATTGCTGTGTGAGGTGCTGTGTGAGGAGCTAATTGTGAAGCAGATTGTAGATGTGGATGTGGATGAGGATGATAATGAGGATGATGATGAGGATCAGCATGAGGAAGAGGAACTAAAAAGGGGGGAGGAGGCTTTGCATAAGTGTGTACTCGCCTCACAAGCGAAGCTGTTTCCTGAGCAATGTTTGCAAGGTGTTATTACGTGTTACAAATTTTGTATTGGAACATAAGGCATGAGTATCGAACCAGTATGTCAATAATATTTTATATAGTTATCCATTGCTTACTACACCAATCTATTTACCTTGATGGGTTTCGCTCGTCGTTCACTTTTTAAATTACAAACGAATTAAAACAGAATAAAATATAAGTATCCTGAGTAGGAATCGAGTTCTGTAGCAATCTGCTCACCAGTCGTCAGAGCCCTAGTTTAATGACTATAGGTTTCGGTAGATGGGAAATTATGAGTTACTATGCTTATAGAAGAGCTTTAGGTGTGTTTGCCTTTGTAGTCTTTTTTGTTGCTGGGGTTGATGTGAATGTTATGAATTTAAGGTTTATATACTTGGCAGATGGGAATTATGAAGTTACTATTCTTATAAAAGGGCTTTAGTTGTGTTTGACCTTGTAGTCTTGTTTGTTGTAGGGGTTAATGTGTATGTTATGAATTTGATGACTGTAACTTTGGTAGATGGAAAGTTATGAGTTAGCATGCTTATAAACGGGATTAAGGCATAATTGATATTTTAGTATTGTTTGCTGTTGGGGTTGATGTGTATGTTATGAATTTGATGTTTGTAGCTTTGGTAGATGGGAAATTATGAGTTATTATGCTTATAAAAGGGCTTTAGGTGTGTTTCACCTTGTAGTCTTGTTTGTTGTTGGGGTTAATATGTATGCTATGATTTTGATGTTTGTAGCTTTGGTAGATGGGAAATTATGAGTTACTATGCTTATAAATGGTATTAATGCATAATTTATCTCCTCAGAAATGGCAAAGAAATGACTTTGCCATTGTGTCGGATATCAGAAACGATTCCTAAGCTATAAATTTGTTGAAAATAGTTTCAATGGATGGGAAATTATGGGTATGTTCATAAAAGGGCTTAAAGCATAAGTGACCTTGTTAGAGAGGCCTTAGGGGTTAGATGACCTTGCCATTATGTTCTATGTCAGGTACGGTGTCTATGTTATGAACGTGATGTATGTAGCATCAATGGTTCTGAAATGTTGAGTATATTTATAAAAAGGGCTTAACTCAAAATTGACCTTGTCGCAAAGGCCTTAAGGATTAAATGCTCTAACCACAGCTATGGATATAGGATGCAGTGTCTACATTATGAATTTTTTTCACTATAGTTTCGATGGTTTGGAAATCATGACTATATTTACAAAAGGGCTTTATAAAAAATTGATTGTCTGCACAACCAACGACCAATCACGGCACAGCGACTAGCTAGGGAAAGCGTCATTTGGTATCTCTCAACTCCAGCACCAGGGATAACACCAGCTGGTATCCCTCACTCCAAAGTGGTCCAGTAACCCGCCGCCCCTACTACTCAGGTGATCATGTCATTCGGAGTGACTGTTGTTTACATGGTCATTCCAAGGCCACGTGAGTTATCAGAGTTCGAACGGGGCATGATTGATGATGCCAGAATGATGGGGCATTCGATTTCAGAAGGTATGGAGACTTTCAATATTCCTCTATTCATGGTGTCGCATGTGTACAGGGAATATCACAATCAAAGCATTGCGATCCACCGTGGACAATGCAATGGCCGTCTAATGTTACTTGATGATCGTGACCGGCGGATGTTGGGTAGAATTGTCCGTGCCAACAGAACAGGAACATTTGCTCAAATCACAGCCACATCCAATGAAGGAGGTGTCAGACATGTATCTAGCAGACCTGTGCAAAGTGCATTATCTTCCATGGGTTATGGAAGCAGAAGACCCACCAGAGTGCCCCTGTTAACAGTACGACATCGGGCACAACATCTCACTTGGGATCGCGAGGTTGCTAATTGGACCCTGGAGGACTCTAAACATGTGGCCTGGTTCGATGAGTCACGATACAGGCTGTTTCGGGCTGATGGCAGGGTTCGGGTATAGCGCAAACCCAATGAGGCCATGGATCCAAGTGTCAACAAGGCACCGTGCAGGCTGGTGGTGATTCTGTAATGGTGTGGGACGTGTTCACATGACATGGGTTGGGTGGGTCCACTTTTTCATGTACTCACAAAACTCAATGATTACCACTAAAAAACTTACTTGGTGGCCATTTGCAGCTGTTAATGGACTTCAGTTTTCCTGACAACGATGGGATCTTCCAGCAGGATTATGCGCCGCCTCATCGGGCTGCGAATGTCCAGGACTGGTTCGAAGAGTATTCTGGAGAGTTCCAGAGAATGGTACTCCATTCCCCCGATATAAACCCAATCGAGCATTTATGGGACACGGTGGAGAGAGCCATTCGCACTCAATTTCCTACACCTAGATATACCAGGGAACTTTGGGTAACTATTCAGACAGCATGGCTTAACATCTCTCCAGAGGTCTTCCGTCAGCTTGCGGAGTCCATGCCACGTCTAGTTACGGAACTTCTTCGAGCTAGAGAGGACCCTACACATTTTTAGACGGGTATCCCGTGACTTTTGTCATGTCAGTGTTTTTTCTCCAATATATAGTGAATGTCCCATTTATCTTGACCACCCACAATAGCTCCATACAAAGGGCTCAAAAAAAAAGTGTTTCACACAAAGGTTGTATAACTGGAAGGGGGAAATAATACTGCTAGGAGTCAGTTTTACAGCATTATTTATTAGTGAGATACGAGTACTAACATCAGTTTCTGAAATTGTTCAATGTATATGTTCGTCAAAAGTTCAACGAATCTCGTCAAGACCAATTAAAAGTTTACCACAAATACCAGTCTAATAAACAGATAATTAAAACCGCTACAGAAATTGGGACTCATAAGGGTTCATGAAGACCCATTATGCGATGCCTTGTGGCACGATTACGCGGTATGGTACAGTGTAGTATGATGTAGATGCTATGCATTTGATGTAAAGCTGATGTAAACATTGCAGGTACCCAGAGTTGTGTATCTCATGCCACATAGGTTGCTCTTAGAGGAAACAAAGGAAAGCACATGACGTGACGACCACTCAAAAGTCATACGTCTGCAATCGAATACAGCACAGTGCAAGGTGAGAGTTGTCGTAACGGAAATGTACTCCAATAACGATAAGGTAGAAATGCTGCTCATATATGGAGGATGTAGGTTAGCAGATCAATGTTTTCGTGTTATTTTACAGTACAGTGGAGTACGATCAATGAGTTGTACTGAAACACACACACACAGTTTTGTTATTGTCATCAATAGCTTGTTTTGCTCACTTGTTCATTCTGTTGCTATTCAGGCGGAGCAACTCTACAGAGAGCGATACCCCGACAAGACCCCACATCCCAGACGGATGTTTTCTCGTCTCGTTGCGAATTTTTTGTAAAATGGCAAATTTGAACCCACAGCAACGCAATTATCGTAGAACTCGCACAGATGAAGCTGCTAAGGTCGCTGTTCTCGCTGCTGTAGCAGTTAATCCACATGTCTGCACACGCCAAATTGAAGCCGAAATTGTTATTCCGAAAACGAGTACACGTCACATTCTTAAGCGTCAAACGTTCCATCCCTATCATGTACACTTACACCAAGAATTACAAGGGAATGATTTCCAGAAACGTGTAGAATTGTATCAAGGGTCACAGCAACAAATTATCGCCAACCCGAACTCTTTTTTTATGTTCTTTGTACCGATGAATCGCCGTTTTCCAACTCAGGCCATGTGAATACGAGGAACACGCATTATTGGGCCGTCGAGAACCCGTGATGACTTCGACAAGTGGACCATCAGTGCCAATGGACATTTAACATTTGGTGTCGGATGGTTGGCAACAAGGTTAATGAGTTATATTTCGTGGAAGGTAACCGAAACAGCAGGGAGTATGCCCCCTCCAAACAAACATTTCTTCCTGGTCTTCTGGAGGAGATAACTCTAGGGAACAGAATGATAATGTGGTACCAGCACGATGTATGCCCAGTACATAATGCAGTGTATGCACGTCGTGTTCTGGGCCGAAAATATCCTGGTAGGGGGATTGGTCGTGGAGGACCAATTCAGTGGACTGCTCGGTCACCTGACCTTAACCCCGGAGGTTATCTTAAAGACGCTGACTATCGAGATATTCCAACAACTCCAGAGAACATGCAGGAACGTATTGTGCGTGCTTGTATGATCTTCAGCAGGAAACACTGGAGGAATCAGTGTTGCCATTCATCCAGCGACTGAACTTGTGTATTGTTGCCTGTCACCACTTTGAAAATCTGATGTAAATGTTTTGCCCCTCGCAGTACCCATATGGATAATGCTACAAACGGGCAGTAGAGATCCCATTTTTTGTGTAGTATTTAATGTTCATGTTAAGAAAGTTTACACTTTACTACATGTATAAATATGTCCTGAGGAGCTACATTGAGCTTTTAACAATAGATACCCGGTGACATTTAAAACACTTATAAGTACTCGTATCTCAATATTAAATAATATTACTAGGCTGACTCCCCAGCAGTACTATTTCTCTCTTCCTCAGTTATATAATTTTTGTATGAAGCACTTTTTCATTAGGAGCCTCGGTACGGAGTTATTGTGGGTGATCAAGATAAATGGAACATTCTGTATAATAAACTAGTCCATCAGGTCCAACTTCAAAACCGTGTATCGTCTTTAGGAATAATTTTAGACTGTATGTGGTACATATATTTTCACCTTCTTTTTTTGTGATCAACCTGCAACCGAGGTTTGTTGGTAGAATTGAGATACATCCTGTATATACACCATTCAAAATAGTTTCCGTTTCCAGTTATTTATACGGCTCTCAAACCCATTCCTGTAGAAACATAACCCCTTAGGTCAAGGAAGTCCTGGAATTACTGTCTGATGGATGGTGCTTTGGGAGAGCAATACGAAGGATGCGAAATTACCTCATACCTCTAATCACTCAGCTTCATTTTCGCAATTTTTTTCGACGTGGGGTCTGGCGTAGTCTGCAAAGAACAGAGAGCTCTCGCCCCTCCCCGGCCGCCATTGACTAACGATGGCTGCTTTTTACACATCTGCCCGAGCATTACATTAATTAATTAATGGTTTCACAATGAGAAAATGACACCCGCCGCTCTCCGCCCTTACACCAATGTGACGTCAGCATTGGTTTTGGAAATTTCACCGAGGAACGACAAGTGCTTACACAAGATTCACTTATCATCACGTGTAACGATAGACCGAGTATGGGCTCATTCCGGGGACGAAGGAACAGGTTATTGCAGATGTTCCTTCCATTAGTGCGGTTCCCCGTTTTCCATTTACCATCTCCTCCCCGTTTTTGTTTGCGATAGATGTTCGAAAAACTGTGGATCGTAGGACCAGTTACCGTATGATAGTGCGTTTATTTACCTCCTAAAATGCTTTTAAAGTCTTGTTGTCCACCACTAACCTGCGTTGATCTTCATCTTCTTGGAGACACTCATCACCGAAACGAAATTCTTAAAATTAGCGACGCTCTGTCCGTTCTGAATATGCGTCCACGCCCCACCACGCTACGATACGATTCTGTCGCCTTAAGTGGTAGTTAGAACTCAAGCGATAGAATGACCCCTAAATCATGCTAGTTCAACATGTTCCACGTGGAGCACTGCAACGCGCCCTACAACACCTACAGCTGTACTACAAATGGCGTGAAATATCCTGTTATTTTGGCCTTCAACGGGCATTACTCATTGTTCCAACA
This sequence comes from Dryococelus australis, assembly GCA_029891345.1. Taxonomy (NCBI): domain Eukaryota; kingdom Metazoa; phylum Arthropoda; class Insecta; order Phasmatodea; family Phasmatidae; genus Dryococelus; species Dryococelus australis. The sequence continues at coordinate 285,003,318 of CM056993.1, forward strand.
GTTCGGTGCTGTAGAAGGCAGCGGGGATTGAATGCGAACAGGGTGCATTTCGGCCAGGTATTTCAGTACAACCTTTGTATTTCACACAGACTATGCTCCGTCGCATGTTTCGAAATCGAAAATTCTCCGTAAATGAACATGTGTATCAAAAACAATTAATCGTATGTTCTTCTTGGAAAGTTTCTGGTTATTCAGGCCAGTAGCGTAAAAAGAAATTCTTCAGGGGGGGGGGGGGTTCCATTAAGTGAAAGGAAATATTTTGTACCCATATGTTAATTAGGAAAAATATTAGAAGAGAAAATACTTAATATATTAAAATGAATGATAGCTCACGCAATTTAATTTTATCACAATTACATACTCATTAGCAATTTAAATATAAATTCATGACAGTCTTCGGGAACAAGTTGGGCCGCGGAGGCTGAGCAGGTAGACTACTCGCCTCCCACCCAGGCGAACCGGTTTCGATTCCCGGCGGGGTCGCTCCCGTATTTTCGCAAGTGGGAATCGTGCCGGACGATGCCGCTGATCGGCGGGTTTTCTCGACGATCTCCCGTTTCCCCCGCCCTTACATTACGACGTTACTCTATTTTCACCTCAGTTCACCACCATCGGCTCTCAAGACCTCGTTGTTAAGAGCCTCCCAAATCTCTCAACTCAACTAAGGACAAGAGGGGTGACAACCCCCATATCACCCCTACCCCATCCCGGCTACGTCCTTGATTCAAGCGTTCGTATTCAAGTATTCTATATTTAGATGCTGCGGTGGTTTAGTTTTCAGGCCAATCGCCCATCACCACAGCGAGTCGTGCTCGATTCCTGGCGGGATCAAACCGGGCATTGACGTGTAAAATTTCTTGAATTATGCTCAGTACTAATTTTAATTGCTCGGATCAAAGTCAGAGTTGAATGAAAATGATAAAATGACTTCAGAATAACAACGGGAAAACACGCTAATATTTTTATTGGTTTTCGAAAATGGCGCCCTTATATACCAAATTTTTAGTATAGGCTGTTCACGGTAAAGTGGGCACTTTTGAGGATATATTTGCTTTTTCCTTTAACAAATTTTAAAACAAATATTGCCATATAAGTCATAAATACAGTATGTATATTCAACAGAGCTCAGAAGCAAACGTCTGAAGGTAAAATAAAATAAATTTATTGACAATTATTCCAAATGAGGGGGCTTTCAAAAGTGCTTACTTTACCATGAATAACGTATAGCAGATACTGGTCTGTAAATAATAAATGTTACTTTTTTGTTTTTGTTGGTTGCATTTTACTTCGTTAAATTGGTTTCACAACGATAGGCTGAGTTTTCCCAAGCATATTTTCATCTTATCCAATTATACTGCCGCTGTGATTAAATTACTACTAAAATTCCAACACAACGTAAGTTAGTGAATTACTGTCAGCATTCACCAACTTCTCTTACCTGTTGGAGGAACTTGACTGTCATAGCCTTCTGAAAAGGTAAAGTTCTTGAAGTAAGATGTTCTTCCAAGCGCCAACAAGCTGAAAAACTGAAACCTGTTGACAGAAAAGGAAATTCGTAATACTAATTTACTGCAATCGTAGCATTCGTACTGCGTACAGGTGGTCAAGAACTTTGGTTGAAAATAACGCGTGTGTAGTGAAATACATACATGTGCGGTGAATCGGTGTGTGCTGAAAGAATTCTGAACTTTAGCACTAAACAAGATATTCTCATAATACAGAATTAAAAACATGCACTCATTGTTAGATTTGGAAAGTCTGATTGTTTTTAATTCGTGAAAAAATTACAACTTCCGTATGAAAACTGACTAAAAAATTTTATGTTTTTTTTTTAAATCTTTATTCAATTTGCCATTAAATTATGGCCAGATTTAATTATATGAATTCATAGCAATTGGTTCGTGCTACTGTAAGGAGTTCCCTTACAGTTGGTTCTCACTTATCATTTAGCTCAATATTCATTTTATCATACAATAGTTCATAAATTTCACAGTTAATCTGTGCCATTTATATTACATAGAGAACAATATTTATTTTTGAAGAAGTGCTGATATGGTGAAGGTAACCAGGCAGAGGATTTTGTTTGCTTGGAATATTTTGGGAACAATTTTGTAAAGCCACTAAATGGAGACTGTTCTTCTGTAATAAGATTTGATGAAAAAGTTATGCAGTTTCTATTAATGCCATGTCGAGCCAAATTATTTGATGATGATGAGGATGTCCTACAGTCCTGGAGGATGCTGTCCACTCCTGATGATGGCTACATCTACGATGGCGACTAGTTGGACCGATGTTGCTGTCCAATTTTCATAAATTATGCTTTCGTGACACTTTGACTTCAATGGCAGCCAGATCTTCATGACTTCGTGTCTACGTCACGTCAAGTAAGGCGTATATTACCATTAAAGTTAAACATGGACCGAACTCAGGTAATGAACTTGTTTTCAACTCTTCTCCAGACAGTGATATATCTTAAAAGCTAAATCTCAGAGGTCCTGATCATTGTTTGATAATAGACTCAAAATCACACACTTGAAGAGTTTTGTTGCTCCACAAGATTGTTGCTAGCTGAAAGCAAATATGAATATATTTGTCTTCGTGGATCATTTAATTGAGCTACATATTCATCTACATATTTGGTTGTTATGTCATATGGTATTTAGGGAACATCCTTAATTCGTTTTATAGACAGTCATCATATTCATATTAAGTATCTTTTCATATATTCACAGCAGACAGTATTTCGTTCTTCTTTTGAATTTTAATTGTAAGAGAGAAGGGTAATTGTAAAATTGTCACGTCTATTGTTAGAATTGTATATTTATTAAAATATAAACTTGATTTTACATATTCTTCTGTAGGTAGAGCCTATCTTAAAGTTTCACTATTAAACAATTAGTAGTACATGTTACATTTGTTATGATCCTAGAAATCATGATGATTTAAGGTGATAATTCTGAAGATAAATCTATTATTCATACTTTTTCTTGAATAGAACTACCAAGTAGATGTTCTCAAATATACATGTAAAAAGGTGCCCATATCTCTACATCCATAAATTATGCTCTTATAAAAAATTCTGTACGAAACACTGCACTACAGCAAACACATGTCAGTAGTCTCAAAGAGTTTAAAAAAAAAAAAAAAAAAAGCTTGGTTACTTTAGAGTATTTTGTCCCAGTATATAAATCATTTCAATATTTCTAAGTAAAAAAATTTAATTGCTCAACGGTTGTACAAACTGTACCCAATATGCAGTACGACTGGGTAACGTGGCTCATAGATACCTACTTTTTTAAATAAAAATGAAGTAATTTATATGGCTAAAAAGGTTGCCTAAATTAGCCGAAGTATTGCAGGTCCTCGGCTAGGGACCTCCCATCTTACACTAGCGTAGTGGTAGCAACCTGAAATAAATTGCCTCATAGCTCAGCATTGTCTTTATTATGCCACTAATGGGGGACTAATCATTGACATCTTAAACTGTCTTTGACACAATGTTTATAATATTTTTTTGGCGCCGCAGGGCATAGATCCCCAACAATTTCAAATTATAACATCTTCACTGCATTTACTTTCTGGTAACACGTAACTGTCGTTCGGCTCTCAAGACCTCGATATTAACATCCGCCCAAATTCACTCACTCAATCACTCACTCACTCGCTCATTCACTCACTCGTTCTCTCACTCACTCTCACACACACCCGCTCATCCACTCGCTCACTCACTCGACCACTCGCTCGCTCACTCACTCCCTCCCTCATTCACTCACTCTCTCACTCTCTCACTCACTCATTCACCCACTCACCCACCCGCTCACTCACTCACTCTCACACACACCCGCTCATCCACTCACTCACCCACTCGCTCACTCACTCGACCACTCGCTCACTAACTCACTCCCTCCCTCATTCACTCACTCACTCACTCACTAACTTGTTTACTCACTCATTCACGCACTGTATGGATAAGTCTTATAAGTATGCTACACCTCAACATTAGCATTCCATCTCTGCTTAGGCCAACCTATCTCTCTTATTCCAAATGGTTAGTACCGGCTAGATAGTTTTGATAATCTTGAATTTTTTAATCGTTCTTGAAGACTGACACTAATTGTTTGAGATTTGGGCTTTCTGCTTAAGTTTGTTGCTCGACCACTTCTACGCCAAGTATTTAAGTAACTTCGCTTTCAATTTCTGTTTCTGGCCCTGATGGATTTTCATGCAATGTTAGGTTGCTACGCATTACAACTTAAGTAGTATAAAAATGCCGATTCGGGCACAAACGCAAAAAAGTGGCTCAAAAAGTTGCGTTTGGGAGCAGTTGCAAAAAAGTGGATTAAAAAGTTGCGTTTGAACACAACCGCAGAAAAGTGACTCAAAAAGTTGTGTTTGGTTAGATCGTAGTCTTTAGAGAAAAAAAAGTTGCGTTAAACTTTGTGTTTGAGTGCATCTGCAAAAATACGCGTTAAAAAGTTGGGATTGTGCACAACCATCAAAAAGAGGCTTAAAAATTTGAAAACGTAGAAAATAAAATATTGTATATAATAAAGATGGATCAGTTGTTAAATGTATTAAACGGAACCAAACAATTTAAGAAACTTTCCGAACTTACAATTGGGCAGTCCTATCCCATAAACCATGCTGAAATAAATTATACACAGTATGGATACAAAGGGGTAATTACTTCTGGAAATTTTAAAGTAACCTCACCAGACAGATATGTTCAGATGTTCAGTGAAAAAGTTTTAAATTATGTTAATCGTGGAGGTATAAGTTTTGCATTTGATGGAATAATGGATTGGTGTGTTAAAGAAATGCATTCTATTCGGTTTTTAAAGAGTAAATGATCGTCGTCGTATAATTAGACATCAGTTGATTTTTATTTGTGCTCATATCTCTATAAAGTTTTAATGGTTATCCAATCATTAAAACACAATTATCGCTCTGACTTCGGCAATATGCTATAACATAGTCTAATTAAAAATTTAGATACTCATCTCCAAATTCGACATATTAAAGTAGCCGAAACATTGAATTCGTTTTCTAAATCTTTCATTGCACTTTCTATAGAAATATTATTCATCTTTATCATATAAAAATTTAATAGTTTAAAAACTATTAAAGTTATTATATATAGAATATGACAACTTCTAACCAAAAAATATCCATCATCTCATCTCTAATACCACTGTTCTTTCAGACAAATCAAATTTAATTAACTTACTTTATTTATCCTTAATTTCAACTATTATTTCATTAACTTGATTTGTTTGCACTGGAAAAAATAATGGATAAGCTGGTTCGTAATAGATCGTGTCGCCAAATCCAAATGTTGTTCTTGGTTTAAAAGTGGCAGTTATGTTAGTTTCTCTATGATTATATTCATAATGTTTTAATATCATACCATTTACTATATTACAGTGTATATTTATTGTTTCAAATGGAGCAAATTTTGGAATTGTATCGCCATAATGGTCCACATTTGCTTCCAGAGTTTTATTTTTTACGAAATCGAAAAGTTTTCTTATTGAACCCCATTTTCCAAACTGTAATTTAAGCATACATTTTACTTTCACTCTGTTTGTTATTTTATCCAGCTCGAAAGATATATAATTTTCTTTCCCATCCATTGAATCTACACTAAATGAAAAGATTGCTTTTATAGTTTTTTCAAGATCTTTTAAGCTATATTGGCCAACTGGAATATCAATTGCTGATTCCATATCCTTCTGGCCCACAAAATTTAGCTTATTTTTCCCAGTGATAATGTTATTCGTTAGATAAGTAGTATAGAACTGAACTAAAGCCAATGAGTGCCCCTCTATCTCCAAAGGGTAATGTAGTCTTTTCTTCAAAACTGATTTATCTGTTAGTTTGCATAATTTATTATTTATTATATTATTTAAAAATATATTAATAAATGAGCAAGAAAAACATGAAACATGTAGACTGGTATATTAAAATAAGAATACTGGACAAGACTTTATCGACAAAACGTCATGGAGAATTATTACCTAATAATATTAGATGTTTGATAGTGGGTCCTAGTAACTGTGGAAAAACTACACTTATGATAGATAATTTTATATATGCTCAGGGATGGTGGGACTTTGGTACTCTCTGTGTGTGTTAAAAAAGTCTCGACCAACCAAAATATATCAATTTAAAGAAAGATATAGATGTAGCATCAAAATTATTTAATGAACCGATAGAATACTTCCTTCCATCAAATGAAGAAATGGTTGATGTAAATGAATGTCATAAAGAGTCTGTAGATGTTTTCAATGATATCATACTTGAAAATCAAAATATGGTATGGGATTACTTTACTCGCGGTAGACACAAATATATTGATTGTTTCTATTTAGCCCAGCTTATAAGAGACAATGCCAATTTTCTTTGCATATTCAGACAAGACGAAACAAATCTTAAACATATTCATAGTGATTTTGTTGGTGGTGATATGTCGTTTGAGAAATTTAGGGCGACGTGTTCAAAATGTTGGAATAATGAATATGGTTTTGTTACAATAGATATGACTCGTAAGTTAAATAGTGGTAAGCACCATAACAAAATTAAAGACATATTAAATTCTTAAAATATAAGTAAGTTTTGTTTTTAATGGAATTGTTTCCATTAAAAACTAACATAATCTCATCTTTTAAAAGAATTCATATATCATAACTATTTCAATAAACACAATTGTACCTTCGGGTACATTGTAGGCATTTGGTATTTTAAAATATATCATATCATCAGGGTATACTTCAAAAGGACTAAACATGTCAATTTTTTTCCATTGATGGTATAAGTTGATAACACTTTTATATTTTTCTGTTTTTATTATTATTTAAACTATAGTTCCATCTCTCATAAAAAAAATATTCTATTCGATTATCAAAGTAAAATATTTTTTCTTTTGAACTGTATTTTCCAACAAAACAAATAATGTTTAATTCTGTTTTTCTGCTAGTACTCTAAATTGACTACATCCCTCGGTGCAATGGGATCTCCCACATGTCTTAGTCTTTTTTGTTCCAAATCTATATTATTATCTACTTCCAAGTAAGTAAGATAGGCTTTATCCATTGATCTTTTATTTCTTGTCAGTGTGGCTATAAAGTCGTTGAACTGTATGTAGGAAACGAAATTATTAGGATTGATCTTCTCAGTAGTTGTATCGTTGCCCATGTGTTCTTTAATTTGATCTTCGATCGAAGAGCTCATTAATGCATTTCTACATATATCCATTGTTTATTAATAGTGAAATAATTTTTGGAAATTTAAAATTATATGAAAAGTGATTTAGCACAAGTTACTTGATTGAATTTTGAATTCTATCATCGTTATAAAAAATATTACTTCCAAGATATGATATTAATTGTCGGGGTGGATTTCCACCAAATTAATCAAAATTATATTAGTTGTTTGCTTTTTTCCAATAGCATATCCAGTGTATACCAGAGTTTGTAGAAACATCTAGATTAACAATCCTACATTCATTATCGAGTGGTGTGTTAAGTAGCTCATCGATCATAAATACACCTCGAAAATTTTTAATGTCTACTTTTTTAACCATTTGATGAATATCAAAGATACTGAGTGGAGTTACTTTTTCTTAACATTCTTACCACACTTAACATTCTTCAATCCCTTGCCATATTTCTCCATAGCTAAATTATATTTGCATTGTACTTCCAATTCGTGGTTTTTCTTCTTTGCATTAATTACTGATGTAGCGATAGATGATGCACCACCAGCTAATGCTCCTAGAGCTTCCAATGCTGCAAAAATTAAGGGTAAAAATCCACCCCTGTGAACTGTCAGACCATTTCCAGTTTTCATTTCTTTGGACATTTTCTTAAGTTGTGGAACTGAAATTGTGATAGTCATCCATTTATCCTCCTTTAATTTCTTGTTTTTACATTCCAGTTGGTCTTTCGTTAGGAAAGAATCAATATTCAAACCCTTCAACTCCTCATTAGGAACTTGAAATACAATGTTTTTTACTTTCATTTATTATAACAAATATTTTATCATTTCATTTTAATTCCCAAACCAAGCTTACGTTTAATATGCATCGCAGATCCAGTAACACCAGCCCACAATCTCTCATTGAGATCAGCATCTGAACTTAACAATATTTTGGACGCTTTCTTTCCTAGTTCTTTGTCAGCTACATATCTTTCAGCTAGATCTTTATGATGATGATAAGCTATATCATGTTCCATTGCAGCCGCATATAGTGGACTAATGGGTTTATCACCACGCTCAATTCTCTCCTTTAGTTTGGTACCCGGACTTAAGTACTGATAACCGGGTGCATGCAACTCAAAAGGTAGTGAATTTATTACGTCATTGAGTAACCCTTTTCCGCGATGCTCTGACTCCCAAAAAGTATGTGGTATTGTGTTTAACATTCGTATCAGATATGGTATACCTCTTGGATTATTCACAAAAAAGTCACTAAACTTGCTGTTGAGCATATTCATTATTCCAACTTTTTCATTGTAGTAGTTATTTCCAGCAATCTCTTCGCCATAAATAACGAGAAGTCGATCAAAAAGAATCCTAATATCACCCATCCATATGTATTCTTTGAGATAGTCTGTATATTTCTTTATACCTTTCCCTTTTTTAGGTGAGGAACGTTTCTTTTTGATAGAATTGTGAATAGGTTTAACAATATTTTCCATTTATTCCCTTTACTCGATTTTGGTGTTCCCAAGTTTGGATCATTGTTTTGTAAAACTGAATTTGTATCTGCTAGGATACAATTACAGTGTTCATAGTCGGTTGCAGTGTATTCACTTTCTGTTACTTTCTTACTAGTTAGTAATTTCATCAAACCATCAGTTCCAGTGTATGTTCGGCCTTTTACAGTGAATTTGTCATTGCAGAATGTTACTTCACTATCACCAATATACAATCTACCTTTATCAGCCTTTAGTCCAAAAACACTGTCTTAACAGTCAATTAAGACATCGGTCACTTTCTTATCAATAAATGTATTTTTGTATTTAGTTAACTGTGAGATATCAGTTTCCAAATGCTCCAATGCTTCGTCATAGCGTTCATCGTCATTGCCATAGCATTCGTCATCATCATCAATGCATTTAACACCATCGTCATAGCGTTCATCGTCATAGCGTTCATCATCATCGTCAATGCATTCATCAGTGTCTGTTTTACCAAACAGTTTTCTTTCAAAAGATGTTTCTGTTGGTGTCCGTGGGTAGTCTAAATTCTTAACAGCAAATGGAACAAGTTCATTTATTAATTTATTATTCTCATTTGTTATGTGTCCAATTTTTCCCCCCAAATCTTCTATCGCATCTATCAATGGTTGATCATGTTTTTTATTTTTATCATATTCATCTTGGCGAAATTTTCTAAATGTTTTAAACTTTTAAATTAGCCATCTTCTTCTCTCTATATTCTTCTCTATATTGTTTACGATTTTTTGCTGTCTGGTTTATTATATAAATAAATAAATTGACCAATGATAACTTAAATGTATACTGTCCTAAATGTATGACAAGTACACTAAGTTCATATGAACTTACAAATAATAACAAAGTAAGAATTAAATGTGTTTGTAGATGTTGTGTTACCAATAACTCGATATTCACTGGCAGGGGTATAAAAAACGATATTGTAAATGAAATTCATAAACCAATGCAAAAAAACTCCCCCAGAAGAACTGTTCTATCTTTTGGCATTGATGATCTTTGGCAAGCTGATTTAGTTGAGATGAATTCTGGATCTTTAAAAGGTATACACAAAAATAACAAAGGGCTTAAATATATGTTAACCATGATATGTTTTTTCTAAATATACATTGGCAATACCAATCAAAGATAAAACTGGTGAAAATGTTATGTTAGCATTTAAAACTATTTTGAATGATCGCAAACCCATGCATTTACAAACAGACGAACTGTAAGAATTTTACAATAAATCATTTAAGGCATTAGTGGCCAATAACGACATAACACACAATTCAACATACAGTAAAAAGAAAGCTAGCGTTGTAGAAAGATTTAGTAGAACATTGAAGGAGAAAATGTGGAAGATATTTACTGTGCAGGGAAGCTATAAATGGGTGGCTATATTACCTAAATTAATAAGTGAATACAGTAACACTGTTCACAGTACAATCGGAATGAAACCCACCAATGTAAATGCAAAGAATGAAAGTTCTATTCTAATCAACATGTATAGAGGCGAAAGAAAAATGGCTAACCCAAAGTTTTCAATAGCAGATAAATTTCGTATAAGTAAAAGTAAAAATTTGTTTGAAAAAGGATATCCACTGAAGTATTTGAGGTTTGTGGAGTATTGCACACAAACCCCACGGCATACATAATAAAAGATCTTAAAAATGAACTTATTAAAGGTGTTTTTATGAGCCAGAGCTGCTTAATACCAAATATGTTAAAGACTACTTGGTGGAAAAAGTTTTGTGAAGAAAGGGAAATACGCTGCTAATTAAATGGTTAGGTTTTGATAGTAGTAATAATTTTTGGGTTGATAAGAAAAGTGCAGTTCTTTAAGAATTTTTTTTCTATGTAATAAATGGGTCAACAAAAAATTGAAAGCTATGAGCGTTAGTCGTTTCCGCCAAACGACCGAACAAAACATAATTTGAATGAAAACAACAAACGCATTGAGTTTGATATTCATATTGACGATGCATTTTCACATCCGAATGAAGCTTATGTATACCAACAGTATAAGCTAACTAAAAGCGATACAAATGCAGATTATGAAAAACCTTCATCTATTGATCTTTGTGAGAATTTCTTCCCATTCCAGTTCTCAAGAATAGAGATCTCTAAACATGGTTGTATAATCGAAAGTATTGACAACCCTGGCATCACTTCAACAATGATGCATACATTACTAGGTTTGGAATCAGAATCAGCATACTTCCAAATGTCGGGGATAGAACTAGGTAAATATGTTAGGAAAGATAAGCGTAACGAAATTACCTATCCATTAATTTATTTGTTTGGGTTTATGAGAGGTTGTAATGAAATATTTTGGAAAGGTGGGTACAAGACCACATTCATTCGAAATTCTAATGATGATGTTTATTTTTACAGAAGACCCCCAAAGAAAGCAGATGGATCTGATGATGAAGATAGTATACCAGATGCTGGTAAAATTGTTATTGAGAAAATGGAAATTATGTGGCCAATAGTTGAATACGATCCTATTTATGGAAACGAAATTAAAGTAAAATTATACAAACACCGCAAAATTCTAATTGGTTTTAATTATTGGCAATGTCTTTAAAAACCAGTACCTACTAATGCAAACTCATTTCAGTTTGATATAAATGATCAGTTCAAATCAATCCAATTCGATATTCCAGACTTTGTTATTGTTGGTTTTAAGCAAAATAGAAAAGAAGATCCTGGACAATTCACACATGGTTCAATGTTTGACTCTTGTTTTGTAAAAAAATATTTCTATTAAGAATGGATGGAATAAAGTGTTTCCCAAAGAGAATTGGAATTTAAACATTGATGATAAAATTTTCGATAAGCTGTATAGTGCTTACAATGATTTTAGAAATTCAAAGATTAAGCTAGATACCTCTTATCGCAATAATGAACTGCACTTCAACTCTGGGTCATTTATTGGGAGAAGGCCATTGCATGTTATAGATTGTTCTTGCAGGAAAACCGCTATTGTAAACGATCGAACTAATCTGAAACTTACAGTTGATTTTAATAAGTCAATATTGACTACAACTATTTGTAATGTGGTACTAGTAAGCCAAAGAAAAATAATCTATGATGTTAAAAGTGAAAGAATCACCGAAGTCCAATAGTGTGCAAACATGTATGGTTATTAGTTTTTAATGGATGGCTATCCATTAAACATTTACTGTTAATTAATATTTCATAGTCTCACTCTTTTTCAATTTTGTAGTGCCTCCATGGTAGTGTATTATTACCATCTTAAAGAATAAATCTTCTATCATCTTCAGAACTTAATGCTTTTTTTCTCAACTCAATCGTATAGAGTTCATGTTTCTTACTTTTAATAAGATTCATACTTTTGTACAACACTTTTTACCAAACAAACACTTTTTGTAGTCACCAAAATTAATCTCATTTCTGACTACAGTGTTTTTCACACCCTTTGCTCTTTCCTTTATGTCACCTTCCACATTTATTGCTTACATTTTCGATTTCAATCCAATAAATTCTTCAATTATTTTTCCATTACATTCATTTTTCACTTTACCAATAATCTTTTTGCTAACTAACGGTATACCATGTGGATTATCTTTTTTATAGTCAGAAGTATCAAAATGATCGACCATTTCTTTCATGTCACTGTAGACGTCTGATGTTTTTATATAATAGATGTATGAATCAGTATCTTGGTAGCACAGTTCAATATTTTTCCGATACTTTGGTTTCATTATATTATAGTGAAAATCATACATTAAGACTTTCGATAGATCAAGTATACTCATTCCAACATAAATGGGTTTGTTAAAGCACAGTTCTGTTTTGATCATATGAACTGCAACCAAAGAGTTAGTAAATATAGTTCTATCTTTAAAGTTTGGTTTAGCCACTAGTTTATCCATTTTCTTAGAACTTGTGCACAGCCATATATCCACTCTGTTTCTAATATTTTCCATTGTTTTTCCAAAAACGGAATTGTTCATTAATTTGTAGAAATCTTTTTCAAAGTCATTTGTAGACTTTGTTCGCATATTTGTGTTCAGATTAATATAGTACTTAAGCCAATCTGATTGACCAAACTACAGAACTCTATGAATCTTTTTCAACTTCATTCTGAGAGATAGATATTGCTTAAGATGTACATAGTGTAATAAATATTTTTCTTTATCATACAGAGTAGTTAAGAGTTTGGGATTTTTTGAACCTTCTGGTATTTTATTCTCTGGTGCCAATGGCAGATTTTTGTGGAGATCGTGTAGTTCATGTGGGTATTCCAAATCAACTTCCAATATATAACCTTTTCTAGAATCATCTGGTATTTTTGTTACATCTATATTTGTATTTCTCCACTTAAACCCAACAAAGGGTAAATACTGGTTCATAGCCCATCCATATAAGTTATTGGTGTCCAGATATGTAAGATAAAAGATTTCCTTTGTACTATCATAAGCATTCATATATTTATTATTTGCTTTAGCATATCGCTTACAACATTGTGAAATTCCACCACGAACACCTTTTTCTATCATCAAAATCATGTCATAATCTGTTAATAATTCTAGTTCTATTTTAGTATGTTTGGTCATAGCATCCCACGCTCACCCTGGGGCTGTGAAATACCATGCTGGATCTAGCTTATATGTTCTGAGACATACATCTCTAAAATGTTTCATTATATCAAACAATATTAATACATCAGATTTGTTATAGAGTTCTGTGTACTCTCTTAGAGATTTTATGTTGAATTTTCCCACACCTTTCTGGCAAATTCGTAATATTCGTCTGTAATGTCACATTTATTGAGTTTGTTGTAAAATGCATCTTTGGATGGAAGTGATGTTTCACAAAATGTTTCAGCACTATCCATGTAGTCATATTGATAAACACGTTTTCTTATAACAAAGTCAAGAAGTTATTTGAAAAAATGCTTACACGTTTCTCGGAATTGGCATCTGGAAAGGTTGCTAGAGAGTTTATCGATACTACTAGCCATAAATTTAAATGAGTCAATAAATCTAAGATTTACACTTTCACATACATGTTTCGTAAAATAAATAATTTTTCTTTGTTGCTGGGAATTACATCAATTTTATTTTCATCGATGCCAAGATCTCTTATGAATAAATGTGTGTCATAACCAGATAGATTGTGTATAAACACTGGGATAAAACATGGATTTCTATACGATAAGTTAAAATCTCTGTGTGCAGCTCCCCTAAATTTTCCCGTAAGATGATCATGATCTCTCACAGAATCACCATTCAAAGACTTTTCACATATATGGCAATGGGTAGCTGTATAATAAACAATTTGTTCTTTCTGAGTTAGTGGAGGCATTGGTTTTTAATTTGTGTTTATATCACCAATAGACTTTGCTTCTTCCATTAGCATTTTAACGAACACAGTAGATGCATCAGGCCCTTCATAAGTTACTGGCGGTTTATAGTACCCATGTACGTATTTTACATAGTAACAGACGCTAATAGGCTCGTGTTTTTAGTATGGTTTCGAGTAACATTCGTCGGGGTTTGGTTGGCAAGTTTAGATTTTAGTCAACAAACATTCAAAATCAGCATATATCACAAACGGAACTCTCGAAGAATGATTTTTGTTTTTAAATCTTAATGTCATTTTTCCCTTTAGATGGTAGTTCAACTCTAACACCATCGTGATCTCTGCAGTCTTGTTCGTGATCTTTTAGCTTACTTACAGAAGAGACATATTCCAAACATCTATCGCATATATATATATATATATATATATATATATATATATATAGTAACCATTATTTGATACTTGTGATGCGATATGTCTCAAAAGACTTTTTATCCAGCAGTAGTGGTCGTTCTTTTCGTCTTTGATATAGAGTAGGTTAATGTGCTTATCCGTCTTATTTTTTGTTGTTTTTAATGGGAGATTATATATTTCTTACCACCATCTTTTTCTTTGTATGCATATACATTAATAGAAATTCCACTTCTTTTCTCAAAGGTTGGTATGCTATCCAATTGCATTGGGAATTCCAAACCCTTAAGTACATCATCAAACTCATATTCGTAAGCTATGTATTTATTCACTCTTTGGGGGTTTCTTTGTACTTGATGCAATGCAGATGATAATTAATTAATCCTGTGACAATTTCCTTTACATCCTTTAGGAAATGATTTGGGTCTTTGTATGCATTCACATTGCTTAAAGCATAAGTCTTAATCGTACTTTGAAAAACTGTTTCGATTTCTTCTACACTGAATCTGAGTGTGTACTTACGAAATTTACTTCTCAAGTGACTTCTTATGAAAGATGGTTTGTAAAATTGATTACAAGTTTCACATTTCACTTGTTTCTCTCGTGGGAACTTCTGTTTTGATATTAAATCTTGTTATATTTAAAAAAATTTACCATGCATTTGTTGGTTCATGTGATTTATTATGTTTTGGTGCGAGATCTTCGTGCAATCTACTTTTAAGATGACTTCTTATGAGAGATGATTTGTAAACGTCATTACTAGTTTCACATTTGACATACTTCTCTTGAGGTTTCTTCTTCTCTCTTTTCACAAAAATATCTTTCTTAAATTCATATTCTTTCCAAACATTACCTGTTGTGGTAGCCTTTTTCATTGTCATGGTCATCATCATATTAGACATCAGTTGATTTTTATTCGTGCTCATTTATTATATACACTTTTTTTATTTTTTACATATTAAAATTGTTTGAGCCACTTTTTGCGGTTGTGCTCGACCGCAGCTTTTTACGCGTATTTTTTCAGATGCGCTCAAATGCAAAGTTTAACGCAACTTTTTTTTCTAAAGACTACGATCTAACCAAACGCAACTTTTGCGGTTGTGCTCAAACGAAACTTTTTAATCCACTTGTTTGCAACTGCTCCCAAACTCAACTTTTTGAGTAACTTCTTTTGCGGTTGTGCTCAAACGTAACTTTTTGAGTCACTTTTTGCAACTGCTCCCAAACGTAACTTTTTGAGCCACTTTTTTGCGTTTGTGCCCAAATCGGTATTTCTATACTACTAACTTAGTAGCTGACGACAGTTATAAAATCGCCATGGCTGACGGCGAGAAGCATAGGTGGGTTTGCCGTATAATGCATTGAGCTTGAATTAAGATTTTTTGTGGGCTAGTCAAGGAATTCTAGGGTTGTGCATGTAGCTTTTATTCTAAATTCATTTTTTACCCTCAGTGTTTAAATTCGGGTTTTGGCTTAACTTATTAGTTGCGTGTGGCCTGTAGAGTTTTATGTTGTGTGTAGCCTTGCACTTAGATTATGGTTAAAAGTCGCCTGAAGCGTGATGGCTTTCTGAATGGGTCCGCACCGGCTTCCGCAACAAGGTGATACAATAGAGGTAACCCACCTATGTGACATATCTTGAAATGGTACGAACCAAGGATGGTTCGTACATGTTTTTAAATTGTGCTTGTTAGAACACGTGTTTTATGTTCACTAGACTTTGGAAGGCCGTCTCGGCGCTCTAATGATTGTCAGTAAATTATATCAGTATTAATGTGAGAAGGGCAGTTAAATATTACGAATTCTTTTTAACTTTAATTTTTTAGAATTCAGTGCCGCAATTGCATTTTTCTTAAGAGTATATATTTGGTGTAATAATGCTTAGTATTGGTTGGTTACAAGGAGCCCTTATTTATAATGAAACTTGTATAGCATTCCAGTGTGGAATGTAGATTGTGTTCGCCGAAGGATTTGTATATATTTTTTTAAGCAAAGTAAATTTTGTATTGTATGTTTTAAATCAATTTTTATGGTAAATTTTATTTTTATTGATTTGCTTAAAACCCCGAATAAACAGAGTACTTTGGAATTTGTATTTTTTTTTGCAAATTCTTGTTGCAAACATCACAATATAACTGCGCCACTCTGCTTATATTCGCTAAAATTTGTTTTGGAATTTTTTCATGATGGCTGAGAGCATGGGCTTTCTCTATCATCTAAATAAGGAAGAGCTGTCAGCCTTCCTCACCGACAATGACGTGACTTTTACACCCGAAGCTGTGATGGTACAACTACGAAGAATGGCTGTGCAACACGCGAGGGATCGCAACTGGAGCACGAGCGGCGTCGCAGAGGATGTGGTCTCGGTGAGTCCCAGTTCCACGCATTACTTTTCCTCTAAGATATTTTTTCAGGCTTTACAAGCTGTCCGCAACTTGAAACTAGCCGATCCTCGTGCGGTGTTGCTTTTTTTTCCATCGCGGTTGCCAGGGTCGTTGACCTACATCTGTGTGACGACACAACTTTGTGGCGCGCGCTGGCCATGAAATGCCAAGGTCATGCTTTACAGCTTATTTCTGAGGAAATAATTGCTGAAAATTGTAGCTTTGTAAATTTCCATCGCAGAGTGGTGGCTCTTGTTTTTCCCTTGCGTGTAAAACGCACGTGTGAGCGTGATATGATATATAGTTTTCAACGTCCTAATTAATCATTGAGTGAATTTATTGATTCCATAGTTTCTCACCAAAGGGCCCTTTATTTGAATTTGCCGGAGAGCGATATAGTCCGTATAGTGTTGGAAAATATTACTCCACGTGTTCGAGCACAGTGCTCGCTGTTACCTGTACCCGAAGTATGGAAGAATTGCGTACTTTAGCAGTCGAAGTGCAGAACCGTGTTGCTGCAGAGTCGGAATTTAATTCTGTTTATTCTCTCTGGCTCGAATAGTAGGAGCCCGCGGGTAGAAAATGAGCGCGTTTTAAATCGACGCTGTGTAAATTGTTCCAAACGTGGACACTTAAGTGTGGATTGTAAAGAGCCACGAACTTCTTGGCAAGATAGAAAGTGTTTTATTTGCGGTGCCAAAGGGCATTTGAGGGCGGCGTGCCAGGTTTCGGGAAACGAGTGACGGCTGGAAATGTGTGCGGTGTTTCCAGTCGCAGCGTGTTGTATCGAAATAAAACACAGTCCACGTGTATTGTTCAAGTAGCCTGCGGCGGAAATCTATATCCTGCCCTAACCGATACAGGAGCTACTCATTGCGTCACTACTTGGACGTTTGCAAAATCATTTCCCGTTCACGTATTCAGCGCGTGACTGAGCTGAGATTGTGTATTGCTAACGGCGACGTGTTGTCAGTCTCGCACGTAGTAAAGTTGCACTTCAAAATAGGCCGTTTTTCGTGGAGTTATGATTTCTGGATTTTGTCTGTGTTAAATTATAAGATTATTTTGGGATTGGAATTTTTAGGTCACTCTCGTGCGTCCACAAATCTTTCCTTCGGGTTTGCGCCTTGTATTAAAGTACATTTGGATTCTGGTGAGTGTAAATCATTTGACTTCAGAAAAATCTGTAAATGTGTCGGGAAAATTTGAGGAGAATTTAGAGCGTATTCGACAGGAATTCAGTGATGTCATTACGCCCCAAATAGGGAAGTGCGATATTTTATCCAAAAGTTTTCGCTTATTGACTATGTGCCGGTCCACGACCGCCACTTCCGTTGCCCGCCTCCTAAACTTAGGGCGTTTCGGGAAATAATTGAAAAGTTGTTGAAGGCGGACGTGATCGTGCCGTCTACATCAGACTATTGTTCCCCTGGATTGCTAGTTAAAAAGAAAGGCAGTGACAAGTACAGATCGGTAGTTAACCCCACTCTTGTAAATCGCAAAATTCATAAGTACCCCTTCCCACTTCCAACAGTAGGCTTCGCCTAGCAACATCTTGGACGCGCTAGAAGTGGTTTATGACATAGACCACAGTTTTCATCAATGTTTGCTTGATCCGTCTTGTCGCAAATACACCGCGTTTAGCACCCCTTGAAATTAATATGAGTTTACTGGGATCCCAATGGCGGCTAATTTCTGTAGCCAGGCCCTTTCCAGAGTCTTAGACCATGTACCTCGGAATGTAAATACAAATTTGTCTTTAATTACGTAGGCGACGTAATTATATATAGTGAAGACATGGAGGCTCACCTGAACCATTTGCGTAAAGTTTTGAGGCGTTTTAGGGATGTTGGTTTTTGACAGTTAACCCCGGAAAGGTAACCCAGGCCGCAAATAGGGTTAAATTTCTTGGATACATCGTTAGTGAAGGGAAATTTTTGCTTTACCCCGATAGGGTTGCACCTATTGTCAACTTTCCCCGTCTGCGTACTCTAAAAGGATTACAGAAAGTTCTCGGGTTGATGGGGTATTATTCATGATTTATCGAACGTTACTCAGAGATAGCGGCCCCCCTAAATAATATTTAGAAAAAAGCAATGCAATTTGTCTGGGGCGAGGAACAGGAACAATCTTTTAATGCTTTGAAGCGAGTACTCAGATCTCCGCCAGTTCTGATTTTACTTGATTTTAAACGGCGTTTCGTGGTCTAGGTGGATGCTTCTGCGGTGGCCTTGGGTGCGGTGTTAGGGCAGTGGGTAGAGGGTTACATTACCCCTGTAGCCTTTGCGAGCAGAACACCAATGGTACCGGAAAGATCTCTTAGAATATATGAAAAAGAAACTTTAGCGTGTTTCTTCGGACTGGAAAAATTCGCTTCCTTCATCGAGCGCGATGAGTGTGATTTGATGACCGATAATCAATTCTTAGCTGGGTCTTGGGTCACCTCTACCAACTCGGAAAACTGGGTAGATGGGTGCTACGTTTAGCTAGGTTTCGGTTTAAAGTATGTCACGTGCGAGGTGCGGAAAACCCAGTAGTGGACGCCTTGTCCCGCTTGTTTGATCCGAATGATTTCGAGAAAATTCCTGCCGAAAACCCGTTTTCTCTGGGACTTATTAAGGGTTTTCCGGAATTTTTTGCTCGGTGGCGTGACGGTCAGTCAGCTGATACTTGATGTCAACAATTGAAAAGGTATCTTGCGGCTGGTTTCACGCGTCCGTAGATGTAAAGGGACGGTCTTTTGTATTTTACCTGGAAAGTGGGTCGTGCGAGAAAGTTGGCAGTTCCGAAAAGTTTAAGACCTATGTTACTCAAATATTCTCATGACTCTCTTCATGGTGGACATTTGGGTGTTAGCAAAACAGTTTCAAAGATTCCCGTGCACTTTGCCTGGCCCTCGTTGAAACAGGTCGTGACTCAATGCGATGGACGCCAACGTTGTAAACAGGCTTTACAAACGAATTTCGGTCAGTCGAACGTTGAAGTTACCAGCTACCCGTGGCATATAGTTCATTTAGACATTTTTGGGCCGTTGGTAAGGTCGAAAAAGGGGAATGTTTGCTTGTTAATTTTGCTTGATACCTTTACTAAATTTGTTATTCTATTATCGCTAAGAAACTTGAAGGCACCTACTATAGCGAAGGCTTTACTGAAACAAGTCTGGAAAATTTTCGGGGCTCCCGCCGAAATAGTTACTGACAATGCTCGCTACTTTCAGTCTGTTTGCTTTAAAGATATGTGCTTTGAATGGGCAATAAAGTATTATAACTCAAGTCCTTATTTACCAAAAGGTAACCAGGAAGAGAGTTTTAACAAAAACATTAAAGCTTGCCTTACCATATTCTATAATAGTGATCATATTTTGTGGGATAGTGATTTAGAATTGATTAATGCAGGTTTCAATTCAGCAGTCCATGGTTCTACAGGCTTGCCCCCTTCCTTACCGTTTTTGGGTAGGCATTTTCCCCATCCCTTGTAAATATTTGGAGCATTCCCATTCCACCTACCCTGGCCATTCCTTCTCGAGATCGCCTTCTCGGCGAGATTGCTCGTAGCCCGGGAGCTGCGAAGCGCAAAATTGCTGCGCGCTTAGATAAAGGTTGTGTTGACCCTAGTTTTGCAACGGGTGACCTTGTGTTGTGTAAAAATGTTGTTCTTGATGACAGTGGGAAAGACATAGGCTCGAAATTTATTCCTTAATATTTCGGTCCTTAGCGAATTGCAAAATTTCTGGGTGCAAACACGGTAATGTTAAGTTTACCAGGGACTTCACGTGAGTTTAGAAACGCTTACATGAGTCACCTGAAAAGGTACTTGCCACGGCTATAAATAAAAAGTTGTATTTTCATTAATGATTGTCTTTCTCAGATTGTAATATTGAATATTGTTAAAATATTTTGATTTTGTTAATTCTAGTTATTTTTTGTCGCGACATGTTTTCCCATCCGTTCCTTTAAGTTTGTTGTATTTCCCCCTTCTTACACTTCCCCCCTTTTTTTTTTGTTCTTGTCCGGGATATCCGAGGCGTTGAGCTGAGCCGTGCTGTACGTCTGCTGGAATGTAATTTCGTCTGGAAGTGCGCCTGCAGTCGTCGTGCTGCAACCCCATTGAAGTCGGCGCGTAGATCTAAGGTTCCGCCAGGCGCTGGCGAGCGCGGTGGATTTCGAAGATCTGCTGCTAATCTGTTTCGTGGACTGGACTATCTCCCGGGAGATTACGAAAATCAAGATGTTTCCGAAATATGTGTTGAAATGATTGGACTGCCTTCGGCGAAACTTGTTTACGTTTTTCGTAATTTCTACGTTTCAGGATTGTTGCAAACTGTGAATCACGTGTGTTCTACTGTACTTTCTTCGAGTGTACTTCATGTGTACTGTACTGTGTGAACCTTTTTCTCCTTCTCTACTGCTCTGTGGATGTTGAACTGCGTATGAAACATTTTGGGCTAAGCCTTTGTTAGTAAGCGGGGTTGCGCAGTATAGAGTGCGCTCCGAACATTGACTTGCTGTGCTCGGCCGCTCCGCCATTGGGCTGTCATGGCAACCTACCTGCTTCCCATTTCTTCCCATATCTACGTACCCCCCCCCCCCCTACTAACACGCATGCGTGTCGAGCTTCTCTCTCGTTGGTCACTGGGTACAGGTTGAAGTTTGGGCTTTCTGTTCATGTTGGTGGCTCGCCCACTTCTACGCCAGCAAGCATTTCAGTAACTTCGCTTTTAATTTCTGTTTCTGGCCCTGATGGGTTTTCATGCAATGTTAGATTGCTACGCATTATAACTTGGTAGCTGACGACAGTTAGAATATCGCCATGGCTGACGGCGAGAAGCATAGGTGGGTTTGCCGTATAATGCATTGAGCTTAAATTAAGATTTTGTTTGGCCTAGTCAAGGAATTCCAGGGTTGCGCATGTAACTTCTATTCTAAATACTTTGTGTGCCCTAAGTGTTTAAATTGTGGTTTTGGCTTAACTTATTAGTTGCGTGTGGCCTGTAGCGTTTTCTGTTGCGTATAGCCTTGCACTTAGATTATGGTTGAAAGTAGTTTTGGAAATTCATATATTGCCAACCGCCTGAATCGTGACGGCTTGTTGAATGGTTCCGCACCGTCTTGCGCAACAAGGTGATAAAATAGAGGTAACCCACCTATGTGAAGTATTTTTTAATGTTACGAACCAAGGATGGTTCGTTGGTTTTAATACATGTTATTAAATTGTGCTTGTTAGAACACATGTTTAATGTTCACTAGACTTTGGAAGGCCGTCTCGGTGCTTTAGTGATTGTCTTCTAACTTAAATTATTTATAATCTAGTACGGTAATTGCATTTTTTCTTAAGAGTATATATTTGGTGTGATAATGCTTAGTACTGGTAGGTGAAAAGGAACCCTTATCTATAATGAAAATTGTATAGCATTCCAGTGTTGAATGTAAATTGTGTTCGCCGAAGGTTTTATATATATTTTAAAGCAAAGTAAATTTTATATTGTATGTTTTAAATCAATTTTTATGGTAAATTGTATTTTTAATCAGTTGTTTGAAACCCCGAATAAACAGCGTACTTTGGAATTTGTATTTTTTATAAATTATCGTGGCAGACGTCACAGCAGGAAATGTTTGTTGAACTAAAAGACAAAAATGCCAGCGATACCACGGTCAAACATAGGTCGACGTACCAGACGTAATAGAGAGGATGCATTGAGAAGGAAAAATAGAACTTGAAAGAGGTGGAACAACGTTCTCTGGGATCAGCTAGTACATATATAAAGCAGGTGATATTGGACAACCTTGCAGTATACATGTTCCTTATCCCTATTTTGATTATTCTCTGTTAGCCTTTGTAAAAGCTCCTTATTGTTTCATTAATTGTTTAGGATAGCTATTGGTGTCCAAAGTTATTTTCCAACGACACTGTCAAATACTTCTTCAAAACCAGTGACGTTAAATTCTCTTTTTTCCCCCATTATTTGTCGCAAAAAGAAATAACATCTTACTACTCCATATTTCTTCCTCAAAACATTCTGTTCTCCCCCATAAGTTTTTCTGACTTTTTTTTATCTGATATAAATCATTGTATACTAGATATGGTAGACTTATTGTTACATGCAGCTTTACGACCCTTGCATTTTAAAAATTATTTATTAATATTCTCTGTATCTCTTTCTGTTTTGTGTTCAATTTTGTTGACTCGTCTTTTAGCTATGTTGTTATAAAGGAGTCAAATGTACTTTATTCTACAACTTTGTAATACTTTATTCATTTGTTCTTTTCGTGGTTATTTTAATGTCTCTCTCAGTTTTGTTCAAATGTTTTGAAACCTTATTATTATACGAAATTCTGTTCGTCAGCTATAGGTATATTTTTCTGACGGTTATGAATCTGTCGTATATGCCTACTCTTTCTGCTGTAGTTCCTTATTACTTTTGGAACATATTTCTTTCATCTTTATTTACTGCTTTTCTCTCTTCCGTGTTTCGTTGTAAATGTTGTAAGTGTTCAATTTGTTCACTTTTAATTTTATTTCTTCTTTTATGATAGTATTCTAAATATTCAAGAACCTTCTGCTCCTTATTTTCTCCTTTGTGCCAAGTACTTTTATAGTTACTTTTTTTAATACACCGTTGAAAAATCGCTTCCTTTTTTGTTTTTCTCTTAAGTTTCACAACAATCATTTCCGTAGTAGTTTAATGATTTATTCTGGTTGCTTATATAGCTTACTTTTCATATTCCATATGTACTGCAAAGTCGGCGATGTTTAAATATCGCCTATTTTTCCAGGGTGTTAATTCTATTATCATGTCATTATTGTCATTGATGTATTATTACTATATGATGTTAGCCACATTACGTACCTGTACATATTATAAAGGCTACTTACAAGAACCACAGAATTTAATAGGGCTTAGAATATCTGTTCTGCCAAGCTCAGACGAAATATCTCTAAATGCAAGACGGCGGTGTAGGCTACAATCTCCGTTAATGTATAGTAATTTCCCTAGACTGAGTTTTATCGCTAATTTGTTACTCACGCAAAACTCACACGCAGTGTGCCAGCATGAGCTCCATCTAAGCACTTTACGAAAGTTGAACATAAACCAAAGCAAATATTCCCTGAAAGCATTAAATGTTACCTGCTTTCTATCATCAAACATCCTAATGGACTTATATCGATCATGGCAAAGTCGTCTCAAAATTGATTCTCAGGGAACATATATATTTTTCTATTAAAAAAGATAAACGTAACCATATGCTATAATGTGAGAGAAAATGATATGGCAGGCGTAACGCGGTGCAATTTAAAATACACATTATTTTTTATGTTACGGATATACCTCACATGAATCAATAAATGTAAAACTTGCCTGAGTTTCTCCATAAAAACTGCGCGACAGAAGTTACAATAGAACGCTATTATATGGAATATAGGAGGCAATTGGCATAAAAGGTAATATATAAAAATT
Source organism: Dryococelus australis (assembly GCA_029891345.1). Taxonomy (NCBI): domain Eukaryota; kingdom Metazoa; phylum Arthropoda; class Insecta; order Phasmatodea; family Phasmatidae; genus Dryococelus; species Dryococelus australis. The sequence continues at coordinate 285,027,617 of CM056993.1, forward strand.
AAAATAATAATATTCCCCTAAAGCTAGGTTTTATATTAATGTTTTATATATTTATTTTAAAATATTAAAAAACATAGACTCCTTTAAAAAAAAAGACATTTTTTCGTAGTCCGTTTGTGTATCTCTTTTGTCTGTTATGGTATAACACCAGAAGTACTGGACGAATTTTGATCAAATTTTCATTACAAGATGCGTGTTTTTTTGTCATACTGAGCAGCAGACACTAAGCTAATATTTTATTTTGGAAACTTCTCCATCCTGGACGGATTTTTATGCGGATGTCACTGTTGGATTACTCTCTACAGTGTGCATTTATGAATTACGCCGAATGATATTATATGCGCGCTATATCAATAGTATGACTATTTTGTGATATAATATTACTGCAAGTATTTTTGAAGCGGTATTCATAGTCGAATACTGACGTTTGGAATGCATAGCTAATGTAACTTTGCAATCATAAATGTCACTGATAATTTCGAATTCCGATCGGTCGTAGACACTGCCTAAAGCATTGGCAATTCCAGTCTGCAACACACAAAATCGCAAGAAAGATGTTCAATTTAAAATGTGACACACACAAAATTCTGCGACAAATTCAAATATAGTGTGGGTCGAAGCATGGTAAACAGCGTTGTTTACTTCTTATCTAGCAAACACAAATTTATGTTATCAATGCCAATTTCCGTCCATGCAAAGCGATGGGAGAAATTATTATTATAATTTCCGTTAGGCCATCTAGGGACTACAAGTCAATTTCAATTCCTTATCATTTGTTCTTTTTTTCTTCAATTATTCCTTAATCTTTTCACTGTGTTTCATTTTTTCTTGAGACTGTTTTTTCCCCTTTATTTCCTTCCATTTTAAACACTTTTTCCTTAAAAACTTTTCTTTCTGTAGCTTATTCTGCTTATAATTTGTTTCGTTTTAATAAATACGTCTTACCTTCTTGAATCAAACGTGTTGTTTACTTTTTTTACCAAAGATATTTGAAGATATCTTTTATTAACCTATTTTCATACATTCTGTACAAAAGTCCAAAAAATATCAGTATTTTGTCCCCTCGGTGTTTTTGGTATATTCTCTATATTTTGATATATTTTATTATTTCTTCTGAATTTCTAGCCTTCTGTATTTTTTCGTGGGTCTAGTATGCCTATTTTTTATAATGATTCGTCTTTCTAATATTTCTAATTGGTCCAAATTATAATTCACTGCCAGACATTCACTTGAATATAGGCATTCCAGCTCTATTACTGTATTGTAATGTATTATTTTCGAATTCTTAGATACAAATTTTTTATTGTAAATATATTTAGTTATACCATATGCTCTTTCCATTTTATGTAGGTATTTTTTTATTCTATAGCGGAATTTTCGAAACAATTTTCTTGATTTATTTCCTAAAGATACTTACATTTTTTAATCTTCTCTATCCGACCAATATGAATTATTAAGAATTTTGGCGTATTTCTAACGTTTGTAATAAGTTTTTTTAATTTATATAAATAATGGCTCTCATTATGTGCAGTCGTTTTTCCAGGGACCTATGCATTAATGTTTTATTGAAATTCCAATGTATATTTTCAGTGGCAAATACAGCCGGTATGTTTTATGCTATAGAATGCAGAGTATAATAACTGTCATAATAGTAGCATGTTAAAGCTTACAATCAATTCCATAGTGATATTTGGCCAACGTATGATTACTCAAAGCTGTTCACGGCAAAGTGAGCACTTTTGGAATCATAATTTGAAGAAAAAAAAACGTCGCTGCTCATAACTACACGTATGCCACAGTACACGCTTACAGTTAAGTTGGCAGTGAAATAAGAAAAATAATTCTACGACGACTTACTGTGAGGGAAATATTTAAAACGTGTTGATAGTAAAGTCATAGTTTCTTGTTTTGTAAAATTGAAAGAGCACGAATTTGCATTATATTTTACACGTTTGCTTTCCTGAAAATTCCACAGTTTCACTTAGATGGCGCATGAATAAATTGAGGCGGTCCATGGCAATGTTAATTTCACATATGGCGGACAGATACAAACTGATAGGAAAAGAGCAGATCGTAAGCAGGGCTTTTAAAAGCTCTTGATTAACCGTGAACAACCTATATGGGCCATATAAGGTTACTTTCAACTTTTCTAAAGCCCTGCTAAAGTTCTACTTTCTGAGTACTCGTCCACCTCATGCAAACAAAGCTTAAACGAGACTAGACAGTTAAACCAATGGGACAGCACACCGCATTCGTGCTAACTCAATGTAACAATATTTTGTAAGTTATAAGAACTATTTTTTTAGTAAGCATTTCTAATAGAATTATTTTGTCTCTGTATGTATCCATATTACTTATAAATGAGATATTAAATAAATAAAATTTAAGTGAAAGTTCAATTTAACCAAAAATATAGCATTTTCATGTTAACACAAGTATAAAATGTTTGTATAGGCTGTTCAAGGTAAAATTATCACATTTGGAAGCCCTGCCTATTATCTACTTATATGTATACACGTTGTGCAGTCGTCTGCCTTATATAAAATAAGCATTATCATGGGCCTCATCATTTTATTCATGGGCCGATCAAGTGAAACTGTAAAATTATTTAATAAACGTAAATATTTTACAAATATGCTAACTTTAACATTCCGATACATTAAAAACTAAAAGCGAAAGAATTTTATTTAAATCGTCACAAATGGTTACCTCACACTTTTTATTCGACTATAAGATATGGAAGTACTTTCCCATCATCATTACCAACGCGAGGAAGAAGAATACACAATCGAAGGTGTGACAGAGAAATGGTACGAAGTAGTAGGAAAAAGGGGGTTCTGGGGCAGAGGGATCAAGCTCAGTCTCTGGAATCGGCTCCTGCTCCAGCCGCCATATTGGATTACGTAATTTATGGCCACCATTTTGTATTACGTCATTTCCGGTCGCATCTTGATTTACATCATTTCCGACCGAAATATTGGATTGCATCATTTCTGACCGCCACTATATATTACGTCATTTACATCCGCCATATTGGATTCCTTTCTTTAGTCACCTTAATTCCACCTCGTGCTCTATCATTCCACCTTGGCATCCATCATGTCACAACATGCTCTATCATTCTGATCATTAGACCGCAATCTTGGATTCCACCTCTCACCTATGCATGACAACCATCCAGCCCACCATCTTGTTTCCGGCCGCAATCTTGTTCCCACTATACACCTACACACATACACCTAACTACTGCTCTCACTGCCCATAAACCCACTGCTCTTCTTACCTCCCCACCTACACACTGTCCTACCAACCTAGCTACCCTTTTACCTACCCACCTACTGATCTACACACCCACCTGCCACTCCACCCATGTACCCATTGCTCTACTTACCTATCTACATACCCACTTCTCTATACACCTACCCACAAACCCACTGCTCTACCCATATACCTACAAACTGCTCTACATGACTACCCACCCACTATTATACCCCAATACCACTCTTCTTACCTACCGACATACCTACCGTTCCACCCACCTGCTGCTCTAACAACTTACTGCTCTAATCTCCTACCCACAACTCTAACAACAAAACACATCTACTGACCCTTCTACCTATTGCTAGACCCACAAACCAACCTACATGCTGCCCTACCCACCTTCCCACCTCACAACTAACCTACCTGCATACAAACTAATCTAAACACCTACCCACTACTCTACCCACTGTTCTACCTACCCAAATACCACTCTACCCACAAACTGCTCTACCCACCTACCCACCACTCAAATAACCTAGCTGAATACAAACTACTATATCCACTTATCCAATATCCTACCCACTGTTCTACTACTTACCCACCACGCTATGCGCCTTCACACACCCCCCTACCTACAGCTCTACCCATCTACACACCCTCCCACCTACCCAACACTCTACCTACCTATCCATCCATCTTTCACTCTACCATCCTACCCACATTCCTAAAGCTCTACTAACCTACAAACATACCTACTGCTCTACCAAACGAAACAACTACCTACCACCACTCCAGCCAATGCTCTGCAGACATACCTATCACTCTACATGCTTACCTACATACCCACTGCTCTACCCACCTACCCACCAACCCACTGCTCTACACACCTCCCCACCAACACAATGCTCTACTCACCTAACCACCTACCTGCTAAACACTCAGCCTGCTTTATAATTACGCACCAACTGCTCTACTTACAGCTGTACCCACCTATCAAACATTCTACCTTCCCACCCAATGCTCTACTTACTGCTCTAACCCATTCCACTACTCAGAACTCTACCTACTTCTCTACCCACCAACCCATTGTTCCACTCACTTACCTATCTAACAACCAACCTACCAACCCACTGCTCTAAATACTGGCCCATGCAAATTTATACACACCTCCACACATACCCACTGCACTACCCACCTACCCACCACTCAATCCATCTACCCACAACTGGACCCATCTGCTCACCCCTCCACCTACCTACCACTATATTGTACCTAACCAACATTCTATCTACCTAACCACCTGCCTATCATTCCACCCACCCATCTACCTATTGCTCCACTCATCCACTTACCTGCCCACTTACTCATTGCTCTACCTACCTACCCAACTAATTAACACTTCACTTATCTGAAAATATATCCACCTAATTACTGCTCTATGCATATAAATATCCACCACACTACCCACACATCGATCGCTCTACCCATCTACTCACTGCTCTATCCATCTATCTACTACTCTATTTACCTAACAAACATTCTACCTACCTTACTAGCTACCTATCACTCCACTTACCCACCTACCTATTACACTATTCGCCCACTTACCTGCCCACACGCTCACTGCTCCACCTACCTACCCAACTAGTCAACACTTAACTAAAAATAATCCCACATACTTACTGCTATATGCACTTACCTACCAACCACACTACAAAACCACCAATCGCTACACTCATCTACCTAAAACCATAACCACCTACTCACCTAGCTACTGCTCGGCCAACCTACCTACTGCTGGACCCATCTATGTGCTGCTCTAGCCACTGTCCTACACTACAAACTAAAAGTCTACCCACATCATTACCCATAAGTCTACTGCCCTCACTGTCCACCAACCCATTGCTCTACCCACCTACCCAAACCCTCTACTTACATACCTACATACCCATTGCACTACTTAACACTCTACTTACCTCCTCACCAATCTACTAACCTACTTACATATCAACCACTGCCCTACCCACCACTTTATGCACACACACCCACCTACCTACAGCTCTACCCATCTACACAACCACCCACATACCTACCACTATACCTAACTACTCATCCACCTTTCACTATACCATTCTACCTGCATTCCTAAAGCTCTACTAACTTACACACATGCCTACTACTCTACCCAGCTAAACAACTTCCTACCATTCTACCTACCCACACTCCTACTGCGCTTCTTGCCTACCCACCTACTTACCCACATACCCAACTACCTACCCACATACCCAACAACCTACCCACATACCCACATACCAAACCACCTCCTTCTCTACATACCTACTCACCACTCCAACCAGTGATCTACGCACATACCCACCACTCTACATGCCCACTGCTCTACCCACCAAACCACTACTCTACACACCAACACATTGCTCTACCCACCTAACCACCTACCCACTAAACACTCACCCTCTTCTATAATTACCCCACCAACTGCGCTTCTTACAGCCATACCCATCTACCTAAAACTCTAACCCACCTACTACACCACTGCTCTAACCTACCAATCTAACCAACCTACTCATCGCCTACCTACTGCTCTAAAACCCTTCCCCCTAACTAACCCAAAACACTACCCACACTTCTCTACCCACCAACCCATTGCCTATCCACTTACCCATCTACCAACCAAACAATCTAACTGCTCACTGCCCCACCCAAAGATCTACAAGATTTAAAACCTATCTACTGCCTTGCCCACCTACCCACCACCAATCGATCTACCCACCACTTAACCCATCTACAAACCATCCAACCTTCTACCCGCCACTCTACCCATATACCCACCCACCTAACCCATCTACCCACCTACTCACCATTGCCACCCATCTACTCACTGTTCTATCTACTACCTACAAATCTATCCCCTACCCAAAATTGATCTATCTAACCACCTAACTATCACCCCACCCACCTACCTATTGCTCCATTCACCCACTTACATGTCTACTCACTCACTGCTCTACCTACCTACCCATCTAGTCACCACTTCACTTATCTAGAGATCATCACACCTACTTACTGCTCTATGCACTTACCTACCCACCACTCTACCCACTCACTCATCTACCTAAACTCTTACCATCTACTCACCTACCTACTGCTCGGCCCACCTACCTACTGCTCGGCCCGTCTACCTACTACTCTAGCCACCAACCCCCTTCACAACCCAAAAGTCTACCCACATTATTAACCCAAAGTCTACCCACCCATTTCTTTACCCACCTATCCACCACTCTGCTTAACTACCTACATATCCGTTGCTCTACCCAATGCTCTACTTACCACTCTACCCCACCTACCACTCTACACCCACTTACCACTCTACCCACCTACCACTCTACCCACATACCACTCTACCCACCTACCACTCTACCACCGACAACTCTACCCACCGACAACTCTACCCACCGACAACTCTACCCACCTACCCACCACTCTACTAATCTACTTGCATAATAACTAATATACCCACCCACTACCCTACTCACCACTCTATGCACCTACACACACCCACCTACCTACCACTCTACCTACCTACCTACCCATCCACCTTTCACTCTACCATCCTACTCACATTCCTAACACTCTACTAACCTACCCATATACTTACTGCTCCACCCATCTAACCAAATGCCTACCTTTTTATCTAATCATATTTCAACAGCTCTACTTACTCCTCACTACTGACTCTGCTATCATGTCCACACCTCCACACTTAGCACCACAAGCACCACAGGCACTGCACAACTCTCCGCATGCTCCACAACTGTCTCCGCACATTCTGCAACTGTCTCCGCATATTCTGCAACTGTCTCCGCACGTTCCGCAACTGTCTCCGAACGCTCCACAACTGTCTCCGCATGCTCTGCAACTGCCTCCGCATGCTTTGCAACTGTCTCCGCAATTTGCTCCACTCTTCGCAATTGACTCCACCTGCACTGCATTTGCCTTTGAAATTAACATTGCACGCTCTGCAATCGTCTCCGCATGATCTGTAATCTACTCTGCACACTCCGAAATCGACTATACACACTCCGCAATCGACTCTGCATGCTCCCAAATCGATTCTGCATGCTCCACAATCGACTCCACATGCTCCACACTCATCTCAGCACCCTCAGCACATATCTTCGCATGCTTTACATGGCATTCCACACATTCACACACTGCTCCGCACCCTACCTACATACCCACTGTTCTACACACCTACCTGCCAACCCACTGCTCTACCCACCTACCTACCAACTGCTCTACAAGACTACCCACCCACTATTCTAACCCATTAACATTATTCTTACCTACCGACATACCTACCATTCTACCAACCTACCACTCTAAATATTTACTGCTCTAAACATCTACCGACCCACCTACCTATTGCTAAACCCACACACCAACCTGCCTACTGTTCTACCCACCTACCCACCACTCAACTAACCTACCAAAATACAAACTAATCTATGCATGTACCCACTACCCTACCCATTGTTCTACTTACATACTCAAATAACACTCTACCCACATACTTCTCTACCTACCTACCCACCACTCTACTAACCTACTTGCATAACTAATATATCCACCCACCCACTGCCCTACCCATCACTCTATGAACCCACGCACACCCATCTAACTACAGTTCTGCCCATCTACACACCCGCCCACCTACCAAACTCTCTACCTACCTTCCCATTCACATTTCACTCTACCATCCTACCCCATTCCTAAAGATTTACTAACCTACACACACACCTACTGATCTGGCCATCTAACCAACTGCCTACCATTCTACCTACCCACACACCACTACTCGTCTTACCTTCCCACCTACCCATTGCTCCACCCACCTACCCAACTACCTAACCCCCTCCTGCTCTACACACCTACTCACCACTCCCACCAATGCTTTACCCACATACCCACCACACTACATACCTGCCTACATACTCACTGCTCTACCCACCTACCTACCAACTACTCTACCTGACTACCCACACACTATTATACCCACACACCCACTACTCTTCTTACCTTATCACATACCCATTGCTTCACCCAACAACCCAACTACCTAATCGCCTCCTGTTTTACACACCTACTCACCACTCCAACCATGGCTCTACCCACATATCCACCACTCTACATACTTACCTATATACCCACCGCTCTACCCACCTCCCCACCAACACATTGCTCTAACCACCTACCCAACTACTGCTCTACCCGCCTTCATACCGACCTACTCACATTCGTCTCAACTCTAATACTCACCTACCCACCACCAGTCCTACCCACTGCTCTTCATACCTAACACCTATCTTAATTACTGACTTTCTTATGGTTCTAACAACATACCCACTAACCCCCATCTATAATTACCCACCAACTGCTGTACTTACAGCTGTACCCAACTACCTAACACTCTACCCTCCTAAACTTATACCCACTGCTCTACCTACCACTCTAACCACCTACTCACCTACCTACTGCTCTACCCATGGCATACCATTCATATCATCAGACTAACCAACAAAATATTCAAGCCATACATTTCGACCTTTTATACTAATCATCTCACCTGTCATCATACATCCTGCCGTCCTGTTTAATAGCCATACAGGCATGTCACACTCAGAGACAAACTATTCTATCAAAATAACTTCCCCCTGCAGTCAATCCAAACTACTACAATGTTCCCATTCAGACATTTCAGGAATCGCTACTACCATACTGTTAGGCCATGCATTACGGAATTTGTCCCTTATTTCCCTACAAATCAACACCTATCTTTACCTAGCCACTATCAAATACGGCAAAACAAAGAAAAATCGCAAAATTTGGGGAAAAATATGCCAAAATTCGTAACTCCAGCATACCTGTCATAAAATCTTTGCCATCAGACACAAGCCAAATATCATATCACTCATCAAACAAACCACCTGGTTGTACCAGCCATCCATTCCAATATCATCAAATGCTGACCACCACATCTCAGACACACAAAACAAAAATACGAGTAACACTTCTGACCAGGAGGACTGAGTATTATACCAGCCATATCACCCAACATACCCACCATACCATCCGTGTTAATCCAAGTGTACCAAGTTACTTAACACTCCAGACTAACCAATAACACAAAAATTACTACCATTTGTCAACCTAACATAACCAACTGATACGAGACCACCCAATGTACTAACATCTTTAACCAAAGAAAAATTCAAACATACCATCCAACACACCAATCATACCATCCATCATAACTCGAGCAACTATACAGTTGAGATCAGCTCACAACCTAACATCCATTCCGTTTGCACTACTGACCAGCACCAGCCAAATATCACATCACCCATCAAAACAAACCACCTGATTATGCCAACTATCCATACCAATAAAAATGCTAACGACCACACGAACGGCATACGAAATAAAATATGAGTAACCCTGCTGACCAGGAGTATTGGGTACTATACCGAACATACACCTAGCATACCAACATAATATACTATCTGGATATATCAACTAAAACATTCAGCACCAAAATCGTATCATTCCTTATAACCCAAACATACCTCAATCATGCTATTAACAATACAGGTGTATCAACCACCATACTGCTAACTTACTGATCAGTCTTAACAGCCAACTATATTGACTACCATTTCAGCCCATCTAACTTTACCAGTTACACATAAAAAACAAGCCATACCAGCCACTGTAACTCATGCATACCATATGCTCTATCAACAATACCAGACGAAATATACTCATTGTCCATACCTCTTACTAAAACTCAAGCATACCTCAACCATTCAGTCCACACTGACCTTACCAAAAAAAAAAAAAAAGAATATTACTTACTGTTCTACTGGTCGACACCAACCAAATATCAGCCATCTCCTATATCCAAAGAAAAATTCAATTCAACTGCACCACCAAATACACCAAGCACAATATACATCATAACTCAAGTATACCAAGCAACTCTACAGCTGAAGCGAGCCCATAAACTACTTGCTCTACTAACCAACACCACTCATACCTACCAGCCATAACTCTAGCATACATCAACCATTCATCCACACAGACCATACAGCCCATGCCAGTAAACACATTCATCTTATTCTCATACCATCCACCATGTCGACTGCTAGTCAAATACAAAGGCCACCCATATCTCTTACTATAACTCAAGCATACCTTGGCATTTCAGGACTCACAGACACACACATACTGTCCACACCATTCGGCATACACCAACAATCACAAGACAGATATACTGAAATACATATCACCCAACATACCAACTGTACCATCTATGCTAACCCAAGTGTACCAAGCACATTTATCGTTCAGACCAACCCACAACGCAAACATTCATACCATATGTCAATGTAACATAACCGACTATTACCATGCATCACGTTATGATGTCACCCAACCATCATGTTGGGCAATAGGTGAGCTTGACCCTTGGCCATTGATTCATCAATCCACCAATCCATCGATCTGCCAATCCAACGATCCACCAATCCAATCCACCAATCCACCAATCCAACAATATGCAGATCCATCGATCCACCACCACCACCATCTCATATAATTGGCCAGCTCTAACCATATGGCAACTCGATGATTAACTCGTAGAATAATGAAATAATGGTGCAATATGATTGGTTGATTGTTTATTCACTTAGATAATAATTTTTCCTAGTGTAGAGACTTGGAATTTTTCTTGTGTGTAGAAACTTTGCTTCTCACACCTAACTTACTAAAAAAATTTTATACCCTATGTTGAACGTGGAATATTTCCTTCTCCTATGCAATATAATGCTAGGTCATGTAAATATTTTTCTGCTGGTGTAGGACTTGGAATATTTCTAACCTTCTTCAGGACTTAGAACAATTCCAGAGTCGATTGTGGAGCATTCAGAGTCGATTGCGGAGCACGCAGAGTAGCCTGCGGAGCATGCGGAGACGATTGCGAAGTGTGCAGTGCTAAAATCAAAGGCAAATACAATGCAGGTGGAGTCAATTGCGGTGAGTGAGGTGCCAAATGCGGAGACAGTTGCGGAGCATGCAGAGACAGTTGCGGAGCATGCAGATACAGTTGCAGAGATTGCGGAGACAGTTGCAGACCATGCAGAGACAGTTCCGGAGCTTGCGAAGATAGTTGCAGAGTGTGCGGAGAGTTGTGCTAAGTGCGGAGTCAGCAATTAGGAGTCAGCAGTAAGGAGTAAGTAGAGCTGTTGAAATATGGTTAGGTATAGTTGGTTAAATGTGTAGAGCAGTAACACACATACCGTGTGTAGGTTAGTAGAGCTTTAGGAATGTGGGTAGGATGGTAGAGTGAAAGGTGGATGGATAGGTAGGTAAGTGGGTAGGTAAGTAGATTAGCAGAGTGGTAGGTAGATGGGTAGAGTTTTAGATGGATAGAGTGGTAAATAGTGCAGTGGGTAGAGCAGTGGATATGTAGGTAGGTAAGTAGAGTGGTGGATTGGTGGGTAGAGCAATGTGTGGGTCGAATTTTGGGTAATGATGTCGGTAGACTTTTGGGTTGTGAAGAGGGCCGGCCGGTTGTTAGTGCAGTAGGTAGATGGGTCGAGCAGTAGGTAGGTGGGCTGAACAGTATGTAGGTAGTAGGTGATTAGAGTTATAGGTAGATGGGAGGAGCAATTGGTGGCTGGGTAGAATGGTGGGTAGGTAAGTGCATAGAACAGTAAGTAGTAAGTAGGTGGGATTATTTTTAGATAAGTGAAGTGGTGACTAGATGGGTAGGTAGGTGAAGTAGTGAGTGAGTGGACAGGTAAGTGGGTGAATGGAGCAATAGGTAGGGGGTGGGTGGAGTGATAGGTAGGTTGTTAGGTAGTTAAAATGTTAGGTAGGTAAATGGAGTGGTAGGTAGGTGGATAGAGCAGTGAGTAGATAGGTGGAGTGGTGAGTATGTGGGTAGAGTGTTGGGTAGATGGGTAGTGTGGTGGGTAGATCGGTTGTATGGTGAGTAGATAGGTTGAATGGTTGGTAGATGGGTTGAGTGGTGGGTAGGTGGGCAGTGCAGTGGGTAGGTGTATATGTGTATAGAGCCTTGGGTAAGGCTGTAAGTAGAGCAGTGGGTAGGTAGGTTGTTTGGTTGGTAGATAGGTACGTGGGTAGAGCAATGGGTTGGTGGGTAGAGAAGTGGGTAACATTTTGGGTATTGGGATAGTTAGAGCATTGCGTAGGTTGGTAGGTGGTTAGAGTGGTAGGTAGAGCAGTGGATTGGAGGGTAGAGCAGTGAGTATGTATGTAAGTATGTAGAGTGGTGGGTATGTGGGTAGAGCACTGGTTGGAGTGGTGAGTAGGTGTGTAGAGCAGGAGGTGGTTAGGTAGTTGGGTATGTGTGTAGGTAGGTGGGAAGGCAAGAAGAGCAGTGGGTGTGTGGGTAGGTAGAATGATAGGCAGTTGGATAGATGGGTAGAGCAGTAGGAATGTGTGTACATTAGTAGAGCTTTAGGAATGTAGGTAGAATGGTATAGTGAAAGGTGGATTAGTACATAGGTAGAGTGGTAGGTAGGTGGGTGGGTGTGTAGGTGGGTGTGTAGGTGGGTGTGTGGGTGTGTAGGTGGGTGTGTGTGTAGGTGCATATATTGGTGGGTAGGGCAGTGGGTGGATATGTTTGTTGATATGTAAGTAGGTTAGTAAAATGGTGGGTACGTGAGTAAAGTGGTAGGTGGGTAGAGTGGTAAGTAGTGCAGTGGGTATGTAGGTAGGTAAGTAGAGTGGTGGGTAGAGCAATGGGTTGGTGGAAGTGAGGTGGGTAGACTTATAGGTAATGATGTGGGTAGAATTTTAGGTTGTGAAGTGGGGTGGTGGCTGGTGAAGTAGTTAGATGGGTCGAGCAGTAGGTAAGTTGGCCAAACAGTAGGTAGGTGAGTGGGTGGTTAGAGTTCTAGGTAGATGGGTGAAGCGATGGGTGGTTGGGTAGAGTGGTGTGTACGTAAGTGCATAGAGCAGTAAGTAGGTGGGATGAGTTTTAGATAAGTGAAGTGGTAACTAGTTGGGTAGGTAGAGCATTGAGTGAGTGGGCAGGTGAGTGGACTGAATGGGGCAATAGTTAGGTGGGTGGGTGGAGTTATACGTAGGTGGTTAGGTAGGTAGAACATTGTTTAGGTACAATAGAGTGGTAGGTAGGTGAATATAGTGAGTGGTGAGTAGATGGGTGGAGTGGTGGGTAGATAGATTGAGTGGTGGGTAGCTGGGTAGTGCAGTGGGTAATTGTGTAGGTTTGTATAGCTTTGGGTGAGACAGTAAGTAGAGCAGTTGCTAGGAAGGTTTGTTGGTAGATAGGTAGGTTGGTAGAACAATGGGTTGGTGGGTATAACAGTGGGAAGAGTTTTGGGTAGTGGGATGGGTAGAACAGTAGGTAGAGCAGTGGGTAAGAGGGTACGGCTGTAAGTACAGCAGTTGGTGGGTAATTATAGAGGAGGGTGAGTGTTTAGTGGGTAGGTGGTTAGGTGAGTAGCGCATTGTGTTGGTGGGGAGGTGGGTAACACAGTGGGTGTGTAGGTAATTATGTAGAGTGACGGGTATGTGAGCAGAGCATTTTTGAATGGGTGAGTAAGCGTGTAGAGCAGGAGGTGGTTAGATAGTTGGGTAGGTGGGTGGAGCAATTTGTAGGTGGGTGGAGCAACGGGTAGGTGGATGGGTAGGTAGAAGGTAAGAAGAGCAGTGGATGTGTGGGTAGGTAGGTGGGAAGGTAAGAAGAGCAGTGCTTTTGTGGGTAGGTAGAATGGTAGGCAGTTGGTTAGTTGGGTAGAGCCGTAGGTATGTGTGTAGGTTAGTAGAGCTTTAGGAATGTTGGTAGGATTGTAGAGTGAATGGTGGATGGGTGGGTAGTGGAGTGTTGGGTAGGTGGGAGGGTGTGTTATATGGGTAGAGCTGAAGGTAGGTGGGTTTGTGGGTGCATAGTGTGGTGGGTAGGTAGTAGAACAGTGGGTAGGGTAGTAGGTAGGTGGATATATTATGTTGTAAGCATCTAGGTTAGTTAAGTGGTGGGTATGTGGGTAGTTCAGTATGAGGGTAGAGTGGTTTTTGGGTAGGTATGTAGAACAGTGGATAGTGTAGTGGGTAGGTGGATAGATTAGTTTGTATGCAGGAAGATTAGTTGAGTGGTGAGTAGGTGGGTAGATCAGTATGTAGGTTGGTTTGTGGGTCTAGCAATATGTAGGTCGTTCGGTAGATGTGTTTGTTTTTAGAGTTGTAGGTAGGTGGATAGAGCAGTAAGTTGTTAGAACAGCAGGTGGGAAGAACGGTAGGTATGTCGATAAGTAAGAAGAATGATATTGGGGTATAATAGTGGGTGGTAGTCATGTAGAGCAGTTGGTAGGTAGATAGGTAGAGCAGTGGGTTTGTGGGTAGGTGTGTAGAGTAGTGGGTATGCAGGTAGGTAAGTAGAGCAATGGGTACATGGGTGGAGTGGCAGGTAGGTGTGTAGAGAAATATGTGGGGTAGGTAAGAAGGTAGGTAGGTTTGTAGCACAGTATGTAGGAGGTGAGCTAAGAAGAGCAGTGGGTTTGTGGGTAGTTAGAGTAGTAGGTAGGTGTTTGTGTGTAGGTGCATAGTGGAAATAAGATGGCGGCTGGAAAATAAATGGCGGACAAGATGGTTGTCTAGCATAGGTGAGAGGTAGAATCCAATATGGCGGTCACATGACCAGAATGATAGAGCATGATGTGACATAATGGTAGATGCCGATGTGGAATGATAGAGAATGAGGTGGAACGAAGGTAACTAATGAAATGAATCCCAGATGGGGGCCGGAAATGATGTAATTCAAGATGGTGGTCGGAAATGATATAATAAAAAATGGCAGCCGGAAATAACGTATTCCAAGATGGCGGCCGGAAGCAACATGGCGGCCGGAAATGTAGTAACCCTTGATGACGGCCAAAAATGACGTAAACCAAGATGGCGGCTGGAGCAGGAGCCGATCCCTGAGGTGGAGCCAAATCCCTCTGCCCCAGAACCCTCTTTTTTCTACTACTGCGCAATAATGCTAAGGACAAGCCACTATGGAAGTTTGAACACACACTAGTGTTCTAAGCTCTTGCTTACAACCCCGAAATATGTGACGGAGTGAGGCTAAGCGTTGGCTTCTGCGTCCTTTAAATGGAACCACCCGTTACAGTAATGCCTAGTTCACAAGTACGCCGATCACGCCGAACAGACAGAGCAGAAAACTTGAACAGACAATCAGAAGCCGTTCTCTGTTTCCGCGCGAGTCGCGCAGAAAAGTTGAGCTCGCGCCGATATTTTCTGCTTGCTGAAAGAGCAGACATCGCCGATTTTCCAAAAGTCAGCTGGTTCATATATTTTTATACTAATAATGTTTAGGGTAATCTACGTGTATTTATGTAAATGTAGTCCCTATAGAATAGTTCAATGTACGTATTTATAATGAAATACGTGAATATAAACGTTAATGTTATTCAACATCTATATTAAATAAACATAGTTTGAAAATTAACCGACAGGTAGCATTGAAGTATAAAATATTTTGGTATGTAAAAATAACATTACAATCTCTTGATCCTGTAGTAGGGACATTGCACTATAATGGAATCATTAATAAACTAGAGTAGAAAGACGACAGAATCTAGTTTGTTATCTATAATTTGTTTTAGGATCTTGACGTTACAAATCACGAATTCAACAGTAAGATGGCTAATCTGCTTACATGTGAACAACCATCGGTTTTGCCTGCTCTGTCTGTTCTGCGTGATCGGCGTACTTGTGAACCAGGCATAATCGTATATGACACTGTTCACGCCCTTTGTACTCGATGCACAGAAAGTGTCAACTAAGCAGGTCCCTCATTGGAGATTAGTTTACCGCTCTCTCTCTCTCTCTCTCTCTCTCTCTCTCTCTCTCTCTCTCTCTCTCTCTCTCTGTGTGTGTGTGTGTGTGTTAGTGTGAGTGTGTGTGTGTGCAGTGGCCGATCTAGACACCCATTAATGAGGGGTCTACTTAAGAGGCTGTGTCACTCCTTATAAAGAAACTACTCGTTTTATTGTTCCAACACAATAATCAGGGTCATTACTGAAAATTTCTCATTTCTAGTTTTTTATTTTTAGTTCTGTGAAAATTTTTGCACCTAGAGTTCCCTAGTATTCATTTAAAGGTGAAAATAAATTATTATACGAAATCTTGTATTAACTTAATTGTTGCATAAATGTGCGTTAATAGTTCGTATATCACGTCCGTAATGATGGGTATAGGCTATTTACGGTAAAGTGAGCACTTTTGAAAGCCCTTTCATTTGGAATAATAGTCAATAAATGCATCTAATTTTAGCTTTAGACGTTAACTTCCGAGTGCTGCGGAATATACACACTGTGTTTATTACTTAAATTGAAATATTTATTTTAAAGTGTGATTAAAGTTTGGATATGGCTGAAAGGGAAAAGTAACCAGGGCCTCAAATGTGCTCACTTTACTGTGAACAGCCTATAAGACAATTAGCTAAGCATTTTTCTATAAGTCGTAAATTTGAATTAGGAAGAAATAAATAAAAAAAATGAAATATGTCGGGTGGCATGGGCTCTTAAAGGGGTAAGTCATGGTGCCTTACGATCAAACCACATGATCATCAGTTAGCATAAGTTTCAATGCTACATGTGAACGTTGGCACTTGGTGCACGGGCTATCTAAACACATTTTAAAACATCCTGTTACTGTACTGAGTACACACTATGTATTAATGCTGCATTATTAACAATGTACTTTTGTTTCAAGAATGATCTCATTTCTATCTAGTGCCAACTCAATCCTCCTTTAGCCGCACTTTTCCTTGGATCCACCGCTGTATGTACTTACAGCGCTGCAAGACGGCGTGGCTGAGGCATAATAACTCCTCCAACTGCGCGCGGAGCGAAAATGACAGCGCGCAAGGCCGTTCACATAGCATCCGTTGGCGGAGTATGTGATTTCAACTCGCTTGCGTGAGGGTCGCGGACTGATCAATTCTAGATACGATCGCTCTAACTTCTAATGCGCTTTTACTGGCTGGATCGATGTCTGGTACGGACAGATAAAAAGTAAAATAATTGACAAACTAGCGAATTGCCATAAAATGAAAGGATGAGAGAAAAAGGGGAGGGGGAGAATATAAAAGCTCCAGAATGGTTTGCCGGAACGCCCGGCTTTTAATGTTACTGTTATCAGTAGTGGGAAAAGCCGATTGACACGTAATAAGTTTTCGGAGGGGGGGGGGGGTGTTCGCCGCCATGTTGTAATGTCACCCGACCGCTTTCTTGGAGGTCATTATTGATCTTTTACCCCTGACCCAAAAGACCCACGGAAATTTTTTTATTTTTCCGGAGCAAGCGAGGTGGAAAAGCGATCCAGGCGACCCTGGGTCAGGGTACGCGGATCAGCCAGGCCCTTTGACCATTGGCCTTTAACCTTTAAAATCCAAAAACATGCGGAAAATTCTTAAGAAATTCCAAAAACTCCCAAAAAAATATACTATTAAAAACTATTTAAAAATTATTAAAGCTTATTTATTAAAATTATTTAAAAAATATTTTTAAAAAATTAATTTTCGCAGGGACACCTCTAACCCATACCCATACCACCATCTTGTTAGGTGTAACAAACGACCATCGTGGTAGGCAAACGCCATCTTGGTAGGCGACCACAACCATGGTAGGCAACCACCATCTTGGTAGGAAACCACCATCATGGTAGGCGGCTACCATCTTGGTAGACGTCACCCATCTGCCATATTAGATGTAGACTACCTTAACCTTGCCCCCATGATCTTGAATGATCTTTAAAGCAAAAACTTGAGAAAAAATACATAAAATCAACAAGCATATTACATTATAGACTATTCACGGTAAAGTAAGCACTTTTAATAGCCCTCTCATTTGGAATAATAGCCAATAAATATATTTTATTTTAGCCTTAGTCTACACTGTGCTAATTACTCAGATGTCAATATTTATTTAAAAATGTGGTTAAACGACACACAATGACTGAAAGTAAAAAGTAACTAGGGCGTAAAAAGTGTTCACTTTACCGATAACAGCCTGTACTAACTGCTACCACAATATAATATGCAGACTACTTTAACCTTGACCCATGACCTTGAATGACCTTGAAACCAAAAACTCGAGAAAAATACATAAAAGTCAACAGGCATGCGACATTTCTAACTACTGCCACTATATTAGATGCAGACTACCTCGACCTTGACCCCATGATTTCGAATAACCTTGAAAACAAAAACTTAAGGAAAAATACATAAAAGTCAGCAAGGATATTACATTACTAACTACTACCGGCATATTAGATACAAACTACCTTAACCTTAACCCCATGACCTTGAAGACATTGAAAGCAAAAACTCGAGAAAAATGCATAAAACTCAACCAATATATTACATTACCTACTAACTACTACTACCATATAAGATGCAGACTACTTTAACCTTGACCCCAACACCTTGAATGACCTTAAAAAACTCGAGAAAAATACATAAATATAAACAAGCATATTACATTACAAACTATTACCACTATTTTAGATGCAGACTATCTTAACCTTGACCCCATGATCTTGAATAACCTTGAAAACACGAACTCAAGGACAAAATACAAAAGCCAGCAACCATATTACATAACTAACTACTACCGGCATATTAGATGCAGACTACCTTAACCTTAACTCCATAACCTTGAAAACAAAAACTCGAGAAAAAAATACATAGAAGTCAACAAGCATATTATTACTAACTACTACCGCCTTATTAGACGCAGACTACCTCGACCTTGACCCCATTACCTTGAATACCTTACAAACAAAAACTCGACAAAAATACATACAAGTCAGCACGCATAATATATTACAGACTGCTACCACCATATTGGATGTAGGTAATCTCGACCTTGACCACATGACCATAAATGACCTAGAAAAAACCCCGAGAAAAATACACAGACGTTATCAAATATATGATATTACAGAATACCACCACCATATTGGATGCAGATGACCTTAACTTTGACCCCATGACCTTGAATGATCTTGAAAACAAAAACTAGAAAAAAATCTCAAGAGACCTGCTTTCAGTAAACCTGGTACCAAGGTACTGAACGAGAAATGTACTTCACCTATACAAGTCTTCGCATTTCTAAGTAGATTGTCACTACGTCTGAACTGCTTGCCGCACCTGTCACACAAATATGATGTACGACAGGGATTCGTGGTACAATTAAAACACTCATACCGCAGTACATTATGGTCGAAAGTAAATTACTTATACAAAAGTGACACTGATGATGCGATGCTATAGGCAAAGACTCGGGCAGGCCTGTTGGAGATGTAGTTGCTGGAGCTAAAGAATCAGGTAACGCTAGCAATGTTACTGCCGGTACTACCTCCGATAAAGCCGATGGCGAGAAACCATTGGCGGGTAATATCCACTCCACTTTAACGTAACTAGCCATGGATTACCTGACGTAGAAGCTAGCCGAGACGATGTATCTTTCACGGCAGCCATTATCCAACTAGGCTTCTCAACTGACCTTCCTACTGCATATAATATACGAGTATGCGAGTCCTATGACGTCATACTGACTTTTAACAAATTGTATTACACCATTAATACATTGTTCCGACACCAACCAGCCAATCATAGAGTTGCCGAGTGACTATTAAATGACTCCCAATGACTCCAAAAGACTCCAAAATGACAACTAATGACTCCAAATACCTCCAAAATAACTCCTAATGTCTCTACAATAACTCTAATGACTCCAAAATGACTTCTGGTTGCGGAGGTGGTGGCAGAGGTGGAGGTGGAGGCGGAGTCAATTGTAGTTACAGAGAACCATTGCTACAAGTTAGAATGTCTCTTCAAAATATCACTCCGTGCAAACTACTCCTGGCAGGAATCGCACTGAAATGACATTCTTGAAGTTTTGATTCAGCAGATCTTCATACGGACCGTCCTCTCATGCCAACGTGCATTTTGAACATAGGCGAAAACTCGATCGCAGAATCGGCACTGGCGACAACCAGTTAGCGGTGATGCATGTCGCAGCTCCGTGGTCGTCGAGGTCAAAGGTAGGCCTTCGTATTCGCAATGTATCTTAGTGGTACGGCAGCATGCTGAGAAAACCCAAATACTCATTCGTCCAAGAAGAAAACACACAGGTATAAAATATATTCCATATATATATATATATAATTCTATACATAATTATGTATAAAATAAATTGAAAATAATTTTATACTTGCATATTTATATACCTATACATAATTATATATAACTACGTGTAAGTTAAATTGAAAATGATTTTATATTTGTATATTTATAAGTACATAATTATGTATAATACAAATTGAGAATAATTTTATATTTGTATATATTGATACACCTATATGTAATTATCTGCATGTTTTCTTCTGGACGAACGAGTAATTGGGTTTTCTCAGAGTACTCCCATACCGCGAAGATGAATTGCGGCCTTATTTGGTTGCCCAAGGCTCGAAGTGCTACGATAAACAACGTAACAAATACCGAGTACCATAGCCGGGAAGGAAATTGTCACTGCTTGATAAATACCCGACTCGGTCGGAAATCAAACCTAATAAACCCCCCGGGCAGCCCAAGTATCAAGGTTTATACTTGGTAGGACAAGTGAAAATATGGGTTTACAGAAGGAATGGCGATGCATTTGGGCGATCATGCGTAGGAAATTATGATGTGGAAATATGGCAGGAAAATTTTAGTGAATTGGCCCCTTGTTGGGCACCAGGTGACACTTTCTGGTCAAGGCTCAAGGTGTTTTTTTGTTGCATAGCATTTGTCTGCGACGCCTGCGAGGAAGTGAAGTAAGAATGTTTTCTGGCAAGGGTTGTCCCTCATGGGCTCCAGTTCATGTATGATGCCGGCTCGGAGGAGGGTGTGAAATCGACGGCACGTGTCGTAGCCCTTTGACAGCTTGTCTTGTAGATGCAGCTGAAGGGTAGAATTTAGAGTTAGTCGTTGGAGCGGGGTGGAGGTCAGGGGGGTCCCTCCTCCCCGCAACCCAGTTGCAACATCGTGGTGTTTGGGTCACGTCACATTCCCGGATATTAAGTGGAAAATTACATTTCACAGATTGGCAGATCCACGGATGATACCGGCTAGAGTTAGCTCACTCAGTCCCCCCCAAGTGTCGATTACACGACTAGAGCACTACGCTCTACAAAGGCGCATATGGTTTATTTGACTATATTGCACACTGGCTACACACCCTTATGAGAGGCACTTGCATTAGACATATCCCAATGGCTGAGGCACTTTGGCTACAGGTACCTACCGCATAAAGGTACACACACCGCATATAATTTAGGCGAGAGCAAATTCACGTGGAATGAAGGTGGAAGGAGAGGCGTTAAAATGGGAACTCAGGGTCATATTTGTTTGGGTCGGTAAAATGCCAAAACACCGACCCTGCCGTCAGGTCACACGACATCAATGTAAGTACTCGGAAAATTTACAAGTGAGACGAACAAAAACCAACAGAGATTTTATTGGTTCCTGATTGGTGACCCAATAGCTAATACTGGATTTCAGAGTAGACTAAAAACATTGCAATGTCTGCTATTGGTCCCTTTTGTCAAAAAAACACTGGAGGCATTGGTTTTAAATTTTGTGTTTGGGTACAACTTTTGGTGCTTTATTTTGTTGTATTCTAGTTGTTACCATTAGAATTTGTTGTTTTTTGTCAGTTCCTGTTGTGCTGTAGTCCATTAATTGGTTGTATAGAAATAGTAGTATGCTGATTGAGGCATAACGGCGTCGGGCACATGATTAGGACTCGCCCGACCGCCAAGTTGTTACGTCGCCCGACTGCCATCTTGGATGTCAGTGACCTTTGAGCCCAAAAACACTAAAACACCTTTAAAAAATCCAAAAAAATTCCCAAAAATTACAAAAAAAAAAAAAAAAAATTACATTATTTAAAAATTGTTAAAACATTATTTAAAAATTATTAAAAGAATCTTCAGAATATCGCAAATTTTCAAGGAACAGCTGACAGGGATCAGCGACTCCGGTGACCTTGGAGCCAGCTGACCGTAATCAGAACATTGACCTTTAGCCATGGACCTTGAAAATGCAAAAAAAAATTAACAAAAAAATATGTAAAAATCCCAAAAAAGTATTCTTAAAACTTAATTATTACAAAGTATTAAAAATTGTCAATTTTTTTAAAAGTAT
Source organism: Dryococelus australis (assembly GCA_029891345.1). Classification (NCBI taxonomy): domain Eukaryota; kingdom Metazoa; phylum Arthropoda; class Insecta; order Phasmatodea; family Phasmatidae; genus Dryococelus; species Dryococelus australis. The sequence continues at coordinate 285,050,202 of CM056993.1, forward strand.
TAAGAAATTATAATTTTTTTAAAGTTAAATTTCTGAAGGTCCCCCCAGCACCACCATTAGTCACATTCGTTCCATTCCCAGCAGACGACTGACTCCCTCAACCCCACTCCCCTCACCTATATTAATTCTGCAATCTTGATTTTTTGTTAGTCATTTGTTTATACATTACCAGAGGCCCCCAACTTGGTAGGCATCCACCATCTTAGTAGGCGACCACCATCTTGGTAGGTAACCACCATATTGGTAGACATCACCCATCCGCCATATTGGAAGCAAATAACAATGTCTGTGACCCCGTGACCTTGAAAACCAAAACTCGAGAAAAAATACATTAACGTCAGTAAGGATAATACATAACCCCACACAGTACAAGGATATCCTGAGAATATCCCACATATATTGCTGCAGGAATATTGGAATATCCCTTTTAAATTCCTAGTTATTCTGAGCATATTACTGGAATGTTCCAGGGATAAGTTATGTCCGACCTTATCCCTCCTCCAAGATATTCCAGGGATATTATCCAAGGGATATTAGTATATCCCTAGAATATTCCTCATGCCTCTATTCTTTCCCAGGGATATCTCGGGGGAATATGCTATATATATATATATATATATATATATATATATATATATATATATATATATATATATATATATATGCGAGGGATATTCAAGATATGCGAGGGATATTCTTCGAGTAATATTAGGGTATCCCTAAAATATGCTCTACTACCCCTATTCGTTCCCATAGATATCTCGGGATTATGCTATAAATGTTCTGTTTACACTCCCAAAATATGCAATGGATATTTTTTTAAGGTGAATAACAATATCTCTAGGAAATTGACCACTAGGAGCGCGGGTGTCACTTTCATTCTATTAGTCGATCTCGCATACACTCGGCTGCCATATTATTTCTGGAATTGACATCTAGGGGGGCTTTCTTTTTTTTTTCAGAACTTAAAATACCATCCGAAATAGTACGGGATCAAACTGCCGGACCTTGGGTCGCTAGACTTACGCTTTAGACCATTCTGCTATCGCGACATGTGTTGGAACAAGAGTTTATAAGTAGTATATATGGAGACGAATAAATAATATCTTGCCTCTCATTATAGACATTAAATTTTTCGTCATATCTAATTTTTAATTATTTTATTCTTATTTTAAGTATTTTTTTATTAAACTTGAAAGTGTATCGAGTGACAAGCCTACAGACTCGTATTTGTCAGGCAGATAAACATCATGTCATCAGAATAATGATTACATCACTATGACAAGCGCCATATTAGATTTTTATAAGCATATATTAATCACTTTTATTCAATATATGCCAAGTGTTTTATATGATGAACGTTGATTATTCGCACTTTTTCGATTATTATTTACGTATAGTAAAGTGTAACATGTGAATATTCATATATACTTCCAAATATCCTTAGGATACAAAAAGGAAAATTAAGATTTTTTTAAACTCCTAAATATCCCAGGAATACAATCAGTAAAATGAGAATATTCCTGTTTACTTCCAAATATTCCAAGAATACAAAGAGGAGAATGAGAATATTCCTGTTTACTCCAAAATATTCCAGGAATATTAGGAGTAAAATGAGAATATACCTATTTACTCCCAAATATTCCAGACATTTAAATAGTAAGTCGTGAATATTCCTATTTAATCCGAAATATCCTAGGAATGTAAAGAGTAAAATAAGAACATTCCTATTTACTCCTACATATCCCAGGAATAAAAAGAGTAAAATGAAAATATTCCTGGTTACTTACAAATATCATTGGGACACAGAGAGTAAAATGAGAATAGTCCTGCTTACTCCAAAATATCTTTAGGATACAAAAAGGAAAATGGGAATATTTTTATTTGCGCCTAAATAGCAATGGAATACAAAGAGTAAAATGGGAATATTTCTTTTACTCGTAAATATCCCAGGAGTACAAAGAGTAAAATGAGAATAGTCCTATTTGCTCCCAAATATTCCAAGAATGCAAATAGGAAAATGAGAATATTCCTGTTGATTCCAAAATGTACCAGGAATACAAATATGAAAATGAGAATATTCCCATTAACTCTCTAATATCCCAGGAATACAAAGGGGAAAATGAGAATATTCCTGATTACTCCAATATATTCCAAGAATACCAATAAGAAAATGAGAATATTTCCATCTGCTCCTAAATATTCTAGGAATACACAGAGGAAAATGAGGATGTTCCCTTTTACTCTCAAATAACCCAGGATACAAAGAGGAAAATGAGAATATTCCCTTTTACTATCAAATATCCCAGGAATACAAAGAGGAAAATTGGAATATTCCTGTTTACATCCAAATATCCCAGGGATGCAATAGGGATACTGAGCATATTCGCAGAAAGCCCCTGAGTTTCCAGGGATATCCAGATGACATTAGGAAGATAAATAGGATATCCCTGGCGTATTATGTGCTTTGTGGAACAGACTACTACCGCCATATTAGCTGCAGACTATCTCGACCTTAACCCCATGACCTTGAAAACCAAAACTCGAGAAAAAATCCATAAAAGTTATAAGAGCATAATTCATTACAGACTATACCACCGTATTGGATGCAGACTACCATTACCTTCACCGCGTGACCTTGAATGATCTTGAAAACTAAAACTCGCGAATAAACTCGTAAAAGCAAGCAGCTGGATGCCAAAGAGACGTCGGCCCTTATATTTATAGACATAAAAAACCTGTAATTTTCCACCATAATAAAAAATTTTCCCAGTCGGCAGTATACCTACAAATTATATGCTGTTCAATTTTAAAAAGTAGATACTTCTTTAAATTAATTATATATAAATGTACATATTGTACAATGGTACTTTTTACAATACTTTTTCAGTTATATTCATTTTATATCTGTACCTTTTAAATTTAAATTTTATTCTAACAAATTTGGCAAACATGAAATAATAGGCCACATTTGATTTTTCAAACACATTTTTTATTCAATTAATTTATTACAGTCACTCACGCCCTCTAAAAAAATTTACAATATTCTTCAATACATATGCATCCCAATACATGCAACTTCGTTGCAGGTTACAGTATTTTATGCATCTCGTTATTCACACTCGTGTTGTCCTTGGGCGACAATATCGTGACATTTGTTACACCGACACACTTTACAGGACAGGCTATGTAGGTAACTACACTTTTGAGGACATGTACCGAGGTCACGAGAGGCCTGCTTGCAGCAAACCAGATACCGAGATACTGATGAGAAATGCATTTCGCCTTTACAGGTCTTTTCATATATACGTAAATTGTCGCTACGGCTGAACTGCGCACAGCACCTGTTACACAAATTCGACATGTGACAGGGATTTTTGACACAATTATAGCGCTCATGTCGTCGTACACTGCCGTCGACAGTAAAAACCTTTCATCACAAAAAAAAAAGTGACACTGATGACGGCGTAGTGGTTCAGACAAAGACTCGGGCAGGCCTGTTGGAGATGCAGGTGCTGGAGCTAAGGAAGCATATAATGCCAGCAATGGTGTTCTCAATACCTCAGTCGAAAAGTTTGATATCTGCATAGAAGATTTCGTAGACATAATAACTGAAGAAGTCGTTGGTACTGTAGCATCTGTACATGATCGTGCTGCTGGTAGTGATGTAGGTGTCACAGCTGCAGAAATCGATGGCACCGTGCCAATATGAAACGAAGGTACTGTACTGGCGGAAGTAAATGCTGCTAGTTGCGTAGCCGTTGCAGCTGAAGAAGTCGATGGCGAGAAACCATTGGTGGGCAATATCCACTCAACTTTAACATAACTAGCCTTGGATGACCTGATATATAAGCTAGCCGAGACGATCCACCCATTGGCATAAGTGGGGTGGGGGTGTGGGGGCTAGTGGTTGCTTAGCCCCCTTCTAGGAAATTATTAGCCCCCTCTAGAATATATCTGACACACAAAATTAGAAAAATCGAAAGAAACAATATAAATGTCTAAAGGACTGAGAAGTCCTGTCCTGTGTCCTGTTGGTAGAAAGGCATTTAATTACACATAAAATATCCTAAATGTTATTTTTTTTTTTTACTCTAAACGAAGTCAAGACGAATTTGGAATGTCCACAAAATGCAATTTTAGACACGTCACAAACATCGAGTAGTGTTTTTTCTAATCCGCCCTATTGCTGAGTATTCAATGTACGACCGAAGGTAGGGTCGGGTTCTAATTGCGTCTCAGGGCGAACCCCTTACGCCTAAAGGAGAGGGAATTGCATGCTAAGGAGGCGGGCATGGCAGCAGTGAGGGATTGGGTAGCCATGGCCAGTCGAGTAGTGTTTTTTACATCAAGGCGTCACAGGTAGTGGCATCTATCTGGAAGCGACATAACGAGACTGTGTAGTAACTATAATACATTCGGTAGATCGCGCACAGGTAGCGTGGCATACCTGCTACATCAAGATAAAGGAACTGCTATAACCGTTGCATTCTTAAATATTTAGGTTCCAGCTGTGTTTGACAGAAGAGTAAGTTACATATTGGAGTTCATTGCATGTATTTTAATTCATCAGCAGGTACGTTAGAGTAATATTGAATTACAATTCCTAAAGTGGTCGTATCACAATTATGGTTGTTTTGTGCTGAAGTAGGAGTGTTAGACGTGATATTTATAAATAATAAGCGGTTATACATACGTGCATTTTGGCGGGATATATGGGATGTCCGATACCAGGCACAGGCACGCCGAACATAACGTTTTGTCAGCTATCGGCCGGGGGGCCGATAGAAGGCACAAAGACGTTATTTGCAAAGTGGAATAAAAGCAACCAAGGATAGCCTAGAATATTGTTGTGAACTACATAGTGTTAATAAAAGTACGTTACTGTTGCCCTGGTCCGGTTATCGGAATAGGGATATAGGGTCCGATTGCAGGCATAACAATAATAGGCCGATAATTGAAACATAATACCAATTGCATCATATCAAATAAACGAAGCATCTGACGGAAAAAATGCACCGCGAATAAAACGTTTGCAAGAAAATTATAAACAAAATATCCCCCTACATAATTTCCGTATCTCGTACGGTTTAAAAGTTACAGTCAAACACGGCACATTTTACTTCGTCAAAACACTGAAACGTAATACATTTTGCGTTGTATCTCAATTATCAATTTCTATTTATAGATATCTGACTAAAGATATTAGGCTAGTTTGACCAAGTGAAAATTATTTAATATGCAGTAATAGGAATAATAATTTGAAATATTGGAATCAACAATATTCAAATATAACAAACAAAATCCAACTTTAATTCTGACCAGCTAGACTTCTGTACTAGTACAGTACCTGGAGTCTATGAAACAATTTCTATACTTTTGAAATCTCATTTTTTAACTATCCTTGAAGAATTTATAATTTTCCAGTGCCAAATGTCTTCTTTTCAATCAATGTGGACACCAATATATGACTGATAAAGCGATTACACGCCACATAGCAATCTAAACTTGAGTAATATTTTACAGTATTTATGTCTGCTTTCGCCTTGGGCTGGATAAAATATAAACATGTAATGCCTTAATGGTTGATTCATGGTTAACTGAATATATTTGAAATCTTTGATTTTGCTTCTTTCTGCTCATTGTGTTTTGTTTCAGTACGTGCATGTACATAAATTTAAATAGCCATTGGTATAATGAATATACATGAGTAATTAAGCGTCACTAATTTTTTCATTAATATGTTTCTGCCTTATCAGTACAATCAGGGGAAATTGATAGAGACGATACGGTTCTCGGCGCGCCTGCTGCAGTCGCTCTTATCGCTCCCCGTTTCCGTGTCTCAGATGCGGAAAATAACTGAAGGTATAAACCTCTCTTAAGATGTAGAAGTAAAGCTCCTGATGATATGTCAACTTTATTGTGAGTATACGAGTTAATATTTAAAGTACATTCAAATTAAATGCAAGTGTAGGCAGAGATTATTTTTGAAAGGTTGGTTTCGAACGTGTTCAGATTACTGTGAACAACCTTAAGGCAGTGTACTGTATTCTGTGTACCATTCATGCCATTTGTTTTATTTTTTACAGAGAAGACTAGAGACAGCATGCAAAACTAAGAAAATATCTGCAGACATTCGACAGTATTTTAAGTCGCCTTCACCTGCTACACAGGAAGCAGCTCCTTTGCAAGAGCTTGGACAGAGCTGCACACCTACAGATACTTCTGGAAATTCAGAGTGTGACGATGCGTGTACATCACAAACCTCTGCTCTGGTGGAGAACCTGGAAGACAAGGATACAGATTATTTAGGAACTTTGGAATCTGGCTCCATGCAGCCTAAGCTTGTGAGTTTCCCAAAAACACAAGATGGGAAACAATCCCGGTGCTTTTCATCGAAACACTATGAAAATTACCCTTGGCTTGAGTACAGTGTGGGTAGAGACAAAATATTCTGTTTTGCGGGCAGAAAATTTTCCATTTCTTCTGATGTGAGAGACCGATGAGAGAAGTTCATCACAAGTGGATTTAATGAATGGAAAAAAGTTAACTGAGGCATTGAAGTCTCACGACAGTTCACAGAATCATAACAAATGCTTCGAAAAATACGTTGCTTATAAGCTCATGAGCAAGATTGTTGCTGATTTATTAATAACACGAAAGAAACAACAGCAAGAAGCAACACATGAGTACATGAAGAAGTTGTGCGACATTATTTTTTGTGTTTGGGTAGGCAAGGGCTCTACATTCGAGGTCATAGGGAAGGTACAGAATCTGACAATAGAGGAAAATTCCTAAAGTTTTGTCATCTGTTTGCCAAATATAATTCATTTCAAAGTAAGTTGAACCAAAAATCAATTACACCAGCCCGAAGATACACAATGAGCTCATTGAAACTGCTGCCACAGTAACGAAAGAAGAAATCAGCAATAGTATCCACAACTCTGGTATGTTTTCAATCATCGTTGACGAGGCTCGATGTTTCAAAGAGGAGCAAATGTCTATATTTTTGCGTTATCCTGAAAACCTTCATCCTCAAGAGAAATTCATTGGTTTTGTGAATTGCTCTAAAGCTAGAGATTCTACCAGCCTTGCTGCTGCTGTTACAGATGTCCTAAATAACCTTCATATCGAGGGCATGGTAATGGTAGCACAGTCGTACTATGGTGCGTCTGTGATGAGCTGCCAGTACCCACAAGCAACATATATTCACTGCATGGCTCACAGAGTGAATCTCGTTATTACAGATGCCTGTAGCCACATCCGAATGGTCATGGAATTCTTCAACATTATTTAATCTCTGTACATTAATTACAGCAAGCCTAGCACTCACAGTAAATTTCTGGAAGTACAGAAACTGCTCGGACTCAAGATTAAGGAACTCGGCAGGTGGAACTGCCAGTACAAAAAGTGTCGCTATATCATTGCAAATTTCGAAGCTGTTGTTCAGGCTCTGTCTGAAGAGAGAAGAAGGGAAAGACCAAGATGTCGTGACTGCAATGGGAATTATTTCATCAATCAAAACACCGAATTTTATAGTGTGCTTGTTCACCATGGATTATGTTCTCTCGCCAATGAATGTACTTTCAAACTATTTTCAAAAGGAAGAAGCAACCCTTGGAGCCTCTGAAAGACTGGTAAAATCAACTTTAGCAACACTTAAGGAAAAAAGAGACAAATTTGATGATGTTTGGATACCAATAGAAAAATTTGCTGAAGAACACGATTTGACTCTTTCAGCGCCAAAAGCATCAAAGAAAAGAAAGCTAAATACCAGTCATAGCTTACAGGACTACATAGTTGAAAGCACGCTGGAACAGACAATGACAGCAGTAGATGGAGAAACTATAGACAAAGAATATTCGTGCTGCCATGTATATTATGCCGTTTTTGACTCTATAATGGTCAATTTGGAGAAGCCGTTCTATACTCTAGAATTCGCTGAAGTTAGTGTTTTTAAAAACTTCTTGAAAACCAAGAAAAGTGAATCAGAATGGGACAACATGTTTATAAGAAACAATGTTGATAAATCATAAATGCCGAACCTATATAAGGGACTACAGCTCGCCATAACGATCCCTGTAAGTTCTGCTGGAGCAGAGAGAAGTTTTTTCTGCCATGCGGAGGGTCAAGACATGGCTGCAGTCAACGACAGGACAGGAAAGGTTTTCTTCCCTGTCTCTCACCCACATTGAGGCAGCCCTCCTGAAGAAGATTGGGGTGTAACCAGTTGTGCAAGAGTTCACAAAAAAGGCTCGTAAACTAGACTTTTAAAGACCAGAAGACTATAAGTGAGCTATTAAAGATGTATGCCCAGGAGTGATGCAAATGAAGAGATAGTTTGTTGGTTTTTTTATATTTTTTTTTTGCTGTCAAGAGTGAGAGCTTATTATATAATTGTATTCTTTTGTTGTCAATGGCCTACTTCTTTCCTACATTGTAATTCTGAGGTAACTAGGTTATATACCCAAATTTTTTTATTGTTCTTGTAGAATATCTTTGTTAAATTCTTCACTCAAAACAATATAACTTAAAAAAATATATATATATATTTCTGCCAGCAGCATATTCAATGTTTAGGTACAAAACTGCTTAAATAGCACCATTTTGAACCTTGAAATCAAAATTTTCCCGGGGGAGGATCCTCGGACCCCTCGCTTTATTTGGGAAATTGGTCTTCCTCCCCCTCTCCACTAATCACAGAGAGGTCAAAGGGAGAGATGGGGCTTTAGCCCCCCCCCCCCCCCAGAGTGCAATGCTAATTACACCTATGGATCCACCTTTTACAAGCGCTGCTGTTAAACTAAGCCTCTCGACTGGCATCCCTACTGCTTATAAACGTGTAAGCAAGCTCTATGACGTTGTATCGATGTTGAAGCAATTGTATTGCACCGTTAATACATTGTGCGAACACCAACCAGCCAATCACCGAGTTGTCATGTGATTGCAACTGGACAATCACGTCCAAGCACTGATACACCACATGAGGTGGTGGTGGTGGTGGAATTATTATGGAGCGATGGCGTGATGGATGGATGGATGGATAGTTGGGTGGATGTATGTATCTATGGATGGATGTATGTATGGATGGATATATGTATGTATGTATGTTTGGGCAGTATAAATTAGTGTAGGCCTACATAGTTGAGTGAGTGAGCGAGTGAAGAGGTTTGGCCAGTTCTTAACATCGAGGCCTTGAGAACCGATTTGGATAAAGCGAGCAATGGAACAGCACCGGAATGACACTGCGGGGGAAATGGTGAGATCCCCGAGAAAACCTGCCTACCAGCGGCATTCTCACTTGCAAAAATTTGGGGGAGAATCCACCGGGAATTGAACCCGGTTCGCCTAGGTGGATACATAGTTCCCAGCAAACACAAACTGTCGGCAAATTGTCGGCCCGATACCTGTACTGTCGGCAACTGTCGTTTCAATGCAAGAAGACAGCCATCTGACAATGGCGGGATGTCATTTTTTGAGACAGAATGTTTGCCGTTAGAAAAAAGACAATGGCCCACTATATTTTTTAGAATAACAAATGGATATCACCGACAATATGTCGGCATGATATCGCAGAGCAAACATGTTGCAAGCATCTTAAAAATGTTTGTGGGCCGATTCCCATACGGCACCTTTGTCGTTTCGGTAAGCTGGCCATTATCTTATTTATTACGGCCCGGTAACGTTTTCGAGACAATGCTCTTTATAACAATAAAGATATAAATACAATATAATTTTCCCAACAAACTTTTTTGTAAAGTGTTTTGAATAGGCACAATGTCTTTTTTGAGACTGTGTGTTAACCATTAGCATATTTTGTTTCACGATTATATATTTGTCCCGAGGAAGCCCATATAATTTGTTTACTTTGAATTTTCTTTCATTTGTATAACCATCCGACAGATGTATTAAAAACTAACAATAAACTATTTGCTTTGCAAGAGCTCTGAAGAAACAGTTTTTAAATAATCCGTGTTTTAAAATAATTTGTTATATTGTCATGGAATTTATATATTACCTTATAATAATTTGTGTCATATATTTTTAGTTACTGGAGATTGCGAGCAACTTACCCTGTGGTGTAAATGTTAGCATGCTGGACTGTCAATTCGAGGGACTTAAACGAATCCCGCACTCGTCAAGCAAAATATTTTAATACCATTTAACGTGATGAGGAGCAAATGAAATGAATATATGTAATGAGGATACAACAATTACTAGAAATGTCATGTTTATATTGCTTATTTCTGGACATCATGCCGCTGCAGGCCCGACATCGTAATGACACCCAGCCATCGCGGGCCCGGTATCGTAGCGACATCCAGCCGTCGCAGGCCCAGCATCGTAACGACATCCAGACGTCGCAGGCCCGGCATCGAATAGGCTGTTCACGGTAATGTGAGCAATTTTTAAGGCCCTTTATATTTTTCCTTTCATCCAATTTCCATCTTCCTCCTGCTTCTTGATATAAACATTGCAATGTGACCAATAAATACAGTGTATATATTTCACCGCCCTCAAAATGTTATACCCGAGGCCGCAATAAGATATATTTATTAATGGTTAATACCTGTTAAGAGGGCCTTAAAAAATGCTCACTTTACCATGAACAGCCTATAGTGACATCCAGTCGCTGCAGACCTGGCATCGTAGCGACATCAGGCCGCCGCAGACCTGGCATCGTAACGACATCCAGTCACAGGCCCGGTATCATAGGGACATCCAGCCGTCGCAAGCCCGGCATCATAGGGACATCCAGCCGTCGCAGGCCCAGAATCGTAATGACATACAGCCGCTGCAGGCCTGGCATCGTAGCGACATCCAGCCAAAGCCCCGGCATCATAGGGACATTCAGCCGTCGCAAGCCCGGCGTCTTAGAGACATCCAGCCGTCGCAGGCACGGCATCGTAGTGATACCCAGCCATCGCAGGCCCGGCATCATAGGGACATCCAGCCGTCGCAAGCCCAGCATCGTAAGGACATCCAGCCGTCGCAGGCAGAGCATCGTAGCGACATCCAGCCGTCACAGACCCGGAATCGTAATGACATCCAGCCGCCATAGGCCCGACACTGTCCGCCAACAGTTAGCCACCAATCCATAGTTTCATCGGGCCGCTTCCGGTATAAGACAGCAGGCCGGTATCGACTAGCCGGAGTTTGTCGGTTAGCTTTTACCGGCCCGTATTTTTCGTGTACGTTGGGCCGGAATAAATTCTGTATCTTGCCGGTAGCAGTTGTGTATTTTTGGCACTGTCGGCAGTCAGCCGCCAGTCTACATTTCCATTAGGCAGCTTCCGGCGTAAGACAGCGGGGCGTTATCGGCTGGCCGAGTTTGTTAGCTAGCTTTTACAGGCCCGATTCTGGCCCCTAATTTCCGTGTTTGCTGGGTTGGGTCTATACCCTATACAGGAAAGTGGTTCACTTTAAATTTTGTCTGTAGGATTTAAATTCGAATTTTCCTTGAATAAGCTGATACCAGCCACTACCTCCACAGAAATGCTTGCAAAAAAAATCTTTATAGTAATTGATGGAACATATTCAACAAAACCCATTTCACTTTTTCCAACTCTTCTTTTTACAATGTTTGCAACTACAAGTGTGCTTTTTCTGCAGTGTCCTTCTCACTATCACTTGTGATTTAATAATTCCAAATAACAATACAGATATATTCAATTCACGGTTACTTCCAACTTTTCTGAATCCCTGCGAAATTCTACTTCCATTATACTACTCCCCCTCACGCAAACAAAGCTTAACCGAGTCTATAAAATTACACCAGAGAGACAAAGCACTGAATTTATGCGCACTCAGTGTAGTAATATTTTGCATATGAACTATTTCTTATTAGGCATTACCGACATAGTACTTCACTTCTCCCTGTTTTTATTATGTTACTGGCAAATTAAATATTGTAATTTATGTATAAAATATTGGTAAAAATTCAATTGAACAAAAAATAAGGCACTTTTATGTTAACATAATTATAAAACGCTTGTGATTCACTGAGTATTTAAGAAACAACCATACACTTCATACATGGGGTGATTTTTCAAACGTTTATTTCAAAAAGTATGAAGAAACGGAATAGACTATACCTTATAACTACACCATGAATATAAATTAGAGGACTACTATTAGCAGAGTGCACACTATGTGAGACGAGAAAATACAGCTGCATTCCAGGAGCTATCCTGTCCAGGACATAGACAAAATATGAGGTAGGCCGCGTATTCGTCTTCTGCGCATGTACCCAACATTGACCTCCCCCAATCCTACACAACTTTCAAAGTCACGTAGTCAACAGTGATGACCGTGTTTGTTTATATCTTAATTTTTAAATGACAAGCGCTGTTTCCAGTTTGAATCCAATACAGAATTATTATATATTGGTTAGAAGAAGTATAAACATCTCAAAACGACTTGTTTACCAAGCAGTCCTAATCTCAAATCCAATAAATGCCAATTTTCTTAGTCGTATAGGCAGAAAGCAGTTCAATGTTGGGACACTGAGATTGGTTATGCGCAGTCAGCGAAATCGGTTCACCTCATCTTTAATCTACGGTCCAGGAGGCCGCATTTTGAAAATTAGAGGGCTATAGAGTAGTACTATAGAGGGAGTACACAAATAATGTGTGTATTACATTGTAATAATAGTTACAATGCTAAGTAACTGCTGTTTCCTTTGTGACCTTTAATTATATTTATGGTGTAGTTGTAAGGTACAGTCTACTCACTTTTTGAAACAAACCTTTGAAAAATCACACCATATAAGACGTGTTTGGTTGTTTCCTAAATACTCCATGAATCAAAAGGTTTTTATACTTGTGTAAACATTAAAGTCGACAGTATACTGCTACACAGATGGTAGAGTTTGTATTCAGTGCATCTGGTGCATGGATATAGCTAACCTAATAGAACAGCATAACACCTTGACGCGTGCCGCTTCTACATCTGTTCAAATACGATTACGACTCATCGCCTACAACATCTCTTCCATCTCTCCAGGCATGAACAACACATTACCTACCTTACAGGCAACGGGAACTTCTGTGTTTCTCCTCCTCACCAGGAGGAAAAATTGCCTCGGGAGTCATTCTTTCACATCTCTAGCAACCTCCCACAGCACTGTCAGTGCTCGGGATCTTCGGAGAAGTTACCAACCTTCGAGTACGTCGACAACCAGTCAACCCGACGACATACGAACACGAACATTTTCTTTTAACTTTACTTTGTCTCCTCTAGACACCTTTATTTAGCAGTTTAACTTTAACTCTTTATTTTTCGTCTAGAACCAGTATTTCCATTTTACTTAGAATCAGATCACCTACACCTGGAACCACGCAGTTACCTTCTTCTATCCTCGACTTGGTAGAAGGTAGCACAGATCACATGTTTATTGAGCTCTCAATAAACACACATTGCTCTCTACCTTTCTATTTTCATTTTCAGGGTATTTCTTTGTATACACAGTTGAAGGTAGATTAGGCTGGGTACTGTTGAAGGAAACTGGGAATTTTATTAAACGGAATTAAGACATACATATTAGACGGCTACCTGTTTCTTCCCAGCTACACATCAGCACTCTCAGTGCTCGTGGGGGAGAAACAGTGACGCCACAACCACTAGCTACATCTTCACACCAGGAGGCACGACAGATTCGCGTTGCTTCTCACCATTTGCAATGAATAGTGCGCGGTGACTGTGGCCTGTAGTTCTGCCGGGTATCCTAGTGCAAACGCACAACCAGTAGAAACTTGGCGGTCCACAAGGCTCCACGTCCCTGATCAGCCCGCCTACGGTGGGAGATAAGTGGGGACTCTTATCGAGCTCGAGCCAGCAAGTTACTATTGGGTTACACTGTTAGTATTCTGTCTCAGTGCACTGTGTGAACTATAGAGCTGTTACCCTATGCTTCACGAGAGGAGGAGTGGCAGAAAACGCAGGCAGCATCACCTGGCTCACCCTACTCTCAGGCCGAGGATAGCATCGCCCCATCCTACACAGGATAGACAGGTGGAATAGGACCGTGCCGCCGAACTCGGACGACGAGCAGTCGCGCCTGATCCGGTTGTCTTCATTAACTTTCCATCGTGTGTCCGCATCCACACCAAGTGTCACCCGATTGTCACGGGGCTTCTGACCCATACTGAAGTGCGCCTAGGCTGGGACAACCACATCTGGTCTAAAGAAACATAATTCGTCCCACCTAAGGGCATATCTACCTAGAATACACAACTAGCAGTAAGAGTACAAGAACTAGCCAACACCCCTCGTCCCATCCCAGCTACCTAAGTCGCTTTTGGTCTAGTGGATAAAATCCCCGACTAACGTGTCCAGTCACTATAATCGGACACGCGTCAAGCTTCATTAGCAGTGCTTACAATATGGACATCTGAATCAAGGCCACACCATAAAGAGCATTGACTTGCGTAAATTAACGTAAACTTAATTTTTACTTTACCAGGCTCACCTTCGCCTGCATTAATTTGAATTAATTAATTATTTGAATTTAGCTAGTTTATAATCCAACCGGGGTTTCCCACTCTCCTAAACTCCGTAATAAATCTTACATAAACTGAAACAGTGGACTACTGTGATTTTAATAATAGTTCCTGGTTCATCTAATTTTTTGTTTAATATTTGTGTCAGTAAAACGTGTTGGCAGGTGCAATAGAAAAACCCTGCCTAAGGAAGCCCAGAGTCGGTACATTCAAATATGTGCATTATAAAGTTGGTTTCCAGGAAGATTATCCGAGTTCGATTCCCACCCAAGGTCGTCCCAAAGTCTCATCCAGTCTCTTCCCCTGACAATTATATTCCCACAATTCAACCTACCAAGCCACTGCGGATAAGATCAATGTCTTTGGCAGGATAATCCACCATCACCATCGATTAACTCATCATACGACTCGTACAACCCCGGGATAGCTGGTGTTCCACCTTTTGGCAGCCTTCGTAGTGAGGAAGGTCTATCTCCCTGGGAGGGAATCCATCGCGGTTCACCTCACTCTGGGGTTTGACTTCCCTCTTCTCCAATGGTATCCTCCCACTAAGTGCCCCCCCCCCCCCCCACATAACCTACCATGACCCACCAGGTTAGAGTAGCAGCTAAAACGCAGCAGCAGGGTTACTTGATGAACTCGAGATGGCAGTCAGCGCCTTAACACTATCATGAAGATAGGAATGCGTGTCAACTGGTAGTTTACATGCATTGGCAATCTGATGGAATACAAAGAGCAGCTCTGAAGGAGTATACTTATGCAGTATCTGAACTGTCAGTTTATGCTTTCTAAATACATACGTGCTGATGCATGTACATGTTCAAACTATTCACATCATTGCCTCTTCATACTACACTCATCACACATTCTAGCAACAAAACAATTACATAACCATAAGAAATCCAAAAAACCGTACTGCATAGAGGTACAAGTGTGTTCGATTCGTAGCTGAAATTTCTATACTTACATACAAAATAAGTACCCAACTTTTAAAATACATTTTGAATTCTGGTACATTTTTCAGTCATTAAAATAGATGACTAAAAATACCCACAAGAATATCAAGCAACTTGAGACAAAGGAAAATTGATGACCTAAAATAATTGACTCACAATCGGAAACATTTTGTATAAGGTATATATTTACTAAATTCTCACAGAGATTCAGGGTCTCCTGAAATAGATTATCTCTTTAATGTCTGTCTAGAACAAGAATAGCATCTCTGTATTATAGAATTAACTGATAGGTGGGATGCTGATTGCCAGGCAGTTTAATAGGGGGAGAAAATAACGTAGTAGTACTATCTGTCTCTGAGGAAGGTAGTAGAGTTGTTTCCTCTACGAGGTTCTAAAGTTCCTCTTTCAGCCGATGTTCGACTCCACCCTTGCGGAAGTACAGAATGAGAAAAATTAAGAAGTACAGACAGTTGAGAGTGCACAAGTTCTGAAGCTAAGCCGGGTATTTACGAATCCTATTGTGTACTTCTGGACACACTGGCTTTACAATGTGATATCACACTCTGCTCTTCCAACCAAGCCATTGCCAGCGGTGGATGGAATTTCTGGCCTTTACAGCAGTGGAAAAAAGAGCTTTGAATAATGTCACGTAGTTTTAAGTAGAAAATGTCTAGGTGTGGTTTCCATAGCAGGTCGTATGACTAAGCACTCCTCTTTCAAATCTGACCATTACCAGTGGTGGCAGAATAGGGAGACACTTAGTCAACTCGATTCCTCGTATGGAGGAGTTCCTACGGTGATTCAGGTGCTTCCGAAGATCTTCCGACTTGCATAACTCAGTTTGCCTCTTAATTTGAGGCTAATATGCAAGATAGCCGGCCTTTCCTTAGGGTAAACTACCTCCTGAGCTAACATTTACCTTAAGGGTCTAAAGAGTGAGACAAAAGCTAGAAGTGAAAACTCTGCTATAAATAAAGTTTGAAATAAAGATACGGTTACAAAAAACGTATTTAGACACGTGGCTCCAAATAGTAATTAAGAAAATGAAAATACTATTAAAAAAAAGACTTAACAGAAGTTATCCCTATTAGAACTGTCAGTTGAAGGCGACCTGGATAAAAGGCTAACTGTTACATGGTGTAATCTATCTGACGAAGGAATAATTAATCAAAGCCAGTTTAATTAATTAACCCTACTTGAATATTCGTGGGGGGGGGGGTGGGGGGTGTGTGTGTTCTAAAGGAACCAAAGTTAAGGAGGTTATCACCAGAAGGGCGATGGAAGATTGCTTGACTAGAGCAAGATGGGGTTCATGTCGTCGTGACACGTTACCTTAAGGTGTAGAACCAAGTAGGGAGGAGAGAGTTGATGAAGAACTGCAAGACCCTCTGGTTGGCGTCAGCGTCCGGGAGCTGCTGGAGCTGAAGAGCTGGAGGCTGCCGGAGAGGTTGGGACCCACTGGAAGGTGGTGGTCCTCCGGAGCTGCTGAAGACATCGCGGACCTCTGGTTGACCATTGTTGTGGGCTGAACGAGTCACCCGCCCAACATATTCAGCGCAGAAGCGGTTGAGGCTTTGCTATACGAGGGCTTGGCAATTCAGCGGCTTGAATGCACTGATTTAGGAGAGTGTGAAGCTCGTCGCGGGGCTAGTGGGACTGACCAACCTCTTAGACGGGCCACGAAAGAGGGGTGCTTTGATCACCGCTGTCGTAAGTGATTCGACGCAGCCTTCTGAATCTGGAATACCAAGGTCAACAGGTTCCAAGGATTAAATAGGAAAGACATTAATTGTAGATCAATTAATAAACGGCTTTTAATTAAGGAAGTAATAGTTAAGATAATTAGTTCCCCTCATTTTGGGTATCAACACAATTGTAAAAGGGTTGTACTTTGATGTGTTGAGTTACGGCTTAACTAACGCCAGCTAACAGCCAGTAGCGCTAGAGCTCATGACGGCGCTCACCTATCACATGTTCCGCACATGCACAAAGAGGTCGATAATTTTGAACTTTCCTATAAATGTTAATTTCAGGGTAAAACGTGTTATATTGTCTTTACAGTGTGTAATATGTGATAAAATGTTTTAGTGCGTTTGTACTAATTTTAATTGTTTGGTTATGAATATTCAAAGTGCCTGCGGCACCGAGATTAAGAACACTTAATATTCCGGCACGAACGCCATCACAGAGATATTAAAATAATATTGAAATTCATAAGAAAATTATAGAAATGTAAAGTAATATTTAATTAAATTTGTGCCATTTTATTTTCAATATAAAATATTTCACTCAGCGTGCATAGCACTTCCGCTTATGTGAACCCTGTAGGCGGCCATGGTAGGTCCGTGCGACGCTTGTATCTGGACAGTCTGTCGAGGAGAGTTGGCGAGGTAAGACTCTGTCACATACGCACTACAACTTTTATTCAATGATTTAGGTTTCCATAGTCAATTTAGTTTATCGGTTAATCTTTGCTTGCGTACGTTTTTGCCAGACATTTTCCCCTTGCATTATGCTTCTGCTTAACTAATTCTTACGCCCTTGTGGCATTTATAATTTAATCAAGGAGGAGAAAGATGTTGGCGAGGTCAAGTGTTCTGAGCATTTTGAATCAGACGCCGTCTAGGTTTATGGCATTTAAATGTAACTTCTGCATAATTGTAACATACAATTTTAGGAGCATAATTTTTATGTATGTATTTGAGGGTAATTTTTGTGTTTGAATGTTTTACGGCAACATCATGCGTAACCACGTGGCCGACTGAAACCACGTCTTGGTATACGCCATCATTGTGTTTTAAGTGCTTATTTATATAACATTGTATGTGCAATCATTTATTTCAGGGTTCAATGTATTTTTCACATAAATCAATGCTTTTTTTTCTTGACCACGCGGTCACAGTAATGTTTGATTTCACCGCCATCAGGCATGTTACAAGCCTGTAACAACGCTAATAGTAAAGAGAACCACTTGCTCAACATGAATAATAGTTTATCTGGATTTAGTTTGCAGTTTCCACGCAGAAATATTGCACTTTCACCTGCACCACATGGTCCGCTACGAACTTCATCCAGCGGCATCTGCGCCATCTAAGCTTGTTTTTACATGTGTGTGTGTGTTTATTGTGAATATTCATCTCATGTCCCATCCTATTTCATGTATTGTTCAAGGGTCTATGTAATTGTGTAACTAGTGTATGGTGAAATTATTCCTGTCCTAGCCGGCTCTGTGTATAGGCCATCACCACACTACCCATGTGCTGGAGGGCGAGCCCCGACAAGTTTGCGTTAGTGATGCCGAGTGTATTAAGGGTTTTCATTTGTAATTCACAGTGTCTGGGCTTCAGGGAAAAACCGTCAATCCACTCTAGCGGCTGTCGGCCCTCTTCCTTTGTGAAGGCTGTGCTTTCACGCAACTCTGTGAGATCATCCATTTAGGCATGTGCTAGATTAATTACGGACTGGGGAGCACCCAAGCGGAATTGGCTAGTCATGACCGAGATAACCATTTCATTGGCACGTTGATGTGTACGAACAATATCAATAAAAATAAGTCTACAGAGAACTCAAATTTTTTATTTAATAATGACAGTGTCCTAGCCACATATGTTTTATCAATTGTTTAATTCAGTGATTTTATTAAAAGTTTACTATTGCCAACATGTTTGTAAGTACGCACGGGTGAGACGGACACACAGAACCCACAACATATCTGAGAACTCCGCGTCTCAATAGTGCGGTGATTGGGAAGCACCGCTTATGCCCAAATTACCAGTATCGTGTCATCGTTCGTCTCATGTCTCACCCAATGGCGTCAGGCTATATAAAGTGGAGTGATTAGAATCAGTTGTAATTGATTCACTTTCCCTTTCCTATACTAATTAACTGTGAGCCAGCAATAATACTAATTAATCAAACTATAAACAGTATAGTATTGGAATACTGAAGGGGAGATATACCATTATATGAGACTATAACATTTTGTTGGTTATATGAAACCAGAACACCATGGTTATTGGCGCATCAAAGGGTCTAGTGGCTTGCACATTCTGTAGATAGTCTCCAGCCTTGAAGCAGTGAAGGAAGGGTTTGCACATCACTTACCCGTGACTGGCATCTCCGGCCATAACAGTGGTGGAAGTGCAGAAAATTGTCCTAAGGCCAGCTTCGGTGGTCCTTTTATACTAAATCTAGGAGCTTGTATGGATTCAATTCTTATCGCCTGTGAAGGAGGCTTTGACATATCTTAGCGCCTTAGTGGGACGCTCTGGAAGTTGCGGTGCTCCAGTAGAATGCATACTGCCCTCTAGCAGCGCACTGTGGAACTGGCGCAACCTTCCTGGAGGGTACCGGCAGCTCGGTAGATAGTACAATCTTCGGAAAGGGGTGTTAATGTGACTGCTTCTGGGCGAATCTCAGTGAACAGTACAATCTAGGCACACGAGTCTGTAGTAACAGTTGGGCATGCCAAAGTACCCTGTAGGCACGTGTCCCACTTCAAGTACTGTTTGCATGACTTGACTTGCCCCATAAGGCAATATTACACGATACCAGATTCCGTAACAGCTTGTGCAAGGTCCGCCGTAGCGGCTGGTATACGGGCTATAGTGGCATCCGTCATGGCATTTCCCACCTTCCACAGGCAGATTTCATACCAGGTTTGGTAACTGGACATGTCCCATACCGGCTCTCATACCTGGCCAATCACATTGCAGTTTCAGAGCGTAGGGCGCTCCCCGTGGCTACTACTTGACTTGGAATGAGTTGATGAAGAAATTGAAAAGGATGCCTCCATCTTTATTTTACATCCGTTAAGTTGAAACTCTTTCAAATAGATTAAAAATTCGACAAATAATATTGTTGATAACTTTTAATTACTGTTTAAAACCGTTCTGAAATGTGAAAACATTACCTATTGCATGAAAAATTAATTTAACTATTAAGTAAATCTACTGTATATAAACTCCTCCACTGTTGTGTGAACTGGTAGTACCGTGGTAAAGTTGCGGCATCCGCAATGAGCACGTAATTTTTGGGTGCGAGTTTGAAACTCCACCGGACCCAAATTTTTTTATCATAAATTTTACCTGCTCATAATATCCTGGTACGTAACGAAAAAACTATACTTTGTAACAGGTCAGTAATTTTAGTCAAAATTAAAAATAAAACACTCGTACTATAGTGACTTCACATCGTTTTCAAGGAAATGAATAAAATTATACTAGTAAACAATTAATTTAAGTAAAAGGCAAACAGTAACATAGCAATATTAAGATGTGCTTGTAATTTTTTATAGACCTACGCAAGTTACTAACTGGTAGCAATTCTACAACTGGGATTCATATGTACCTACTACAAAGCACACACTTTGCAGCCACCAAGGGTGCCAAATGCTTATATGTATGGAAACTGCTGTTGTGTAATATGAATCATCCATGGCAGTTTATATAGCGACTAGTATACCGGCTCAAGCACCAAGCCTTGCAGAAACTTGTACACATCGTAAAAGTACAGGAATGCATCATGCATCAGTACATACATACAATTGAATCTTCCACAGTTCCGTAATTGTTCACTAGCCCATTCCATCATCTGGATATTTCCTATTGTCAGTGTCGCCAACCATAATACATAGTCAACTTTCATTAACACAAACCTGAGAGGAACCAAAATTCTGCACTTTGTAATAACGAGGTTTGTATTAACCAGGCACAAGTAAAAAAGTGTATTATCCAGAGAACAGCATGAAAATGCAACACACAAGTAAAAAAAAAAAAGGTACATAAATTGGCAATGTGTAATTAACAGGTAGCAAAATATATTTGAAGGGTTTATTAATATATTGAGCAAGGTAATTCAAATTATTTTACAAAACGTAGATACATAATTTTATCACGATTTTTGAGTATTGTCAACAACGAAGAAAGAGGAAGACTGAAATCTTTTGCTACATCAGTTTTCATTATCTTACCACTTTCCACTTCATTTATAATAGTCAGTGTTTTGCCCACTGTAAATTTGTTTTGCTTGCGCTTCGTAGTCATATTGTATAGCAATTTCACACACAGAACATATTTAAGGATTTTCGTACACGCTTTCAGAAAAAAAAATGAAAACATTTTTGTAGCAGCAACATCATTGAACACACAGCAAAAGAAATTGCAAAGCGGTAAAACGTCAGCATTCGATTAATCAATAACGGAAAAATTGCAGTCATCTTATGTAGTTAAACATTTGGATGCCACAGGCATGAATTTTTCTTTATTAAAAACTTGTACATAACGAATGTGTACTTACGGAAATGAGAAATATTCTTACAAACATGTTTACAGTCATTGTGTACGTGTTAAGACGAGTACATTCACTGTGAAACTAATTACACACTTTCGTACACATTCTATGCACACATCTCTTATGTACACAACATTGATTGTGAATGAAGCTTTAGCGTGAAAGTTGTTTTGTATCCATATAACTGTGGCGCTGTGATTGTACTTGCAAACTTTTAAAGTTTTCACTCAGTAAAATGGATAAAAAGTATTAAATCATGTGTAAACTGCCCGCTGCAATTTCACATACACTAATTTTCTTAACATTCACACATAATTTCAAGTAATAAAATTTCCATAATTGTAAAATGAAAATTTAATATAATCTAACATTTGTTTAGTGTTTCAGACCAGAAATTATGATTTCCCCTAGAGAAGACTTATACATAATCAAAACGTGTTTGCTTAGTATGACATGCAAAACACAAATATACATACTTATTCCGTGCCTTGGCTGAAATATACATTAATTTAAGATAACTTCCATGCCCTATTAATATTCACATTTATAATATTAATACACCAACCATTAAAAGTATTAAAAATAAATTCACTTTTTAATATACAAAATCCCTATTCTGCAATGATTTAAATTTACAATTTACATTTAAAACTTGGATATAAAAAATGTACATACACTACACATGTCAATTTTCGAACTAAGAAAGCTTACAAACTTTTATTTAGAAAAACAAGCATTACATTTTTCTGTGGATTAAGTCAGATAGAGGAAATGTGGGAATTGTTTATCGCTGGATGAAAAAAACAATGGCAATTCTTCCGCTACCTGAAGATAAATTTATTGTTCTGTTTGTTTTTTTTTGTGTTGGTCGTTTTCACAGATAGTACACACAAAACACGTCAAATAAATATGAAATACAGGTTGTAAACACAAATGGCACGTAAAAAGTCAAAATATGTACTTCCATTCAGAAATCAGAATACAGAACATAAGATCACAGTTCTAGAAACATAGCATAGCGGCAGTATCCTTGTTAAACAGTTCCTTTGTCTATGAAGAAAACAATGAGCGTTAACAAATGCTGTGATCATTGAAGGTTACCATTCCAACTAGGGATGTCAAATTCGATTCCTCGATACTGTCGATTCTTAAGAGATTAAAGGTATTGAGGATCGAATAATGTCGATTCCGGTAAATGCCCATTCTCTGGAGATTTTTTACTTTTATTAACAACAAATCAACAGGGGTGGGTTCAGTGGTTCTCTAAAATATGTTTGTCAGTGGACAAACTAAAAAAACAATTGCATACGGCAAAATAATGGATGCAGACTTGTAGACCCAGATTTAAGACCTCAGAAATGTTGTACATAACCCCAAAATGCATGTTAACCTAGTGCATAAAATGAAACTTATTTATTTACAACAATTTTCGCTAACAATTACTTGTTCAGCCATTTTGAAACCCATACACTAATCAAACCGCATGTAATAGTTACGATTCCATAAAATATATTAAATACCCGCTTAATTTCACCCATAAAAACATTTGTGACAGAAAAAACATACTATCTTGTAATGTTTACAGAAATATGCATGTCATGATAGATTACTATTCCACAGATGGTAACATGACTTGAGAAAGCAAAACCACGGCAACATGTTTCACAAAATTGCGCCAATCATTGTGCACTTGTTGCTCGGCGGCAGGCGTATGAACTACGTAAGATATATCTCATATACAGTAACTAAATTATTTTCTAATGAACAATTTGAATATTGTTATTGATAAAGTGCAGTGAATAGAATTTCCAATTTAACGGTGCCTTTTTATAATTTTCTGGGCATATTTCTTAGTGTTAAATTTATACATAGTCCATTCATAATTTCCATGAAAAAATATTCAAAGGTAAACTTGCTAGTGTTGGCTAACTCGCATCGCGAATTGATATCTTGGATATATGGCACCACTGTTTTCGCTGCTTCGTTACCAATATGGCTGCTGTCATAAACAAAATACTTTGCTCTGAACATCTACGAAAACCAAACAGAACATATTTCAAATAAATATGTACTGTATTTCTACGTTTTTTGTTTTATTTTTGTATTTTGTGCTCTAAATACACAATTTGTAGTCTAAGAAGTCTTAATATTTGTTTTATTACAAAGTAC
Source organism: Dryococelus australis (assembly GCA_029891345.1). Taxonomy (NCBI): domain Eukaryota; kingdom Metazoa; phylum Arthropoda; class Insecta; order Phasmatodea; family Phasmatidae; genus Dryococelus; species Dryococelus australis. Next base: position 285,074,119 of record CM056993.1, read on the forward strand.
AAGATCGCGACTAAATTAACAACAGGTTATTTCAGAAGTCCTAAATTACATAAACAGGAATAAATGCAGGGAAGTGAGACGCAAGCAAAAACAATGTGTGTTGAAAATTTATTTTATTTGCATTATGTATTAGTATTACTTCTGCGTGTACATAATGTACTGTTTACGGACTTTGTATAGCTTTGTGAGTAGTCAATACTATACATTTTTGTTCATACTTCGTTGTTTAGTGATCAGATCATGTATTTTTGGGCGATGCTAAAGAAATTTTTGTTCATTCAATGCAGTAAAAATCAGGCCTAAATTTTGAGTTTGGCAAAAACAGACATTTTTAGCATTATTTAAATATGAATTTTGTCGTGATCACAGGAAATGCTCATTTGACACTGACCAAGCAGGTTTGGTGATTCAAGCATCGAACTATTATGTAAAAGATAAAAATTTTGTGGAAAACAATTTATAAGCATAAAATATATTGTTTGCATTCAGTGTAAATGAAATACTAATGATTTTAATTTATTTCCTTGTGGAATCGAGAATCGGAATCATGGCAAGAATCGAGTCAGGAATTGAAGTAGGAATCAGAATCTAGGAATTTTTTGGTATTTTGACATCCCTAATTCCAACGCACCTTGTTTTTGTTATGGCAAAGTCATATTGCGGGGGCTCCATCAATTTTATTGACAGTGTATTGTATGGAGTTGGGAGAGACTTTAGTTTAACGTCATTTGTGAGAGGGCGTTTTGCACTTTTCTTACGATACTATAATTTTTAATTACACAATGTTTTAATGAAAGTCGAAAATTTGCTCGTATGAAAGAAACATTCAGACCACTTCTGAATTGACAAAAATTCATTATTTTGTACATTCGAGATTTGGTACGTATTAATTGTGATGTAGACAGTCACTTGTTTAGCAATCACTGCAACACATTATTACATTAACACTGAAAAATATTTTTATATAAATTTAATGCTTAAAACAGACGTAATATTTCTGCAATTATCACTGAAATGCTAGGAATACATTAATAAATAAGAAAATAATAAACTATGCAATAACGAATTTTAAAAATTTTGTTGCGGAATATATAAACAAAGCAAAACACTTACTTGCTTTTTAAAACATGCCTAGTGTATTTTATGTACAATTATTTGTTTTAAAAATAATTTTATTTACACATTCGTATGTGTTTTTAAAGTAAAAAAAAAAAAAACATGGTGCTGATTTTGTCAGTTTGTATTTTTGCTAACATCCGCTAGATACAAAATACGAAATGCCAAATTACCAAATAAATCACCATTTTTGTATACAAAATTGGGTCACTTAATCATCACAAAATCTGCCAATTCGGACACAGCCTCAAATTATTATATAACCTGTCAAGTTTTAACCTTAGCCAACGAAAACGCGATAAATATGTAGTTAGTGCAATTCAAATATTAAACACGCTTGGGACGTAAATATTTTTGGCGAAGTTAATTTTCCATACAGTAAACGTGTTATTTTTACACTGCAACACGGAGTTAAAATAATGGTTTTCTAGGTCACGTTCATTTCAAGTATTTTAATAACAGTTTCAAAATACATTATTTACAATACACACTGACTTACTGATTGTAATTCCTATTTGCAACTCCTGAATACATGTTCTGTTACAATCGTTACTACATGTTTTTCTGCCATATATACAAATTATTTGACTGAATCATTAAATACAACATTTAACTGGCTTTCCAAAACTAGTAAACTGCAGGACAAAAATAAATTGTGCTGCTTAACAGGGAAAATGGAGCACCAAGCCATTTACATGTAGATAATACAACATTTCATGCATCGAACAAATGTATCGATATGCACGCTGCAATAGTCGACACTTTCGATATGTGCCAGTATCGAGTTATCAAAGAATCGAATATCTCATCTAGAGTAAATATTTATTCTAAAAATTTTTCCAGTATCGGAATTTGGAAAAAATCAAGGCGCTTTCGTAACATCGTAAAAAGGGTATGATTTCGTACAGTCTACGGAAAAATCGTAAAGGTTGGCAAGTTTGTTTATATTTTCATAGCAAATAAGTTTTGGTTGGCGGTAATTTGTATTAACCATGTGAATTAAATATAAATTCTCCTGTGCGGGATAAAAAACGACTTTGCATTACATATTAACCGTATTTCGTATAAAACAAAGTTAATACTATTGAATAATGAGATTCTACTGTAGCTACTTTATACACCGTACGTGTTGCTCTTTTGAAGTTTATTCGTGCTGCAATCTATATAACTTTAAAGGATATAGGTATTTCACCCAACAATATACTATTACAGCATCATGTTTCCTTTGCTCTGGATAAAAACTGAAACCAGAACTGAAATACCAAGGTACTCGTCACAGTACTGACTGAAAACTGAACTAACAAAACAAGCACATACACAAGACTATCACATAACGCACTACATCCATAAACTGGAAGTGACATTTTACAAAGCGAACTTTCAAATGTTCACCTGGTAATGAAAATGACCACACACACACACACACAGAAAACTCATGGTACAGAACAGTTCATAAAAAATTAGGTGACATTACACACCAATGCTTATTATACAGAATACAGTGATGAAGTTTGTTACAAGAATCAGTGACTAAATTGTCAACATTAAAACCTAAAAAAAAATTCTACAATAAATATAGCAATTACTTAAATAATCTTACAGTACACATGATTAAAAATAATATATGTAGGATAGATTCCAGTGTGTCCTACATGTAATAAATTGTAATTGTAATTCCCACTAAATATGCAACATTCTTGGGAATTCTGCTAGGTTTCACAAATCTTCAAAAGTAATGGAAGTATCAATGTAGTTCAGGACAGACATGTATGTATAAATAATATTACTTTCTGATCATTAACACATATCATATAAAATATTCCAAATGTACTCTGTGCCTAACAGACTCATACTTCCACATAGTAAATATTCTATGTAAAACTGTAAAACCTAACACTTTTTAGCATTTAATCTTTGGCTATTTTAATTCAGCAGTGTTTGTCAGATGTAAAGATAAAAATATATATATATATATATAAAACTAAAATACTGTACAAACACATGATGTATGCACACATCACAATTACATAGTTGTAAAAATCTACAGATTGCCCTTTTTTCACAATAGTTAAAACATTAGACTGTCACAGACTCACTGCTATTTGAAATGTTGAAGTTCTATATGTATTTCCGAAAGCTGAAGAAACACGCAGAGGTTCTATTCTCCAAACTTGTTACAATTAAGATTCTGCGACATTAAAAATTCAAAACAGAGTCACTATTTAGAGTGTCTCCTGTTTGCCTGGCTTCTTGTCACCATACGTTGCACTGAGTTCCAATCACTTGGTCTTTTTTTTCGCAAAGGGGATGCTGTACGATGGATTGCTTTTAATCCTGCATGTAATTCATCACTGTTCATCTTCATACATGGTGAAAGGCCACGCTTGTTTTTCACATCTTGTGCCGCAGGCACCACACCTGTACTTGCAATAACATTTCTTGAGAAGAAAGTGCGGGTTGGACCACTTGATCGCAGTGTACGATTGCTCCTTGCTACTGGAGAACTTACTTTGGCTGGCTTCAAAATCTCAGCACCAAACAAATGTTTTTCTGATTTGTTAGTTTTAACCTGTGGGGAAAATTTGCATCCTAGAAGGTTCTCGGACGACTTCCTGCAATGTTTAGGATTAAGTTTGTTTAAATCATTTTCATCACAACAATTAAAAATATATCGATTAGGACGTAACGTGCCTTCAGATGACCTACGGCTGCGATTCCCAACCAAATCCTTCACGTTAGTCTTATCCGATGAAGAACCACTGACTAACAAATTTTGTCCTAGTATGCCTTCAGATAATCTGCGGTTGGGTTTCTTACAAGCCTCTCCCTTATCTCTCTTTCCTGTTTGGGTCTTGTGAATAGAGGAGTTCTGTCCTAACAAGCTATCAGAAAACCTCAACAGTATACGCTTTGCTCCAACCTCATCTATTTGTCTACCAGTAACGACTCTTTTTTCTTTCTTGTTTAAACAATTACCACATTCCTGGGCTCTTCCTGATAATTTTGGAGTGCGAGGGACTGGTTTGTTGTTTGTTACACTAAAGCTTTTATTTAACATACACTTTGATAATTTTGCCATTGCCGCATTTTCACACGTTACAGACTTTGCTCTTGCACTGCTTGATGCCTTGGAATCTCCATTCAGTAGTCGGGCATCGTCAACTTTGCCCAGACATTCCACTTCACTGGTATCTTCATACTCCATGCCTGAAGATACTATTGCATGTCGTGTAAAGGTGACCACATCAGATATACTAGAACAATCTAGTTCTGTGACATTACTGTTCCAATCACATAATTCTTCTTCCGAAGTGCTACTAACTGATGGTTGCAACACTACCTGTCCAGGGATTAGAATTGTCCCTACGTTGGACTCCAAAACTTGAGACGCAGGTGCTTGATTTAACAGGGCCTGTTAACACATGGCAAAATGTAGTAAATGTATGGTTGTAAATATGCACTTATTTGCACATACACTTTTCAGATACCTTATAAAATCTGCCCTCATAATTCTATCAACCTCAGATAAGTAAATATTAGAAGATGTCAATTTAAATTTACAGCAGAACTCTGCTAAGATGTCTTTCAAAGGACTTGGTGCTAAAAACTTCTTATCAGGGAAAACTTCCTAGTGGGGAACAGAGATTTTAAATTTTAATAAAATTGCAGAATCTACAAAAAGATAAGGCTTTGCACTTTATAGACTCGCCATTACTCATAGAAGCCATCACGCACTGCACTATAAGCAGGATTTACAATAACCCGACAGTCCGACAAAACAGCCCCGACACAGACGAGAAATTTTCATCAGCCAATCTGAAGCATGGTCATTCCGACAAACTTGTAGCCCTGACAACCCGACAAAATTAGATTCTATTTCTACTTCCGTGGGGCGTTGGAACTGTCGGACTCGCTTCGCAGCAAAAAAAAAAAATTAACACAACCTTACAACACAAAATTTTGTGCGGATTTCACTACGGTAAATTTCACATTAAAAATATTTTATTTATGTGTACATCCAGGTTATCTTTTAACAGAAAGCTGTTACATTCCCATACATAAATATTCATGGACAATAACTGCTCCAAAATTCAAAAAACAACATTGTTTACAAATTTTATCAAAACAAAATAGTGAACAATGATTTGTAATTTCTTTGCATTCCATAACACAATGGTCATTCTAGGATTTTCTGAAAGTCACCCAACACTTGCCGGATGGAAACTGTTGAGGTAATGAAAACACTAAACTAATTTTGGTGACGGAAATAGTTGGACTGAAAAGTCGTGTTGGACTGTCGGGAAGAGCTCATAGTGGTATTGTACTGTAAATCCAGCATTTAACTAAAGCTGTGTACAACCCAGCTCCCGAGAAGAATGAGCCCAGCAGAGGTAAGGAGGCAGGGGAAGCATAGTCCCTGCCTTCGATGGAACACCCTAACACCGCCCCTCCAGGAGGGAGGACCGCTGGTCATGCCTGGTGGCCCCGAACTGGCTACTACCAAGGACGACTCCAATGAGCACTGCACCTACTGCACCACCTTCCAAGGTCAGCCGGGGTGGTACAGGGAGTCACCCTGGTGCCCCATGGCAAAATTCACGTGGCTGTATCCACAACACTAGGCCTTACGCAGGAAGCGAGACCAAGAATTTCCCACACCACGTGAAACCCGAAGTGAAAACAACGCTGACAGCTATAAAATATGGAATTGAACTGCATAATGCAAATTGTTCAGTTTGTAGAACAAAAAATTTCTTGTAAAAAGAAATTGTAATGTTTTTGAATGATACAGTAAAACTCTATTAAAACGTTTTTGAAGGGACAGAAAAAATAATGCTTATTAATGAGGAAAACTTCTTAAAAGGGTTAATTTACACGTGTGTATAGATAAGGTGCAAAATGATTCAAATTATTAAGCAGGAAAACTTCTTAAGTGGGAACTTCTAACAAGGTGTCACTGTATGTTTTTTTTATTATTTATAGGTGGCTCGTTTGACAATTGCTGGTGTATTTAATTTTAAAAGGGTAACTCATGTTGAGTATTACGTAAGTAGAAGCCGGCCTAAGTAGCAACCTGTCACACGTAAACTACTTGCTGTGCGACCAGTTAGGGGGCCACAGAGCAGGGCCAGTTGAAAACGCCATCAGCGCCATGGCAGGTACACAGTGAGTTGACACACATCTCATGAGTAGGACTAGAATACACGCCTCTGTGTTCGCGAGTTTTTTTTCACGTGTATGTCTGTAAATTCATTTGTTCTAAGATCAAACTATGTAAAGTTATGTAAATGAAACCCAGCCCTCAGCTGACTCATGAACGACATTTTTTTGTAACTAAAGAAGGAACGCAAGCATTCATCAGACACATTACGCGTAACAGCTATTTTCCCCCGGGGGTAAAACACATTAGCAGGCAGATCGCCCGACCAGCCTGCGCACTAGAGAGCGAGAGCACTAAACTACATGCTAGAGAGACAGCGCTATGCCGAAAGCAAAAGTGGAAGCCAGAGCAGAGAGTGAGCACAGAAGAGGAGAGCTACAGAAGCCAGCCTAGACAATTTTGAGTAACAGTGCTATATCACTCACACACCAGAATTACACCAGATAAGTATACATCACAATGGAGGGGGCCACTGAAACATAACGCATACTAGAATAATAATTATTTACAACTCCACCTCATCTTCACGTGATGGGACCCCGAGCAGGGTTTGAACCCAGGACTTGCTTCCAGAGTCAACCAGCACACCCCTAGGCAAGGGACACCCAAGGACACAGCAGCCGAGGCCGTCTGTGCTATTATGTCAAACCTCATGTGTCTGGTAATCACCCCCGCGTGTGACAGAAGCCAGCAACGAAGACCCGTGCCACCCCTAAGCTCGCGCATGCAAGGAAAACCGCACTTCCAACCTCCCCTGAGAGAATGCGGCCTGCACTGCTAGGAGAGGAGCTCATGTCTGAAGATAACCGAGCAGCTGAAGGACCCGCAGCTGGCCAACTACCTATATACACAAGAGCACAACCCTGAGACGTCAGTTGTATACTTGGCAGCTTGCTCCACCACCTTGTGTGGTAGAGCTCTCTGCCTACCGCCTTCATCATAAAGGACCACAGATACCTTCCAGAAGTCTTCTAGACCTGCGTCTAGTGACCCCCGAAGAAGTCATCGGTCCTTTACACTCACTTGATTTAACATAGTCTACTTGCGCTGGGACCAGTATAATTGATAGCTAGGAGATAGTAACGGATCACCGAGTCTACTCCTCCAGGGAATAAACACGTATTCTTACCTAACCATGAGTACTTATTCCAAGGTGATTGTGACTTATGACCTAGCAGACGTCAAACCCACAAAGGAGAAGCAGGAGACAGCGTCTTCAAACCAACTCCGCCCAAACTAGTGTAGGACTGCGGGCTACCCTTAATTGGGCGCGCGTACATCATCAAACATAACCCAGTCTACGGCCACCTGTACCTTGAAACAAGTACTCCGGTACTTGGAACATTGTAAGGTAAAGCCACAACCACTTGGAATACATGCGACGAAGTGGCCAGACAGAGATCAGCTAACCCACTCCATCCAACAAGTTTTACTTTGCTGGTTGAAGTGACAGGACTGATTCTGGGTGGCCTAACCTCTTCTGATTACACTTTAGCCAGGGAACTCGTCACCTCCTCCTACTTCCTGTGGCAGATCGTAGTACCTTACCCGTATGCCCTTCACCCATAGACGCAGTGCATGGAGGAGAGTTAAGAAGGCAGCTACTGCCTCTAAACCTAGTCAGTTGCACTGTAACCCACTGTCTTCTAAAGTCAGCATCCCCTCCCCGCGGAACCGAGCTCACGTCACCCAATGACTGGCGGGGCCTCAGCTCGCCTCATTTCAGCCACCCCCAAAAGATCACGGGCGAACCACACCCAATCGTAGTCCATCTACGACTAGGCCTTCTAGTACCCCTGGGCCATGCCAGCCCGCACATCCAGGTGCTGCAACCAACCTACCAGACACCATCGCCGCCCGCACTAGCCACCAGCTGCCCTAGGACAGGACCCAAGCAAGGTAAAGCAACACCAGTGCCCTCGACTGGCACTAAAGAACCATTTTCCAACAGTGACGTCGTTGCCATTTCTAATAGAATTAATGTGTCGATCGAATGAGTTTTTGAATCACATGAAAACACAAATGTAAACTAAATTCACAGAACCAAATATCTTTCTAGAGCAGCTCAGTTATACATGTGCTGTTATAGAAGCTTACTTGAGCATGTGGAGGGCCACCATGGTTCAGCAATATAGTTAGGGTAGAAGTGTTGTCAGCACGCATATGAGAACCTTTCCACTTATCTAGAGCTTTTTCAACTAATTTCTTGGATGGATTGATCCACGGACGTTCCTGTAAACAGAAAATATGACGATAGAATACATAGCAGCACAGAAAATAATAGTGCAGTCAAAAAAAAAAATGTTTACAAAAAAAATTAACTTTCTACAAACTTATTGAAGGTATTTAAACACTAGCATCTAAATACAATTATACCACAGAAGGGTAACTGTGACCTCTGTCACCAATCAATCATGAAAACAGTCAAATTGAACACTGCAAATTCAGTGTTTGGTAGCCTCTTGCAAAAAAAAACATACCGAAGGTCATCTGTCTGACATGTAATCATGTCTGATGAATCACAAGAATCAACCAGTGAAATGGAAATTGATTTGGAGGGATGGGGGGAGGGGGTAATAGGAGAAGGCTGGAAGTGAGGAAGCAAGAATATATATCTAGAGCTCAGCAGAGGGCACAAGCTAAGGAAGAGAGACTGTGGTTGCATGCCATGTGTGATAAGTCACTGCTGTCCAAAGTTGTGAGTCAATTTGTAGACTTCCTCATGGCTCATAGCATGTCCAAAAAAACTTGGCACAATGCTGTCAACTATCAGTAATCAAAACCCAAGAGAAATACAAGTCGTAATAACACAAGCAAAGTGAGAAGGCAAGTAAGTAAGAGCACAATGACAGGAAAAACATATGACAGTAGTTGTGTCATAAATGGAAACATTCACCTGCCTGAGGGGTGGAGGGTGGATACAGTCAATAGGTATTTGAAAGCACTGGTTACCTAACAGGGTGGTATTTATGGTAGTTTTATACATGAAGTACAACCAGTAAAGTGTTCATGAAGAAAAACACAATGTGCAACAACCAAAAAAGTGCAACAAAATTTATTTCTTGGCAGATTTCTCAGATTTTTAACTTTTAACAGACAAAGTCTTTACAGATCCTAAAAACAAGTCGCTATAGAAACAGTATTGCTATCAGTATATAAACGTTCTATTATAAAGATATATGTCCAAATTAGGAACTCCAAAAAGAAGTTCAGAAAATCCAACCATTTTACAAGGCCCATAAACGGTTTAAAAATTTGTTGTAAGTACAAGAACTTGTTACACATGAATATACACGTGTCAACACAAAGTTGTTCGCACTCCAAGGTTACAATTTTTTAATACTGTAAATTTTATGTACCATTAATAACTGTTGTTATGGGCTTACTGAAATGAATGATCAGTTATTTTTATTTTGTGTTTGTGTGGAGGGGGAAGAGAGGGGGAGGGAGGCAGATAAGGGGAGGGGGAGGGACACAGACACACACACACATGCATGCACACACAAAACTTGAATTGGAGACAATGGGAAAAAGCAAATAACAGTGTGTTGGTGTGGGTGTAATGCTGTGTGACGGGATTTTTGCATATACACACAAGTGAAAAAAGTGTGAAATGACACAAGATTCCCTCTTACACATCAATAAAAATTCCTCCTCTCTCCACTCAACCCCCACAAACAAAACATATCACTGGCATTTGCGGAGAACATATCAGGTTAAATGAGAAATCAAATTTAACTTAGCAGAACTTAGGGTGTAGTGGGGTACTAGTGTCTACCATTTGCAAGGAAAGCACTAAAAATATCTCATTCATCAGTTTTAATATTGTGAGTTTATAAAAATTAAATTGTTCCACATTAAACATACTCTTCCAAATATTAAAATTCCCTTTGTGTGTCCCGTACATATAACATTTTTTTAAATGTTAAATCCAACCAAAAAAAACACAAATTACTTTAATTTTCCTCGGTATGAGTGCCAGCCAGTGAATTTTAAACTCCTTTCTATCTCAGGGTACTCTAAATACACATACATACTTACCGCACTTCGGCCACCCCATAGGCTGGGAAGAGGAATCACTTCCTATTACCTCAAAGACGACCAGAATTAATGTGACCGTTTGCCAGATCCTAAGCCCAAACCCTGGCACATCCGCACATCCCTGCCCCCTCTACCACAGAGGTTCTGAGACCTTCGCACTCAGAAACCACGCGCGTGGTCTGGCTGGGGTTTTACTCATACCCCTAGTGCCTCTCTAGGGCACAACCGGAGCAGGTTGCCGCTCACTGTCCGGTCTTTCCACAAGAGTGGGAATCTCTCCAGACCTCCACCCGCCCACTTCCAGCACGAGTCCAACCACAATGATTGGTCACCAGAGAGAACCTCCAGCGGGGCCAACCGATCGTCCCGTGCTAATAAACAGAATGTCCTCAAGACTTCTGACATTAAATTGAGACAATTTTTCATTCGTCCATCACCTCGCTGGCCGTATGTGGTTACGGTGGCCGCCAGTTGCTTCTCCTCTAGTTGCCATCCCCTCTACTCTCTATCTATACCACCCCTCCTTCACCTACTTACCCTCCCTCCTGTCCCTCTCCCAGAGTCAGTGCCTGTAGGTGGGCTGTGACTTCACTCTTGTTCTTACCAGCGACCTGACCGCTTGTCTACCTGTCTGCATGCAGTGGGCTGTTTGACGCCTGCTTGCCTGAGTTGTTCATTGCCGCAATCGACATGGCCGGCTAGCTTAACATACCTTTTGTGGTGCTTATCGCCTATAGCCTGCTTGTATTCAACCCTGCAATGTTATGAATCAATGCTTCACTAAGTCACTGCTGTCGTGTTTGTATAGGGAGTTTTGCGGAAATGTCATAGTACTGTAGTTTGTAGGAAAGGCGTAATTTTGGGGCAGCGATGACACTTATTCAAAATTCACTTTTTGGCCCGCCTGTTTGAAAATCAGTTTCGGTTAATGTTGTTGGTAATCGCTGAGCCTTTTTGTGTATACTTATGCTTGTTGTATTTGATGGTTCCAAATGGGACAGGTTAATTGGTACTATGCATTTCTACTGCGTGGCGAGCTGGAGGGAGCAGCGAGAGTTAATTTTGTCAGTCCTGTATTGTCTTTTTTAACGTACGAAGTTTTGGAGGACTTAGGTTAGCTGCCTTCATACGTGTTTTGAAGCTTTTAAGAGTTCTTTTAGTATAATTGCCTCACATCTATGGATGAATAATACAATATGTTTATGACTTAACATATATATATATATATATATATATATATATATATTCAGATATACACTTATATTTAGAAATATGTACGTGTATATCTACATACATAACCACATACATATACATTTGTATATGAAAATATAGTCTCTCATACATACATACACACACACACACACACACACACATCTGCATTAAATAGAATATCAACAATTGAATTTATATCTATATGTTTATTCATGCGTGCTTACATGTTATATGAATATGTAACTTACATAAAATATTCACATCCTATTTCTCAGGTTTGTGATTAAAAAATTGTAAAATACATTATTGACATTGATGTATAGTACCCAAAAATATTGCAAACATTGATGACGCAGTTACCACACAGAAGAAAATTAAGGAATTGTGAGAAAATTGATGGGATAGCTGTAACTTTTAACTGAAAACGAGTTCCACTTTGCTGTACATAATGACTAATATGGGACAGCATTTTAGATTTTTTCATTTTATCGTTTTCCCAAAACTGCCATTGATCATAGCTAGGGCCACCTGTTTTTCATGAAAAGATTTATGCGGATGCTATGCTTTAATATACTACATGCACATTTATAGCCTTCCTTTGGGTAGTGGCCGTTTGTCGTGTGAAGACTGACTGCTACATGATTAACCCAATAAGAATTAAGTTCCTCTGATACTGACTGCTCGTGATTCGCGGGCACAGATAAAATGTGTTAACACTTCAAATGATTCAACCAAGAAAATAGTTCTGAACTACAGTGTTTTTGAACACCACTGGTTCTGAAATCTTTTTGCGAAAAAACAGGTGCATAAAATGTAGTTATTTCGCTGTATTAATAAATTGATAAGATTTATTTTCTACCAAAGGCCTATAAATGGGATTTTTTTAATGTTCTAACCATTACAATATTTTTTTAAATGTTATTAACTGTTACAAGTTATCGACAATGTACAATGAATTTAATTCGTCATGAAAGCTTCATTTGACTTCAGAATTTAAGTTACATTATTTTCTGTCCAATAATTCAGTTCTGCATTGAAGAACTGCGGAAATGAAAAACTAACTAGTTAAATCTATTGGTACCAAAACAAATCTATAAAATATTAATTAATGAGTCTCTCTTCATAAAGGAATTTCATGTGGATGTATAACTGCATACCCTAAAATCTATTAACTGTTAAAATATTCCCAGGAAATATTTTTTTGATGCTTAGTGCTAACAAGACAGTTTATATATTTGTGTAAGAAAATGCATATTAAGAGTTATTTTGGATTAAAATATATTGGAAATTATAGACTTGGAATTAACACAGACATAAAATTTCATATTCGTTTCATTAATTAATATGACATTGTAAAGACATAGGTCATTTGTAGGAATTAATTCAGTAATGATGACAAAGCAGTTCATTTTTAGGAATAAATTTTGCAATGCTGCTTCATTTAAATTTTCTTAACTACGGTCTTCAGAACTGTAAACATCCATCTTTCACATCGAAAATTGTTCATGCTGTGATACTTCTGTGTTATTTGTTGCTGCCATAACAGTTACACTGACGATTTAATTAACTCTTAAGAACGTGTTACAAGTGGAAGCTACCTAGCATTTAATACAGGCGAAGGCGGCCTGCAGAAGAACTAGGTCTGATAATTAAGAACTGGAAGTAAAATGATGAACTAGCGGATACGACAGCGCTTAGCCTAATCAGGACATGTTCTGAAGGGAAGGAACCTAATCAAATTACCGCATTAGTAATTGAAGTTATCTAGAGGTCCAGGAGGAATGTCGGCGTCACCTGCTACCTTGGATGACAGCTGGAGGTTTATGAGGTAAGAGCAGGGGGGACGTCTTCAGAAGCCTCTAGATGAAGTCAGCCAGCAGTGGCAGAATCTGCAGGGTGGCTGCTGGCGATTGTAGTGAATTGGAGTGTCTCAGGAGCGGTCTTCCGGAGCGTGATCGCAGAGAGGTCTAGTGGTCAATGCCCTTACGATAGTTCTCTGGCCTTTGCAAGCTGAGAACAGAGAGTGGTTGACCACTTACCCTGGAGACTAGATGTGCCAGATTTTCTGAAGCATGTTAACGAAGTGGCCTATTGGTGAGCACCCTCAAGAAAGGTCCTCCGACATTTGCAAGGTGGGATAAAAGTGTTGGCAACAATTTACCCCTACTGCTACACTTGGCCTATTGCAAGCTGGAGGGGGGCAGCTATTGCTGTGAGCTACGGGATGACTCCTCTTTTATACTAATTTTCCATGCTTGTAGGCTCTCCAACAGGTGCGAGGGTGGCTAGCCTCTCTCTGAAGGGGCTGTTTATTCTGACTCAGAAGGGGTGCCTTTCATTTCTTATAGCCTCGGCTGGAGGTGACATTCCTTATCGTCTCGGTGCTGAATGCTACCCTCCAGTGACAAGTCGAGGCACTAGCTCTTGACCTTCCTGGATAGTAGCGATACCTCAGCCAACAGTAAAATCCCACGTTGGGGATAGGGCGACAGCATGACGTCTTCTTGGAGTTTCAGTGAACAGAATTACCGGCCATGTGTCTGTAGCCCCACTGACGTGCGAGTGATGACTGGTCTCGTTGTGTCATGCTCTAAGATGGGGCAATGTCAAAGAGTAGAGTGCGCATCCCTAATGCGCAAAAAGCGTCACGTGTCACTGCATATGCAAACACCATTCGTCAATTCCAAACACGTTTACTGTACTCTACATACAGAAATTCACGGTGCATTACAAAACTGTCGTAATTATGAATGTCTTCTTTAATCCCACACTCGTTGCAGTGAGAATGCACTATGATATCTAATGTGCAAGTATTGAATTTAAAAAGTGCAGTAAATTTGTTTGCACATTTTCAGAAACCACCTAGGCCACTAAATGTTTAGCACAAATGGAACAAATTGTGATCTTGATCATTAACCAACTGCATAAAATATTAGGTTGTTTGTAGTATCACCACGGGTAGACACAAGTATGAAAAGTTTATCAATATCATGGATCACCAGATCCCCTCAGAAATCTCATCAATCACTTCACAAAATATACAATTAGGTATATGGTATTTTATAGTTCTCAATTTCAGCATGAATGCAAAAACAGTATACAAACAGAGAAAACAAAGAAGTTAAGTAAGTTTGTAGTAAAAAATACAACAGTTTCAGAAAATCAGTAAACATTTACATAAAACAAAAAACAATTTTTTTCAGTAGTTTTGAAATTTAACTCGCAATGAATTATAGTACAAATGAATGTTCAAACTGTAAAGTACAGCAAATACTACCTGAAAACACAGTCAAACTGATACTATGCTGAAATACTTGTGTTATTGTAACAAAAAATAGTAACAGAAATTATTTTACCTTTCTTATTACTTTCTTTTTAGAACATAAGAGTTTTTTTAATCTGCTAACGAAAGTATATGAATTTGTGGTCCTGAAAATAAAACCTAACTGGTTATAAGCATAAATACAATACTGAAATTTCCAACAAAAATCTGTGAATTCTACTTGACTGTGTTAACCAATTACAAAACAGCATGGATTATCTACAGTGTCAACTTTTCCCTGGCACAGTATAGTACAGCCAAATGAACAGTTTCTTCTACATTCTTAAAGCAGAATAAAGACCTATCCGCCTTTGTACCAAAAGCTGTAATACACAAGATGTTACCTTCAGGTATCATTTTCTCGCCCCCAAAAATTTAAACATAGGCATTCAATCTAGCAGCAGACATCTCACCTGCCCTGTTTCACGAGCATACACCATCTGTTCATTGTTTTGGAGCACAGTCTTTTGTACCAGATCAATTGCTTCATTAGCAGTCATCATGTTCCACAAGCCATCCGTGGCAAATATCAAACAGCGGTGGATGGCTGGGTCCAGGTCTGTAACAGTGACGTCTGGCTCCGGAGACACCACAAACTGGTTACACTCTGCATTGTAGCTCCACAAATCACCTGCCATAATTTAAAACACATGAGCATGCACACTGTCCCAAATTAAGGATTAAAAGCATTAAACATTTCCCGTGTTTTAATTTTTATGCAAATAAAATCTATAAGATTTTAATAGTGCACGATGACACAGGGAACCAAAATACCACAGTTTGAAACCAGAGGGCAGTAACAGTCGAGTTAAAAATGCTAATGAATTTTACAGTTAAGTATATGTGTGTGTGTGTGTGTGTGTGTGTGTGTGTGTGTGTGTGTATATATACATATATATATATGCACACACGCACGGCCACACACACCGCACACACACACATGCATACACACGCACAGAGCTATATAAAATCACTGGTCAGAAAACACAGAATAAAATTTATACCAGCTATGTAAAGGATATTAAAATATGTGATTTTGTCAATTTCTAACCTTTAATGAAGACCAATGGAATGAAAACACAAAATAGTTTATTTGGTATACGAAGGATTCATCAAGAAAAGAAAAAATTGCACCTAAATGGAGCAAAATTCAGGCAGACAATTTTGCAGTCTTCACCTGGTAAAAAGAGGTGAATATTCAAAATTATTTTTCACAGACAAAGCCTAGCAGCGTTTGAGAATGTACTGACATTACACTAGCTACATATGGTTGGTGGCATTGTAAAATAGGTACTTGTTACTGTATGACAGTTTTTACGTAGTTGTGGAACAAGCATTAGACATAAAATAACCTAAAATCATTAACTGTGAGTCTAACTGTAAATGATACCAAAAAATGTACAAGAAAAAAGTGGCAGACATGGTAATCAGGCAATTGTAATACTATAATTAAGGGGACAATTAAAAAATGCAGCAGATGCATTACAGTGAAAATTGGGCACTACACAAGAATGTGTGAATTATCATCACTGTAGATATGTTTGCAGCAATTCAATGAAAATGAGGAATATAATGTTAAGTAAAACAAATACGTACGTATTAACTGCCTAAATAGAACATAAAATAGACTAACAGCTTCTCTATCACAGATGTGCCTGTCTCAAGTTTTAACTGTTTTACTGCAAGGTTTATTAAAATATTTTTAGTATTTATACACAGAAACAATACACTAGTTCTCTACAACAGGACTGGTTTTATTTTTTTATATCATCAATTAGAGCAATATTTAAGTGACAGATTATCAATAATTTGAAAATTTTTTCGTAGTCAGTCAGCAATTGTTACAGACAGCGACAGTTCTGTTTCTTAGCATCCCAGGAATCACATCTATACAAAAATTATAAAGAGGTACTGTAAGTTTGTTTACTTGTTTATGTCTCGGGTAATCTCGGAAAGTACACAGTCGATTCTTATAATATTCTTTCACTATTAGAAAGTTACATTCTTTCAGATGGCTATTTTTTAATTTAAAAATAAGTCCTTGAGAAATGTCAAAATTTGTAAACCAAGTTTGATAAAAAAATGAGCTACTTGGCTACTTTCTAAGCAAGCTCTACCCAAACTACAGAGCCGATTCCCATAATTCTTTCACCGTTAGAAAGCTACATTCTTTCAGATAGCCGTAGGCATATATCAAGTGGTGCCAAAGAGGTCCACTCGGTAAAGTAATGGCAAGTGGAGAGGCAGTGGCCAAGTGTCTAGAGTGATCTCAAGTGGGGCCGCATTGGCTCAGTGGATATAAATATATCAAGTGGAGCCACAGAGGCCCAGTGGCTAGAGCGATCCCAAGTGGGGCCGTAGTGGCTAAAGCAATCCCAACTGGGGCCACAGCAGCTCACTGGATACAAAGATTTGAGTGAGGCACAGTGGCTCAGTAGATATAAATATATCAAGTGGAGCCACAAAGGCCCAGTGGCTAGAGCGATCTCAAGTGGGGCCACAGTGGCTAAAGCAATCCCAATTGGGGCCGCAGCAGCTCACTGGATACAAAGATTTGAGTGGGGCACAGTGGCTCAGTGGGTATAAATATATCAAGTGGGGCCACAGAGGCCCAGTGCGTAAAAAAATGCCAAGTGGGCCACAGTGGCCCAGTGGCTAGAACACTCTCAAGTGGGGACGCAGTGGCTTAGTGAGTCTTAATATTATAAATTCGCAAGTAGTCGCAGATAGTCCCGGGTAGTCGCAAGTAGTCCTGGGTAGTCGCAAGCAGTCACAGGTAGTATTGGCAGGTAAATGCGGGTAGTCACGGATAGTCGCAAATATATATATATATGTGTGTGTGTGTGTGTGTATTTTAATAACTCCATAAAACCTGAGCGAAGCGATGCTGGGTGGCTAGTTATACAATAAAAAAAAAAAAAAAAAAAACAGTAACCAAGTTGTGTAAATTTAAAAACAGAAGAAGTCCTTTTAAAGGTGGACAGATGAGAAGTTGAAGGACCTTAATACTTGACTTGTGTCATTAATAATGAAGTACTTCTGTACAAGGAAAGAGAAGGTGTCCAATCCAAATAGTGCTCAAAAAGTTTTCATATATCACGTGGACTAAAGGGCTAGTGTGAATCTGATGCTTGTTTATTTGGACCCCACACACCTGATATTTAACATACAAAAATAAAATATGCTGAAGAAAAATTTAGTGACTAAATTTTAGTTAAATATTTTAATAGAAATTCACAAGTATGATTACACAAACACTACCTAAAAATAAAATGGTTAACAAAAACAGAGAACATCTTACACAGTACGGATTACAATTTTAATCTATCAAACACAATCAAAAACCAATTTTTAATCAAAGTAAGTAAAAATTTCATGCTGGTACCCATGCACTGAGTCATCAACCTTTTAATAATGAATCAACTACAAATTTTACAAAATTTCCTATTCAATATAAACTTGCTGCCTCACATTAACCAATCCTGTGATTTTTTTTTAAAAAAAATATTTCAACCAATCATGACATTTTACCACTAAATGGTATAATGGTATGCATTTCAAATTATGATGTATTACTTTGATGGTGTAAGGATGCAGCTGGAAAAGCAATGGATGTTTTGTAAAGCTATGCCACTTTATTGTTTACTCATAACTGCATTACAGCCAATGTACTATTGAAACAACCATTACCATAACTCTACCCAATCATTGTCACAATAAAAAATCCTGTGGTAAAATTTATATAATAAAACCACAATTGTTTTTGTAAATCTATAAGCTTTCACAGGTTTCACTTCTAAATGGGATCGTTCACTGTAGTTGATTCACGGTATCTTTGGTATTTTCTGAAGCCTGGCTAAATTTCTACTCTTGGTTACTGATCACGTATCCTTCTGATACACCTAACATAAACACTGCAATGTGAATTCCACTTTTATACCTGTCAAATGCGTTGTTTACTGTTTACAGCTGTTCAAAGAATTCTGTCATATTCCAAAAACCATTCCGTACTAATATTCACAATTCAGACAACATTATTTATGTCAGTTTTATGACTTTTTAAAAATGTCCATATTTATAATAGTTCTTATGGTTATTATTTTACTTATACTGTTAACATATTTTCTATACACGGCATAGCAGATCACATGTAATGCATGTTAATATTTTGCCGCTATTGTGTTTAACCCTGTTGGGAGTAAAAATCAAATCAAAGGGATAACCATTCCAATGAACAGACACAGTAAATTCAAAGCACGTAACTCATGAGACCTATTTTTTATAGGTAGCAACGACAAACATAAAAGATAGTGATGATCATGCACACAAATGATTGGCCTATGGTAACTTTAATTCTGTTCATATTTCTATGTATTGGTACTTACTGTTTTCTAGGTTTATTCCATTATTTATTTAAATTTATCTCACTTGGCTTAGTATTTTGTTGGGATTGTGGAAACATTCAAATCACGGAAATTAAAGTACGTTACACAATTTTGATTAAAGCACCTAGGGAAAGTTACAATGTTGTGATAAATAAACAGACATGACCTTCAAAAATTAATTTAGTAATAAAAGCAGTTCATGATTAAAATGTATAAATTTTGCACATCCAATATTTGCAATCTCACACACTGGCTCAACGTAACGTAATGGCAGCAACACACTTTCACACACAGCGGTTACGACACAAGTTACAGTATATTTATTCCTGCGTTGAAAAACAGATGTCTCACAACATCGAAACTTGCCTAGGTAGGTTAAAAAATATATGTATAAATTTGATGCGGTAATTTGAAGTATTATTTTGGACCAAGAGAAAATAACGCTTTGCAGCGCGACAGCAACAAACCGCCTGTCACGCCACGTAATGTCATCACACACCACTTCTGCAACTTCAGAGGGTTACAAACCTTCCCGCCATCATAACTAAATGTATTCAAACATTAAAATATCTTTTCAGTTGTAAATTACAAATTCAAAAATCATTATTTTTTTTTGTAATAAGTATGAAATATGCTAAAATTAAAAACATGTATAATTTTCTTGCTTCAACCAGCACTGTGTGTGTGTGTGTGTGTGCATGCGTGAGAGAGAGAGAAAAGGACGACAAGATGACAAGATCCGCTCTGCCGATAGTTTCTTCCTTGGTCGAAAAAACAAACACAGTGTCACTAGGGCTTACACACTATATTTTGCACGTTATTTTCAACTGTGTAACAATGAAATATATTTTGATCTGTGCTAACTAAATATTTAAATATTTCAATAGGCAATGATTAATTACCAAATAGCATACCACAAAACTAGGTTAAAACAATATTTATTGGTAAACTATTTCACACTAACCATTGCCAACACAGCGCTGCTCTCACTGATTTTAATTCGCATTGAATACAAAATAAATACTACAATTTATAAAAGATACTAAGTAAATGATTAATTAAATACGGTATTTTAAAGTTAATCACAGTGTTATATAATTGTGGAATGCAGTCATTGAAAAAACAGGTTGACATGTTAAGCCAGAGATGATATTTCAAAGGCTCGATTCAAAAAGCACAAAGAAACCGTGAATGGACAATAATAGTTATTTAAACTTTTGCTCATGAAGTTGGCCAACTTGTTACATAAAATTATTCCTCTTATTTTTGTATGTATAAATCTCACTATTAAACAGTCATGGTGGATACAAAAGAATTTTTGGAGCCATTGCATTGCTTATGTTGCTAACTATGTGCTTAAGATTAAATAAACAAAAATGAACATGCAAAAGGAATTCATAATAATTGGGGCCTAATGTGTGCTTAATTTCGCGACTGGAAATATATATTCGTGAAAATTAATATGATGCACGTCTGAAGCTTTTGGGTACAAAACTGCCAAATTTAATATCCAGAAATTAAGAGAAAACACAAAATAACCACTACAAATTTCCCAAACTTGTTACCTTTATTACTGGTGTGAAATCACATAATTAATATCTTTGCCCTGCAGTATAGTATTTGTGTCAGATTTCATTTGTAGCTTTTAAAAGTTCTTTCCCTGCCATCATATAAAAGCGTAAAAAAATTCTCATCCCTTCTAAATTTTAATATGAGAACTGGAAAACCAACACGACAAAAATTTGAAGGATGAAGCCCCATATTTTTTTTTAAATTTGTTCCAACATGATCCCATGGAGGGTGACCCACATAAATGTGCACAAATAATGAACCCAGAACCCCTCACACCATAAGCTGGTGCATAGCCAACTCCACTATGGAGACAGCTTCAATAGGATGCTATACCGTTACGCAATGGGTAAATTTTTCTGTATGTGAAATACTGCTGGAATAAACAATTTCTGCACACATCACACTGAAATATTCCCATACACATACGTGCTATTTCACTTACAGGTGAGAATTCTTTTGTAACAAAAGGTAATTATTTTTGTAACATATAAAGGAAAATGTACTTCACACACACAGGTCATTAATATTATCTTACATTTGTCATGTTAAATTTAATTTTTACAGTGCAGTATAAATATTTTTTAAATTTATGCACAGCGGTTTTTAAGTGTATAATTTAATTACAACACTATGAGTTAAAATAAAAATTTTTTAACAACTGAAAAATACAGTATTTGTTATTTTAGCTTACTGCTTAGGTAACAAGCTTGTCTACATGATACCTGATCTTTCACAATAATTAGGCAATCATTTTTGAACTTTTTATAGTCTATGAAAATATTGTATCTATAAACGTAAGGGTTTTACTAAAACTGAAACAAAT
Source organism: Dryococelus australis (assembly GCA_029891345.1). Taxonomy (NCBI): domain Eukaryota; kingdom Metazoa; phylum Arthropoda; class Insecta; order Phasmatodea; family Phasmatidae; genus Dryococelus; species Dryococelus australis. Next base: position 285,095,751 of record CM056993.1, read on the forward strand.
ATGCACTGGTGGTCTGTTTACAATCATCAACATTTTTTGCATTACAATTATAATAGACCTGCTGCTCATTGATTTCTATTTTTGCTTTTAATTTGGTACAGGTACACCAGAGCAAACAATGAAAGAAAACTGGTTAAGATATGTTTATTACAGTGAATTCCAAATGGTGTTGGAACCTACAAACTCACCAAATATTTCTCCACAGCGTCGGTGATGTGACACTGCTACATATTTTAAAGTAACTTTGTTGCTAAGAAAAACAAAAATTACAGCAAAAGTAACTATGCAGATGCATATTCTTCCATACTTCCCTTCTTTTCTCTATTTAACTGTGAGGCAAGATGTAGCTACATTGACTCTCTTGACGGCCATCAGACTAAGTGATAATGTCGACGTGTGCTTTCTGTTACTTTGTAGAAGCACCATTTGTAAAAACAACACCTCCCTGGTTGTTAAATATTTATCAAGTTACACAATTTCCTGGAAGGAAAATACTGAGTTTTGAAGCCAATTAAAACAATCATCCCATGAACGTTTAGAAACAAGCACAATTTTCTCCTCTAAAACAAATAATTGTTATGTGATATTGTTCCTTATATAAATAAGGGTGTTCTGTAATGAATACACTGTGCACATGTAAGAGATCAGATGGTAATTTGTAAGCACAGTATTAAATATTTGTGAAATTTGAAGTGTATGGCATGAAAATACTGGCTGAAAATCTTGGAAGTTGGTATGTTCTGACAACTCAGGGGAGAAACATTTTGAACAGATATGTTGTGCATAAATTACAAATTATCGTTGAGAGCCGTATCTTACTGCATGCCACTGAAAACCAAATATTGAACAACATATAAACTAACATATATTGTATTATTAGGTTTAATTAATCAGTTTTCAAACAGAAGTTTACAATTATCACCTCTGTGGAAGTATATTACATCATGCCTGGTTATTTCTCAGAGTTGAGTGTACTAAAAAGAAATTGCCCAGTCAGTCCACAATAACAATTACAGTTTGTCTTTCGTAAGTTTTACAGTTTCATATCTCATCTGAGAAATATATTACACTACAAATTTTTCGCTGTGATGTAACTACAACTTTGTGATGGCACATATTAGTTTTCTATTACATATACTGAAGAAATCAATATGCTTATCCTTAATAAAGTGATACATATATTAGGCCAACGTCTACATAGACATGCCGCAATATTGTTTTTAATGTGGGAGAAGTCTTATCAACATACTGCCAGTTTATAGTTATAGATAACTTCATTTTTTCAATTACAACTTTACCTACTATTCTGCATGATGAAATAACGCAATAAGATGATGAGGAAATTTTTCTATAGTGGCAACCTTAATTCTTCCACCAAAATATCCAGTCCTTGCCTGTACCATCCATGATAGCAAAAGAAATTGGTTATGCACGGCTTGTCAGCCTCTTCACTCCTCTACCAAACAACAGTTTCCTACCAGGCAGTCAGACTCACACAAACACAAACACTTCTCTTTACTCACTGAACACGTTTTATGCTGAGCCCTGCTCCCACCGACATCCCTTCCTGTCCCTTTCTCAGTACTTCAGGGACAGCTCCACTATCCCAACCGTCTGCCAAGCACGATAGTGAGAACAAAACGGAGAAAAGTAGCACGTACCAGAAGTGGAAAACAGTGAAAAAGAGCTATACTTTTATTCAATTTCCCCCGTACACTGAGCAGTGGCCATATAGTTTTAGTACAGGAACGTGTTCACAAAAGATGCAGCTTTGTTACTGGAGTTAACGTTATTATTTGTACAAAAAAGAGTTACTGTAAACAAGATGGTGTGTACTGCATTCTTTTTCAGATCTTGCAAATTTAATAATTGTATTTGCATTCCCGTAAAATAACTTTCACTTATATTAACCACAAACCCTGACATCTTAGCTCCAAAGAATTGTTACCTTTCGATATACTTAGATTCTGGGAAATTTAAATCAACAAATTGGCTCAAGATTAAGCTGATTTTCTTGCTACAGAGGCTCATCAAGCACTTTGAGTAACAATGGAATTTTTGATCCCAGGTCTAATGGTTATGTAGCTGGCTAATGGTTAAATGAGTCATTTTGAAATTAACCTTTTGTTAACATACAAATACCACTCCTTTCTCAAGATGGATTTACATTTAGGTTAGAGCACCACATTTCATTTCAGATTGCCATGCTGGTCAAGACAAGTAGCAGGTACTTCATCAATAAAATGTCGCCCTTGTAAAAATATTACTTTGTTAAACTTCCTCTAGACACCAACACCAGTCTCGTCTTTATGGTATCACAGCACACAACATTACGTCCATTTCTCTCATAGCATCTACTTTCGTACTTTTCTCTTAGCACAAAGATTTTCTGACATGTACAGCTTAGAAACTGTGCGTGGACATGGTTGCTGGCTAGCTCACTGTATGTAGTAACTTTCATTAGTCACACGAGTGCATGTGTGTCCCAGGGCACGCTGTAGTAATCAATACACTTAGTAAACCTCTTAGATTCTGAAACAGCCAAAGTTTCATCACATTATGTAAGGTGCCTACGTTCTAAAAGGCTGCCCACAAGAACTCTGTATGTAAGGTAAGTGTGACAATTAGCACACTAACAACATTTTTATATTCATCACAGTGTCTCTATTACAAAAGGTTGATGAATTCAGTCATTACGCCCATGGCCCAATACTTTTATTTATTCCGTAAATTTAAATTAAAAACAATAACATCACACCTGTACGACAATAATTAATAAAATTAAACTTATTACCAACTTACCTTTTCAACTTAGACATGAGCCAGCTGCCAGCCATAATACATATAATAGGACTGACCGGTTTTCACATTTTTAGTTTGGTTCGGTTTTTGGTTTAAGATGTCTGTTCTCAGTTTGGGTCGGTCATGGCTACACATTTCTACAAGTTGCTAGTAACAGTCATGACATAACCTAAACCACAGGAATAATATGTTTACATTTCATTGATATCCTGTCACAGTATTTCACTACCCCAACAAATCAACCTCTTGAAAAAAGGATGTAAATGTATGGCCTATCAATATAGTCACACAAGTGTAGTCGGAAATGTCCCCTTTGACATTAGAGGTTAACTATCACAGCATGTCTTGTTATGTGTGTAAACAGGCCCTATCGTGGTGGTTACTATCACACACTGTCGTGACAGCTACTATTGTGGTAGTTACTAACAGCGTGAAAACGTGCCGTTATTAAAAAATTTACAACAGGTTTTTGAATTTCGACATGTAAAAATCAGATTTATGAAACAGGTATTATAAATTTTGGTGCCCACTAAAATTAAATTTCTCTGCTAAATGTTTTTAAATTCCGCCAAATTTAGAAGAAAGTCAGATGAAAGAACTTAAATATATGCCACAAGCAATACGAGCAGTATAAGACCTCGCAAAAACAAAAGAAATGATCTTTATTATTCTTTTAACTACACTCTTGCAGGCAATGAAACACACACACAATAGCGAGGCCATAGCTGGTTTATAATCAGGCTGTTAAAAACATAGTTGCTAACCTAAATTGATTGGTGTTGACGAAGAAAATGACAAAGCAGTCAGCAAGCACAGAAACGTAACAAGAAAAAAGATCCTGCACAGTATTGTGACCGTGCAATGAACAAAACTTGAGTCTGTACCTGTTCACTGGAAAGGAAAAAATGCATGAGCAAGCGTGGCAGCACTGGCTCTGTAGCATGATAATTATTTGCTAAATATTTTTGAGGGAACTGTTTACATGCTTCGTTAATATGTTGTTATAATTAAAGTAATTTAAGTTACTAACATCTGTGTACACAAATTGTTTTTTATAACCATGTTTAACAAAATGAAATAAAATTAGACAGTAAAACAATATTCCTGCATTGGCAATGCATGGTTTATTGGGAAACCACAACCTTTTTATCCAGTGAAGCTGTTTAGGATGATTTAACGCAACAACACATAAGTAGTAATATTGTAAATATAATGCCACAGATACGCCACATACCGTAATACAAGTGGAAGTGTCATTATTTGGTAAATTTTTAATAATTTGTTAGTTTTACGTTTGGAGCAAGAAAAACATGACTGGTCAGTGTTTTTTCTGAGAATTCGAGTCAGTTTGGGTTTTTGTAAAAATGACATCTAACCAAAAATTTGGTTAACCGATCAGCCCTACAATATACTATGCATATGCTGTTTACTGTATAAAGTGAGCACTTTTTAAGGCAGTTCTTAAAAGTTCCTTTGAGCGTATTGGTATCCTTAGGCGAATTGTTAATATAAAAATTGCCATATGACTAATGAAAACAGTGTTAACATTATAAAACTGTCCAAAGTTACCATCTGGAACTATCAAATATAATTTTTAATTATTATGCCTGCTGGGAGGACCTTAGAGAGTGTGCACTTTACCGTGAATAGCCTATAATTAGTACAAACCACAAAAGGACAGTCACATACCAAATGTAGGGCAGTTTGTAATGTCACATCACTATGCAAATTTTTTTTGTTTATTAGTTCAAAATACAAGATAGCACTGTAGCTGTCACAAGATAGTGCTGCCAGTTGTAACAGCAAATTAATAAGGAATGTCATCATCGCCATTCTTACGTGTTTCCAGATTGTGGATGGGTCAGCTTGTAAAAATGCCTCCATCTTCCACATTCTCTCTCTCTCTCTCTCTCTCTCTCTCTCTCTCTCTCTCTCTCTCGTGCGCACACACACACGCACACACACACACACACACAAAATTTCCCAGTTCTCGCCTCTCCTCATTCCCTCATACTTGCTCCTCGCATATTTTCTTTAATCTTACTTGCAGTCTTTTTACATTGGACTTCAGTCCCAAAATCCTTATTGTCAACAACTCACTTCCCACCCTCTTGATGTATCCACATCACCTCATTCATGACTCCCCTATGAGATCTACCAGCACCTGTATTTCTCTCGTACTACAACTGTTCAAATTCTTTCCCTTCTCGCTACAACCATCATGCTACTTGCAAATTTCATGCCCATCGCCTCTATCTTTCTTTCTACAGATTTTATCCACTATCCATGTTTCTGCTCCGTATGTCACAAAATGTACAAAATAGGTATGTAATGGACAGTATCTGGTTGCATCTTGGTGGCAGATGCTGAACAATACAGGGGAGATAACCATATTCCCCCCGCCTCTCAGTCCCTCCTACATAAACTTGCACCCACCTCCTCATGGTGTACATTGAGACCTGAGCAATCCGATGAAAGTTGGGTGACAACCCCAGCAGGCAGAAGTCATGTCAGACGGAGACAGGAGGCTGGTCGTACCCTAAATGAACACGCTAGGGAAAGAGCCTGATCAACTAGGAACTAACTAGCATGATAGACTTGCAATGTTACGAGACGTGCCAGTTGTGACACAGTCGACCATTAGCTCGCCCAACTCTGTCCCAGCCCATTAGGTAAAACGATCTTGCAGACAGTGGCGGCGGCATGACTCCTAGATCAGATGTTAGGAATGCAGTTGCGCTGATGAGTAGCTGTCGTTTAGTATTAATGCACAAGATATCATGCGTCAGTATGTAGTCTGAGACGTCTATTGTTATTTATTATGTGATGTTAGCACCGTTTAAGTTCATCAGCGCTATTTACTTCTGTGCGATGGTGAACTCTTTGCTCGGTTCGACTCCCCTCCTATTTCCTCCCAGTTCTCCCTCCCTGCCTTTCTCTTTTCCTCTTTGTGCTTCATTATTTTTTGATAGGTCCTGGAAGTTCATTTTAGGCCTTGCATGGCCTTCCTCTGTCTACTTTACGACCTTCAGACATCTGCTACGTTACGCCACTATCTTACGCCTGCAAGATCTTTGTTTGTTTCTGATAGCTTAGTTGCACTTCACCTCAGTCAGCTACACAGCAAGGGGGAACTTGTTTGACTTAACTACAGTGTTACATTACTATTTGTCCTTTTGTAGTGGGTCATGTTCGTCCTTGTTCTCCACCAAAGTTTAAATAATGTTTGCTATTTCACTGTTTCCATGACTTTGTCGTTAAGGCATTCATATTTTAAATTGTTTGTTGTTCGCCTTGTAAAATTGAAGTATTGACAGGTCCCAAACGACTGCCTCCCACCATAACCATTTTCATTGTTTTTAATATTATTTTATTGGAAATGGCGGCCTTGATGGGCAATTCTTGCTGCCCTCCTTTCTGTACTACTTTAAAATAAAATGGGTGCTGTGAATAATTCTAAATCAAGAAAGGATAGCAATTTTTTAGCGGTTGTTGGCAAAATAAAGTTTGGATTTTTGTACATTAAACTCTTGTTGTAATGGAGCTGATTTTATATATATGTATATATACAGTGAAACCCTGTTAAGAAGTTCCCACTTAAGAAGTTTTCCTAATAAGTTGAATAATTGTGCACCTTGTCTATCTGCACATGTGTAATTTGACCCTTTTGAGAAGTTTTCCTGGTTAATAAGTATTATTTTTTCAGTCCCTTCAGAAACTTCTTAACAGAGTTTTACTGTATTGTAATTTTTTTCCTTTGGTACTGTGATACTAGTGATGTATTTTAATGAATTGTACCAATTGTATTAATTATTAATTTTGTTACTTATTGTGGTCAGCATTTATCAATTGCTCATAATTTTTTATGAGTATTTTATGGGCTGTTTACCAGTCAACACTTTTTGTATTTTCATAAAGTAAAGAGAGTTCAAAATTTGTTTTCTGCTTGCAGTTATTTGTGAACTTTCACAATTATTTTTTGTTACAACATACAATTTATGTGCAACATTGTGACAAAATCAACCACAGGTTATTTCGGAAATGGTAAATTACACAAATAGGACTAAATGCAGAGCAGTAAGATGCAAGCGAAAACAATGTGAATTGAATTTATTTTATTTGTGTTATATATTAGTATTACTTGTGCATGTGTATATTATGTTGTATACAGACTTTGTATACCATGGTGAGTACAATTGATACTTATGCTTTTTTGATAGTACATACTTCGTTAAATGATCGTAGCATGTAATTTTCGGTGATGCTACAAATCTTTTTGTTTGATCGGTGGGATAAAAATTTAATTTCGAAATTCAGCAAAAACTGAATTAATTTTTAGCATTAGTTAGATAGGAATTTTGTCGGGACCACAGAAAATTTTCTGCAGACATGGAGTTTTGATCCATCCGTGTACGATGGACAGTTTCCACTGAACCAAATGTACAATGAACAGCATAGTCACCACATTGTGCAGCTCTTGTAATGCACAGGTCAGAGTTTATTGACCTAGGCGAGGCAGATGATTTGAATTTCTAATTCGTATCATCTATATAGCTCTGAAACAGTACATTTCCAGAAATGGGTTCTTCATCAAAACTTTACTAGATACCTCTATAAAGTCCTAAAAGTGTGCAATATTAAACCACAGTACATAAAAATTTAACAACTTAGCAAAAAAAAAAAAAAGCTCAAGTATTAGCACATTCATGTATATTTCAGACAATACTGACTAGTTTTAACAGTATCTGTACTACGATATTACATAGCCTATTTGGTGAGTTAGAATAATTCCAATGGTTTTTACCTGTTTTTTTTTTTATGACCCCACTTTCCTAATCTGTAACTATTTTGTAATAAACTAATGAGTTTAATACACAACTACTAACTTACCTAATGACCTAGCTACAGCCAAAAATGGTATTTCATCGAACTGTGTTGAACGGCGGACTGGTCCAGAATGACCAACACGAGGACGATTCCAAACAATGCGTGGTACCCCTGCCTTTACCACCACTCGACCCCCACAGTTGCGGATTCGCTCACTCTCTGAAGCACACTCTGGTTTGTGGTCTTCTGTCAGCATTTGGGCTTTCCAATTCTTCTCCTCTGTAAAACAAGTTAACTATGTACTCTAACTTGTGCACACATTACCTGATCTTGTATACATAAATTATATCCATAGTGACTGTGAACCGGGAGCATCAATACAGTGAAGAGTGAAATTGACAGGGTGGACTATTGAACTGGATGCATGAGTAACATGACATTTGGTACAATGGCAATAGATAGACTGAATACATGTAAATAGTGAATGTGAAAACGACTGCAACCAACATAGATACAGTGATAAGAACTTTAATTACAACTGAGGTGGAAATTAAATATTTAGCCAACTGAGAATAACAAGAGTATTAATGGAGATACAATTTGGACACACATCTGGCATCATGTACCGCTATAGATAGTCTCAAGTGTCAAACGTGATAGATGTGGGAAAATGACACTTTAAAAAAAATTAATCACATTAACTCTCTTTACACTGTTCTATATGGAACTTTCTCCAGACTATACACAGTAAATTATGGATGCTGGAAAACGATAGCAACGGGAATGATGCACCAATGTTTTACTGTATTCACATCAGAATTTGCTTTAGTAGAGTCAATATCCTCACAAAAAAGTTACCTTATTACAGTAAAACTTCTTAAAAGGGTCAAATTTGCAGATAAACAAGATGCACGATTATTCAACTTATTAAGCAGGAAAACTTTTTATGTGGGAACTTCTTAATAGGGTTTCACTGTATTTACTGCAGGAAATGGTGGCTACTTAACAAAGCACTACAGTACAGTTTTAATTACCGAAACATTATTTGTATGGTAGAGGAAAGTAGTGAGAAAAATAATACACTAAAACTATAGCAAACGTATGCACTTTAGTAAACTCTATTAATTGAAACAAATGTAGTCAAAATTATATTTAATAAAAATAATTTACATATGGTTAATTTGGTAAAGAAAGCTTTTCATAGTAAATGCTTAATACAATTTGTAGAATCAGCTACATAATTGGTACGATATATTACAAATAAGTGTCAAACACCATACTGCCATTTTCATTGCCTCTACATCAGGTCTAACTTCATTAGCAGCCATTGGGCCACAACTGCCTGCCAAACTTGTCAGACTGGCCCACGAAGAAAATAGTTTTATCAGCAATTTTTAAGGAGAACCTTTCCCCACTATATTGGATTATGTAGTTTTTCTAGCTTGTTTATTTTTTTTAAAAACCCTACAAGTACTCATAACGCAACTAGCTACTGACCTTGCACAGCAGTACATATGTAACGACTGAACAATTAACTCATATTCGTCGCAATATCGATTTTAACCAATTATGGCATAAGATATTTAGAGCTCCCTTGTCTTGTCTGTACTGCAGTGTAAGATCAATATATAGCTAGTTGGGTAAAGGGGTACTTTCCGCATTTTCATTTTTAACACATTCGGTCACACATTAATTACAGAATTCAAATGTTGCATTCACGCAAATTTTTGGTATACACTGTAATTGTCTTGCAACCAGTTAACAACATGCTGCATGCTCCATGACATCAGTATTAACCATTTACATCAAACAGATGTAGGAAAAAAAAACTGATTAGTGGTAAGGAAGACTGGACACTGGCACCTTATGCTGTATACAGTACCGGTAATAAATCATTCATTTGAAACATGTCCACGATCATGGCCATGGTGACTAAATGGGTTAAAAACCTAAGTTAGAAAAACCAAGAATCCAACATGGTAGAGTAAGGTTCCCCTTAATATACCAGGCAATCCATTTAATCCGGGACTATGGAATAATGTGAAATAAATGTGTCGTATGACAAAAAGTGAGTGGACAATTCAAGCCCACAGAAATTAGCTCGCTGTTGCCCCATATATGGGGGGGGGGGGGGGGGGGTAACAGAGTGGAGGGAAACATTGAAATATCAAATCGGAACCCTGCGTTTTATTGCACTTTCCATCATTCCAAATGTCTGTCTCTTACACATGAAGTTCAATAGCACTGCCTGCCAGTCTCACTCTCGTACTGAAGCTCATAGTCCGCAGACTCCACTCTCGCTGGTCACTACTACCGCTACTCGTCACTCTCCTGGCTCATCGCATCCCTGGCCCATAAGGTCGCACAACCCTCCAAACTCTAAACTGTCAGCTGAGAGACCCATTGCTGCTTAAATAGTCTCACTGGCCAGATCTAGAAGGTTCACCATACCCCAAGTCTTGCTGAGAGAGGCTAGGGCAATGACAAGAACAATCTCGAAAAAGATAACCTTAGAAAATAAATCCACCCAAGGTCAGGAGCACACGAGTCCTGCCTTTGTAAATCTCCACACCCTCCTTGGGTTGCCAGCTTGTCCTTGGAGACACTCCTTTGCTCGCTCAAGCGGGAAGGGGAAAGGGAAGCGATGCAGTGCTGCAAGTATGTAACAATATGCGTGTTCAAACCACTTCTGAAAAAATAAACTGCTGATATGAAATTTAACACAAGCACAACACTAACTAGTATCTACCAACTACAGTCAACTTTTGTTTCCAAGACTCCCCGGGGGGAAAAAAAAAAAAACCACCCTTTTTTGGGGAACCATGAACCAAACTTAATTGAAAGGGTATATCAAAACTTAATTGAAAAGGTTTATCAAAAACAATTCCTTTGAAATAACAACACTTTTCTTGGGTATAAAGAAGTCTTAGAATCGTGAGTTTACTTAATCTGTCCTTAAACTTTATCAGCAGAATTTAAATATCACAAAATAAAAAATAGTAATCAAATGGTACAAACCCTAGTCACTCAAAACCACAACTGATAACTGTAGGATCTACAAAATAATGGTAATTTCTCCCTTAAATTTTTCATTGCATCAATTTACAGTAAATTTCTAAAACAAAAAATATATATATATATATATATATATATATATATATATATATATATATATATATATATATATATATATATATATATATATATATACACACATATATATATACACACACACGCGCACGCGCACACACACACACACACACACACAGTGATTCACAATTAGACCGACAAAATTCAGGAGGTGATTCTTCATGAAAAAATAAAAGGAAAACAGATTGTTGGGACCACAACTGGGTTACTGATTGAATGGCAATGCAAAGAGCACAAACGCCAAAGCACATTCCAAGAGAGAGAAGTTGTGGAGGTCCGGCCCAGCAACAGCCTGTCTACATCAGAGGAGGAGATTATGTTATAAATAGAGCTGCAAACTGCCCGCTGCCCCCACTCTCTCTATGGTCCAATAGCGGCAATAATCTGAAGACGCATCCAGAGGTGACGACACGAGGCGCCGCTTGTCACTGGGTCACAGATCTGCATGTCCTGATTCTAGACCAAGCCACTATCTTCCACGTCAGGAGACGTCCTTGCACTACCTCACGGCATCAGGAGGACCCGGAGGAGCTTCGGTAGATCCGATCTGAGCCAGTGGTAGGTGTGATTCCAATAGGGTGCAAGGTAGAGCAATAGGGAAGTTACGTGATTAAAAGAGAGAATTATTGTGTGTATTTCAGTTTATTGTGAATTTAATTGGTATCTCAATAAATTGTTGTTCGTACTGTTTGTTGTGTTAATAATTACAGTATTAGTAGAACATCCACAATTAATCCCAGTGGAATTACAGATTACTAAAGTGACACTAATTATTGTGATCTTAGAGTTGTGAAGGGGAGTAAAGATTAAGTACCTCTCGTAGCAGTGAAGCTGGGATGTGTTGGTCGCCTTGTGTCAGCCAGGCTTAGTGTAGTCACCAGCCTTAGAATTCAGTATACCCAGCTATCAAGCAGGAAAGGTACTTGGCTGACTAGACGAATGCAACAACTGGTGAAGGCACCGGTCTCCACGTTTTTTTTTAGCTTTGCGAATTAACAGTTTGAGTTTTACCTTGTACGCGAGAGTTAGCGGTATTATAAAGATGCAGTACAATTTCTATGGGAACTTAAGGTTAGGGCATCGTAAGGGTCACGTGAGTAGAAATTTTAATAGCTTGCTTAGGAAGTAACTTTTAAGAGTGTTAATATTGTGTTGTATAGGATTAGTTGCATCAAGTATTTGCTAAGAAAGAAGGCGCAGCGTAGCCAAGCCACGATAAATATTCTCTTTCTATATGCACAGATGGTAGAAACCTTAGTCATCTGCAGGCACGTCTAGACAGCCTTGCCTACGCAGCGCTATGCAGCACATACAGCACAGACAGCGCAGCGCTACGCTCTCATCTTGCACCCATTCTTTGTAGTAGCCTAGTGGTGTAGTATTTTGCTTCCTAGTGTAATTAATGCAGGATTGTACAACGGAACCATTGTCGGGACAGTTTTAGTAGAGCATAACAAAGTCTCCTATTGCAATTAGGTGGTGTGCAGTTATAGGAGAGAAAAGTAGTGTGCTTGTTGTTAGTGCTATAGTATAAGTCAACACAGTGCACATTTTGTCACACTAATAATTGTACATAATGAGCTACACCAGGGCGAATTACACACGTTTATCATTTATGTTATAGTGTAGTTCATAGAAACAAATAGTAAGAAAGGTGAGTCTTCCGTGAAAAAGCTCTTCAAGCAGGTTTTGCTAGACACATCAGAAGCAGAGCAAATCTTTAAAAAGAAGAAACTCGCGCTTCAGAATACGAGCGAATCTGAGCTTTTAGGAGAGTCAAGAAGTCAGAATCTTTCACTAGACCATTCATTTCATAGGGGAGACCACATCGTCAGAGACACTATACAACACGCCAGTTATACAAGACAGTAATTTGTTACCTACGGCACACGTGCAATCACAAACGGATAACTTTTATTACAACCTAGACATGCTTAGCATAAACGCACGAACCTCTCACATTCCAGATACTGCCATGAATATGCAACCAGTCCAAGTAACAGTCAGTCATCAGGAGAAGGTGCCAACTTTTAATAGTACAAGTACAGAAAACGTGACAAGACTTTCTAGAGGAAATTATGGCAGTGAGTGAAATTAACGGTTGGGATGCCATCGAATGTTGTACGCGGATTCACATGCACGTGAAATGTGCGGCCAAGTACGCCATTGACAACTTAGTACAAGTTCAAGAGAACAATCTCACGTGGCAGATAGTGGAAACAAAACTGCGAGAGATTTTCACACCCACAGAGGAGAGTGAGAGATACAGACAGCTTCTCTAAACGAAAAGACAGACGTTAGGCAAGAGTTGCCAGCAGCATGTCGAAACGCTGATGTATTATCGACAGACCTACAATCCCCACGTACAGGATGCAGAATTCATTAGCATTCTATGTAAGTCGCTACTTCCGTCCATAGCGGACAAGATTATAGGTCTTGAAAATGAAACTGTGCCTCAGATCATTTAGAATTTAAAACGAGTGGAACTTGGGCTTCATCGTTATAATCAAGTGGTAGCCACAGTACCCAACAACCCTGATGAGACGGGTATGGATCATGCACGGAAGACGTGCAGACACGTGATCAGAGATAGTTCCAGGACTCAAGAGTTATTTCCGAGGTAATAACAGAGGTTTACGTCGCGGCAGCAGACAGCAGCCGCCAAAAAACTAGTTGACGAGGGGGTAAGTCGCATTTCCCCCGCTAAGGTACAAAAGCGGACACAAAATACCTGCAGAGAGATTTTCAACAAAGTCACCAAGGGCATGACGTATGCGCATGTCGCTAAGTTTAATGCCAACAGTCAGGGCATTATTCTGCATAGTGAGGCAGCAACTTGCCACCAAAATCCCGCCAAGACGTTTTGCCAGCGACAATCCCTCCTGCAATAGAGTTCGACAAACTCACTATACAGACACTCACGATGTTGAGGAGAAAATGTACGCCCAAGCAGCATCCGGTCGCCGACCAGAAAGGGCGGACAATGGAATCTGCAGATTGTTATTGCAACCGAGGCAAAAAATGTGCGCAAAACGCTGTGTAGCGAAACGTCGCAGGAGGTGCCGAAGCAAAAATTGTGTGCGCATTGTGTTTTTACGTAGGACATAAAGCTCACCACTATACACTTTTTCCGAACCAGACATTCAACTTCGCAAGTAACATTGCGGCAAGATTCTGGCGTTTCAAAAACAAATTTGAGCCGCGGCCAATAAAACTTCGCATCAGCACTGACCTTGCAGCCAGTCACTGACACTCATGTAGTCACTGCCTCTCCGGAACATCACGTTGGCAATGATGATAATGCACATTGTGCACACAAGCTGAGCCGAACTAAGTTCTACAAAATACAGCGAGGTGCAGTGACATTTGAATGTCAGTTAACATCAGCACATGCCTCGACACCACGAATTAAGGTAAAAATATGCAGTATACAATTTAATACATTCATCGACACAGGACGTTCGTGAAGCTGCCTAGCATTGACATTGATATCCAAGCAGAAACTAGAACCAATTACAGAGATCTTCACACTCATAGGGGCAACTGAGGAATTAGAACCTCCGCAGTTCAAAACAAAAGTCAACTTGAGTACATCAGGACATACGTACCCACAGGAGTTTTTGGTTATCGACAATCTTAAGATGGACATAATATTAGGTGTAGATTTTCTAAAGAAATATGACGTCATTCCCTTTTTAAAGCATAATATACTTTTTATAAATGGTAAAGTACATACCCAGTCTAGACCTCTTTTCAGGGTTCTATTCCAAAGTACACAAGCAAGATAGGCATAAGCTAGCATTTAGTATCGACGGCGTCTGTTTATTTTCCTAAAATCGTCTCCCAATGGGCCTTTCCTGTTCACCTGAGCACTTTATGGATATTGCTAGAGCCTTTACGTTGGAATACAGCGATAGCATATATGACAGTATATTTACAGTAGATAATTAGTTTTCTAAACATGTTAATAACATCAAAAAAGTTTTTGATATATTGTGCAAATTCAACGTGAAAGTTAATGCAAAGAAATGCATTTTAGCAGAACAGCAGGTAAAGATTTCGGGCCACATTATTACACCAGATGGAATAGCAACACTCCAGGAAAAAGTCGGAGCAATCCAGCAAATGTCACCACCTGGGAATGTTTAACAACTTCGTACTTTTCTTGGCCTAACGTCGTACTTACATTGTTATATATAAAGTTACGCTACTAAGGCAGCACCCTTAATTTAGTTAACGAAGCAGAATAACAATTACAAATGGGACCAAGACGGACAGAAGGTATTTTTAGAACTGAAACAGGCAATTCAACAGGTGCCATTTTTGCATGGATTTGAAGAGAATAGGACATTTATCCTAGCATGCGATGCATCGCAAACTGCGATAGGAGCCGTTCTTTTACAAGAGGATGCCTAGGATAAGTCACGCCACACAATAACTTTCGCATCAAAGAAGTTATCTAGGCCAGAATAGCGCTGGTCAGCAATGGAACGAGAACTTACTGCGGTAAAATACTTTTGTAATTATTTCAGGTAGTATTTGTACAGCCGCCACTTCATTGTGGAAACGGACCATGCTAGTCTCTGTTATTTGTGAACTATGGCAGATCATAATCTACAAATTCAGATGATGGCAATAGTTCTAGCTGAGTATGATTTCGAGCCTCGAATTGTGAAAAGCAAACTTAACATAGTAGCTGATGCGTTAAGTTGTATATACTCACAGTGCAACAAAAACAAAGGTCATACATGTACATGATAAGAGATACCAGGTCAAACCAAAATTTTTACACTGTACATCTTTATTTAAGGCATTTGCAGGGGTTTTATATCAGAACTCTCAAAGATGAGATTAAGAAAATTATTCAGAAGTACACAGTAAACAATTGGACAGAGATTTAACAGTACATTAAACCCGAGTGGCAAACAAAAGACAAATCTATTGTTAGTAAAACCATTTTGAATGGAGACTATCTCCCAGCATACGCCATAGCCAAGATTATTTCCCATTATTTTCGGGTTAATTTAGAGATAATTACGCAGCACAAATCGAATAAGATATCAGTCACATGTGTTGAACCCCTACTCCATTGCCACCTAATTATTACTGAGGATAATAACCAAATTTATTATTTACCAGTGTTTCTGGAAGAAAAAGAGTACATCAGGATCGACGATGATAAGCAAATTTTACTTATTTCCAACAACCGATACTAGTTCACCGTTTTTAGAATATGCCAATGATCCTCATATTGACAAGCTGAAAGCAGCTCTTTTAAATCTGGAAGATGCAGAACCTAGGTATAGGAAACTTGCGAAACAATATGGCATAACAGGAAATGGTGAAATTTTTCTCAAGGTCGTACCCCTTTAGGAGACTGAAAGTCGACATTAGTACCCAAATATTACATTAACGAGATAATTGCGGCACACCACGATGCAATAATGGGCGGTGGACATTTTTGTCTATTTAAGACCTTACAAAAAATTAAACAGACCTATTATTGGGCAAGTATGAATACTGATGTTAAGAATTACATTAAGCACTGTCAGATATGCCACAAGGTTAAAGCACCTAATGCGAAACCGATAGGTGAGTTGACTCCTATTTCTCCCCCTGCTCTTTTGAAAGCGTGGAGTCTGGATGCTAAAGAACCCCTTCTAACCACTCAACAAGGCCACAAGTACATCTTGGTAATGACTGAGTTTTTCTCTAGACATGCCATGGCAAAATCACTTAAAAGCATTGACGCATAGATGTGTGCAGCCTTTATTAAAAAGGTAATTTTGAGATATGGCTGCCCACAGCAAAATCTAACAGACAGCGACACAAGCTTCAATAATGAGCTAATTGTGGAGCTCCTTGAACCTTAAAATTAATAAACAGCAGACAACATCTTATAATCCTGCATGCAATGGTTTAAAAGAAGTTTTAAATAAAATCATAGCTACGTAGCTTACTGCTTTAGCACAACAGGAACCAGAACACTGGGATGCCTATCTGCCCTACATTTTGTTCAACTACAACACTAGCGTTAGCCAAAGCACTAAGTTCACACCATTTTATCTGTTGCACGGAGTTGAGGGAATGCAGCCAAGTCACATAGTAACGAATCAATATTCTGAGCGAGAGACAATTGGTGCAAACGGCTCCCACAAAACAGAGAGCAGGATCGCATGAATATGCTTGAAGCACAGGCACAAATGAAAGTCCAATTTGATAACAAACACCGAGCTAACACAATCAAAATCGGAGAATAGATTTGGCTCAAGAATAGCGCCAGATCCAAGGCTTTGAATCTCAAGTACAAAGGTCCATATCGCGTTGTGGATGTGGTCGGACCAGACACGCTAAAGATACAATTAAATAGAACAGGTGTGCCAAAATATGATAAGAGTGAAAATGCGTAATGTAAAATTGGCCCACATAGGATAAGTTTTAAGATGCCTTTGTACCTATACCAAATTTTAGTGTACTATGATAAATATTACTAGTTGTTCACATTAGAAAAATTTGTTACTGCGTGTAAGTGTGCAAATAAAAGAGAGAACAAGAGAGGCGGCTCTGTAGCTGCATCGAGCGCACACAACCGCACTATGGCCAAGGGAGCAGCTGCAGCAGCTCAGTATATGCAGCAACCACGAGCGCAAACGCACGACTGCTGTGCACAGAGCTGCACCAACCAGCTAGGGAATGGTGCGGCGAGCAGGTCGCGCAGTCTAGTGCCAGCCGAGAGAAGCAGTAACAGAGCCAAACTTTGTATTTCCTCAGCCCACGCACAGAGCGCCAGAGGCTGGCCAGAGGCTGGCCAGGTAGTGAAACTACGGACAGAAGAAGGCTGAAGCAGAGAGGTGACGAGCTCGCAGTTCCATCGACACTCACAACCCCCCCCCCCCCCCTCCGCCAGGCGGAGCACCGGCGACGTGGTTGCCTTTATCTCTCTAGTGACAGCAGTGGAGAGCTGTTCCCAAGAAAAACGAGCTAAAGTGTGCACAAGTGTGCAGCGTGACAAATGTTCTGTCTTGTTTCAGAAGAGTGTTAATTATTTGTATATACTGTCTTGTTTCAGGAGTGTGTTATTTATTTGTATATATTTCTTTTCCCAGTACACCATTTCTTTGTCAGACAGAGTAACAGAAAAGAAGAAAAACACTATATGCATAAATTACCATAGTTTCTTTTACATTATATCCCGAATGGGCAGTACTGTACATAGTAGGAGTAACTCTTATATTATAAAGGGCAAGTGAAGTTGTGCCCATGAATTTTAGTTCATATATATGGAAGTTAACATACATGCTGTAGAAAATAGTAGTTTGAAAAAATGTTCAAACTTTTCAATTTTGTTACAGTGTATGTGCATGTATGTGAATCCATGAAAGAGGATGAGAGACAAACCAGTGGCAAGAGTTGGACACACTGCAGCGAGCAACACAACGGCACGGTGGCCAGTGTGTGCTATCTAGTGACAGCCATGCGAAGCAGCATGAAGCCACGCCTTTCCTCACACGTGTAGGCAGGGTGAGACTGCTAAAAGTCACTCAAAAGGCGAATGACTTACACAGGAGGCAGAGCAGTGATCCTGATTCACACCCATGACAGTCAGAGCGAGTGGATCCAGCCATTAGTTTCTTCTAGTCGCATGTTTACAGTGAGAGCATTACAGTGTAGAACGACTAAACACAAGCCTGAGTGTACTGCGTGTCATTTGTTGTATTTTATTTTCAGGAAAGTGTTACTCGTGTATAATGGACATATCCCTCCTCCTATCAATCCCTTTACCTTGTTGGATCGAGTGCACATTACAAACTATACTTCTTTGTTGCACAACATTTACATGCGATTATCACAAACTTTACATACAGAGTAGGTGACTTCGGTCTCTAAAAGCTTAAACACATCTCATTACGAAAGGAAAGTTTGTACATATTCAGTGGTTACGTTCATGATAATAGCTCCCGCAGCAATGGTAAGTTATATTGCATGAAAAGTTAAGTGCAGCTGTGAATAGAATATTTTTAGTTAGCACACAGAGCCAGTTTTAACATAGCATAAAGTGATTACCTTGTTAACTTTCTATGACGACAACGAACTTCATAGCAATTTTGATAAAGTTTACGTAAATTCAGAACTTTATAAATATCCAGCTACTATGAAATGAAACGACTTTCATACAGTCGCAATCCTTTGTTGGTTAAAATCCAACGACTTGACTTATGTCCTAGGAAACATGCCACATTACCAATAATCAGTTTGATGCTATGCATTTTGGAGGAACAGGATCTACAGGTCGAGTATTTTACCTTCTAGAACACGAAACCTACAATTATGTTACAGCTGGTGTAATATTGTTACTGTTAATAACATTCACAGGACTTTATGTTAAGCCTTATCGGATATCAATTCTCATACATGAGGTGGTTCGTGACCACTGAGGTACAGTAAGTCATATAGTAATTGTGTTTTAATACATGTACGATAAGAGTACAGATATTATCGGCCATTATGATCTAATAAGTTCATTTATGTATGTCGTTTCTCAGATGAAGACAAATTCTTTCTTAAAATTTATCAAGGAAAACTTAGTAGTCAGTATGTTGTGAGTTGTACAAATTCTGCACTCACTAAATTCGTGAAGTGTAAACACAGTATTATCGCACAGAGTGCGGCCAATTTTTAATGGTGTCACCAACAAGTGATGATCTCCATACAATGTATGCATAGCGTAACATTTTGAGTATAATATAATGTATTGTAAATAAATTTATATCAGAGTTTACAATTATAAATGACAACGTAGAATTGCAATTAATGCTTCAGTTAGGGAGTTTCACACTTCTGCATTATTTGGTACAAACAAAGTTAGTACTATCTGTAATATATATTGGACGCTGTTTGCAGTGTTCTTAATATGACACGTGTTATGCATTAGAAGTTCTATTGTCAGTTTAAAATTTTTTCAGAATTGTAATATATAACTAATATTGTAAGCCAAAAAAATATAAAATGATGCAGCAATTGTATTTCACAGTGCACGCATCACGCAAATATGTTGCCAACGTGTACTGTGACGGATATTAAAACGACAAAAATACAAATGTATATTTCTATGATTCCATATGTAATATTAAGCTTGTTTTATAGTCATTATTGGTATCACGTAGCAAATACAAAAGTGCACGGCACAAGGGTTATATTTTATCGCTTAAGAACATTGTATTTGCTAAAGTTTATGCTTAGATACAGTACATAGCAGTACTTACAGAGGTAGTATATCAGATGTTAACGTAATTTCATGTCAAACACATTCACGAAACATTTTGTTCAAACACAAACATGTTCAATGTTGTCGCACAAGTATAACCTCGACAAGGAGCAGAAATTAGCCAGTCTTTTATTGACGCCACTGTTGAGGCCACATGGCAGCAGTGTTACCAACCTTGCAGGCAACAACTTCAGGTTTGCCTACTCAGAAAATGCCAGTAGCTCATGTACACACAGCAAAGTGGTGTTCAATTTGTATTGTAAATTAGTATGCAAATATGTTTTCTTTCACTGGCATTGCAACAAAATATAATTATTACATGTTTTCACTTAAGGTTTTTACAACACAATTAGAGCACACACATGCCGGATTGGGAAATGTCATTACACCAGTCTAGCCTAAATCCCCCCCCCCCCGGTCCATTCACTTCCTTTATGAACGGCGCCTAGTGTTGTGGTGAAACAAATTCAAATTAATGGGATTAAATGTTGCGCCGTACACATTCCTTTTTCTGGTGTAAGACAAGAACCAAAACGACGCATATATTAATGCACTGCGAGTGACAGCAACAGCTAACATTGTATTTTCTATGTCAATTCCATTTAACATATGGTAATAAATTTAAATGTCCTTCAAGACATAAATACAGATGATAACTTTGGCTATGTAATTTACATATAAAAATAATCTCTGTCATGATATATAAAATTATGTTAGGCATTATCATATCATAAAGTTTATTATGCCGACTAAGATAAGACATATTTTTATTTTGGGAAAACAGAAGTGACTTAACTATAGACTTCTATCAATTGTCAAATATTCAATAAGTATTTTCAAAGTAATTATTACTTTCATTCAGAAAAATACTGTAAATCGTCACAGCATTGCACCGAGGTATTTTTAATGCATAGCGAACCGTCACCACTATCTTGCATCCGAAATAACATTGTAGTTACATTGAGCATGTCGCGGGAAAAGGCGAAGAGAGCTCCCCCGACCCATGTACACACCGCCCTGGCCGACTCCTGTTTACGACGTGCCCAGGTGCACCAGTTTGACCCCTGCCACACAACTTCGCCAGCAGCCAGGACATCTGCTACTAGAAGAGAGAGGGTGACGTTGGGACCACAACTAGGTTACTGATTGAATTGCAACGCAAAGTGCACACTCGCCAGACCAGGCTGTGTGCAAAGCACACTCCAGGAGAGAGGAGTTGCGGAGGTCCGGCCCAGCAACAGCCTGTCTACTTCAGAGGAGTAGATTATGGTATAAATAGAGCTGCAAACTGCCCCCATTCTCTCAACAGTACAATATCGGTGACAATCAGAAGACACATCCAGAGGTGTCACTGGGTCGCAGGTCTGCTGGTCCTGATCCTAGGCCGGGTCGCTATCTTCCACGTCAGGAGACCTCCTTGCACTACACATCAGGAGGACCTGGAGGAGCTTCGGTCGATACAATCTGAGCCAGTGGTAGGTGTTATTCCAGTAGGGTGCAAGGCAGGGTGATAGGGAAGGTACGCAATTAAAAGAGAGAATTAAAGTAAAAGATAAAGTCAAATAATTGCAGAATATCAAAGTATAAATACTTGATTATTATTGTTTTTATTTCAGTTTATTGTGAATTGAATTAGTATCTCAATAAACTGTTCGTACTGTTTGTTGTGTTAATAATTACAGTATTAGTAGAACGTTCATAACCATTCTAACAGTCTAGAGATACAGAATCCTACCTGGCAATTGGTATCCCAAGGCAACAGCGGAGTCGCCTACATGACCAATGTACAACTTGGTCTTTTTGAGGAATGCAACACTGGCTGTAGTTCCTGAAGTACTTGGAAGGCCAGTTGATGTTTTGGGCCAAGTCTCTGAACAAAAGACAAACAAAATGCTAAACTGATTTAAGTAATCTAAATCAACACATGAGCATCAGCACA
Source organism: Dryococelus australis (assembly GCA_029891345.1). Taxonomy (NCBI): domain Eukaryota; kingdom Metazoa; phylum Arthropoda; class Insecta; order Phasmatodea; family Phasmatidae; genus Dryococelus; species Dryococelus australis. Next base: position 285,117,734 of record CM056993.1, read on the forward strand.
GAAACACCCCCCCTTCCTTCGGGCTACGATTCTTACCAACAAAAACTATCGACGTTCCTTGAATCACTGTTTTGGGAATTTACTCCCCTGTTGGGACTCTGGCTCAGTGAGTAATATTTGGATACACATGAATAGTAGGTATTTTTCAGCGCGTGCGGACTACACTTGAATATCATTTATACATTGGTCACCGCAGTAAAAACATATGGGACAAATGCCTTCAGCCATTATTTGAAAATACATAGTAACAAGAAAAATAGTGATAATAAAGAATACCTACTAATAAAAAAATGTTTTCCCGCTCAAACTTCAAAACAAATAATATAACTTCAACTCTATTGAAAACATTACACTCCTTATGTACAATCTATTTAAAATGTAAGAAGTGAGCACAACAATATTAAACACATTAAATATGTTCTCCAAATATGAAAACAATAAATATAAACAACACATAGCATAAACACAATGTAAACAAACAAAAATGTAAACAAATACTCTGGAGCTTCTGACATGCTTTAATACTGGCTCTAAAATAGAGCCTTGAGGTACAGCTATTTTTACATCAGTAGTATTGGATCTATTATTAATCAAATGATTTCTTCTATCACATTGAGAAAGTCATATTTGCAGAGTTCTATTACAAAGGTACACAACTACACAATAATTGTATATACCACTTCACATGGAAAAAATCTGCAAAGAAACATGCGTAATAGCACTCGTAAATCACTACTCTTCACACTGTCAAATTCACACAGTACACTGAACGTACACACCCCACCAGTATACAATCTTCAAGTGCACTAAATAGATAAAAATTAAACCGGAGGACCAAAATCAATGAGCATTTGTTTCCTGTCCCTGTGCACTGTTGTTCTGAACCAAATGTATCATTAACAATACACGCAAACTGCACATAAATAACACACGGGAACACCTTTTTGGATGATATACAGTATGCATAAGTTTTCCACTGCGTATATGTTATATAGTACAATTCTCGGAAATTGTTAAGAATAGCGGCCATTTGAAGGTGACCTAGACCAACCAAATAAATTTATATGGGTTGTGCATGGCCTACCTGTTCTATATTTATGGGCACGTGATGACATATTAACTAGAATATTGAAAATAAAATAGTTAAATATAAGAGTGGTAGACTTGCTTTGTTTACGTCAAACGCCATGTTGTGATGTTAGTTGTACCATTTTCATGGTACTTGTAACATGATGAGGTAGCAATGGTATGCAAAGGTACCATAATTTTGTGCCAGTGTCCCATTATTTTGAATACCCTATTCTACGATAGAGTACTACGATTTTTCAAAGGTTTACATCACCGTTGAACTGTGGGAAATTGCTGAACAACATCTGATTTTTTACCGGTCTGAGTTTACAATGTAAGAGTGCTTAAAATCATGTTTTATTGCAATTAATTCAGTTAGATGTGTTAAATTGTGCAGAAATACAAGTGTTTCTGTGCTGTTATATCAATTGGAAAAGTGAAATTATAATATTTGTGCTGTAATTTGAGTGTGTACAGAGTGTCGTCAAATAGAATAACGATAGTGTTGTGCTAAATGATCTACGATGTACAAGCGACGAACGATTAGGTGAGTAACATAATTAATTTGGTGTTGTGGAATTGAAATTTATTAGGCCTATATTGTATTGATATTACCTGTGTAGTATTGCATGTGAGTGTGTTGATTGCAGCGAGTCATGTCAAATGCGGAAGACCTAACCAAATTAAAGTTGACTTCACAATAGTTGATGATTATGTATAAATGTAAATCAAGCGTAACTCTCTCGCAACTATAAATACTGATCAAGCGTAGCCAAACATTACGCACAGAGCCAGAGTCTTTAGCGCCAGCAGGGGAGTAAATTCCCAAAACTGATTCAAGGCATGCTGGCTTTCTTCTTTAGGTAGTGTAATAATAATAATGCACTCTCAATTAGGCTACCGCCCGGTAGCGAGCTCTCTCACCTCTCCTTCACCCGACTTAACTCCTCTTCCACTCCCTTCCTGAACTTTCCAACTCCCCTCACAGATACCATTTCCTCCTGCAACACATTCCACTCCCTTACAGATCTCACAAGCATGGACTGCCTACCTCGCTCCGTTCTCCTCCACACCCTCTGAAGCTTCTCACTGTTTTTTCCTCTCCCTCTAAACACCCCCTTACTTAGCTTGCAGTGTAGCCCTCCCCATCCTCCATCTTCATTCACAACCCTGTACATCCTGACAGCCGTTCAACTTTCCTCCTATTCTTCAATGAGCTACACCCTATTTTGTTCATAATCACTGATGGCCTATAGTTTCCGTCATCCTCACCATCCTGCCCCTACCTTCTCCACGTACCCTTCACCCATCTTGCTGCCCTTCTCTGCACCTTCTACAACTTTCGCACCTCCACTTCCACCTCCGGGTCTCATACTGCCACAGCATATTCTAACATTGGCCGCACTATTGTGCCATATGCCTTCTCCTTCACCTCACAGCTGACTCTCTTCAGCACCCTTCCCAACATACCCAGAGTCCTTCTTCCCTTTGCTACCTCCCTCTCTACTGGTTTTTCCCATCTGAGGTCTCCCTGCAATACAATTCCTAGATATTCTGCTGCTTCTTCAATCTCTATATCAGCGCAAAGCGCTCATGCATCAGCAAAGCTTGGAGTTTCCCCAGAAATGATTTTCATGGGTAGCCCCCTCACACTGAAAAATATATGTGTGTGTGTGTATGTGTAAGTATTGGTAATAAAGTGAATTTAGGTATTGTTTGGTTAGATTGTTTTGCAATTTAACATATTTTCACAATATTGCTGATATAATCTGAATAATTTATCACGAAACCACATTTAATTGTACAAAGATCTAACTGAAAAATACCTAAATTGACAATATTACCAATACAAGTTACAAATACGATAGTGGGGAGGGCTATGAACTGGAGGGAAATTGTGAGGTAAAATTTTATCATGAAAATGTATAGCCTATATTTTTTACTTGTTTTACCACACAATTTCCCTGATGTTCATAGCCCTCCCCACTATCTTATTTATAATGTGTATTGGTAAAATTGTCAATTTAGGTATTGTTAGGTCTATTTGCAATGTAACTTTTTTGTGATTAAATATTACGATTACATTTATACAAATTATTCCCTTGTTTTACCCCACAATTTCCCTGATCTTCATAGCCCTCCCCACTACCATTTATATGGTTTCTATTGATAATATCTTGATGCCCGTAGTAAATTTGTGTTGTGTAATTAGTAGAGTGGAATTATACCAATTTCCGTGATTTGTTTCCCAGAAAAGTCCTTATTCTTAACATTTACCATACCGTGGTCTATACTTGTACGCCCTTGCCACATCAGCCAAAAAAAAACCCCTGCGATTCACGTATTGTGAATTAAGATTTGGTTTCCAGAGGTGTTCTCACATTTAACACAGTTCAGAGAACAGAGAGAAACACATTTGATATTATACCGCAAAAATACCCCGATCTTTGTAGCTCTCCCAGGCCCATAGCCTGGGGGGGGGGGGGGCTGCTTTGGGCGTCTAGACACCCCCCCGAAATATTGAACTAAAATGGAAAAAATACTCATGGTAATATTTATAATGATCTAGCTATTGCAATGAAATGCACTTAGAAGTATAAGATAATGGGGTGTTTGACTGTTTTGCATAAAAATACTACTGTTATCTGGTCGGGTTGACCTTGGGCACATGATCGTTGACATTGTAGCTTTTACCCCGCAGTATGCCTGTGCAAGCTGCGACTTGCCAAGTTCTCCCTCCCTGCAGTGGGCCTGCGCAAGCTGCAAAAGGCCAAGTTTGTACTACATCCACATAGCTCTGATCTAGACACAGCTCACTATGTGTAACAGATGTTGTCATGTTGGGTTGTGGTGTAGTTCAGCGTAGTTTTGTGTCGTAGAAAGTTTCTTTCTCTCGTACAGCGGACACTACATTCCTGATTTTCAATGGATAAATTTGTTATAAAGAAAAAACGAAAAGTGGAAGATAATGCCACAGACACTAATTCAGAGACACTGGTACATAGTTGCATTGTGTGTACTGTACAATCACGGTTCATTATAAGATATGTTTGTAAAGTGCAACTAGATATATCTATGAAACAAGGTTGTGTTTGAATTCAGTGCAATGTGCCTTTGGTCCCTTCCCGTGTCATGCGCCCATGTAGGTGTGATTCGTGCCCTTGGTTGAAGGGTGCATATGCACCCTTACCACGAATTTGGATAGAAACAACGTGATGTCACATCCGGGATGCACTACATAAGGGCACGAAACCAAGTAAGAGTCCTTCGGTGGTGAAATAGAACACAGCCTTGTATACTGAAACACATGTTTTCATGATATGTAAATAGTAGTGAAAATTAAGGACTGTTTATAATTATGAATGCTAAAATTCATGAAGTACTGCAAATTTACTGCTGCTTTATAGTTTGCCGTGAAATTACATTGCTACAATATTTTAAGCGAACTTTAAGAAATATTTGTACCAGGGCCATTGTATCAATTTCCAGCGACTAAAACAAACAAATCGATGCTTAAATTTCAGCACAGTTGGCTACAAAAATGGAACTGGCTAGCGTATTCAAAGAACAGCAATGGAGGCTTCTGCAAATACTGTGTTTTATTTGCTTCAGATTGTGTAGGAAAAGGTTACCACCAAACAACTGGCACTTTTGTAGGTTCCCCATTTAGACGATGGAAAGTTGCAGCCGAAAAGTTTGAACACCACTCAAAAGCTGGTTACCATAAAACATGTGTGCTTGCTCCAGAAAACTTTCTGAAGGTATACAGGATGAGGCATTTAAAACAGGCCACATTAATAAATCACCCACTTGTAAAGATAGAAGAAAATAGTCTAGACAAATGTTTGGGGTGAAAGGAGCCATAATGTGATGTTAACAGTTTGGTGTTACATCGTGGGGTGAAAGCGATATGGGGGTCAACTTCTGTTTTGTAAATGGGATGACATACTTGATCATACACATCTGAACAACTCTTCGCAAGCTGAATGCAAACATGTGTCAAACATACTAGAACGATGAACTTTAAACATCATCCCATTTAACATACCGACGTTGACCCCCGTATTTTCGTCACCCCTCAGCGTACAACACACCAATTTATTAACGTAACATTACGGCCCCTTTCACACCAAACAATATTTGTCTGAAACATTTTCCTCTATCGTTACAAGTGGCCGATATATTAGGGTAGCCTGTTTTAAATGCCTCACCCAGTATACTGGGAAACAGGAAGATGTGGCAACGCCCTTTTGGACAACAAAAGATGGAAAGAAAAAGAAGTCAATAACAGCTTTAAAACCTATCGTCGAGACCATAATATTTTGTGGCGAGAATGAACTTCCTCTCAGAGGTGATGACAGTGGCCCTATACCTCTAGAAAACCCTCAAAAAAATATGGAAAATTCAGGGCTCTTCTCAGGTACCAGACACGTACCGATGAGCATTTGAAGCGTCATCTCACTCACTGTTCCCGAAATGCTACATACGTGAGTCCTGAAATACAAAATGAAGTCATAGGGATATGCAGAAAACTAATCCAAAAGAAAATAATTTCTGAAATTAAAAATGCTGAATGCTTTGCAATCCTTGGAGATGAGACTTTGGATGTCTCAGGACAAGAGCAATTCTCACTTTGTATCAGAGAAATCAGTAATGAAGATCATCCTGTGTTGAGGGAAGATTTTGTTGCTTTTTTCCAGTACATAAAACATTTCTGTGGAGAATACATAGCAGGAAAAATTTCCAAGTTATGTGGAGACTTGGGACTTGAAATGACAAAGCTTGTAGGTCAGGGTTACAATGGAGCTGCGAACATCAGTGGCTCTTTGAGTGATGTTAAAACGAGAATGCAAGAAATGTATCCAAAAGTGACGTATGTACACTGTGCTTCTCACTGACTGAATTTGGTACTAGGCGAGTCTCTTTCTGTGCCTTCAGTAACAAACGCTCTTGGAGTTGTTAAACAGACAGCAACTTTGTTTCAATTTAACTATCAAGCAGCAAGTGTTTTGAAAAATAACATCGCAAAACTTCTCCTAGACTCAAAGAATGCTAGATTACTTGGGTTGTGTGAAATCAGGTATGTAGAACGCCATGAAGCTGTAAACACTTTTGTTGAGCTACTTCCAGCCATTGTGCCCAGTCTACAAAACCTTTCACAATGTAACAGAATTTTTTCAAGTACAGCAGCATCTCTTCTGGCTGTAACGGAAAAGGGAAACTTCATTGTGGCACTCTTTTTTGTGAGTATTTATTTTGCCTCACTCTTCCATTGTCTTCATATTTGCACAACCCACAGCATGATCTTGCTTTCAGCAATATCTTACTGTGAAAACATCCAGAAAATGTTTCAAAGTTCAAGGGCTAACGACAATGATGACCATAAACAATTTGCTGAGATATTCCTAAAGTCTGTAACTACAACAGATAACTTGTTTGGAACTGTTATTGAAGTACCGCGACAGGCTAAAATGTAGACCAAGAAGAATAATCATCCCCACAAATCTGTTGAACAGTACTATCTCAGATCTATTTTTCTGCCTTGTGTGGATGGATTTATTGTAAGTCTTCAACAGTGATTTTGTCAAAATAAGGACATTCTCTTAGCGTTGGAGATTTTCTTACCCAAACATGCACACGAAAATTGTGTGAAGGAGCTCAAAAAACTAAGAGCAAACTTCTCAGGCTGCAATTCTACGTGCAGCAAACGATTAACTGGCCTGGCACTCATGTCAATTCACTATCCATTGCCTTTCATAGCTGAGGACATTTTAGATGTCATGGTCAGGAAACCAAATAGGAGAATGTTGTTATTATAAAAGCTCTACGAGTTTTCACTACTTTTACCTGTACATACAATATTTGGATCATTGATGCTGGTGCACCTTTTAAGTATTTGGTCATGTAATACATAGCTTTAAAGAGTTATATTATTGGGTTTTATAGAAATCATGTTCAAGGAACTTATTTTGTGTACATTTTTATTAGTAATATGATTGAACAAAATTGTTCGATTCTTAGGTACATATTTGGATTTTAATGTTGAACAAACCAATTTTGTGAAAATTTTTATTAGTAATGTGATTGATGAAAATTGTTTTATCAGCAGGTATTTTGCTTTAATGTTTACAATTGTGAATGATGTGACTGAGGGGAGCACCAGGGCCCTTGCCTCCTCCCCTCCACTAAATACTTCCAAGAGTTTTAGAAAGTTTATCGTTAAAAATATTATGATGTCTGCCAGCTGTATATTCAATATTTAGATTCTAAAACCATTTAAACAGCCCCAATTTGCACTTTAAAATCCAAATTCTTCCGGGGGAGAACCCCCCAGACACCCACTTAAATTTTGGTAGCAGTGAAGAATTACACCCCCCCCCCCCCCAAATAAAATCCTGGCCTTGCCTCCACACTGTAACATATTATTATATACACTGCAAATTATATGATGCCCCTTTGACATTAGTATTAAATGTGATTAGTAATGTCCATATTCACCATTTGCAGGTATTATTTTCCAGTTTTTTACAGAAGTGATTCTTAATAATTACCAAACTTCCAATTAGTATTATTAGTAACGACCATATAATATATGCTGTAAACCTGTCTGACAATTTCCTCTCATCTGTCACAGGCTTATAATCCGGCAAATATTTCATAAAAGCTGACAAGATTACAATTTGATAAATAGTTACGCTACAGAAAGTTTTATGAAACAGATAAGTATAATCACTGTGACATATCTCCAATTTGTAGAATTATCACTGCAGAAGTGACAGTTATGCTTTCCTATGTAACCAGTAATTTGTAATGTTTATATAATATAGTAGTGCAATGTTTCAATATTGTGTGAACTGAAACATTGCTTGCCAAATAGCACAACCTCTTCCTCTCAGATCAGTAATTTTATCCACATTACTCTACATTCTCCTGCTAGAGTAAACAAAGTTATGTGGGAGGCGTTATTATTTACTTCATTATTTGTGGTAAGAATGGACTGCTCACGAATCGTGTATAAGGCTGCGATTGATTATCATAAGAACACTTCAGAGCTATTTAGCATGTAATAAATGAAACTTACGGTTCGACGTATGTAATTGTAGTGTTTATGAAACTGTTATTTTAAGGCTTACAATTTACACATGTTTGATTGTCAAATAAGGGGAACTTGTACTACTTATGGAACACAGATTTTACATAATTGTCGTAAATGTCACACCTCTCACGTTTTATGGAACAGGATAGGTTAGGGAGATGGCTACAGTCGACAAACTATATGCACTTTGACTTACAATAATAAAAAATTGAAACATTTTAAACGTAAAATTACCATAATCCTTCCACATAGAGAGCTGTGTTTCGACAAAACCGTCATAAATAGCCTTAATGACATCTTCATCTTTATCAGACCAGAACAATTCTTTACGTAAAATGTTTTTCATTAAGTGATCTTTAGCAAATCTCGCTGCATCCTGTCCACCGTGGCCATCAAAAATTCCAAAAAATGCATATTTTAGGTCCTTGAGGTCTTGTGTACGTTCACAGGCAACTGCAAACATGTCTTCCATGTACTTTCTTCCACCTTGGCTACAATGGGCAGTAACCCGCAAATTAATAGCACCGGATGTAGCCATTTGGTTTTAAAAAAATAAGCACAAATAGGCACACAAATACAATTTTCCATCAGTTATTTCGACAAATACAACTCAACCGCCAGTTACGGCCATGTTATAAACACAAAAAGAAGACGAAAGACAAGACAACAGAACGGAAATTAAGCAAGATAGCCAAATGTGAAAAACAAATACTTTCTTGGGGGTATGGAAACATTCATTCAAATTGGTGCTGTATTGAAAGACAGATTCCTTATACAAATAAACATAATTTCGTTAATCAACGCGTCTATTGACTAAAAAAGTTGATTTAACATGAACGCCAAGCAGAGGAAAATTTACGCATATTCGCATTTATGACGCTGACGCGACAAGAATGCAGCAATCCATCCATCTAATCTAAAACGTGCAAAGGCACGTGGCCTTGGATTAAATCGTACAGCCATACAACCATCTAAATCCTTATACAAGAAATGTAAAAAAAAAAAACCCCCAAGTTTTCACGCAGATAATCATCACAAACTCATAAAATAAAAAATAGATTCGAAAGACCATTAAACACTCGCAGAAAAGTCAAACGCCACAAACACATAGGGACGTCGAGATCCCGACGCCGAGATTCAAAAATACGAACCATACACAACAGCGAATACTGCTCTACTATTGAGAATGCAGCAATGTATGCACAAAAATGGCAGTTATAGAGAACCAGAGTGTTTACTCATTGCTCGAAAAAACTTAAAATCGCATTTTCGAGCAAAGTGGCTGATATCTGTTGCCGGATGTGAACACTGCTAGGGTCCATTAAATGCCTTTCCCAATATGCCTGCATCATACGCTTGCAACAACTCAGTAGATAAAGAGCCAGACATGAAATTACCAAAATTGTACTTTAGAAAAAACTTAACAGGTATCGCTCATATTGCATTAATATCTGCTGTGACATGAGTGCTAAAGTCACAACTTCCTATTTATTGAGAACGACAAAATACACTGTAGAATTTCATCTGCTTTAGTAATAAATTAGGTTTTGAATTTACTACTTTTATTACGTGTAAATATTTTTATATTTTTATAAAACTGAATGTTTTTGGGTTAACTGTCTCGTTTCACAGATGTGGTTTTTTTGGTGGTTTTGTAATAGGGATTCTAAGGTGATGTTCATTATAATTGCTTGGTGATTTGCTCAGTGTGTTTATAATTGCATCAACGAATGCTAAAATGCCGAATAACACGCACAGATCTAAATGATGTGTCTCATTGTGCAGGGACAAATACATAATTAATACTGTGGTGTGGACCATGTGTTCCCAAGCTCCCGCATGACTACTTGGGGCCTCAGCAGTCACTTGTGCCACTTCACCAACACCGGGCTGGCTCGATCATGACGCCACAAGTGCATAGTGCATGTTGACATGAACGAAACTTGCACCACCCTGCCAACAATGTTAGGTATGTGACTCAAGAGACCGTCAAACTTTATTTGTCCTAAGAGGTAACTCTTGGAATAGGTCAGTAAGATATCCAATACACAATTTACCCCAAAGTCACAGCCATTAGGCGCACAGCTTAATGAACGTGACCTCAGAGCAGCTTGTTTTATGACGCCCAATGAGAAAAATCAGCACATTCCATCAACTGACCTGCTGGCTTGGTAATAAGTGCTATGTGCACCCAGTTTCATCCAATCAGTGTGGAATTATTTTTTACAAGTGTTCCAAATGTTTATTTGGTGCAAATAAATCTTAGGGGTTAAATTATATTCAAAAGTGTTGGTGTGTGCCACACCCCTGGCCCTAGACCGTTCCCCACATCGCCCACCAACTCACCGAAGTTCACCGCAGCGCCACACGAGTGCAGTAGAGCCCAAGCCAGAGTTCCATGTGGGTGCCTGTGTGCACCAGTGTAAGGCATGTTGTATATTGTGATTAATTTTTCCATTTTTATTCGCCATGGCCCTTTTCATTCCTTATTTTATTATTACAATTTTTGCTATGTTTTAACTATGTTTTAAAATTTAATCCACGAATTTTTAGTGCAAGGGTGAAATTACCATTTCGATCTCGTGTGAAAGTGATGTATAGCACATGTGCATTAGTGAGACGTGATCGATTTTTCTGGTTTTATTTAAATAAATGTGTATCACCTGTTCGATCCAGTATATTGCTTTGTATTAGTTTTAAGAGGGTTCTATAGCACTGATTATGTTATGTTATGGTGAAATTGATAATTGCTGCCTGACATGTGCAGCATATGTTTGAAAAAACATGCCGCGCTACTACGCACTGGAGTGCACTGTGCAAAGAATATTAGTGGATGGTTTTCACCCTTATTTGTTTCTATGCACCAGCACGAAATCATAAATAAATAATAGACATAAACTCTGTCCTGTATTAGGGTCATTAAAACACTACCTTCTGCCAGTGTTTACATACATCATTCACAAACCACATGCACACGTGCCATAACTTATTGACTAAGTGTTGAAAGGTGCTAATAAATTCAACCAGTTTTTAAGTTTATAATATTTCGTGGCCATTTTCATTAATATCTAGGCTTCGGGGTTTGAGCCACGTAGTGGATTTCTTTTCCAACATTTCGACAGTCATTGCAGCTGCAATCATCAGGGAACAATACCTGACCAATTAAGAAGAGTCGAAGGAAGAGGCCCTTATGGAGATGATATACAGGACACAAAAACTAACCTTGGGCCACATAGTTTACAGGAAGCCTACACATACTGACAGATATCTGCAAGCAAACTCTCACCACCCACCATCACAGAAGAGGACAGTCATTTCCACATTGGTCAACAGAGCAAAAAGCATATGTGAAGAACAACATCTTCAGGCATATGTGAAACATCTCATCATAGCTCTAGTGGCTAATTGTTTGTGCTCCTCCCAAACCTATTGAGGTCTAACCTATCCTTGATATCATGAATTGTCATGTAATTAAAATGCTACAGATATCTGTGGACATGTGTCACGATGGAAACACCTGTCACCATGAGTCGTTGGAGAGAGATGGTTGGCCACTTGAGGCACACCCAACTCACAACCTAAGCTCATGGAATCTCAAGCATCTCTTTAATAATATTGTTACAGTGTCTCTTCAAGTCAGTAGGTTAAACCAGGTTCGTTAAGGGATGGATGACTTAATAAAAAAAATAATTACAAATAATTTCCTAATTTATTAAAAATAATTACAAAGAAAATACCCTCGTCTCAATATACCACAATTAATTGATACCTCTTGCTATTTACAACTAATAAATTCAATGAGTACCATTATAATTACCACAAATAAATAAATGTAACTAATTAAATAAAATCAGTCACAACAGACTGTGTATCAAACCCTAATGAATTATTTTATCAATTATATGTCTATACATGAAAGTTGTAATATTTACAAATAAGTCCGTGTCACATGACCATACTGTCTCATTTCAGTCCAGATCCCACTAGTCCGCAATGTTGTATAGTTCTCCTAGCGCCCTCATGCACAGTGGCCTTCACTCCTCTGGTATCATGCACTCTCGCCTGTTCACACAACAAATACCTTGTGTCCATTGTCTCCTCGCAATATCCTGTCGTTGTCCGTCCCCTTCGCCGATGTCTCTCACTGCACCACACGCCGCTCTATTACTGCACCCAGCTATTTGGCTTCCACAAATAGACTCCCGACCCTGGGCTTCTGCAATATTTATAAAGTTATAGGCCACCACCTATACGGGCACACACAGTTCGGAATCTTCAAATGGTATTTCACATACACACGCTAGTAGTAGGGGCGTGCTGGTTCTAGATACAAAAGAGATGGTACATTTTTTATTGACCTAATTAATTCGATATCAAATTGATATCAAAGGATTAATTAAATTGGTTGAACAGGTGAACCAAAAAGGGTTACTCAAATTGAAAGGGTTATATTTTAAGAAATGGTTAAATGTATTGAAAAGGTAATCTTTTGATCTGTTGGAAATTGATGCTGTGGTGTTCTGGAGGTGACTGACCAGGGTGGTGGGTTGCAATGTGTTATGTAGGTGTTGAGTAGCGTGCAAGAGTGTGCTAAGGGTATTTGTTTCTTATGTTTTATAATTTTGATGTGTCTGTAGGTTTATTTGTGATATATAGGCGATTTTTACGAATGTATTCAACACACATGAGAATTTCAGAGTGTTTAAACAATTTGTAAGAGTGGCCTAAGTGCAAATTTGATGTTTTTGGGGATATTGCTCGTAGACGGCGGTGGGAGATAGGCGACTTTGAAAGATGAGATTTACATGATAATAATGACAAACGATTAAATAGATGAATACTGTTTCCGAATGCAACTAAACATTAAAGAATTTCAGAGTGTTCTATGTATGAATAAATTACATGCATGGAATCGCAAATTTCAAACGACTTCATGAATAATAAGTGCAATTACGTAACTCTCCAGTATGGAATTAAACGTAATGTGATTTTACTACCCTAAGCTGTATGCTAGCAATATAATTTACATGAGAGAGAAGTATTACACAGTTACATGAGTATGGAATTAACATTCTACAACAAAATGTCCCTATAAATTAAATGAACAAGATATATATATATATAATGCCTCTCGCACATTTCTTACATGTCCATCTGCCTGTGAGACTGGCGAGTAGGAACTTTAGAGACGTAATCCATACATAAAAATAAATTAATTGATTAACACGCATAATAAAATTCCACCTCTCCAAAAAAATTTATGTCCATCTCGGAGGTCACTTGATGAATGAATGTATCATATGAGGTGTACCAGCTTATATATGTGTAGCATGGCCATTGTCTTTAAGGCAACTGAGTTGAAATTTACTACTGATAGAACCTATTTCCACACTATTAATGATTTTATTCGTCCTACACGTACATGGATGTATAAATGTGAATTATTTAAAAAAATTGCACATATTACAAATTTTTTCTGTAAAGTCTGGTAAATAGAGCGCACTTGTTAACACAAATGCGAGTTTAAAATCATACCACGTGTCGTGTACCGAACACAGAAACGGGGTTTACATGATAAATGCACTATCACACCAGAAAAAAAATTATTTCTCCGATAAATTAGGTTTATATTAAAAGGTGTATATTATAAAATGTAAATCGCAACTACGACACTCCAAAGTCCGGTGAAGTCGAGAGATTCAGTGTTGCATCTATGCAGCATGAGGATTGGTGAAGTACTAAGATGGTGGAAGCCCGCGAGAAACCTCTGTGTCGCTCTGCCCAAGGCCAACCACCCCTCCCCTAGCCAGAGCGATGTGTCCTGGGATTACTCATTCCTCTGCCATCGATTCTCAATTTTTCGGCACTTAGCCAAGATGGCGACGAACAGCTAGATATGGCCACATCACTACCGAGATCCTTGAATACCCATCCCCACCCCCACCCCTTGCCAAAGCGATGTGTCCTGAGGTCATTCACCCGTCCTCCCCCACTGTCAATAGATTATGTTGAAGAACCAATCAGCTATGAAAATGCAATCACCAATATGGAAATACAAATGTATGAACAATTCCGAGAATGTCCGTGCACGTTAACCTCGGAAATAAGGATTTCAATACAAAATCATGGTATTTTCAAATTACTGTCGAAATCAAGTTTATGGTTTAGAGGAACAATTAAAAAGACTGCTGATGCATGTAATCCAGCAAATACAAAAATTGTCAGAAATTGAATATTTCATTTAATCGAGAGAATTGCATATCTGCTAAACAGTGTGGAAATCGACCAAACACAAGATGTTGGAAATACTTCCATGATAAAATACTATCTCTCGGGAACTGTAAACATTCTTTATACAGGGATTATGACTGGGTGGAGTAATGCTAGTGATTACTCATTACAAATAAACCCAGGTGGAGAATATGAAGTTGTTATAGCGTTAAGTATGGTTTTGGGCTTTGCTGAACATTACAAACACATCATATTAAATGCTAAACAAGAATTAATTATTCTATTCGGCAATATGCATTTGAATGACATATACAATACAGCTAATGACGAGGAAGGTGTAACATTTGAATTAAGCAGCATGGAATGATTGATGCCGTGTATTGAAATTAACACTCATGAACCTGTAAAGTTTTTAAAATAAAAAAATGGTAAGATACTAGACAATGCATTCAGATCGTGGGGTTTGGAGACTTTTGCAAATCTACCATTAGCTCAAAAAATAGTGTGGAGTGTAAAATCAATTTTTTGTCGGAAAAACCAAGACATGTTGTCATTTGTTTTCAAACAAATCGACAAAACAATTTAAAGGCTTGTAGATCAATATTCGATAATTTGTGATATGAAAAATATCAAGATGTATCTAAACAGTCAAGCCTACCCCTATGTGAATTTAAATATGAACTTTGCTGATGGGGAATTTCTTATTTTGTATGATATGCATACAATGTTTTAGGAAACATATTATAACAAAAACAGTTCGCCGTTCATACAACCCGAAACATTTAAAAGTAGAGGAGTTTTATTTGTGTTTGATGTAAGCGAACAGTACGACACAATTACAAATAGCATGATTGATTAACGAATTGAAATTATTGCAAATACACCAATTGCAGCAAACACACAAGCTTATGCTCTTATAATTCATTATATATGTGAGTTACAATGTAGGAGATAAGTTGCTGAAAATAATGAATTGAGTTTGTAGATAACAAACCATGGCTACGACGAGATGTTTTGCAATGTGCAAGGATATCAGTCTGCAGAAAAAAAATATCATTTAAGAATTATCTATTACTGATATGGAAGAACATATAGCTGTATTCAGCTTGAAATCACTGCTTGACTGGAAATATCTACCTCCCAAATAAAAAAAACTAATAAATGGGTTACTAACCATCACTGTGGTTTAAAATGGGAGAGTGGATGTATAGAGTATGAGAATATTGAAGATATTTGCAAATATTACCTAAATAATTGTGAGATATATGTAGGTGGAGTTGAGAAAAAACACATTTTCGAAAGTGTGTATAATGGAAAAGTAGTAGATATTTAAAAAAATAATACAAATGCCCCTCGTTCAAACAATTGTGTAACACATATGGTTCTAATTCAACATTCTCCTCTGCAGAGGAAAACTCAGAATTAATACTAACTTGGGCAATGATGTCTGACTGGGGTGAAACAAACTACGAAGATTCTCCTCACGAATCACCTGTGGATATTATTCGAGCCATGTGGCATTATTTATTAGGATGACTGAAATTTAATATAAAATGTATTTGATTGTATGTAATCCAATATTTCTTAAAGATGGTTCAACAAGACATTGAACTCACATGCTTGTGTATACAGAAATCGAAATGTAAATTGAATATCGGTAAGTTATTAGCACGCTGGAGAAAACAGTTTAGAGCTTGTTTTGAAAAGAAATAATTGTGTCATCTTGCAGTTGTTTATGACTTTATAATTTGTCTCTTGAAAATGTTGTAAATTTATTGTGAATTCGCGTGTGTTCGCTTACCATGGAAATATTTTGAGTAAATTCTACTTCCTAGTGTTAAAATGTTTTGTGTCTCGCATACTTGTTTGACTCTATGAGATAAAATTATTTTTTGAAATAAGTGTGTATTTTGTATAAGTTTTGGAGCTAAATTTTCTATTTGCTTAAATATGTTTTGAAAAGTAGTATATTTCATTTGTCGAAATAATAATAAATATATATTTGTGTTAATATTTTGTAAATAAATATGATGTATAATGTATCCCTTTTGTACATTTATTTAACCTATTCCTTATTAAAAGTGAACTTGTTTTGGTTAGAAAAACATTTTCTCGGTAGAGAGAGTGAGAGAAAGAAAAGTTCTGGCAGTGATCACTTTAACCACTTTTCTATAAATAAGTAAATAATATACGATATCGGGTAAGACATGGTTAATATAAACTGGGTTCGAGTCTTGGTTAGGTTATATATGATTGTAAAATTGGAAAACAGAATAACGAATATAGAACTCTTAATTAAACTAATATAAATTTGTTTGTACACATGAAAAAGGTAGATATGCTCAATTGTATAGATATTTAAACTTAAATGAACCACATGCAATTTTACCGATTAAACATTATTAACTTAGTAATTTATACTCGATTGAAATCCCATACTTGTAGCATTTGAAAATATCTCATGACATGAAAAAAAAAACATTACATTTAGAGATCTGAGCTCTTAGCAGTGTGACAGCTCCCTGTCCAGAGACATAAACCTTCAAGGTTAAATTTAAACTTTTTTTCAATAGTACCAACTACAGAAACCAAGATTTCAGAGGTTGCCAGCCTAAGTCCAACAAACCCCCCACAGAATGGATATTGTTTTTATTATACTTGGAGACAACCCATTTGCCTAGCTTTTCATGAAGGAAGCAGCCAAGGACATCCACATCCCTGGTGGGGAGGGCAGTTCAGGTTAACGATTTTAACCATTAAGAATAGCAAAGTCAAAACATCTTCCTAGCTTTTTGAAATCTCTCGAACAAAATATTGTGTTTTTTGCTTGATAAAAATGAATATTCACTTGTAAGCTCTATTATGCAGGGAAAAAATATACACAAGATGTATATTAAAAATGAACAAACATTTACAAAATGAGTTTTACTTCCCCATACTCACCAAGCTTTACAAAAAGTTTTAAAAATATCTTTAAAAATATAATTTTTTTGTCATATTTAAATCATGTTAGGGTACATTAACCATATATGGTTAGTGTAAATATGATTAACAATATACTGATTAAGAAAATGGGAACATATTTACTAAAATTAGATTGTAACATGTCTCTTAATATAGATAAGCTATAGTGTGAATAAGAAAAATATCTCCTTTAAAAGATTAAAGTAATCTTAGAGAAGCTTAAAAAGGAATTATAGCATGTGTGAATGGTTTTTATGGATAATAATACTTTCTTTTTTTCTATAAATTATATATTGTTTTACTAAATATGTTGATCTCTAATACATTGCTAATCACTTTAATTAATTATTAATTGAACTGAATTGATTTGTCATGATTCAGAAGTTATTTTAATGATAGAATAAATGTTGTTCATTTCTTCGAGAATGAACTTTAGCAGCGAGGTTTGTATCCGAGGTTGGGGGTGCTGGTTTGAAGATATTTGAATGTCGCGGGTGCGGGAAGAGAGGGGAATGGGTTTTGGACTTCTGACTTCTGGTTGTAGGGGAGAAATCAGGCTTCTTGGGTGTTTTACCTGGAAGTTTGAAATTTTTATAAATAGGGCTTCGGCCTCTATGCCCCTTGCACTTTTTTCAGTTGTTTGTCAGTTCAGTTCGCTTTGTATGAAGATTACTTTTTTGGCTTATATACGTAAGACTTCAACAGAGAACATAAAGATTTTAATTCGAATTATTTTGATGATCTATTGAATGGACCAAATGCTTTGGCAAAAAATTATTTGATTTTTTGGAGGTCATTGAAGAAAAAGTTCTACTCTAAAGCCATTGCTCTTTTCAACACCTTCAACGCCGAGAGCAGTGATGTCTATGCTGATGAATCCAACAGTGATACCTTCGACATCGAAACCAAGTATATTGAAAGCTGCAACAACATTGAGGTCTGCAGTGATGCCTGCAGCATCGAGGTCTGCAACAATGTCGAGGTCTGGAACAGCATTGAAGTCCACAGCGCTGCCTGCAATGCTGAGGGCTACAGCAGAGCCTGCGACACAGAGGGATATAGCACTGCCTACGTCGTCGAGGGCTGCAGTACCACTTTCAACGTCGAAAGCTACAGCGGCACCTTCAACATCGAGGGCTGCAGTGGTGCCTTCGACATCGAGGGCTAGAGTGGCGCCTTCAACATCGAGGGCTACAGTGACGACTGCGAAGCCGACCTCAACACCTTAGACATTGAGCTTGGAACCTCTAGATTTATCATTGGTTATCAGAACATATGAGATACATATACAAACACCAGCAATGTTTTCCTGTTGCAATGCACTGAATTTAACCTCAAATAATGTGTGGTAAGATATTTCAAAAAACTAGTTATACCAAGATTTGGAAGAGTTTTTAGAGTTCAATTTTGGAATATCACCCGAGTAAAGATTACCATCTCCTGAATTATTGTTCAATCACCGCAGCATAAATTAATTTCATAACCTCCTCCTTTCATGCCTTCAACACAGGAAATTATTTGTACTCCTGTAACATCACCAATAACATCACCACAAAAACCTGTTGTTCCGGTAAAGAAACAAAAATTCACCTTACCTCTTAACTCTGAATGCAAATTTTAATGAAAATAAAATTTCGAACTTACAGTGATGCTTTCTGATGTACATTTATTTAATAATGTTTTTTTTCTTCAGTTTTACACTTCTAAGTATATTCTAATGTTATATGGTGTTATAGTTTTCAGGTGTAATATTATTTGTATTTGTTTTTTTTTTTAGAAATTTAATGATTTTTTTACTGGTAATAGACTGAGAAGTTTTTTTTTTTTTTTTTTTTTTTTTTTTTTTTTTTTTTTTTTTTTTTTTTTTTTGCAGTTCCATTGATTGAAAGTATAAAGTTTTAACAATTTCAAAGACCAATCATTCAATTTGATAAAAAGTTTTATGATTTTAAGTACTTGTTTTAAAATTTGAAAGACCAATTATTCAAATCGATAAATAGTTTTATGATTCTAAAGGCTTGTTTTACAATTTCAAAGACCGATCACTCAAGTTGATAAAAAGTCGAATGAAATTCATGCAATTTACTCAAAGTTTAAAGAAATTCATTGAAATGCTTTACGATTTTATGAAAAATTTAATGATTTATCATGTAAATGTTGAAAAGTTTTAATAAACTTTATATTTCGACTATAAAATGAATAATGATTTGTTGTTGTAACACTCTCTTGTGATTATTCTTGCAGTTTTATGATGGAAGATGGTGTTTCATGTTAAAGAGCTTGTATGGCTTTCACACGTAATGGTAAACATGACTAATAATTTTCTGTCATAACATACTCTGTTGTGATAATTTTTTTTTTGCAGTTTATGACATAAGATGGAGTTTTTGGTAAAAGAGCTTGTATGACTTTCACACATAATGGTAAAAATGACTAATGATTTTCAGTTGTAACATATTGATAAAATGTTTGTATTTAATTAATTATATATTATTTGTGATGTAGCATGAGTAGCGATATTTTTAAGGCCTGTAATGTTTTTATTACTACCATGTTTGATGTGAATATGTAAAGAAATTGTTTTACGAATGTTAAGTAAGCTGTGTGTTATGAATTGTATGTGTGTTGTTATTTATTTTTTAATACCTCATGTCACTAACGTTTTTTTCAATAATATATCAATTTTGATGGTAACAGGTTAAGTATCTGACATAAAATTAAACTGCACTGAAATGAATAAGTTTTTTTTTTTGCAAAGAAACGAGCCAACAGGTTAAAACATTTGTTCACTCTGGTTGCTTAAATTCAATGTTGGTGTAAGATACACGACACCCTGCTGGCCAACTTTTTTTGACATCCTAGGGGATATATTGAAAGCGAGCCCCGATTACCTTTAAAAAGCAGGTACAATGAAAGACCTCTGACTGTACTTGCCTACAAGAAAGTTTCTCCAGCTAAAAGTTTTATGTCTGCATCGAAAAATGTCCAGCAAACATTTAAAATAAAATTAAAATTAAATTTACTTACACACAAATTACAGCTCTTCAAGATCCAACACGATATCTGGTGAAGAGAACAAAGACAAAATTAATATATTTAAAGTATTTTTTTTAATAAAAAAAATTATATTCATCTCTGTCACAAACATGAATTCTTCTATTTGCAAGAGTCTGACCTACGGTTCGATGAAAGTTGATTATTTTGAAACAAATCATTTGGGTTAAGATTTTCTATTATTAATTACTTTCATGCAGATCATTATATATTTAACTTATCAGAATAGACGTGCACTATTGTGTTTGTTAAAAGTTGTTCGAAAATGGGAATAAAGTTTAAAATGTCTTGTAAGAGGGGAAAAAAAGTTTGGTGCAAAATTGTTTATATTTTTAATCGAATTTATTGTGTGTTAAA
The DNA here is from genome assembly GCA_029891345.1 of Dryococelus australis. Lineage (NCBI taxonomy): Eukaryota > Metazoa > Arthropoda > Insecta > Phasmatodea > Phasmatidae > Dryococelus > Dryococelus australis. The sequence goes on from CM056993.1 coordinate 285,138,504, forward strand.
AACATTTGGAACATATTTCTTAGTGATGAGGAAATAAAGTTTTATCGGTGGAAGTTGTGAAATTTTATTTAGCTGGAAATATGCCAACCTCTTGTGCCTCGAAAAGTAGGAGGAAGCTTCAGTGTTTGAGCGAAAATAACAGTTTGCGCAGAGGAAGGAAAATAGCCCAGGTCAGTTCAAAATATGCTACTGCCTCCCTAGGGAAACCGTCACTTTGAACTTGAAGCAAGCCTCCGTTCATAGCCGAGGCAGCACTCTGGAGGTGAAGTGAGGGGGGCCGGCCAGTTCCCGGGATATCCGAAAAACGTGTCACTTGAGTGGTGTAAGGGAGGGGGTAGTACGTGGCTTTGAATCGATAGCACATTCCGTGGACTGGGTCAGTCAACGGAAAAAAGCTTTCTGACCTTGAGGAGGGCGGGTATAAGCACCGTGTTGGAAGGGACAGTTCTTGGGTAGTGTAGGCGGAGGGGGTGTTTGCTGCTAAACAGGTTTTTTGTAGTGCTGGATCGATACCAGAGTGTGTGTTCTGGAGCTTTGAAGAGGGCGAAAACACACTCTGCATTGTGCTGAGGAAGGGAGGGGCATAGATCACCGAAGACGCGATCATTCACAAGGGCTGGGGTGTGTGGACTGAGGATTTCTCCGCAAACACATTCTTGGCCGATGTAAAGGGAGGGGTGGTTGACCTTTGGCACGGTGGCCCAGAGGTTTCTCGAGGACTTCCGCCATCTTAGTACTTCGCCAATCCTCAAACTGCATAGCCACAACACTGGCTCTCGACTTCACCGGACTTTGGAGTGTGGTAGCCACAATTAATGTTTTATAATATACACATTTTAATATAAAACTAATTTATCACAGTGTGTTTCACATATAAATCCAGTTTCTGTGTTTAGTAGACGAAATTTGGTATGATTTTCAACCCGTTTTTGTGTTAAAAAGTGTACTCTATTTACCAGACTTTACGGAAAAAATCTGTAGCAAGTAGGTAATTTTTTTAAATAATTCACTTTAATACATTCTCATACTTTTAGGACGAATCAAATCATTAATAGTTGCTTGGTAGGGAAATAGGTTCTATTGGTAGTAAATTTCGACTCAGTTGCCTTTAAGATGCCGGGCCAAGTTATACATATATATGCAAGCGAACCTCATACGATCCACTCATTCATCAAGTGACCTACAATGTGGACAGACGTGTTTTGGGCGAGGTGCAATTTTATTATGCGTGTTAATCAATTCATTAATTTTTATGTGTGGATTAAGTTTATAAAGTTCCCACTCACCAGTCTCACATACAGACAGCATCATATATATCTTGTTCATTTAATTTATAGGGACAGTAGAGGTCTATTGCAGATATTAGCGCAACTCAATAATGTAACTAAAATTCATGCAAATTTCTCACCCTCAAGCATCAATTGTTCAATCTCTTCTTCTTCAAACATGAATCATCTTTTCAATCTCAACTGCAAAATCAAGATGATTTGACCCAAATATGCGTTCTCAATTACACTGAATTTTTTTTCAAACCTTTTGTTCACTCTTTGATCAGTGGCCATTTTGAAGGTGAATGAGGCTAAATTTTGGTGAAGAGGGGCAAATATTTACTCTAAATTTGAAAGCCAAATCAATTAGTCGAAAATAATATCACAATGAAAGTTCTTGGAATTGAAAATGAGTCTTTAAAGAACCAAACACAAAGAGTGAATGCAAGCTAAAAATTGATTTTCATTTTGACCTTAATAATGATTGATTTTGAGTTGCCCTTTGAAAGATTTGATGGGGAATTAGAACTTTGCTGTGAATTTAGCCTGAAATTGGTTAAATTTTTGTTAAAGTATTGAGTTGCGCCAAGATCTGCAATATACCTCTACTGAATTATAAAAAAATGTGTACATATAAACAGATATGCACCTTTTTTAAAAAATGGAAAAAAGGTTTGCGATCAAGCTAATGCCACACCAGGGACCTCCCAGGTTTGCAAGCAAATTAATGCCGACACCAGTGACCTATTATATATTTTTCTGTCCTTGATATTAGCAACAACAAAATTCCAATTGAAGAAACCCCTCACTTCACCCTCAAATGGACTTTTTTTTTAATTTTAATATTTTAGTAGTTAAGTGAACAGTTTTTATTTGTATTATTTCTTATGGTACTCCCTTATCATATCTAGTGGTGCCTTCTACATCTGATACACTACAGTGTAGTGTGGAGAGCATTTTGTGCGCAGTCTTCTGGAGTACCAGTTTTTCCATCAATACTCATATACAGAGTATATAGGCATAAGCAATTAAATGGTTTTTTTTGGTTCAAATTTTGAATGGCTTGGTGATAATTTAACAAATGTGGGCGCCTTCACATTGATTAAATTATCCTCTCAACCAGGAATCGAGCCCCGAGTCTCGAGTTACAAGACACACACCCAACCACTGAGCCAGAGTGACTGGGCGAATGAGGCAACAATTCTAACTCTACAATAGGCGAGATGTGACGAGCTGGAATTTTGATAATGAGAGTGTTCGATGTTTGGTAAGGAAATAATCTTTTGACTCTTGCAGCAATGACTCACAGCATGTTCTCTGCAAGGATTAAACATTCTGCATCTTTGAGGTTGCACTCGCCGAGAGCAGTGCCACATATATCCACACAGCCTTATATCATGTTTCCTGTTGCAGACAGAGCTCGCTGTAGGCTCGATGAGGAAAATTTGCATCGCTGAGGCCAGATACTCAATGTAAAATAACTTCTTCTTATCACAGGCAAAGTGAGCTGAAGTTCAGTGTGGCCACCCAGCACAGAAATACTTTTGTTTTTTACTACGAGCGTGAGCTGAGATTTAGTTGTGGTCGAGTGTGAAGATAAGCTCTTCTTCATTCACTATGAGAATGTGCTGCAGTTCGGTTGTGGAAGTGGTTCTCATAAAATAAATATGTTGTTTAAATATTAGATTATAAAAATACAAGAGATGCTATTATCAAGCATGTAAATGAAGAAGACAAGTTAAATTATAAAAACTTATTGGTAGTTGTGCAACACGACTAACCAAATATTGAATTCACAAGAGAGAGTTATAACACAATTTTTAATTAAGTTTTTTAGAAATGACTTCAAGATCATCTTGCAATTGAATATATTTTGGTTGATTGAAACTTTTAGTGCAAACATAGAGTTTATTAGAATTTATTTATCTTGTCATAAATAAAATTAATCATTAAATTTGTCTTGGTGCAGTTGCTACTAACAATTATCCAGCGAATAATATCAGGCAATAACTAACCATTTTTTTTATTCTTGGAAGTTTCCTCAGAAATTAAAACACCAACACCCCAGTCAACTTTTTTCATTCAATTACAATAATTTTTGTAATAAATGGATAATAATAAAGTTTTCAAGTTAGCAAAAAATAGTTATATTCTATAGAAGAAACTTCACTATAATGTAATTCATAAAAATAAATCAATAGCTTAATTAGTTTTTGTGAAAATATTTCGACTCAAAATGTAGAGAATAGTACTGTAACTACAATTGAAAAAATGAGTGCTGTTGTTGACAAAAATAAGATTATAAATATTCCCAGAGGCCAATATTTTGTTGAATAATTAAAAGAAGCTATACATTTCATTGAACCATTTTCAACAAACAATATTGAAATAAAAATAGACAATGTGAAAAATAGAATAACAATAAAACCAAGTTTGATATAAAATCTCATTATCACTTATCAAATATTCTCGTTTTGAAAGAAAATTAACTATTGAAAGAGAGAAAATTTTTGTAGGCACTAAATTGCCTATTTTTTTTTTTTCATTCAAAACAATCAATGTTCATTGTAATTTGGCATATGGCATGTTAAAAAAATTATGATGAATATAACTATTTGGAGACTAGTATAATTGCTAGTTTTCCACCAAAAACTATGATTGCTTTTAGAGATTATATAATTTATGAGCCCTCGTATTCAATTTTTTATCAAATTAATAATGAGCAATTTATTAACATTGTTTTGGACATTAGAGACGAAAATGGAAATTTAATTGATTTTGATCGTTCTGATATAGATTTTGTTTTGGAAATTAAAGATGTTAAAAATATCATTTGTGTAATTTCAGTGGTTGGCATGCCAACCGCTGAATTATTTGTTTTATTTTTATTTAATTTTTCAGGCCTTAGGTTAGAGGGTCTGCTATTCTATAATAAATAAAACATGACATTTCATTGAATATATTAGAAAAATTGTAGGGGGGGTGTGATTTGCGCACCCTTTAAGAGAAAAATAAAATGTATAAATGTTCTTTCAGAAATAGGTGGTATGCAAAATGAATACCACCTCTCGTTCATAAAATTTAAATTTTTATACCCATGTGGCAGTATATCTATTTTATTTCCTAATATAATTCTCCTGTTATCACAACAACTAGATGCTATTTTATTAACTTCTACTATATATATATATATATATATATATATATATATATATATATATATATATATATATAATATTATATATATTGTGTTCTCACTCATTATCAAATTCATTGTCCTATATTGAAGTTACTCATTGAACATGCATTTCTTATAATCCTCAAAATTATTTCTATTATTGACAATACATTTTTTCACACCTTTTGCTCTTTTGTTTTTTTTTAACATCAACTCTATATGCATGCATCTTTGCTCTTAAAACAACAAATTATTTAATTACATTGCCGTTACACTCGTCTTTTATTTTGCCTAATTTTTTATTTATTTATTTGTGAAATGTTATAGATATTATCTTTTGGATAATCACTTGTATCAAATTTATCTAACATCGACTTCATATCTTCATAAAAATCTTCTGTTTTATTGTTATAAAAAATCTATATCCTGGAATCATAGTTCAATTTTATCACCGTATTTTGGCTTTTTAATTTTATAGTGGAAATCATACATTAATTCTTTCGAAATAACCAAAATGGCAATGCCAACATAAATTGGCTTATAAAATTTTACATTAGTTTTATTCATGTGAATGGCTGCAAGATTCTCATTAAATATAGTACTTTTCTTAAAATTTGGTTTTGCAACCAATTTTTCACGAATTTTTTTCACTTGAAACTAGTTTTATTACAATTCTGTTGCTTATAATTTCCATTGTTTCACCAAATGCAGAATTATTCATAAGTTTGTAAATATATTTTTCAAAATCATTTTTGTATTAGTCCTTACATTGAGACAAGATAAATAATTTTATTCTTGATTTGAGTTAAAATCTTCCAAATATTTGTTATTTGCTTTAACATATCACTTACAACATTGCGAAATACCACCTCGAATTCCTTTTTTAATCATTAAAATCATATCATAATCATGTAATAATTTTAGTGATTGTTTAGTCATTTTTAACATTCCGTCCCACAATAAACCTGGTGCTGTAAAATACCATGCAGGGTCTAGACCATATGAATTTATGAACGTGTTTCTAAAATTTTCGAATATTTCTGCTAACAATAGTGCATCACTTTTAAATATAAATCATGATATTCACCTAGATTTTTTATATTAAATTGGTTCCATATACTTTATGCATGTTCATATTCATTATCAGATATACTATTTTCATGTAATTTATTATAAAACTCATCTTCTAGATTTTTTATATAGTATTTTTTCTTCTTTTGTTAGTTGGTCCTTTTTATATTTATTAACCATAGTGGATAAACATTGAATTTATCATCAATACCGCAAAAATTTATAGAAACATCAATTTGGTTTTCTATTTTTGGAATATCAGCCATTTTTAATGCTTTCTCAATGTTAAGACCCACATTTTTATATTTAGATATTCTTTGTGGGTCTTTTCCAGCCGGAAACAGTGCAGATTTTATTGTTAAAAGAAAACATTTTCGTTCATCATTCATCACATTAATGCTATTTTTTATATTCTCAATCATTTCTGGTAATTCTATATAGGGCAAACCATTTAATGGATTATACAATAAGCAGAAAATTCAATGTTAGACTTTACAGCTCTTCCACATATACATTTTTGGAAAAGGGGAAAATTTATTTTAAATATTTTTGCTTTTCTGTATATTATTTTGCCATTTGGAATAGGTAAATTTGCAAAGTTTCTTTTTATTAGCTTTTTTGAATAATATTTGTAATAAGATCATCTTTATGTAATTTATATCTTCTTTTTTTTTATTCTCTACCTATAATTCTAAAGTCGCGCAATTTATTTTCTGTCCAACTCACACACTAGGTTGCTCGTCTCCATATTTATATATAATAAATTTTATTGTAATAAAAAATTATGAATTCAGCGAATGCTGAGTTTCACTTAGAATATCCATTCTGTAAATGTGTGTGTTACAATTTCTATGCTTTTTTAGAGAATGTTTATATACAAATTTTCCGAATTCGCATTGCACTTTCTCTTTTTTGACTCATAATGTCGTTTAGCATTAAAATGTTTAGAGTTAAAATACTTATCTATTGTATTTTTATGAGATGCGAAATCGTTGATATTTTTATTCTCCCTGCATAATATGCAGGTCTTGCTTGAAGAGTCACATTGTAAAATTTCATAAGTATTGTGCAATTCGGAATTTTTGTGCTTTTCAAAATTTACGTTGCAAACATATTTTCCACATTCGCAAAGTACTGCCTATTATTGTTTTTAACTCATAGCGACTTCTAGAATATTCATTACAAAACAATTTACAGGTGTTAATGTGATTGTCTATTGTGCATTTATGTGATGGAAAACATTTAATGTTTAAAACTTCACCACATTTTTACATTGCTTGCTTATACTAATATTTTCCGTTTTTATTTATAAAGAAACAAATTTTATTAAGAAAAAATTTAAAAATCAACATTTTTATATAAACTATATTCATTGATAAACATTGTAAATATTTTGTATATTTTCGAGTAGCACCATTTCAGTGCTACCCAAAAACACTGACAACAAACAAAAAAATGTTATACTCGAAGCTCTCCTATTTTTTTTTACACTTCGGCTATTTGCTCTAGATATTCACTCATTTCTCGAAGTTCGCTTTTGGAATTAATATCTTCTAAAATAGTTAATTGTAAACGTTGTAAATTTAAATGAAAGTGTGAAATAAATTTTTAAGATCTTCAGGTGCTTTATCTAATTTATAAGATGGCGGACTTGCACCATCGCTACCTTTTAAAATGATGGACAAACTGCATAGAAAAATAGGCGAAGTCATGTTTATTTATAAAGAAACACATTTGTTAAAAAGTATTAACAAATGTTAACTAATGCTTTTAAAAATGTGCTTAAGAGTATTGTATATCATGGATAAATTTTCCATTTTTCATTTTTTTTAAACATTTATACGTTAGAAAAATTTCCTTCTCATTTATTAGTTTCAAAGAATTTGTATTGATTATCCTGACATAGCACTCTGGTAATGAAATTTTTAATTTGCGATCTAGAATACAATTAATTTTTTTTTACCAAAATTAGATTCATACATTTCGAAATCTGTTGTCCTAAACCATTAATTATTTTCTACATCTTGTGGTTTGGTGAATTCTAGTGCATGGTTTAACTTGCAAAGCAGAGAATCCATTTATTTTTTGTTTTGTTGTTATTAAGAAAGAAAAAAAATTATTATTAAGATGAAAAAATTTGGTGCTAAAATTTTATTAGATAAGCTTTTATACCTTGCAGAACTGTCCCTAAAATAGGGACGATTTCAAACATGAAACCAAATGCAATATTTATCAATGAATGTGGTATATATTTTATAAAATTATATTCTCAAATTTTTCATTTTATTTAATAAAAATAATACATATAAATAAACATATTTTCCCACCTACAAAATGGCCGAACCACTAGCCAAACAACTAGAGAACCTAAAACTAGAAGATAACAATAAATTGACTACATTATTTGATTTAAATAATTTAATTTTTAAAGATAAAATAATAACTGTTGTTAGATAATAAAAATAATCCTTGGTTTTATGCTAATCAATTTGCTGGAATACTTGGGTATAAGCTGTGTCGGATAAAATAAAAGAAAAATATTTAAAATCATGTGTGAATTGGGTGTCAGTGAAACACCTACATCTGGTGCTATCCAAAAATCTAACCATTTTGTTAATGAACCAGGTCGTTTTCAATTTCTAGCCACATCTAAAATGGCGATGGCTTAAAAATTTCAATATTGGTTGTATGGAGAAGTTTTATCATCAATTAGAAAACATGGGGAATATATATTACAAAGAAAATAATTAAATTAATAGACATTTAAATTAAAACAATTAGAGCATTCAAATAAAATAATAGAAATAGAAGATAATTTAAAAGATATACAAAAATTCAAGATAAAAATACAGACAATTTAACACGAACAGTTGATAAAGCATTAGATGGAATAAATCGCAGGATTGAGATAATTAGAGATATGGCCCCTCATGTTTTACCACAAACATAAAACCAAAATTTAAATCCAACTTTTATTCTTATAGAATTATTTGATGATTTTTAATATGTTTTTATGTAATTAGAACGCAAAGAAAATATGTTCAAGGACAATTGTATATGATTCATGATAGACATCCAAATTGTGAAGAATTATTTAGATTTGAATATATTCCAAATTATATAAATTTATATGAAAGAATGAAGGAAAATGATGAAATCATCGAGTTTTTCTATCATTAAATTAACATTGCTGGAAATAATTATACTCAACAGCAATTAATTAATTATATAAATATTCTTAGTCGAATTGAGTAAGAAACTAATTTTTATTTTAATATTGATTGTGGTGTTTCAGAGCACAGGCTCTGGAAATATGAAAAAAATTAAAATAAATTTTGTTTGTTTCATTACAGTGTTTCAGTAATTTCTTATATGATATACCTGGTCCTAAATATTTAGGACCAGGAATTATATTTAAAAATACCTTATGTATCGATGAATTTGGTCTATGTTTTATAAAATTATTTTCTTCAATCTTTTGTTTTATTTATAAAAATGAATATATATATATATAAACATATTTCCCGACATGCAAAATGGACGTATCACTAGAAAAACAACTAGAGAACCTACAATTAGAAGGTAATAATGATTTAAATAATTTTATTTTTGACAATAGAAAAATAAATGTTGTATTAGATTATAATAATGAACAATTTTTTAGAGGAAAAGATGTTGCTGAAATTTTACAATATAGAAACACAACAAAAGCCATTACAGACCATGTTTCTGCAAACCATAAATTTTTTTATAAAAACATAAAACCGAATAGATATGTTGGCAATATTGGTAATACAATTTATATAAATAAACATGGATTAACACAACTATTGACAATAGGTAAAACAAATTTCTAAGTGGCTTAATTTAAACATAAATGTTTTTGAAGGAAAAATAAAGAAACAAAATATATTACAGACATTATTTATTGATTTAAACATTTAAATTATAAACAATAATATAGAACAGATAATTATAGAATTGATTTATATTTTCCAGATATAAAATAGCCTAATGAGTTTGACGAATTCAACCACAGAGATATAAATATTAATTATGAAATAGAGGGGCAAAAGTATATATAGACACAAAAAAATTGCAAATTTATAAGGTATACTACTGATGAAATAGATATTGATATAGCCGATGTGGTTAATCGTGTTGTTGTGCATTTAAGTAAAAATATATAAATTTATATTATATCTGCTTATTAATCCAAGAGTTGCGAGAATCATCAAAACCTAACCACGTTACAGAAATTTTATCGTAATTAGTTTTTAAAACTTTTTGACCAAATATTCATTGGGATAATTTGTTTTCGTAATTCCATATTCATAAAAACTATGTGTTATTTCTTTTCCATTAATATATATTTTGATTTATAATTTGTCACATCGAAATTTAAAACTTTACAAATAGTAAACAATTCTGTTAACCAATTAACAGTATAACCATTTCCAAAAAAAAAATTTCCAGTTTGCTCACATGAACTACATCTAAATATTTTGTTTTAAAATTACTAACAAAAATTTTTGCAGTAAATTTCTTTAGTTTTTTTTGTTGATTTCAATTGGTTTGATACCAATAGTGATGTTCTTTGTGTTGTATTCTTTAACTAATTCATCAAATTTATTTATCCACTTGTAGTTGCCATTCAAAGCAAATTTTTTCCACATTATATTTTTTGAAGTTCGATTATATATTTCAACAATGCTAGCTTACAATTCATAAAATGAAGAAAAATGATTTATATTATGCTCTTTCATAAGTTCATTAAATATTTTATTGTAAAATTCTGAGCAATTTTTGCTTTGTAAATAATCTGGTTTATTTGTAGTCAATATAGTTTCTGAAGCATTTGCTACATTTTTTGCTGTTTAATCTTTGATTGGTAAAGCAAATGCAAACTTTTAAAAACCATCAATAATAGTCATGATATATTTATAGCATTTATTTATGCGAGATATACCTTTCAAATTTCCAGTATCCATTTCTACAAGATCAATTTGCCATAAATCATCCATGCCATATGATATAACTTTTCTTCTTGGGAAATTTTTTCGTGCTGGTTTATATAATTCATTGATGATTCCTTCTCTTACTACGGGCAATTTTTTTTAAATATTGATTTTTTAATAATTACACGAGTATATACTTTTCTGGACTAACCGCCATTTGTTGTATTCTCATTTATTATTATTATTTTTAGAGACTTTCTTTCATTTCAAACACCAAGTATTCTCAATTTAATTATATATATATATATAATCTTTTTATTTCATGAATATTCCTATTGCAGTTAACATTCCATCAACCAAATAGTTACATTATTTATTAATTTTAATTTTAAAAGTTAGAAGCTAAACCCTATTAACATCAAAAGGCTTAGTATAATCTTTTTTTGTAGTTCCCTTGATAACAGTCATAGTATCGTCGGATAAACTATCATAAATTATTTAATAAACAGTACAATCCACCAAAAAAAAACATTGTGCAAAAAAAAACTTTATTTTTATTCCACTTTCCACGCAAATAATCTTTATCTACAGCTTCTTTAGTTTTTTCAGCTTTGGTGTTAACGAATGTGTCTCAGTAATTCAAAACAGATTTGTTTAAATATTGTGATTTATCAGCTATTTCTTTATCGAATTATCTTTTACTGACAGTGTCTTTTCCATCAATAGAATCAGCCATATTATTAATTCTACAATTTTGAATAGAAATGTAGTCTGGTGTGTAAACAAAAACTTTACATATTTTATCTCATAAAGCAGAAACAATGGTACTATATTTTGAATTTACATATGTTTTTAAATCATAAACACTAGTGTTGTATTTTGATTCGATATATTTTTTTAATGCATACTCAGAAACAATTGTTTTATATTTTGAATCTATTTCTTGTTTAAATATCTGTTTTGAATTATTATTCGTTTTATATAATCAGCATTAGTGTTATTGAACTGTAAATTTATTTCTTCTTTTAGAGCATAATCAGAAACAGTAGTTTTATATTTTGAATCTACATCTTTCTAATGCATAATCTGCTATATGTGTATCAAAAAATCTTTTATCGACTGCATTTTATTTATCTGCAGGTTCGCCCATATTAACAATTCTTCACCCCAGAAAAGAAACATATGATTTTGTACAGAAGAAACAATCTAATTGCATTGTGAATCTACATATTTTTTTTTTTTTATCTTTAGCAATATTATCAAAGTTTTTATTTAAAGATTCGATCAATGGTTTCCCAAATATATCGGTCATTTAATAGCATATAAATTATTTCGCTAAACTTAAATTTTCCCGAAATAGGTGTAAAACAATTGAGCATAAATGTCCACAGATAATAGAATTAAATTTGTGACCTCAATCATCATGGTAATTAAAATTTTTGGTTTTGAAATAATTAGTTAAATTCTTAGGAATATTGCCTCCAAATGAGTCAAATTAATAACCATTATTATTTCTTTAAAATAGCAAAGCCAATGAGTGCCAGGATTTCTTGAAATATCAAAATTAACCATAACACATTCATTTTTAATATTTTTTTATTAGTTCATCAATCATATAAACATTCCTGAAATTTTATAATGGTTAACTTTTTTATGTTTTTTTCAACATCGATATTTGATAATGGAGATATATTTTTTTGGCCTTCATTTTTTTGTAACTACACCACTATCAGCCTTGTTTTCCATTGCTAAATTGTGTCTCTGTTGCTCTTATATTTCTTTTTTATTTATTTTAGTTTCTTCAACAGAATTATAAATTGCACTAGCTCCTCCAGCTATTGCACCAAGAGCTCCTAAAGCTTCAAATAAAATTGGAAAAAATCCTCGATGATGTAAACCATTCCCAGTTTTTTCATTAGGAATGGTAAAGTTAATTTTAAACTTTTTCCTTCTTTCAAATTTTTATTTAATTCCTCAAGTTATTCTTTTGTTAAAAATCTATCTATACCCAAATCTCTTAATTGATTAATGGGTATATGAAAAGTTAAGATTTTAGCTTCATTTATAAGTAAAAAAAAAAATTAATAGTTTAATAAAACCTTTTAATTCCAAAACTTAATTTTCTTTTTGTAAACAAAGTTGAGGCAATTTTTTCTCCAATTGGAGTATTTTTACTTAACATAATTTCTTTTGTTTCTGTTTGTAAAATTTTATCAGCACCATGCGTAGACTATAAATATTTATGACCTATGTAAGCAATATCATGATATTTGCAAGGTTCATCTAGTTTACTCACTCCTGCATCTCCTTTTTCTTATCTTTCATTTAATTTTTTTTATGGTTCACAATAAATATAACCTGTCAAATGCAATTCAGGTAATTTAAATTGCTTAATGCCCAGTTTATAATGCCTTTGCCATGGTGTTCATAATTCCAAAATAAGTGTGGAATAACATTAAAAACTCATATTAGATATGGCATTCCTTTCTATTTATTCACAACAAAGTCAGAAAATTTATTGTTTAGCGTATTCATATTGTTCAATTTTTCATTGTAAACATTTTTATTTCCAGCAGATTCTTCACCATGAATAACAAATAATATATCAATTCATTTTCTAACAGCGTCATCCAAATATATTCTTTCGGCAAATTAATATATTTTTTATGTCATCTTCAATTTTCAAATCAACATCACTGAAACCTTCCAGTCTACATTTTGCTTTCAGTTTATCTTTTTGTATATTTTGATAAGTTGGTCGAATTATTTATGTATATTTCCACTTCTTACTCGCAGCTACATTCGTTTTAGGATTATATTATTGATATACTGCATTTGTTACTTTAACGATTTCTGGATAATTTTTATTGTCCTCACTAGTAAATTTATTTTTGCCTCTGTTTTCCTTTACAAGATCAAATTTCTAACTTTTTGTTATCAAATTAATGAGACCCTCTGTTAAATTAGATTTTTTTTATCTTTGACAAATAAAAAATCACCATCAATTTTTACTTTAGTATTTCGAATTTCAAAACCGTGGCCATCTCCTGACAAACCAAATTTATCATCAATAACATTAACATTTTCATATATACTTTTCCCTAATTTTATAGTAGAATTGTCTGCTGTACGTGGCAAATGTTTCAATGGAGTAACACCCAAATCTGGTGAATTCGGGAATAATTCTCTTTCAAAAGATGTTTATTCTGGTGTTGGTGGATAATCTAATTTTTTTGCAGCAACAGGTACTAGTGCTGTTATTAAACTTTTATTTTCTTCATTTACTTGTTCTACTTGTTTTGCCAATATTTTGTAATTCACGAATTAATGGTAGATCTTTCTTGGTTTTTTTTTCAGTTCCTACCCCATGGTAATTTTATAATTCCTATACTCCTCGATGGGCAATTTCTCTCGAGAAACGCCCTCTGAATCCTTCATATATATATATATATATATGAGTTATTTAAGCATTGAGAGTTCTGAGAGACAAACTTTTCCCCCAACTGACCAAATGAGGGGGGATTTAAATATTTACAATAATAGAATCAAATCTGATATTCATATAGGAGATGATTTTTCTTATCCAAACTATGCTTGTGTTTTGGAAAAATATTGCCTACTAAAGAGAGATAAAACTGGAACTGAGGCAAAATACGAAAAACTAGGTAATATTGATGTTTATTCTAACTTTTTTTTTTCTATTTCAGTTTCCTAGAGTTGAAATTTTAAAACATGGACTGTTTATTGAGGCTATTGATAATACAGGAATAACTTCGACAATTATGAATATTTTATTAAGGTCACCAGGTGAACAAAACTATTTAGAGTCTATTGGTGTTGATAATAAATTTCGAGTAAAACATGTTCGTAGTGATGAAATAAATTAGCCATTAATATTTTTGTTTGGATTTATTCCCTATAATAATGAAGTTTACTAGAAAAGTGGGTATAAAACCAATTTTTTTTTCTTCGAAATTCGTCTGATAGCAATTGTTTATTAGTTTATGGAACAAAAGGTGCAGCTGGTGCAGTTCAGAAAAGCTATGCTGATCCAGGTATAATTTTTATTCAAAAAATATAAGTTTTGTGGCCTATTGTCGAATACGAACCTAATACATCAATTGCAATTAAAGAATAAAATATATAAAAATCCTAAAATTCGTATTGGTTTTAAGTATTGGCAATTTAAAAAAAATAGTTCCTGCTGGGACAACTGTTTTTAACTTTGATATAAATGATCAGTTAAATAATTTACAATTTGACATGCCTGATTTTGTAATTGTGAGTTTCCAAACTAATCGACAAAGTCGCGCCGAACAATCTGTGCATGCTTCAATGTTTGATTACTGTAATAGGAGAAATATTTTTGTTAATAATGGTAGAAATGAAATTTTTCGAAAAGAAAATTGAAATATAGATATTGAAAATGATCTTTGTCTTAAAATGTTTTTCACTTTTAATGATTTTAGAAAGTCAAGAACAAAATTAGATACTATATATAGAAATAATGAACTTTATTATAAGCCAACTACAAACTATCATGGCGATATAAATTATTATTGATTTTGGCGAAGAAGACCATTTAAAGTTATTGACTACCTATATAGAAAAACAGCAGTAGTTAAAGGTAAAACAAATATAACAATTAATGTAGATTTTAAAAAAAGTTGCTGAGACTGGTACAATTTTTAATGTTGTTTTAATTAGCCAACGAAATTTAACTTATGATTATTTTAAAACGATTATACAGAAACAAGAAATTGTTTGATATTTGAATACAATTTTTTTGGATATTTGATTGAGTTGTTTTACCAAATAAAAAATCATTTTTAAAATATAAGTAAATTTTTTTTCTTTCTCTCGTAATTATATGTACACATTTTTTATAAATCAGGAGAGGTATAATGCAGATCTTTGCACAACTCAATAATTTAACTAAAATTCATGCAAATGTCTCACTTTCAAGCAACAATTTTTCAATCTCTTCTTCAAACATGATTCATCTCGTCAATCTCACCCCCAAAATCAAGATAATTTCACCCAAATCTGTGTTCCCAATTGTGCGGAGTTTTTTTAAAAACACACTTTGTTCACTCTTTGATCAATGGCCATTTTCAGGTTGAATGAGGCTACATTTAGGTAAAAAAGGGCAAATATTTACTTTAAATTTGAAAACCAAATCAGTCAAAAATTATATCACAAGAAAAGTCTGAAAATTCAATGAATTTTCATACTTCAAAATGAGTGAACACAGGTTTAAAATTGATTTTGATTTTGACCTTAAATATGATTGATTTTGAGTTGCGCATTTAAATATTTGATGGGGAATTAGAAGTATGCTTGAATTTATCTTGAAATTGGTTGAATTTTAGTTTAATTATTGAGTTGCACCAAGATCTGCAATATAACTCTGCTAGGGACATTTTTTTGTTGATCGTTAATTCCATACTCACATAATTGTGATATACTTCTCTCTTGTGTAAATTATATTGCTAGCATGCAGCTCGGGGTAGTAAAATCACATTATGTTTAATTCCATTCCAGAGAGTCATGCAATCGCACTTATTATTCACGTAATCGTTTGAAATTTGCAATTCGATGCATGTAATTTATTCATACATAGAACACTCTGAAATTCTCTAACATTTAATTGCATTCGGAAACAGTCGTCGTCTATTTAATCGTTTGTCATTACTAACATGTAAATCACATCTTTCAAAGTCGCCTATCTCCCACCACCATCTACAGGCAATATCCACCAAAAAAACATAACATTTACACTTAGGCCACTCTTAGAAATTGTTTTAACACTCTTAAATTCTTTCGTGTGTTAAATATATTCGCGAAAATCGCCTATATACCACCAATATCCCTACAAACACATCAAAATTAGAAAAGATAAGAAAAATTACCCTTAACACAATATTGCACTCAACTCAACACCTATGTAACACATTGCACCCACCTCTGTGATCAATCTCGTCTAGGACACCACAGCGTCAACATCGTACAGAGATCCTGCTGTTCCCCACAAAAGGAAAGAAAGAGAGAAGTACAACAACAAAATCAAGAAAAAAAACTAACCTTTTCAATACATTTAAACCTTTCAATAAATTTAACCGTTTCATTAAATTTAACACTTTAAATTTTATGAACACTTTTTGTTTAACTCTTTCAATCCATTTGACTAAACCTTTCATATCAATTTGATGTAAAATTATTAGGTCAATAAAAAAAGGTGGCATCCCTTTGTATCTAGAACCGGCACGCCCCTACTACCTACGCGGTTGTTCATTTGAAATCCTTCTTGTGTTTCGAAGTTTGGATGGTCTTTTACCCACATAACCATGTGTAAATGAAGGACTTTTCCGGCACTGGAACTCTACACGCCACCAGTAATAGACAACTTGTCCACCAAATACATCGTGATTGCTAGTGATACGGTGGATGCCGGACAGACACCTCACAGAATCCTACCGTACACACAAGCAAGCTAAGTTGAATAAAAGCTTGTAAATAAATAGGAAAGTTGGCCGAGGTAGTTCGTGACGCTATAATACACAAATAAAACAACAAATAATGCGATAGCAGCCATAACTGGTAAATAGCCACCAATATTTAATATATATAAAGTATAAAAGGTTTTAGTGATTTTCAAAATAGTTAAACAGATTCCGTAGATTTTTTTAACATAGTAAAATTCCAATAGCCAACTACACATAATTCAATTAGGAATAAAATTTTCAGAAAATCATGAGCTCGAGTCTAACGATCAAATGGCATTTTCAGTAAGTGCTACGGCTACTTAAAACACACAGCAATGTCATGTAACGTAATCTTTTGATAGCGCCAGTTTCTAGCATTCAATCGGCTGAAGACTTAAAATTATGTCAGCTAACTAAAAGTAGACTTCATTTACAACATGGACTCACATATTTAAAATTTCGCGAATACTGAATCAGGTAATGAGATAAATAATAGGTTTCATTAAAATTGGCCGTATGTCAAAAATCGTTAAGAAATGTTAAAATTTATTCGCATCGGGAAAGCACATTCATTAAAAATAAAACTAAGCACGTGTTGCGTCTAGAAGCGGAAAGCAGATGTGTTACACCGTGTTACCATCGAAAAATATGGACTTTTAGAAATAATTTGCTAGTATTGTTTGGTACATACTTCTACACCATCAAAGGTCAGAGTCGAAGGATTAAAAGAAGGCAGGGCCCAAATCTAACAAAGTCGTAATTTTCCTCAATTCGCATATTAATTATTGAAAACGTTTGATGTGCGTTAGATAATTAGACTATCAAAAGGTTTTTTGTACATTTGATAATTCAACTATCAAAGTTTTTTTGTACGCTTGACAGTTGAACTAGTCAAGAATATTAAGCAGAAACAGAATGAACAATAATATCCTGTGTGTGTGTGTGTGCGTGTGCGTGTGCGTGTGCGTGTGTATGGGATAGGGTCACCAATTTCTGCCTCTTTTATGGAGTTTTAAAAAATGCCGATTAAGAAATCTTTTTTTTAATTGAGCAATGTATAAGGGACGAAGTGACTATAATTATATATTGTTAACTTCTTAAACACGTAACTTCATTAAAGTTTCTTCAGATATAACGGGCTGTTAGAGACAGACACGCGCCTTAAAATAATTCTAATTCCTTCTAGTGCGAAGTCAATAACTTATCTTGCCAGGAATGAATCTATCATGAACTGAGTTTCATGCTACGGTTGTTGGCATACTTCTGGTTTTAATGCCCCTCCCCGCCCCCTCCTAAACATACTTTCTTGAACTTCTCGAAAATTTTCGATAGCATGTGAAATTACTTTTATGATGATCTATTTTTATGTGCTGTCTCAAGGTTCACAGCAATAAAAATCATTTTAAGTAATGAAACTTTTGGGGTAAGTAAACACTGTTAATAAAATCGCATCATTTCAGCCGACTTGGAAAAACTTCAGTGCTGGAAGCTAAACGCTGTTCATGGTAAACTGAGCACTTTTGAAAGACCTGCTTAAAATATACTTATATGCACGTCTTGCATCCTTTAGCTAAATGTAAAATTAAAATTTCTACGAGCCTGATCACTTAATTCATGCGTCCCAAGTGAAACTCTGAAGTAAATATTGAGCAAATTTATAATTCTTATATTTACACGCGTAAAAAAAAAAAACACAGAAAACGAAAGAAATCATTTCAAGTGTTTACAAATGCTTCGCCAAAACTTTTAGTCCATCATTAAAAGGATTGACTATTTTTCTTCCTTCGTTACCAACTGTAATGCCAGTCAGTGTGTCCGTTGAAATACATGCAAGGTAAGAGCAGTGAAAATTTTCAAAAGTTGATTTGAAAAGTGCTCATTTCACCTATAGGCTGTTCACGGTAAAGTGAGCACTTTTTAAGGCCCTTAAAAAAGGCATTAACCCCTAATAAATATATATTATTGCAGTCTCACACGTTAACTTTTGAGAGTGATGAAATGTATACACTACGATTATTAGTACTATTGCAATTATTACAAAGTAGCGGAAAGGTAGGAATTAATTGAAAGGAAGAATTTAGCAGGGCGTTAAAAAGTGCTCACTTTACCGTGAACAGCCTATAACTCTAAATAGTATCCAGTTCTTATTCCTGCAGGGACCCGAAACTGCAAGCTACTTTTAAAACCATCGCAACCCAGACACTTGTGTTATACGTGCATCAGAAAAAGTTTTGCACCTCCCGTAATTGGTTGCTGGGGAAGTAAGCGCATTACGTCAATTCTGTATACAAATTGTATCTTTTTATCCCATACTTTTTATTGGGTCGCTGCAAGCTAGTAACTCAGAAATCACGGTGGTGCAAAACTTTTTTTTTTTTTAATGCGTGGCCTAGCTACATATTCCTGGATGCACAAGACGCCACAAGTTAACTATAGGCTGTTCTCGGTAATATGAGCACTTTCGAAAGCCCTGCTGAAGATCCACTTGTATACACGCTGTGTGGAATACACAGGCCGTACGTAGAATTACCACTGCCACGGGCCCAATCACTTTATTCGTACGTCGGTCAAGTGAAAATGTGAAAGTGTTAGAAAAATAAAAACTTTTTTTTTTTTTTTCCTAGCACTTCTTATTCGACGTTAATATATGGAATTACTTTCTATCCATAGTTATCAACTTTATTGGGCGAATGTCACTCGGTGAGCTCATTAAAATACATGCATCCAGACGGTAGTGACATTTTTCAAAGGTTCATTTATAAAGTACTCACTTTATCGTGAACAGCATTTACAAGAAATTTTCCTCGCGCAGATTTATTGCATGATTTGTTACCTTGCGAAGTAAATTTGCATGTAACGCCGCTTTAATGTAAGCCAAAGTTTTTTTTTTTTTTAAGGTATGGTTGAATTTTCCTTTAAACGGTCGCATTGAATCGAGTGAGTTGTTTAACAAAGTAACTGCCCATGTTATTTTTTATAAACAAATCACTTTAAATTACTGTTCAAATTTTTATATGAAATTTTTTGCACTGGAAAAGTTTAGAAAAATGTGCAATTTTTAAGTTGTCATAAATCTTACGTTAAGTGAAAAAAACAATACTACTTTTAAATGATTACATTTCCATTTGAAACTCAATAGCTTCTGCATCGTAAAACGTTGTCGTTACAAAAAAAATTAGTAATCAATATGTTAAAGATTAATTAGAATATTTACTGTGAATTACCGTATCGTGTTTGGTGTTAAATAATTTTTTTTTTAGCTACGATTTCGTGAACTCCCAGATTGATTGCAACTTAGCTGGCCAGAATTTGAATTTTAAAATCGCCAAGGCGTTTGCCTCACAGCTGCCCACCTTTTTTTTTTCTTTTTCGCCTCAGGAGAGAGAAGAAGGCACTCGCTACTTGCAAAGAAACAAAATCGACTGTTGCAAGTGACTTATCGAACTTAATAATCAGAATCGCGCTGCTTGGGAGAACGATCGAGTTTCCCCGGGCGGCTGGCTTGCAGAGCGCGGCTTCGATAAGTGTTACATACTACTGCCAGTGTAAATGTATGCGGGCAGAGGCGATGCCACGCGAGATAGCGCGCAGTACTGCAGGAATATGTGTGCGCGGTGCGCGGTGCGCTGACACTCGGCGTAGGAAAAATGGAGCGGTGTAACGATTTGCAACGCAAAGTCTCTAAGTTTCGAGTTTTCGTAAGCGATGCTGCCGCTCGCGGAGTAGGTACAGACGACTCCAGAAGCACAGGCACCATTACTTTGCATTGTTGCTAGCGGGCCTTCGGAGCAGTTGAAATCGTAAAACAAAGAACTCACCTGTTCACGATAACGTGAGCACTTTTGTAATCAACCATAGAAAAAAGTCACTGAACCTGCATGCATATGCTTCAACGGGCGCACTGAGTGACATGCGCCTGGTAAAGTTGGTAACGATGGGTGAAAAATAGTTCCATATCTTAACGTCGAACATAAAGTGTTAGGTAACCATTTGTGATCATTTATGTTATTTATTTCGCTTTCTGGTTTTTTAATGCGCCAGTGTGTAAAAATTAGCAGATTGATAAATTGTTTACTTTTCTAATAATTTCAGTTTCACTTAATCAACGCACGAATAATGTGCTGAGGCCCATGACAACGTAATTTTACATAAGGCGGAAGAATACACAACATGCATACAAGTAGATCTTAAGGAGTTATTTTTAAGAGTGCCAATTTTACCGTGAACAGCCTGTAACTAGTCTACTTTCCTTTATGCAAGTTAATTCCATGTAGTACTCAAAGTTAAATGTAGAGGGAATCGATTGATGAAGTTATAGACACACGACGTTTAGGCGACATCTTTCAACGTGGCGTACTATAGAATTTTTCCACTTCTCATATTTAACGCACAAAATAAGAACAGCCAGGAGTAAAATTTGTATTCGATTTGGTTTTATTGTTCCATAGATATCCCATGCAACATAAATTGTAACGAGACAACAGTTTAGAAAATAACTAACTCACGTACTTTAAACCTACTTATTTCGACTTGCTGTTAATAGTATGTGGTAGTATTTATGTGTACATGTCATTTCGGTAGAGTGCAAAATATACCACAAAGTTAGACATTCCACATGGAACCTTCTTGCACAAGAGAGGTATACAGGTTTCGTAAGTATGTTAAAATTTTTACATGTTAAAAAATTTACGACAAATTATGAATGTTTCACCGGCGTGTTTCGGGAAGTGATTCGTGCGGGTGGGGGGGGGGGATACGTACAGTAAATGGTTTGTTCGCGCCATATTTCGTGAAGTGCTTCGTGAAAGAGGGGATTCCTGTGCTCCCGTTCTTGGGCGGATTGAATTTCCGGCGTTATATTTCCAAGAATGTTCATGTCATCGCCCTAGCTTCTGTTTGTGAGACTCGAGGGTGCGCAGAACCTTCGACACGGGCGCCACGTGTCTACTTAAGCCGCAAGTACGGGCTTCCTAGTCGACATTTTATAGAGTTTGGAGGATCGTGTGACCTTAAGTGCAGGCGTGCGAAGACAGTGAAGAGATGAGCCAACAAAATGATGATTGGCGATGACATTGAGATGCCGAGCGCCTCAATTTTCAACATGTGTCACGTTCTGCGCCCGACTTCATGACACGATCCCGGAAAATAAAGTACGCGCGTGCTTGGGAAGCATGCATTTTAGCAGCCCGGAGTCAAGAATTCAGCTAACTACGCTAAAAAATCTATTCTACCTTGGCACCAACCTGCAATTTCCACGAACGACGGAAGATCTTGGAGGCAGCTGAACGGCAGCTGCATGTGACCGACGCGGAAGGTAGTCGCAACGGGCACGTGGTGCGTACCTGCTAGCCTGGCAGGGACTGCTTGGGCCGGTCAAAGCGAGCGTAGCGGCTGTCATCTGTCACATGGCATTAATAGCCAATTGGCGCCCCGCGCCCTCCACTTCCAGGAAATTAAGCCTGCAGTGCGGGCCGCCCGACTTCTGAGAATTTCTACCTGCAGCATGACGTCAGCGCCAGTGTGCTGCCCCACCCAGCTTGTTACTCCCCTCCGGGGGTGTATTGTACTTAGATTATATAAATCAATGGAGTCTTCTCACTCGAGAGAGAATGTGGCTGTGAAGATCAGCTGAAACACTGAGATGGAGTTAAGTAAATTTCTCAAAAATGAAATTTAAATAGACATAATGGTAGGCCATTCTGGCAATCTCCAGGAAGGACTCACTAATATCAGAGTCCTTGTAGGGTAACTTTGATAGTAGGGTTTCCACGATTGAAAGAATTACAAGATGCGTGAATAGTTTTCTCTAATGATTTTTATCAAATTGTAAAGTAGAGTCATTAATTGTCTTGGTCGTGTTAAGTGACCATAAGAGCGACTTAAAGATATTTTCAGTAAAAATAAGTAAATACTCAGTAGGACTTAAATATTATCAAGACAAAGTAGCTTGTGAAATTTCATGGAAATTGGCCTTTGTAATTTTGAATGGCCAGAAATTTCGTGAGTAGTCATTATAAAAAGACTTAACCATTTGGAAAGGCATAATGATTTTTCACCACTAATTGGCCATTTTAATTTTGAATGGCCAGGACTTTTGTGTGTAAAGTAGTCATTATATAAAGACTTAACCATTTGGTAAGGCATAATAAATTTTTCACCACTAATTGGCCTTTGTCATTTTGAATGGCCAGCAATTTTGTGAGTAGTCATTACAAAAAGACAATCATTTAGAGAGTCGTAAAATTTTTTCATCACTAATTTGCCTTTGTAATTTTGAATGGCCAGGACTTTTGGAAGTAAAGTGTCCTTTAAAGATTTAATCATTTTGATATGAATGGTGTTGGCCCTGGGTGTTTGAGAATAACCAGTCCTCTCATATATATATATATATATATATATATATATATATATATATATATATATATATATATATATATATGTGTGTGTGTGTGTGTGTGAAAATTGTGAAATACCTTGACATATATATATATATATATATATATATATATATATATATATATATATATATGTTAGCCATCTAGTCAGTTGGCCTTCATTTGTGAATGTGGCCATAACATATAAAAATAATCAAAGTTACTTGGTTGGCCTGAATCTCAATTTTAATGTGGCCAGGTAGCATTTTGAGGGTGGTATATTGGAAAACCACTGGTTTTATAAGACTGTTCTTTTATTGCCCTTTTTAATACTTGTATTTGAGGCGATGTAGAATTGATAATGTTTAAATATATGGTATGTGGGCATAAGGATGTACATTATATGAAGTCTTGTCTTTCACAAAGCATATTTAGTCAACTTTGTGAATGAACAAAGAAGAAAAACACATTAATAAAAAAGAAAACAAAGTTCAATCTCATGTGTTATAAATTGGGGGACGGTTGGGGTCTCCTATTTAATGTTGATGTTCAACTCCGCTACTAGCAGAGAGTTTTTTTTTTTTTTTTTTTTTTTTTAATCTATATGATTGCTTACTCTTTTGGGTGTGGTTTTATTGCCCCTTTGTTTCGCCTTTGAGGAGCAAGGCGTATCAACAGTGAGCAGCGGGAGTGAAGTCTAAGGATAGCGAGCATCGGTGCCGTAGAGAGTGAGACTGGTGGGCGGGACTACCGAACTGAAGGCGTGAGTGACAGACATTTGAAATGGATCTAGTATACAAATTGAAGTTTTGTAAATAATGAGTGTGTGAAAAGTGACCGTAACAAATATAGAGACATTCATAAGGGCTTAAATAAGAATTGAGATAGGCATTAAATATCGCGCTCACTGCGGGTAACAAGTGCAATATTGGTGAGAGATAGTTTAATGCTAAAAATAATAAGCGTGTTAATAAATTAAAAACCAAAGTTAGTTCTTTCATTTTCATTAAGACCTCCATCCCTCACGAATTCGGATTCGCCCCTGGCGAACACTATAATCCACGGATACTGTAAATTAATGGAAATGTTTAATTTTTTGTGGGTAATATATATTGGTAGAATATGGCATATTGTAACACTGTAATATACGGACACTGTAAATCAATGCAAATGTCTACAGTTGTTGTATCTAGTATATAATTGGTGAATATGTAACATGGAGTCAACAGGAATATAATGGGTAATTTCAACGACCATAGACGGCCATATTGGACATGTGTGTCTTTGCCACTGACCTTTGATTCCAAATTACCTTGTAACCCAAAATAAAAAAATCTCCAGACGTTTTTAAAACATATTTTTTTAGACAAATGAAGTTCAACAAATTTACAAAGACAAAACAATTCTTGAATAATAAGCATTGAAAAAACGTTTCCAAAAGTAATAAACGAAAACGTAATTTCACGAGGTCGCAAGTTCGGTTCTTACATCATCCCTTCGAGAACAGCGGAGCACATCCACAGCATTCCAGTCAGCGGAAGGAAGACCTTCTATCAATAGATTTTCAACCTTTATTGCCACACGCGCTCTCTTGATTTACTCGTAGTAGTACGATATTACTCGTGTCCGCTCCACTCTCCACAATTACAGACTCCTCAGCCATCAATAAACCTGATTCCTTACCACACTTTACCCATTACACTCTATAGACTCCTTTCTAAAGCACTTGTCACACTGTAAAATTTTTCCGCCAAACTGCTTCCAATAAGTTTGGTCAAATAAAGTTGGACAGTTATGATGTCGCTATATTTGACTGAGAAAGTCGGATGGGTCCAGTTTGCATCAAATATTTGAAGATTGGGCCGGTTCTAAAATTTCTTTAATGTTTGACGGTCTCAGCCAATCAGAATCGTTGACGACAAAAATTGACGTCAAGAAACTTTAAAATAACGAATAATTGCAAAAAACCGAAGTAGGTTATTAATATAATTAGATTATGGAGAAGCTGTCTGGGAATGAAAGCTATTTTAATGGGGTATTGCACATAATGTTACGAACACAGAGGCGTTAAATTTCATTGTGCAGGAAACATCTTTGATAAATACAATTTTGATTTAATATTGAAGCGAAAATTAATTAAAATATTCCTTACATTTCTTCCTGTAATGGATTTTATGGAAAAAACAAAAGCAATATCTCAGAACGAAAATAATCTAAAAATAATAATTGAAATTAGAGTCTCCCAGTACAAAAAAAATATATAGTGTGACACATCTTCAAACATATTCAATTGACGTACCAAGTTCGATTATCGGAGGGGTCGATCCTGGATTTTCGCAGGTGGGAATCGCGCCGGGCGATGCCGCTGGTCGGTGGGTTTTCTCGGGGATATCTCGTTTCCCCGACCTTTTATTCCAGCGCTGCTCCATACTCACCTCAATTACCCTTATCGGCTCTCAAGACCTCGCTGTTAGAGCCGCCCGAATCTCTTTACTCGCTAACTTGATCAACAGTTTGGTTGCGGAGACGCTGAGACCGCGCGTGTCGATTGTTACGTGGAAAACAATCGTTGTGGGCTACGAAAGGCGATATATTTTTTGAACCATCATATATCTTACATGGTAGATGCTAAATGAAAATAAGACATGCTCCTTATTATAACCACGGTTCATATTTAGCTCATTTACTTAACTTCACACATGTGACTTGGACGAAATAAGTACGACATGAGAGAAATTAGGAACAATTTATGCTTCAAATATGGTGACTACTGTACAGATGCACATCGCTGTATTCATTTCGAAATAACTGCGCTAAGAATCATGCTTGTTAACCATCATGTTGTATTACTTCACAAAATATTACTAAATACTGTATGTACCTTAACTTGTTTTAGAATCCAATTCCAAAGACAGCACAGAATGTCGCTGTTCTCAAAAGTATTTTTCAAACACAGCACAACTTGTCACTTCGGTGGCCATACTAGCAACCACAGCTATACAGGACCATCGTTTCCTAATATCATCGAGAGTGTAGCACTCGTTGCACTCAGTGCTGCGCTGTAAGAAATTAGGAACCTTGGTATAATTCTGCGGACTTGCCTTATTATCGTACTCAAATATATGTAAATAATAATTATTGTGTAATTTTTATAAGTACTTGAGACTTATTCACATATTAAATATATCTTTTAAATATTTGGAAATTGTTTCAATATTATTAGGTTCAAGAACAAGGTGTAAACCAAAGTCAAGGTCTATGTCACACGTTCAACATAGCAGACGTCTAACGGGGATGATAAAACTTGAGAAACTTGTCCAAAGTCAATTCGTACTCGTGGTCCTGCCCCATGTGCCAAATCCCCCCAAATTATACCACATAGATAAAGAGGAGGTGTATTCGGTATGGAAAGTACAGTAAATAATGCGGACTTTATCTGAAACAGTTTAGGAATGACGTAGTACAAATAAAAAGCGGGAAAGTAGGAGTAGTAGGGTAGAGGTGGTTCTGGACTATGGACTAAGCGTGCAAGAACGGCATATGTACCATAAGAATAACCTCGGGAGGGGTTGACAGGGCGAGGATACAAACTGACGTTGCCCTTATTGGACAGAAGGATACAAAGTGGTGCTCCCCCTTCCATTGTCCCTCCCCAACCCTCCCCAGAGGTGTGTTGTGATTGACTGTATGTGTTACCCCTCCTTTCCTTTCCTTCCCCTGGAGGTATGTTGTGATTGGTCGGCCGGCTGTTGGAGCAAGAATAGCACAAGGAACATTGGGGGAGAGTAGATATTGTCTCTTTGGAGTCCAGAGCATGACTGTACTTTGGAGTGGCAGAGATGTTGACAACTCTGAGTACAGAACATGACTGAGCTTTGATGGAGGGTGAAGATGGAATGAGTTCAGAGAGCGGGCAGAGCTCTAATCTGATGACATAATGACCTAGATTCCCACATTTGTTGAACTAGATTCTAGTTTTTACACTTCTGTTTCGATTCCAAGCAAATACATTTAATATACACGAATATGGGAGACTGTGAAGCCGATTCTCAGACAGATCAGGAAATATTATTATATCTTTTATTTTTTAGTTGGATAGTTGGTGGGGGTGATTAATGTAATGTTATTTTTGGCATATACACTCGGGTTCTATTCTCGGACATGTAATATTATTCCCGAATGTAATAAAAACTTGTTTGTGAGTTGGATACCTGATAGGGGTAAGTAATGTAATATTAATTTCGGATGTGGGTTCGACTCTTGGAGAGGGGTAATTTTGGAAATTAGTGATTTTTGGAAAAAGTTTGAAAGTTTTCGAAATTGGGTCATTTCCAGTGTGGGGTTCAAAACCAGAAGAGTACATTTATGTTAACTTTGGACCTAGTACTCCCGGGTTCCATTCCCAAACAAATGGAATACTTAATTTATTTTTAATAATTTTATTGGAAATGAACCAACGCATAAATTCTCGATCCTACAATCGTCTTCCATCTTCATTTGTTGTGTTTCATTGGATTATGGGCGGTTGGTTTCAGCTCATTATACACATAGTACTTGCATTGGGATATTCGTTATGATAGTATTCTGGTTAATTTACTTGATACACAATTAAAATTTTAATTATCCTGGATGTTTCTTTAATTGATACTTTGATATAAGATGTGTGTAGTTATTTCATTATGTGTAAATCGTGTAGCCAAATATTCATTATTTGTTATGTCACTCTTCAGAAACATTCGAGAATTTCTCAGCAAATCACAACATAGTTTGCTTAGAGTATTTATAAAATAAAGATGCATACAGGTTTGGTGAGATTATGTAATAAAGTTTGCATGTTTGGTAATGGTAAATAATATAAGTACAGTAATGACTTTATGTTTATTAGTCTCTAATACTTATATATTCTTATGAATGCTTTCAATATGGGTTGCTAGTTAACCTTTCTTTGCATAGCAGTTTCGAGTGTACACAGGTTTTGAAAATAGTCATGACACATGGCATATTTTAAGAAATGAGGTATAAGGTCTGTTTTTTTTAGAGTGGAATAGCCACACAGGTTTGTGTTGAATTTGTCATTTCTAAAGTGTATACATTTTTTGAATAAAGATTTTTATATTGGTATGATTTAATGGCATGTATCTGATATCCAGTTTATGATTGTGTAGCCTTCCTAGATAAACTAGCACTCACCTGCATCTTTTCCATGAGACCGTTGTTCGCCTTGCAGAGATGTCGATAGACTGATGGAGGGTTGGGTGGGTGTGTATAGGTAGTTCTTCACTGGTCGACGAACTGTGATAGCTTGGTAGAGAGATGATGAACACTGCATGGAAGTTGTAGAGAGCCAGATATAGATATTGGAAAGACATTGTTTAAGTACATTACGACATTTCGGGTATACCTGTTATGCATAATATCAAGCATATGCTAGTAGGAAGTTAGCTTTCATTATGGAAAGATGTATACATGGAGTGGAATTAATCATGTTAGATAATCAATACATACATACTAGTAATCAAATGTGTCTTTGACTGGATAATGGTTACAGCAATATTCTGTTCTATTTACTTGGTACACGATTAAATACCTAATTATCATGTATGTTTCTTGAATCGCTACATACATACTACTTGTGTGTAGTTATTTCATTACGTGTAATTAGTGTTGCTAAGTATTCATTATTTGTTATGTTACTGTTCGGAAACATTCAAGAACTTGACATTCATTCATAAAACAGTCCTCCTAGATCAATTATGACAACAGTTATATATTTGTTTTTTTCTGTACTTGAAGTCTATATATCAGAGTCTCTTAGTGTTTTGAAGCGAATAGTAACATTACCTATGTAGATAAACATATTGGACCTATAGGCTGGAACTGATGCTGTTTGAAGACAGTGTAGGATGAGCTGGTAGTGCATACCTGTTGCTGGATAAAATGTGTTGTAATTCTTAGTGATTGTATAAATATACCTGCATCATTAATATAGTCTAGGCTGAATCGATATGAATGTTTTTACACAAAATCTAGTCTCTCTCAGTAGCTTATGGATATTTGTTCAATATTCAATGTCTATATCGTTATGTATGTGTATATGTTCGTACTTGCCTAGTGGTTACTATGTTTACAGATGTGCAAGTACGTACATGTGTACTTAGTAAGTATTCATTAACTACTTCTTTACATGTGACTAGACAAATGCGAGTGCATTATTAATTAATATCATTAAATATTTTCAAATTTGTAATGGTTTTGGAGTCCAGTATGTTAGTTGAATGTAGGTGAGTAAATTAAGTTCATGTGAGTAAATGATCAATGAGAAGCAATGACGTAGTAGTTAGCCAAGTGGTTTGTTGGATAAACAGACATTTTAAGAACATTGGTATATGATAACAGTCTTAGTCGAGAACTTGTTTTCATATGTTGATGATGTGTAGTTAGTCACATTGTGTAGGTGTGTAAATTAAATGCAAGTCTCTTGAGTGGGAAACAAATCCGGTATTTCCAAAAGAAATTATTAAGTGTCCTGCTCGGTGTTCCAAAACCAACTTTCCTTAGAAAAAATAATTTCTACATTAACACTTTCTCTAATACTCTTTTCGGGCATCGATCTCCATACCAATCCACTCACTGTTCGTTAGAGCTCTCATCCTGTCAGCTCTCCATCCTATGATGTTCTGATATGTCTGCTAGTTATCTATGGGTTAGGTGAAATTGTTTGTCTGTCTCTGTGTGTTTAAGTGTATTTCCCTCTCCACTCCTGGTCAGTTGTGATGCAGATGCCTATCGACTAACACCAGTCTCTCTCTATGCTGATATCGAAGTCTTAACATGTTTGTGTGTTTGCATCACAGTTCACTTTCTCTTCGGAAAGTAAATGTCAGAACATTTCCTGGAATTTCCCAAACTTCTCAAGATTTTAAAACATAATAAAATTTTTCCAAAATTATCCCTGTCCTGTAAACGAAATAAGTGATAATTGTATTCCTTCAAATGTATTTCCAACTTTTCCTCTCGCAAACGAATACATGTCATTGGCTGAGCAGCAATCAATGTGTGTATCAGTTAACTTCCAACACTTTCATGGTATGGAATGACAGAACATGAATTTATAACTCATGTTTTGCATACTCGATGTTTTTGATATCATCATATACTACTAATCCGTCTTGACAGTACAGATCTATGGACATGTCGTTCGATATACATTTTTAAATATATAAGTTTAATCTATTGTCTGGGAACTGAATTCTGTATCAATCCACTCACCAGTCACTAGAGTTAAGCAGTGTGGTATGTCTCTAAGCCACGCCTACTCGGTTGTGAAGCATCGGCCGATGGGTTAAGACACAGTTGCTGCTCAGATACTGGGACGTCAACACACATGGTTGAGTAATAGCTTGCTGTCTCTCCGAAGAGTCTACAGGTGTGATTGCATACTTAAATGCATTTCCCAGAATTTTTAAAAATATTAAGTGACTTGCCTGGGAATCGAATGCGGTATTTCCAATGATTACATGATGTGCTCTGTCTAGACATCAAAATCCATACTTATGCGTAGTTGTTAAGTAGATTGTGGACGATTGCATAGTTCTTCATGTACATGCTGGTGCAGTATTACGACATATTCATTGCAACTCATGATGAGAGGATATGTGTGTGTGAGTTATTTAATGGGTTGGTTATTATGTCATGAAATAATAATATTAATAATAATACAATTTATTTAATTAAATTTTATTGAGATGAGTGGACGCTGACTGACATGATGAGTGTATGTGTTGAAGTATGTGCATCATTGTTGGTGATTGTTTAATGGGATGGTGATTGTGTAATTAAATAATGTTAATAATAATAATATATTTGTTATTCTCTTTTTGGAGGTCCATTGAAGACTGGCTGTCATGTTGGGTGGATGTTTTTCTGACTGTGTGAGTTGTGTAAGTGCGTAGTTGTTGGTGATTGTATAATGAAATAATAATACTTAGATTTGTAATAATGTTGGTAGTTGATGTGGTAGGTTGGTGCTTGCATAATGAATTATCGATGATAATAATAATACATTTTGTAATAGTCTTTGTCATGTGAAGATTGGCTGTTTTGATGAGAGAACGTTTACTAGTGTGTAGTTGTCAGTCGTCAGTTATATACTGGCTTGGTGAAAATGTATAAATGGTTGAAGTGTTTAGGTAAACCAGACTGTTAGCAATCGATTAAGTTTGGGAACATGTAGATATATTATGTTGTGTGTGTGTTATACTGTGTGTGCGAGTGTGCATGTGGTATAGTGCGTGTGTGTGCTATAATGTTTGTGTATATGTGCTATACTGTGTGTATATGTTTGTATCGGAATAAAAAGTATGAGTGTCGAACCAATATGTAAATACTATTTTGTGTAGTTATCCATTGCTTATTACATTTAATCTATTTACCTAGATAGGCCTTACTTGTCGTTCACTGTTTAAATTTCACACTATTAAATGTCAATAAAATATAATTATCCTGAACAGGAATCGAGCTCATTCCCAAACTGTTCACCATTTGTCAGAGTCTGAGTGTTAGGAAAGAAATAATGAATATTTTTAATTTGTTGTCTGGGAATCGAACTCAGTAGAATACCGCTCACCGGTCATCAGAGTCTGAGTTTGATGACTATAGCTTCAACAGTTTGGAAATTATTACTTACTACGTTTATAAAATGGCTTAAGGCATAATTGATCCTATGAACCCTGATTTACATAGGGGACGACGCATATGGTATGAATTTGATGACAATAGCTTTGGTAGATGGTAAATTATGAGTAAGTATGCTTTTAAAAGTGTTTAAGGTTTGTTTGACCCTATGGTATTGTTTGTTGTCAGGGGTGATGTGTATGTTATGTATTTGGGATAACATATGATATAGCAGTTTTCCTGGAACAATACATAGAAATAGCTGTTTGGTCTGTTTTTTTAGCAACACATATGGTATTACTTTTATTTTACACATTTTTCGATGGGTATTTGGAGGTTTGGGTTATATAGTTGGTTGATATGACATTAATTATGACTGGGCATTGGGAAATGCTGTTCGACATATTTACTTAATAATATTGTGTTAGGGGTGATATATTTATTTCTAGCAAATGAATCATTAACATATCGGGATGTGAAAAAAAAATGGAACTTTTCGCATTGTGGTAACATTTTGATAGTATTATAAATTTATAACTTGTTGATATTACTTTCAAGGGATATGATAAAATTTGCTGTTTATGTGTGTGGGGGGTTGTGTTAGTCTGTTTGTAATATATATTTCACATGCGATTAACAGTATTTTCCTTTTAATTATAATAAAATGTTTCTGTGTATGTAAGGGAAAATGTATAATTACCTATATTTCGAAATAAAATTTTTATATGCTTCCATGGTGATTATTAATATATTTGCAAGCGAGTATAATAAACAATAAGTAGATTATATTGTTGGTAGAAAAAAACATAATTTTTGAGTGTGTTGTTTATAAACGTGGAATACCCGGATATATATATATATATATATATATATATATATATATATATATATATATATATATATATATATCTGAGAAAATTAATGGATGCACTCACCAATTACTATATATTATGGGTTTTAAAGTGAAATGTATAAGTGAATGGTGTGTAGGAGGTGAGATGGTTCTAAGATAATTATTTCTTATGACAAAATGTTCTCTACTAAATGGAATATCCGGGTATGGTAGTAACATGGAAATCTTATAGCGAATGTTCTCTACTGTTTACCTATAGGGAATATTAAATGTAATATTTAAAGGAAACTGCACATTCCGCCTATCTCCTCTGGATATTACTTTAACTAATATGTATGTTGTGTACAATATAGATATTGAATTGTAATCGCTTGCAATAGTTTTTGATTGGAAATGTTTGTTATTTGGGAAATGGATTCTGTTATAACTTGACACACTCACGAAAATTTCCTGTGATATAGGGGTGTTTGCTTATAATGAGAAGGAATATTCTCTTTCAATCACATTGGTTGTATTCAGATGAGTGATGAACGAATGGACAATTTATATGGTGGAATAACTAATATTAAGTGTTTTTTTTTTGTAGGAACGGAGTGAATTGATACATTGAAAATGTTCCCAAGAAATGTAAATATGCTCAATTTGCATTTTGATAACGGTTTTGTCTACGCAAACAGGTCTATGTTTTGGGATTAACGATCTATCATATCCTTCTACAAGATGGGAAGTGGTTAACTATATCACATCACAGTATTCGCCTGGAGTGATTTAGAAAAAAACAAAGAACTCTGAATGTCTGAATAGAACCCACATCCTTCCGAATACGGGTATAAATATAGTGTTTTCCATTGTGTGATATACGACTAAGATATATATATATATATATAGTTTATTTCTTGTAGGTAAGATGTTCATGGAAAAACCTTTTTGAAAGAGTTTGGCATTCATATTTTTAAAGGAGTTTTTCTTTACAACTCTTATGACTTGTTTAATTGCCCAGTGGATGATTTGAAGATATGATATTTTCTTCCCTCGTATGTTACTATGTACACGAAAAGCATAAATAGTTAGTACGTTTAGGTAAACCAAACTGGTAGCAAGTAATGAAGTTTGGGAATGTGGAGAGATGTTTGTGTGTGTATTTACATGTTATGAATTGTAAAAGCAAATTTCCAGGTAATCTTACATGAATAGCATATAGCCCCTATGCGAAATATTAGCATTTTAGGCAGTATATACACCATCTCATAGTGGTATGTTTATATATTATAATACATTCTTTAGAGGAAACTTCACAGCAAACAATGAATTCGCAATAAAAGTGTTGGAATAGTGAGAAGGAGTATATTGATGTGGGAACATTATGTTCTCATTAATGATATCGTCGCAGTAAGCCTATTCGCCCTCTACATCGTTGTTTGAAATATTAGTGTGCGATAGTGTTGGTGTTGATGTATATAATTGTGATTAGTTTTGTAATCTTATAAATAATGTTGAAGGATTTAATAACTATTAATGGGGAGCTGGTTTTAATTCTTTACACACCAGTTCAACCAACTGCATATATGTTCTATGTGTTCTTCCATTAAAAGTTCTTGTGAGGGTAATGATCGGTGTCGGTCGTTCGCCCTTTGGGACATTTTTGTGGGGTGGTGTGTCTTGGATGAGTGCTGTATGAATTATGAGTGTTTCAAAAAAAATATTTCTAGAGTCATGCACAGTCTCTCTTGTTTTTTTAACTATCCTATACGATGACCTGGATGTTATTACCACAATATTAAATTTAAGTTGTCATGCATTTAGTAAAATGGTATATGCAAAGTCAACTTCTTCGGGAACTGAAGCATGACATGTGTTACTATAAATGTAAATACCATCATTAGGGTTGAAGTAGAAATATCTCAGTACATTATGTTTTAACTTTGTTGGGTTTCGATACAATAATTAATCCATTATCGATGAGGGATGAAGCAGGGTTTCAGATCGCAGTTAGCTTCGATGGGTATTTATGATTGGTAAATGTATGGGAAATTAGGTTAACATCAAAAGTTATTTTCTTTTAACATAAACCAGTAATGTTATATTTGGTTTTCGAAGCATATTTGGAGAAAAGTGTGTTTTAGTATATCTAAGGTTGTAATTATTTTTATAATGTTGTTGTGTAATAAGGTGAAATGTTAATTTTGAAAATAAATTGTTATGGCAAGATTTTTATATCAAGTTAATAATATTAATTTTGAAAATAGATTTTTATAATGATATACATTAATTACATATAAGTGTAAGGTTATTATATTGTAAATGCAAAGACAGTGTTTGTGAAGCACTTGCCTGTATCTTTTCAGGATCGTGGAGAGCATTGTCCTTGCATTGAAATATAAAGACAGACTGACAGGTTATGTAGGGTATGTAGTTCATTGTCATTCGAAGACCTGTCGTGGCTTGTTTAATGTGCGATGATCACTATACAAGAGTTGTAGACATAGTGAGTTCGGTAATGGAAAGGCATATTGTTTAAGTGTTTGTTTTGTAGTGTGTTCGATAATTACAATTTGGTATGCATATAAGTTGTACAATATATAAAAATTTTGGTAAGTTGGAAGAAATCCATGGTTCAGTTACACTGTGTATTCGAGGTGAAATTATTCTCGGTTTTTGTTCATTATGTAAATGTTAATTGTGCATATTAATTCAGTATGTGAATAAAATTTAAGTACCCTTGATGGGATATGAAGCAAGGAGTAAATTCTCAATCCTACAGATGTCTTCCAAACTCGTTCGTCGTGTTTCCTCAGCTGATGGGTAAATGGTTTCAGCTCATTATGCACATACTACTTGCACGTGGCTATTCATTATCCCAATACTCTCGATAATTTACTTTATATGGGAGTAATAAAAATCTAATTGCCCTGTGTGATTCTTAAATCAATACATAAATACTACTTGCATGTAAATACTCTCTCTCTCTCTCTCTCTCTCTAGGTAATAATTATTCGTTATTATATTACCTATATTTACTCATAATGGGTGATGAAGCGAGTCCTCAAGTCTCCTGACGTAAGAGTATACCACATCTTATAGCTTAACATCCTCAGCAACATTTTTTTAAGGTGTCTCAAAATGTAGTTTAGGTGATTTGTACATCGAAATGTTAACCTATGAAGATAAAAATTAATCACAGTATTCTTTGGAAGCATGCGAGAACTTGTCACTCAGTCACAACACAGCCTTCCTATAACACATAAAAAATATTATATTCTTGAACATTTTCGGACTTGTTAGGAATTGCATCGACTTGCACGATGTAATGTCGTACATCTGATGGGATCCCAATATATCGCCTCGAGGTAAAAGGCATTGATATATGCAAGCTCACTTCGGTCGAGAGCTGATTGTCTTGGGAGAGAATGTGGTTATGCAAGTGTGTATGGAGTTGGTGTTTATGCAACGTGTAGATTACACAAGTGTGCAAATATATGTCGACCACTACCAAACATATACTATAGATTTTTTAAAATAATGTTCCTTATTATATATGTTAATGCAATCCGATAGTGCGGCAGGGTTATAATGGATGATATATGCAAATGGAGCCCAGTCAACAGTGAGCTGTCCTATGGGGAGGAGATGTATTTAGATTCATGGCACATGTGCTAAGTATTAGAAGTAGAGATTATCGGTAATTAGTCTCATTATGCAAGTGCACGCATAAAAGTAGGTTTCCTAAATGGGAATCTAACCTAGTATTAATGCACCCATCGGTTGTCTGAGCTCCCAACCTGTCGGGCCACCATCCCACGAAGTCTGCCAAAAAATTCTTGAAATCTCTTGTAATTCCACTGGGAAGAGGATAGGATGGGGGAGGGGTGGGGGACAGGAGTGCTGG
The DNA here is from genome assembly GCA_029891345.1 of Dryococelus australis. Lineage (NCBI taxonomy): Eukaryota > Metazoa > Arthropoda > Insecta > Phasmatodea > Phasmatidae > Dryococelus > Dryococelus australis. The sequence goes on from CM056993.1 coordinate 285,175,250, forward strand.
GGATGTGCATATCACTCCACTTCTCAGTTGAAGTCAGGCAGTCGATGGTTCAACATGTGTGCTTGCGCAAGTGTACAAATAAAATGTAACTATCCTGACCTAGAATCGAAATAGTGCATCTCACTCTTAGATTGCAGTAAAGTGTGCATGACGCGCACTGTTTCCAGATGGCTAGAGTTATCAGCAGCCAAGTGGTTATGCTGTGTTGGCAGAATAAGTTCATACGTATAATATTACGTAACAAAATGGTCAAATTGTATAGTAGTGTATAAATATAAAATTGGTTGTTTAGCTATCCACTGCAATATAAAAGTGAGGAGCAGTACAGTATCAATCTGCCCCCGCCTCCTCCCCTCACACCCCGGAGCCTGAGGGGGTTAAGAAAAATAAATAAATACATTTACTGTCTGGGAATCGAACCTGGCTGCAATCCAAAAAATAAAAGGTGTCCTAACCGGGTATCGAACCCAGTATCATTCCAAAAATAAAATAAGGAAGTAATCTGGCCAGGACTCGAACCAGGTAGCAATCCGCCCACTGGCAATATCACAGAGCCTGAGGAGGTTAGGAAAAAATAAAAAAAAATTATTACCCTGTCTGGGAATCGAAACCAATAACGAGCCAAAAAACATAAGTACTATATCCGGGAATCGAACCCAATACCATTCCGTTGACTGGCAATACCACAAAGTCCGAGGGTTAGGAGAACAATATAAAAAAATGTAATGTCTTGTCCGGTAACCAAACTCAGTACCAATCCGCCTACCGGTCATCAGAGCTACTTAGTCTGGCGGCTCCCCAGCCCACGACATCCGTCAAAACAACTCCTCACATCTCCGACAGTCCCACACGGAGAGAGGGAGAGGAGGGATAGGTGAAAGTACATGTGCAACTGCAGTTCCCCTTCCACAACTCCTCGGTTATGATCCAACACCCGACAAGTCAACACGCGTGAATGAGAAATATCCCAAATTCCCAAAATCGCCTTGTCCGGAAATCGAACTTGGTACTCTCAAATTTTTAAAAATTAATTAAATGCCCCAACCAGGAATAAAACATAAAAACAATGATTTCCAAAACTGTTCTTACCGGGAATCCAAAATTTTTTTTTTCTCCAAAATTGCTCCATCCGGGCATCGAACCTGGTATTATTGAAAATAATAACACAAAATTGGCCTAACCGATAATCCAAATACAAAATTTCCCAAAATTGCCCTATCCAGGAATCTAAATCAAAAAATTAAAACTAACATTAAATGCTCTCACCAGGAATCGAACCCAGTAATCCAAAACAAAAAATTCGCAAAAACAAAAATAAAAAAATTAAATGCCCTGTCTGGGAATCAAACCTAGTATTCCAAAACCAAAAAAAAATCCCAAATCCAAAATTAAAGTAATTTTAATGCTTTGTCTGGGAATCAAATCCGGTACTCGAAAAACCAAAATCTTCAAAATCCAAACTTAAAAAATATTGAACCCCGCACTGGAAATACCCCAAGCGAGAATCGAACTCAAAATTTTCCAAATCTCCCTCACAGTAATCGAACCGAAAGTGCATTACACCAGAAGTGCATGTGCAATCAACTGCAACCGAAGTGAATGTGCAGAAAATGCACTTTTCGGTACAGTAGGTCACCAGATGAGCAAAAAATTCATTTCGCATATACAAAAATGCAATTTCATTGGAAATGCATTGCGAAAGTAGGCGACGGAGTGAAAGGTCAAAGGTCAAAGTGGGCAGTAGTGGCTTGCAAGAAGAAATTTCATGGCATCTCTCTCAGTGGTTCGGCCATCATTTTATTTTAAGTTTTACAATTAAATTAAAATTCAAACTAGCTATAAGTTAAGAACCCTTATCGCAGGCGAACAAAATGCCACACTTCAAAGAAATTTTTTCATGCAGTTCCTAAATCTTCCAAAAAAAATAGGTTAATAAAACATTCTGCTCGTACAAATTTTTTACATTTGTCTGGCACAAATTTTAATGATAAATGCTGTTTGATAACTCTGCAAAAAAATAAGGCGAGAGTTATTTTCAAACCGACATGGCATTTTTATCAAATAGTTATCGATATTGTATCGGAAAACCGCAAAATATCTTTAAAATGCACAAAAAAGTTTTAGTTGAACAGCCTTAACCTGTCCCTACCCACCTACTGACGTTGCTTGCAGTGGTGGAAACAATACAGTGATTGGAGTACTGAGCAAAGGAAGATAATCTTATGGAGTGTTGAGTACACTCAGGTGGACGTGTGTGGACCTTATTGATGCATGAGGAAGATTTACTTCGGTGTATTTACTTCGACTGTGAAATTTGATACATACTGTGTGACTGGACTTTTTTTCTCTTATTTTGACTTTGGGACCATACTTGTAATTTAATTGATGGATCGATGAACTCTGGCGTACACAAAAACATTTTGGACAGTCAATTTCTTTCAACACTTTGATAACAGTTTAGAATATGCTCTTTCTTGTATCAACACGATAGTTCTTCTAGCCATACTACAAAGTAATCTGCATCATGACTTGAAGACAATTTGATGGGGATAATTATCTGGCCTGCTAAAAATCCCGACCTGAATTTGGGGCTGCGGTCGTGTAGTGGTTAGACTGTTAACCTTCCACCTAGGGAAACTGGGCTCGATTCCCGGCGGAGTCGCTCCCGGATTTTCAAATGTGGGAATCGTGCCGGATGATGCCGCTGGTCAGCGGGTTTTCTCGGGGATCTCCTGTTTCCCCAACCCGTGCATTCCGGCGTTGCTACATATTCACCTCACTACACCCTCATCGGCTCTCAAAATAGCTATGTTAAGATCACCTCGATTTCTCTCCTCTCCCTTGGTGTCTTGGGGGTTTCATTGAATATACTATTCACTGTAAATTGAGCACTTTTGAAAGCCCTGCTCAAGATCTGCTTGTATGCACATTGTGTATAATTAACATTGTCACTGAGATTGATCACTCTATTGTGGAATTATTTAAATGTGGAATCATTACAAAAGTAAATGTTTTACAAATTCGCTGATTCTTACACTAATGTGCATTAAAAAAACAAAAGTAAAGTAAATAATTTCAGTACTAAGCAATGTTTACTCAACCATTTTAATTCAGCGTTAAAATATAGAACTATTTTCTCTCCTTAGTTACCAACTTTAACAGCTCATGTTAGCCATTCTGCCGTTACAATACTTGCAGGTAGGGGCAGTGACATTTTTCACAGGTTGATTTCAAAAGTGCTCACTTTACCGCAAACAGCCTTTAAGCAGTATTATCTATTATAATTTGAAAATAAAACTTTGGAATACATCAATATAAATTTTTCTCAGGACAGAAATGAGTGTCGATATTTGTTGCCAATTTATATATTTCGTTATTAAAACAGATCGTTGAAAAGTGTCAAATTCAGTCAAAATCGCTGTAATTAGCTCTCTGTTTACGATATGTATTGTTCTGTAGCGACAATGCTTTATCTTTTCTGAACAGATTTCTGTATTTAAACCCTATGGGCACCTCTTAGGGTGTCGTTGGGCCTGCTCCTTCGTTGGGCCACCTCGATATCTCCACATGTATAATCAAGTTGGACGCCTAGTTGAGTGAAATATCAACTACTTGAAAGCGAAGAAGCGCTATTGTATTTTCCAGTTGCTCCGTGCTGCTGCATTGCCAAGATTTACACATATTTCTTGTCATTTATTACCGCTACTGGAACAAGTTTATCAAAGAATTGTCAAGTTATGTTTCATTGTTCACAAACATTCGGATGCCTGTCAAGGCAGTGCGAGTTGTAGTCGGTAAGCCATATCAATGGGAATCTAGCCCAATGGCGGGAACTCCCCGTGCTCACCTGCGTAACAATTATTTTGAACTGGGTAGGACGTAATTGTGTTCTCTGATTTAGTGTTAGAGTTAATGAAGCATTGGTAGTTCTGAAAGTTATTTGCAAATCCAGCGAATAAGTTTTCTGTTGTGGATGGCGGCAGTCGGTGGAAGTTCAGCGAATCGGTAGGGACATATTTCAAGATTGTCATTTTGTAGCAGCAATGCAATTTGAAACAGAAGCCATCCTAGTTTTAGCCACATTCAGTCCACGACTTTCAAAGATTTTCTAGTTTACTTTGCTCTCCTCCAGTACATATGATACAGAATAATCTCCATTAAGGCAAAATACTGGCATCAAAAAAATTGGGTTTTAGCTGTGTTGGGGACACGGCCGTTTGTTTTGCACGAATACGTTTACGTTGACGCGCTCGGACGCTTCGATGTATTTTTTACGTTCCCGGCACCGCTTCACTCGATCATGATATTTTATGGGTATCACTGGATTGCTTTTAATATGCTCTTTCTAACCGTATACGATTTCTGTGTTTCGGTTTGGCTTTTTGACGAGTATAGACCGAAATGGTGTTAAGTTTTCTTAATTATTTTACATTAAACGCATACAATTTCACCATGACCACGTCACACAAATGTTTTTGTACATGAAATCGATTGATATTGACGAGAACTGTCGAATGAAACTTAAACAAGCGTCGTAGCTTCTCCTAGTCAAAAGTTATACCACGCGGAAGTTATCAGACGCGGCGAAACGAACTCAAAATTGCGGCGCTCCCCCTCCCCCTTCCTCCAAATTGGCGATGCTTCGCAGTCATCACTCAGCGCAACATATTCTTTGATCCTTTGGTACTCGAGTGGTGCAATTGAATTTTGAATGTAGATGATATAGTCGGAGCTGTAATGCCAAACTGTATCCCCCGATTTGGTTATCATGAGGATTTTCTGGATTGCCTCCCACTATGGTCGCAAATTTAAAGACGCATTCACGTCAAAAGACAGTCAAGAAAAGACGTCCCCGAAATTGTACTTCAGGGAGGTCAGTAAGAATCAGACTATATGTTTTGTAATGTGTTACAGCAAAGCCCTGTTCTGGGAATAGTCTCTGTTTTGTGCCATTTGTCCTCACGGCATTGAGTAAGATATCATTCAGTATTAATCATGCAAAGAGCGGGAGCATGTGACATGTGCTAGTCTTGAGAAAAGTATCCCTCTGTCTAAACTGCGACAAATTTTTAAAAGAACGTCGATTTTCTATAACCATTTAAATTTGTGTGATTATTTAGCTCAACTGTGACTACCAACACAATTTACCCTCACTATTTCAGTACGAATTTTAATGATTATGAGCTTGTGTTTTTTTTATAATATTTTCAAAAGTAACAGTGGTTTTGGGTGGGCTACAATCAATTGATCAAGGTCCCAGATGTGTGACTATGAATATTGACGACTCAATTTATTGACAATTATTATTATGTGCGTTGTGTTAAAAAAAGCTGCTATATAGTGACTCATTTATGGCATCGGCCTGGCCCAATGAAATACATTGGTTTCCTTCACTGAGCCGTTCTAATTTATTTGTTTTTTTTTTTACATAGTTCTTTAAATTTATATCATTTTGGCTTGTATTCTTTTTATAAAGTGACTAACAATAGTTAATGTTTCTATTTATCAAAACAAGAATTGCAAATGTTATTAAATTTGAAGGAGTATTAAGGTGTTTTGTTTAAGTGGTCCATTGATAGCAACCCATGTAGCAAAACCCATATGGCCCATTTATGTTTTATAGTCGGCTTCCAAGCCGGCGAAAAATCGGCCAACAGCTGGCATGTACCCGGCACCTTTGATGGCCGTGAAGTGGTACCACTATCTAGCGATACTATGCCCATAGCTGGCCAGGTGTGGTGAACACAAATTACCCAAGCATGGCCCATATGATTACAAAAGCAATGACCCATCAATGTACCACTTCACAGCCACCAGATGGCCTACTGATGGTTAGTCACGCTTCTACCAAATGTCAAACACTATATAGAAAAAAAAATTTTTTTGCATCATTCTCAAATTCCCATTGTTTTAAAATTTCGTTTACTTCACTATTAAATACATTACACGACATGAAAATATTATGATTACTGGAGGAAGAAAGGTTGGCGTGAACTTGCGACCCTTGCAGAGACAGCCCAGCATGCTAACCATTACACCAATTATTCCATAGTCTTAAAATTTACCATGCGAACAAATCGGGTTTTAAAAAAGATGCAGATAAACAAAAAAATTCTGTCGTTGAGAGAAAACTGCCTACCTGAAACGCGATATTAAAACAAAACCTTCCCTTTAATGTAATTTTTCGTAGTATGTAAGTCACCTGGATTTTATTAATCTGTTTTGTAATGCAGACGGCAAGTATGGATATTTTAGTGACGTAAAACAACAAAAGTCCTTCAATGGTAATTTTCAAAAAGTGGTTCGACATTGTCTTTTTTTTTTTTTTTACTTTCCATTTCAATTTTACACAGTAATACATTTAAATTATTACATAAGTCAGATTATTCAATGCCAGTTACGAAGTCACACCTAATACTATATTTACAGCATTTTGCCACAGATATTTCTAGTACTATGTATTTACAACTAATATACTCATTGTATTAGATGAGCTATAATTATATTAGACACACACAAATATACATATACACATGTGTGTAGTTTGAGAAAGCTATCTGCAAAGAGTGGGAGCCATAACAATTCCCATAGTAAGCCAAATTGCACCAGCAATGGTCCATCAATGCACCACTTCACAGCCATTAAATGGCCTACATATGGATACCCATACTTTCACCAGCAATACGTACAAGTTATGTTCTCCCATTGCTAGAATACAGTTGTTATGCCATTTATGGGCCATTAGTAGTTCACCTACTCTCAACCACAGTTTAATTTCCATCAACACTTCATTAGTGTGCCACAAATGGCATGCCAAATGTCCTGGCGCCAGCAGTTAACAGTAGCAGGGCCAGTTGTGTAGTCCCATAATTTTTCTGTGCCATCAATGGCCCAAAAATGGATAAGTTAAGTGCTGCCAGTGCTGGAATACAGTTGGCAAGCCATTTGTAGATCGTTAGCAGTATACCCACTCTCAGCCATCAGTTTCATTTCCATCAACATCCCATTAACGCGCCATTGATGGCATGCGAAGTATCCTGTTGCCAGCAGTCAGCCATAACAGTGTAATTTGTGTAAACCCATAAGTATTCAGTGTCAGCAGCCATCCAGCAGTGCCAACAGTAAAACCACAGTGGATTGCTGCATGGGAACCTTTCCCTAAAATTCTGATGGAAAAAAATCACACGCAAAGATTGTTTATGCAATTATCCGTTACTGTCGCACTGCTTCCGTACGGCCGGACGTGATCTTGAGACATTTATAATTTTTTATTAGGGAGATCCTTTAGAACGATATCTTTGGAACGAACTCAAGTGTCGTTTGCAAGATAGACCCTAATGACCAACAGACAAATGTCAAGTATTCACCAAGCTACAGAAATAATGAAAACCAATTCTGACATCCGTTTACCTTGAACTAAGCGGGGAGTCTATGCAGGACGATTAAAACTATAATAATGGCAACGTAAGGTCCGACATTACATTAACTATAAAAATGGCGTCTTTGAAACTAACAGCAATTTTGCCCTTTGACTTGAATTGACTTGGACTTTTGACCTCATAGTGTATATGACGAGCTGATAGTTGTGTTATACCACATAGCTATGTGCTGGAAATATTCGGGAAAAATTCCGTGTTTATCTACACTCAGATTTCAGGGTAAAATTTTCCAGGTTGACGAAAAAGAAAGTAACAGTTAAAATATTTTCCACTAGCTTCAGATCTCAGAGAAAGAAGACGAGAAAAATTCCCTCTCTGGGGAACTCTTAGTGACTGTGATGTTTCGAACAGCAGGATTTAATGATGCGAATCAGGGTATATTGTCGTACAACTCAAATGCTCAGCAGTATCGGGGTGAAACTCTTTACTTGCGAGAAGTGAGAACGTCTCATCGTCACTTGTAGACAATCATGTTGTAAATAGATTTTCTCTCTCTTCCTTACGCGCTCCCGTTGGTAGGTTACGAGTTTTGAAAATAGATACAGCCTTTATTGTCTTCCGGGCACCAGAGTACGTCTAGCGTAATATCTATGATATTAGGTTCGAGTGTGGCATTCAGTGTCGTAAATGTTACGTTTCCCTACATACAACCGGGAACCACGCGAAATACTAGTTATTGATCCGTTCCTATATACTCTAGAGGGGAAAAAAATCAGAGAAGTGACTTTCTGCAATTGGGTTTCATGGTAGCAGCAACCGAAAAGTATTGTTTGTTTAGTACAGTTATTTTTGTTGTGGCAGTAATCCAAACATTGCCCAAGCTGAATCTGGTTGTTGTCCCGATTTTAAACGTCTAGATGAGTTATGGGTAGAAACATTTGGTTTTTCTCGGTCACGATAAAACAAACACTTAATTTACTACGATATTTTAAACACGGAGCTCTATAGTAAAATACGCACACTCAAAGTCAATAACTGCGTTCAAATTTTAGTGCAAACCAAGAGATTTATACTGTTGACGTTAATTGCAACTGCACCGAAAAAAAAAAGATAAATTACTGACCGATGATTAAAAATGAACTAATGGTAAATTATCTGAAAACGTTTTATGTACTGCGTTTTACTGCGATGAGATGTAGTTTTGAAGGACAAAGTGACGGCGATTTTTTATTTTCCCGCAGTGGCACCTCTCCAAGTCTACCACTGGTGCGAACGTACAGAAACAGCTATGAAATACGGGATGTGTTTTGCCTTTCAAATTGAGTACGGATTTATCTCTTCTGTCAAAGACAGTCTCTGTTTCACACGGCTGCAGTACCACTTTTAAAATAATGGATGCGGAATTGCGCAAAGAATCTTCGGTGCAGGAGCTGAGTTCGAACAGAACGAGACGTGTTAAGGGGCCTTACTGCGTGGAGCGCAAATTGCGTTTCTGAGTGATTGAAACAAACTTCTTACGGCATAAATCGGGGAACAATCAAGCAATCGCCATTATACTCAAGCTGTGTCCCCAACTCGCTGAGAGAGTACTCTCTCGATCACTCTTGACGTCACAGAGAGTCGTTTCTGCTGTCCCAACTCGGAGGAGAGAGAGCGAGAGAAGAGTGAACGACGATGTACACTCGGTGGTCACTCTCGCACCCTCTCTGGCAGCAATGTTGTTTTCAAGTCCAACCTCAAATATCCAGACACATATTTTTTGCTTCTAAACCAGTGTTAGGAATATTTTATCGACTTAATTTAATCATTACCGATTGTGAAATGTGTAAAAAGAAAAAAACACAATATTCCGTTTGATATGGAACATAACAAATTATGATGTTATTATGTTCATGTTTCATTTAGGACAATTGTTTGCATAATATTGTATACTGTGCTTTGTACATAACAATTATGTTTTTAATCATGCAAAAATGTAGCAAATTAAAATAAATTACTATTTCATAAAACGTTACATTTATTCCAGGAAAGTGAAAGACCAGCAGAAAATTTAATTTTCTCTCCTTATTGACTTTTCTGTGACAGAAATAATGCCGAAGGCTAACAGAGATCACAAGTCTAGATTGATTACGACCGACGATGATGTTCTTCATCCTACCTCTATAATACATTGCAGATTACGGTACGATGAGAATTGGCTCGAGGCCTGGATAAAGCATGTGCATATTTTTCATTGCCTTACTAGTAATGCAAATGCTTCTAGTTTCATCTCTAATGATATACATGTTAACAAGATGCCAAGGCCTAACTACAATCTACGATTTTATGGAATTTTATTAAAGCTGTTTGAATTCATGTAGAGGAAATAAGGTTAATTAGTTATATCTGTATGTTCCCATTCTCTGCATGGGTTTTTTACACTGCACTGTTTTCTTTTTTCAACGTTTGTTTGCTATAATTCTTTTCCACCTGTTCCATAACTTCGCCCCCATCGGCTCTCAAGACATCGATGTTAAGAGCCGTCCAAATCTCTCCACTCCACTGGGCTTCTTAAGGGTATTCTTCGAGTTTGTATTATTTCCCCACGTGGTATTCAATGCCAGCAGGGTGGACTAGTGATAAACACCGGACTCACATTCGTTAGGTAGTGTATTGCATTGAAAGAGGGCCTCTGTCTGGCCAGAATGCATGCTTAACGCGTGTGTCACCTTGAGGTAGATTTTTAATGATAGCTTTTGCTGCTGTGCTTCATAGGAAAATAACTAATTTTTCCTGTTCAGGTCCTCGACGGACATGCGCGTTAAGGCTTCACGGTCGTGCAGCGAGGCCAGACAAGTAGTCGATTCACGTCCTACCCACAACTTGTCTCGATATATGACCACCCGGCCGCTATTAAGTAGTTTCAAGCAAACCGTAACCATGGAAATCCCATTGTCTTGAGAGTCTCTGTGCATAATCACACGACGCAAATTTCGTTGCTTTGCCTTTCCTCTTATTTCTAGAAAATGTAGTTTTTAAAATTAAAATAACTAAGAACGCAATTGCTAAATATTGCTAGTTCACAGTTAATTAAAGCTGGTTCACAATAAAGTAAGTATTTTTGAAATCAAACTTAAAAAAAAGTCACTTGTCCTGCATATATGTTAATGCCACATGCGCCCAGTAAAGTTGGTAATGAAGGATGTAAAGTAGTTTCATATTTTTCCTCGAATATAAAGTGTTAGGTAACCATTTGTGATAATTTAAATTACCTGTTTCGGTTTACATTTTTTTAAAAATCCATCAGTGTGTAAAAATTAGCAGATTTATAAAATATTTACTCTCCTAGTAATTTCAGTTTCACTTGACCGTGGCAATGTTAATTTTACATATGGCGGAAGAAGAGACAGCGTGCATACAAATAGATTCTACGAAGAGCTTTCAAAAGTGCTCATTTTACAGGGAACAGCCTACAAACATATTTTGGTGAAAAAATGCCTTAGATTTTTTTTATCCTGTACTTACAAATAATTTTAAGTTATCCACTGGCAAGGGTGCTTAAAGGCTGTTCGCAGCAAAGTAAGTACTTTTGTAATAAAGATTTTAACAAAAAAATTTGCCTTCCGTAACTACGTAAGAACACACTGGCACGCGGGCTCCCAGTTGATTTGACAGCAAAGTAATAAAACTGTTTCTTAACACTCCACTTCGTATTTCAGTTGCAAAGTTTTCATTTATAACCCACCCAAAGTTATTTTTTATTGTTTTATACACATACGGGCACATTGTTAACACATTTACTTTCCTAACAATCCCACGGTTTTACTTGGATGGCACATGAATAAAGTGAGATGGTCAGGGTCAATTTTAATGTTACATATTTCGGAAGGATACAAAATGAAAAGAAAAGTAGATCCCAACCAGGCCTTCCAATAGTGCTCAATTATCCGTGAACATTCTTTACACTAACGTTAACAGCAATTAAAGAAAAGTATGTTTTATAGGATTGGTATTAAGAATCCTATGTAGGTCTACTGACACGTTTTCTGTGAAATCCTTGTTTCTGCATAAACGCGTATCTTGGTAAATAGATGTTCTGGAAATATGACTTTTTGTTAGAAAAAATTTAAAACAATTATCTATGGCCCTATTTTTTTACTTTTGTCATATTAAGTGTATTCTTGAAAAAAAAATTGTTAAAATTGTCAAATATCGCCTTTTTAAAACATGCCTATGCAGTTTCCTTAAGCGGCAAGAGAAAAGTACAAAAACACGGGCATAGTTTAAGCTGTGGGCTTTCATCGCGTAGTAATAAAACCTCTATGTTACAGATGTAATTTGCACGACAGAAATATTGCACGCCTTGCACGTAGGAGTGATGAGGTGCTAGACGTGCGTGTAACTGTCTCCAGTATTGCTACCTCTCTTGACCTTGGATGCGCAGCTACATAGTTCCTTTAATATTGTCGTAAAAGTTTGTGTTCCTTACAATTTTACCTTTCCAATAGATCGACGAAATATACGAAAGGCGAGATACATCGTTTTTCCTCTTCTGCGCATGCCCCTGAAATTTTGGCAAGTTCACGTGTTGCAAAAATTTTATTCCGTTTTCTAGATTTTGGTCTTCCAACAAACCCAATTTTTTTTTTTACAAAAAAGAACATATTGTATATTTGGCGTAACTTTATTGCATCGTATTTGAATTACAACTTTTTCAAAGGTATCGTAGTATCTTATCGATGGATTAATTTATGTAAACAGTTTGCTAATCTTAGTGGAAGTTTCAACAGATTCTATACGAAGAAAGGTAGTTCAGTGTCGGGACATGAAGATTAGTTGCTGAGAAGTTGTGTGTTCACCATACTCCATGTTCACCTTAGAATCGACGCACGTGTACTAATTTAGTCCATGGAAATTTTCATTTTCATTTGGAGGAAAGATTCACATTGCAAGGGGGAAAAAAAAGGAAATAAGCAGGTTTTGCAAAAATTTCCGATAAACCGTCGCTCAGCTATACATTAATTATTTGCATCGTAGTAAATGGCAAAAAGTTGCCGTTACATTTAACGAGCCTACTTTCATTTAAATAAATGCAAATAGTTTTGGTGAAGTTCTCAAACGCACATATTGTAGGTAGCTCTTGATATGTTGTTGACATACATATCATGAAAGGCTATTCACAATAAAGTGAGCACTTTTGAGTTCAACCTTAGAAAAAAGTCACTGCCTCTGCCTTCATATACTTTAACGGGTGCACTGAATGGCATGCGCCCAGTTAATTTGGTAACGAAGGATGGAAAGTTGTTCCATATCTTAACGTCGAATTAAACGTGTTAGGTAACCAATTCTGATAATTGAAATTATTTTTCACTTTCTATTTTTTTTTTTTCATGCAAAGAAGTGAACAAATTAGGAGACTTGTAAAATGTTTACTTTTCTTATCATTTCACAGTTTCACTTGACCGACGCGTGAATAAAGTGATGAGGCCCATAACAATGTTAATTTGACATGACAGAAGAATACACAACGAATATACAAGTAGATATTAAGCCTGATTTACAAAAATACTTATTTTACCGTGAACAGCCTATATAAACAGAACCAGAAACATATGCAGCACCAGTGAGATGATTACATGTATATTATATCGATATAGAATACTAAGCTAAAACGTTTATATGGCTGCAATTTTGAAAGTAAGTACCTGATCCACTTTAAACATACACATTAATTGAGTATCAACTGTTTTAGTTATCAGTAAATTGTTTCCGATAAATGACATTAAAACTTTATTTTTTCATGTGGCGCTATCTGACAAAATGGCGGAAAAAAGAGAGTTTGTGTTGACGTATTTAATTGTTGTAAATTATATTGCTAGCAAAAATTTAAAAAAAAATTCAAAAAAAATTGGGGAATATGTAACATTAAACTCACACTCATCCCACAATCATAATCCGCACCCCCCCCCCCCCTTTTTTTCTTTTTTCGCGGCGCTCCTAACGAACACACAAGCACACTTATCTGCCAACCTCAAACTCCCCAGTCATAAAAATCGAGAAAAAACTGTAAAAATCTCAATACACTAATAAAAGTGTAATAAGATATTACATCAGTGACTCAGACATCCATGTTGGATGCCAATGGCCTCGACCTTGACTTCAATAACCTTGAAAACCAAAATCGGGAAAAATTGCAAAAAAAAAATCGAAATAAAGTAATAAAAGTGTACGAACATATTACATCCCACACCGATGTTGGATGTTGGTGACGAACTTGACCCCAATAACCTTGAAAATGATTAATTTAGAAAACTGGTAAGAATTCGAAAAAAACTCATGAAATCTACAACATATTATGTTACTGACTCCGACCCACATGTTGAGTATAAGTGAACTTGACCTTGACCCCAATAACCTTAAATTCTAAAAATTGAGAAAATATTGCAAGATTCCAAGAAACACTTATCAAAATCGACGAACATTATACGTTACTGACTCCAACCACCAAGTTGAATGTACGACTTTAACCTTGACCCCGATTCCCCTCCCCCCGAAAAATACAAAAAACTCTAAAAAATATCCAGTATCATATAGCGTTAACTTCACACACACAATTACCATCAATTCCCACCACCCACCTCACCTAATTTAAAAAATCGAGAAAATAGATAAAATTCTTAATTCGACTAGCATACTATAACATTAGACCCCCCCCTTCCCTTGCTAACCAGTCAACCACGAGCCCCTCACCCATCCCCCCAAAAAATTAATCATTGACCTTATGTAACAAAACTTATCCCTCCACCCATACAAATAAATTGTATCTGCATTGGCCACTAAATTATGGCTTTAAGATAATTTTTCTTTTTTCCAGTATTGGACACTCTAGAGATTGCAAGTTATTTCTTTTTTAGTATCTACCACCAGATAGCTCCAATTTCGTACATTTCCAAACCCATGGACTCGGTGACAACACATGCATGCTTGGTCTTGACCAGCCTGGCCAAGGTGTATCTGAAGACGAAGTTGAAGATGGAGGCTTCGCCTTCATCTTCACCCCTGAGGCTTCATGTATATACAAATTTTCATAAATTGGGATTGCAGAGCTGATTGCGGAGCATGGTCCGCAATAAGGGGTCAGTCTTGTGAGGGATCAGGCATGATCCCACATACACAGCAACTGACCCCTCATGCACCGCACGCACGAGTCATTTAGGGGTCTTTTTGGTGTCAGTTTAAGGTCACTTAGGGTAATTTAGGGCTTATTTGGGGTAATTATGGGTCATTTAGGGGTCTTTAAGGGTCTTCGGGGTCATTTTAGGGTCAGTTTGGGGTCACGTAGGGATCGTTTAGGAGTAGTTTGCGGAGCAGGAGAGGACAGTCTTGTGAGGAGTCAGTCTTGCAGTAGTCAGTTTGTCTGCTTTATGTGTGACAATGAGTTCAACCTGGCCGAAGAACTTGTCTCGAAGAAACTGTTAAAGATTCACGTTCTGCAATGAGGTGTCAGTCTTGTGAGGGGCCAGTCTTGGGTGGAGTCAGTCTTGCGAGGGGTTTTCCTACTTGTGAGGTGACAGGTTCTGTGTTGTCAGTGATAAAATGTAACTCCTTCATACTTTGAAATAATCACTGCTGTATTAATCATCATTTCTATAACATTTCTCTGTTACATATAAATAACTGTATTTGCCATAGTTAACAACCCATTATTTAAAAAAATCTTTCAGATAAAGTTAGTTCCATGATTTTTTACATACACGTATATGCATTTTTGTACACAACCATATCTTGCGTTTTTTTAAATATATGTATATTTTACTTCTTAGTTTCTTATGTACTTTAGTATGTAGATGTTTTGTGGTCATTATAACTACATGTTCTAAGAAACCTTTTATTTTAATGTAATTTATTTCTCTAAAAATTTTTTGAACCACCAATTATACATAAAGTTAATTATCTGTTTTGTCTAAACACGTGTGCGTTTTTGCATGCAAACATAAATTAGCACACTGTTACTTGTGACACAGGAATCTATCTAAATAAAAAAATATAGTAAGTTTTATACATGCAATTTATTTATATGAACTGGAAATTTATATACTAACACGCATTACCAACACGTAATATTTGCAACTTGTAGTTATTTAATATTCATTGTTCAATGCATAGCTTAACAATAAATAATGACACGTAAACAGAGATTTGTTTGGCATTTAGAAAAACGGCACCTTACAGCAGCACAAACTTTACCGAGCGTCGATTAACTGACTGAGGACGGATTTTAAAATCGACCTAAGTTCGGCTTTGGAGATTGAATCACACACAGCGGAAGTGTGTCGGTTGCCTCCGGAAACAGCGAATTGACCGCGTCATCGATACTGAGGTCAGGTTCAGATGTTCGTCGATGTTTACCCATCTGGGCGGAGCTGGGTTCGGGCACAGTCTTGCATTTAGAGCGGTGTCTCCGAGGGGCTGCTCGTTGATGCAAAGTTGACAGGTTGCCGTACTGCGGTGGCTGAGTTTACCAACTTCGATGTAGATGGATCTGCGATGGCGGCCTTCGAGGTATGCAGATCTGATGTCGATGACTCACAGTTTAGCGCATGCAGGGGTGATTGGTCTCGACATATTTCAACATCTACCACGTCATCAGGCTATCACGGAAGTTTTGTGTCTTCGCGCATGTAAAAACCAACACTTGCCGTAGCCTGGGGTACAGTCGATCACCTGATGGCAAGGCTCGAACTAGTCAAAATTCCCAACACAGATCCAGTGCAAATTACCGTTGCACACCTCTTCATACACTTTGAGCTTGCTACCGGACCAGAGTCTATAGGCAAAGCAAATTAGTCCAGGTCTTACGTAATGATACGTTCTTGCTGGATGGAAGCCAGCCATGACGTCTGTCTGCAGCTAACTGGATGCTCTTCGACGTAGCGGGGCCTGATTTATATAGGACTGGTTACAAAATGGCGATGCTACCTCCGTCCTGGAAATCGGTTATGACGTCGTTTCACGATCTCGGCAAGCAATAACAGGAACGTTGAGACGGTTTCGCTAAAAGTAACGAAACATTTACATTTGCTGCAGGTAACTTCGCCTTCCACGTTCACACTGTCTACATCGTCGTCGTTAGACGACGGATACGCGTGCTCTAAATCCAAGTTAGTGCTCTCTCAATTACATGCATATTATTGAACATGTACCTGTTTCATTTATGTAACGCACTGGCAAGAAACAATATTTTATGGCTTGAGCTTAGCACTACGTAATAATTCGTCTCTCTACACAGAACACAAATGTGATGACAGGGCGTGTCTAATGTCGGCAATCACCCGCCCCTGTCTTTACTATCATGCCTTTCGTGCTATACCATTACAGCTTTCGGTAACTTCGCCCGACCAGAGCGAACTGCAAAGATGAACATAGTTCTCGTCGTCTTCATATAGGAGGCTTGCTAAAAGCTGGGAGGTGTCTCGCAGTGAAAATATTCTCCACCTGAGATGGAAATTACTATTCCCACTTCACTTTTCAAAATGAGTCAAGCTGCGAATCTCACCACATTCATCTTTAAAAGAGATGCCATATTCTGCACAGTGTTAGCTTGTATATACCGTAATCTTACCTCGAATTAGAATCGAACCTGAAGTGGCTGACATCTTCAACTGGGCGAGTATCTGGAAGGTGATCAATTTCCTCTGCTTCAGATCCGCTGTAGTCATCGACTTCGAACTGGTCCTCTGCTGGCTGTTGGCGGCTGGTAGACACGATACTGGTAAACTTCTTACAGCCATCGCATATGCAGACTGGAGGACGTGCTTGCTGGCGAGGCTGAGAACTGACGATAGGGCCGGCTGCAACTGTTCATGTGGCCAAAGGCTTTTCAAGATGGCTGCCGGCTCACGACGTCGTTGCTAGATATGCATCACACATGAGTGGTCAGCACAAGTTCTGCCATACGGTCCAGGATGGTCGCGTGCTGGTCGCCATTACAATGCACCATCTATCTGATTATACCATGGTGACAGTCCGTCTTTAGCTCGTAACTGATTGTTCCTGCACCCCAAACTTGACTCCGCGGTTCTTCTTCCGCACGCGATATTAGATGACTTGTAGTGTTAGTCATGTGTTATAACAAATTCGCCTGGGCCAGACCGATCAAGACGAAGAATGCACGCGTTCTCACTGAGGCCATGGGTTTGGAAATGTACGACATGAGAGCTATCTGATAGTATATACTAAAAAATAAATAACTATCAAACTCTATAGTGTCCAATACTGGAAAAAAGAAAAATTGTCTTACAGTCGTAATTTAATGGCCACTTTTAAGATACGATTTGTTGGTATGGGCGGAGGGATAATTTTTTTAATGTAAGGCCAATAATTAATTTTTGTGTAAGGGTGGGTGAGGGTTTGGCGGTGTAGTGGTTAGCAAGGGAAGGGTGGTATAATATTATGTGTTACTCGAATTAAAGAACTTTTTTTTTTTTTTTTCCGGTTTTTCGATTTTTTAATGTAGGTAAGTCAGGAGGAGGAAATTGATGGTTAGGGCGAGTGTGAGATCCACGTTATATAATCCTGGATTTTGATTTTCTCTCAATTTTTTATGTGTTTGGGGAAGGGGGTAATGGGGTAATTGGGGACAATGTTAATGTCATCAAAATTCAACATGATGGTTGGATTCAGTAACATATCATGATCGTTGATTTTTGCAAGTGTTTTTCGATTTTTCCAATTTTTTTTATTAATTTTCAGAACGTCATCGGGGTCAAGGTCACTAACATCCAACATGTAGGTCCACTAACATCCAACGTCCAACATGTTCTTACGTTTTTGTGGATTTTTTTTTTTTTTTGGATTTTTCTAAATTATTTATTTTCGAGGTTATTGGGGTCAAGGTCACCAACAGCCAACGCGGATGTCTGCGTCAGTGGTGTAAAATGTTCCTACTATTTCATTACTTTCTTTGTACAAAAATATCGTGACTTTTATTACACCGACACACTGTGCAGGACAGGCTAATTAGGTCCCTACACTTTTGTGGAAATGTACCCAAGTCCTACTTGCAGCAAACCAGATACCGAGGTACTGATGAGAAATGCACTTCACCTCCACAGGTCTTTGCATGTCTAAGTAAATTGTTGCTACTGCTTAACAATTTTTCTCCGTTTTTTTTATTTCAAGGTTATTGGGGTCAAGGGAAGATCACCAGCAACCAGAATGGGTGTCTGACTAAGTGATGTAATATGTTCCTACATTTTTATTAGTGCCTTTAGATTTTACAATAGTTAATGATTTTTATGGCTGGGGAGTGTGAGGGTGGTGGACAAGTGTTTATGTGTGTGTGTTATGGTGGTGGGATAAGTGTGAGTTTAACGTTATATGCTCCTCGAATGTTTAGAAATTATTATTATTTTTATTTTTCTCGATTTGTTCATAATTGGGAAGAGTGCAGAAGGGGAGGGGGAGAGGCGAGGGTTATGGGAGGTGTGTGAGGTAAACTTTATATATATTGATTATAGCTGCTCTCGGCCCAGGCTTGGTTCCGCACGTTCGAAATATTTCACTTATTCATTCAGTAGTGATGTCGTCTCTCGTATCATCATGAGGGGTGGACTCGCACTTGGGAGGCCCTGGATTCGTATCTAGGTCCGGCCATCGTTATTTCGCTTTTCCATCGTTTCTCGAAATCACTTCAACAAATGCTACGATCGTTCCTTCCTACAGGTCAAGGCTGAATCCTTCATTGCTCCTGTTTCTTCGAGCACCTCGCTCCATCTCCAGTGACCTCACTATCGATCCTACTACCATCCTCTAAGTAGGGAGCTGACGAGAAGGCAAGGCTGCGTGGCGGGGTGGTGGTCGGGCCGCAAATCTCCCTCCTCCCCCCCCCCCCTTTTCCGAACATATCTCGCCCTATCGCAGTAACGGTTCATCCTCGCTGCTAGTCATCCCAAAAAAATAGCTCCATGGCAGTCAGTTACGAGCAAAGACGATATAACAGAAAGACCTGTAAGTCAAGGCTAACATTTGGTACCAAAGAACCAACGCTAATGTGCTGCTATCTCTGAACATCCCACACGAATCTTTCAAGAACCATTGATTATTATGCCAGTTATCGTAATTGATATATTGCAAAAATCAATTATTTTTATTTCATTCTATTGTTTTAAAATTTCTTTCCCTATTAAGGATTGAGAAGGGAATTACGTAACGAAATTATTCAACTCCGTTTCGGTATTTTGCACTTTTATTTAAGACTTCCAAAGATAAACTCCATAGATAATGACACGTATCCATAAGTAAGCACTCTAAATTACCAACCCAAAATTCGTTTCTGTCGTATAGAATGCAATAAGTTACAATGAAATACACTTCGCAAATTATAATATAGTATAGACGAAGACTGAAACATTAGTGAGTAGCTCACCAGTGAAAGTTTTACAAACAAATACAGTAAAATACACTGAACACGACCGTAACAGAAATGGCAGTTAAAGCGTCTGTTTTCTCAATACAATATACGTGCATTAGAATACACTGGAATTTCTATGAGGTGTTTCCAGAATTCTCAAAGAAGGCGCCGATGCTTGTA
The DNA here is from genome assembly GCA_029891345.1 of Dryococelus australis. NCBI lineage: Eukaryota > Metazoa > Arthropoda > Insecta > Phasmatodea > Phasmatidae > Dryococelus > Dryococelus australis. The sequence goes on from CM056993.1 coordinate 285,195,200, forward strand.
ACAGTTCCCTGTCAAAACCAGGCAATCACCGAAAACGTCCACGTGAAAGAAATGTGCACTGTGACTCATTTGGCAGGAGAGTAATCAGAGACGTCATTCATGATTTTTACTTCGTACAGAAACAAGTACCAACATGTCCTAAGTTTCTCGTTGATTTGAGAGAAAAAAATAGATTTTTCCATGGGCTGTTCATACGCTCAGGCGGATACTGAAAGAAATGGGGTTTAAATGGAAACGGTGTAACAGTTCTCGGAAAATGTTAGTGGAAAAACCGCACATTGTCCACTGGCGTTGTAAATACTTAAAATCAATTCTTCACTACAGAATGAAGGGGCGTCCCATAATTTACATTGATGAAACCTGTGTTGATAGCAACATCATATTTAACGAAGGTTGGCAAAGTGATACTGAACCTGGTGTGTTAACCAGAAGCAGTTCTTCGAACCGTTCAATTGTTGTTCACGCGGGTGCTAAAACTGAACTCATAGAAAATATACTGCTAATTTTTCCAGCAGGCAAAGCTACGGGGGGCTTCCATGTGCAGATGAATTATGCGAATTTAGAATGGTGGATGCGTAATCAGTGATTGCCAAACCTACCGAAAAAGTCTATAGTTAGTATGGACAATGCGTTTGACAACTCAGCGAAAGAAAATAAACCCCTATAGAAGTGTGCAGTGAAAAAGGAAATGGAGTCATGGTTGACAAATAACAACATTCCCTTTTCTCATGAAATGTGAAAAAGAGAGATTTTCATCTTAACTGCGCAGAACAGGAAGCCTAAGAAAGTATTTCGCACTGACCCAATTTTAAAAGCTGCACGGTCACTATGATGCTAGACTTCCTCCTTGTATGTGCGAACTTGATCCCATCGAACTATCGTGGTCTAAAACAAAAAGACTAGCGCGGGAAAAGAACATTACTGCTAGCTTGTCGTCGACAAAGCTACTGGAAATCACGATGGAATCAACATCTCCGGTCACTGAAGAAGACTGGCACAAGGATACTGTTCGCATGTCCATAATATAGAAGCAGACTACTGGCAGAAGGACTGTCGTGTGGATGACGCAGTAGACAGTTTTGTGAAATGCCTAGGCCGTGACTCCAGTTAGCTCGAGTGACTCATCTGACGACGAATTTTCCTTTTCCGAATCGGAACTGGCGATACCACTTCGCCTAACAACATCCACTGTTTGAGGCAAGCGTTAGGAGTATCTTCTTTCAGAGTATTTTAAAGTTATACATTCCTGATACTAACTGTTTTCGCCCTAAATTTGTGCTATCAAAATTTTTTGCAGGCCACTGTGGTCGTTTCGCAGGTATTCAAGTAAAAACAATGTAAGTTAAAACAGTTTGATAATGCTGCTTTTGGCCATGTTAAATGACTTCAAATTAGTGCTGGTAATGTGAAAGATGTTTTGATAATTGTAACCATTGTTAAATGTGATTTTATTTTCGACCGGGAACTGTTTGAGAATACGAACGCTAAATAGCTTGCTTTAAAAATTCGTACTTCAAACACAATACAAAACATTTCGCTGACCAGCCAGACGGGCGGCTGCATGGTGGATTTTAATGTTACTGTTAAAAATAAATAATAGAGGCATATACCATAACATGAGAGTGTATGTTCGTATGCATGTCGTGTGAAAGGAAAATCTCCCTGCGAACTGATAGTTTTAGTACTGGTAGTACGGGCTAGAGACGACGGTGGAGACCGTGCAGCTCACCGGGCCCATCCACCCTGCCCGTATTCCAGATTCTCGCATTTTCGTCAACACTGGACGTACCTCCCTAGGCACCTATTTCCCATTATTCTACGTTTCCGAATCAACTAAGAATTTTGCTTTTGAAAGATGCCACAGTGGATGGTAAGTTGCGAATGTTTCAGAAGATTTAGAATGCTTTTTGGATTAATGCAGATTAACTGATATCCGCCGGTTTACGCGAAGCAAATTTCGAGTTTCATACATAGTACGCATGTTTATCAATACGTTTTCGTCAAAAACCTTAAAACTTGATCGTTTATCTCAATAAAATTTTTCCTATATTTCTTACTCAAAAACTGTTTTCCCATGGATTCAAAAAGTTGATCATGTTTACAAGTACTTAACCATTAAAATGGTTTAGTATGTTCGACACAAGAGCGTAAGGTGTAGGAGCTAGGCGCCGGTGACCTGCCATCTTGGAATTTCCCTATGTTCGGTTTTTCCCTTTAAAAAAATCCCTTTTTCCCAGCTGCAAAATCGAAACCCCTGAAAATTGCCTTTCGGCATCAGAGCAGGAGAGGAGGACTTTTGGCTCCGAGCCAGGAGAGAAGGACTGAGGACTCAGAACCATTGGCCTTGACAGTGACCCAGTGACATTGAATGACCTTGAAACAAAAACTCGAGAAAAAAATCATAAAAGTCAGCAAGCAATTAAGTTACTGACTAGTACCGCCATATTGGGTGCAGGTGACCTTGACCATGATTCCATTAACTTGAACCCAAAAAATTCGAAGTAATTATTTTGAAAATATTTTAAAATTTATTTAGAAAACTTAAATTCCGCAGGTGCCCCCTCCCATTACGCCTATACTCATTCCACCACCTTTTTTTGTTTGTTATTTGTTTATACATTGGTAGAGTTTGCCTCCCACGTTAGTTCGACTGCCATATTTGATTTCATATGTTTTCATCATATAGGTCATGCTATTGTATTAATTCATCACCAGGCAGCAGGTATATTTATTTGTATTTTTTAATTATAGGTTGCGCTGTCGGTGCCCTCCATATTGGATGCTATTTTCAACACATAGCGTTCATTTCTCGATTTCACTGCCAAGCGAGCTGTCAACACTCATATTTATAGCCATAAGAAAATGTGTATTTTATCAATCAACAGTATTCGTACATGAATAATTTATTACATATATGTTTTTATTAAAAATTTAAAGGTGTACAATTTGAAAAAGTTTTTAAATTTAATTATATAATCATACATATAGTAAAACGGTACTTATACGATTATTTTATATCATTTATTTTATTTCTGTTCTTTTCGAATTTCATGTATATTGTGACAAATTAGGTAAACATTAAATAAAATACAATTTTATTGAATTAATTTAATACAGTTGCTGATGCCCTCGAAAAATTACATTTTTCTTTAATATGTCTAATTAAATGGTCGTTACGACTGATCTGCTACCGCTCCTGTCACACAAATATGACATGCAACAAGGATTATTGGCACATTTAAAACGATTATCATGTCGAGCATGGCTGCCGCTCGTGAAGGTGTTTACACAGAAGTGACACATATAGTGTCGGAATGGTTCAGCAGAGGTTGTTGTCGCTGGAACAGAGGTCGATGGTTCAGTTGACAATGTAGTTGCCGCAACTGAAGAAATGGATGCCACTTCTGCAGACACTCTGCCAAACCTTCCCGGAGACCCTGGAAATTCCGGTACACACATAGGTCACCCACCCGAAGAGGTCGATGGAGATGCCACTGTAGACAGCTCACCTGAAGAAGTCAATGGCACTGCTGATACCACTCCCGAAGAGGTCTATGACACTGCCGTAGCTGCTATTAGGGCTGGAGTGTACGGAGGCATCGCAGATACAGAATAAGATATATTTGCAAAGCTGCAGAAGCTAGTCGAGACGATGTATCTTTCACGGCAGCTGTTCTCAAACTAAGCATCTCAGCTGACCCCAACTGCATATAATATAAATGTATGCAAGCCATATGACATCATACTGATTTTAAACCAATCATATTAATTCATTAATGCATTGTTCGGACACCGAACAACAAATCACATAGTTGCCACTTGACTGCAGGTGATCAATCGTATGAAGGCATTGAGACATTACATGCGGGAGTCAGTCTCTGACACCTCTTTCGTATAAAAAAATCAAATGTGAACTCTTTTTAATTCATTCCGATGAAACCAAAAATACTGTGTAATGTTGTGAAACTAAGGAATAAGAAAAAAAAGGTACTTTCTCCACTTGCTCATAAACCAAATGCACACACGCACACGCACACGCACACATTCACACAGAGCCCGAAATATTCCAATTTGAAGGCGAAACTGATAATGCATGAAAAGACTGGTCTTATGACCAGGAACAACGTCCGCATAAATGATTCCGAAGCGAAATGCATGTATATGTACATACGGCCCAGCGATGGGAGGAGAAGGAGGAGTTAGTCTGTAAGAGTCAGTCGGCAGAAGTCAATATTGCCATAAATTAGCACCGCACCTAGCACTGCAATCAGCACCGCACCTAGCACCGCAATCAGCACCGCATGCTCCGCAACTGGCTCCGCACACTCTGCAATCGGCTCCGCAAATCATTACTGCATGCATCACACTTGGCAATGCATGCATCACACCTACTGCATGCACCACACTTAGCACTGCACTCGCCATGCTTCGCCATTGGTCGATGAACAACTTGGACTTGGTTCCGAGTTCTTCTCCTCTACTGTCATCTTGAGTCATCAACAAGTTCAGGCGGGTTTTCGAGAAATGGGTAGCCAGTATTCTCGGCATCTTCTGCCTTCTTCATGTTGCTCATGGCATCAAATACACTATAACTATATATGTATTTATATAAGATAGGAATAAACATAACTATGTACAGAATAATATGTATGTATTTATATAAGGTAGGAATATACACACATATGTAAGTATAGAATAAGTTTTGTATCTGCATGTTTTCTTCTCTGACGAATATGTAATTTGGTTTTCTCAGAGTGCTCCTATACCACAAAGATGTATTATGAATACAAAGGCTGCCTTTGACCTCAACGATCATGGAGCCGCAACCTGCATCATCGCTAACTGGTTGTCACCAGCGATGATTGTGCACTCGAGTTTTCATCTATGGTCAAAATGCTCATCGGCATGAGAGTAAGGTCTGTACGAAGAGTTCTTTTCGCGCGATTAAGCATTACGACATTAGTCACATGCAGTTTGTTCAAAGCATACATTGAACGGACATACCGATATCTGCAAGGATTGGTCTACTGAAAGTTAGCAAGTGTTGCCAGCAATACCTCTTGTTGCATCGATGGATGCCGATTCGACAGGTGATTATGATGATACAGTTAATGCTAAAAACGGAATGACTGCATTATAGTTGGTTCGCGTAGACTGTACACTAGCAAGACTTTCGCCTGAAGTTGACGAACTTCAAAATAATGGTCATCGGCAATAAATACTGATGAGCATACAACTGCTGCTACAAAGAAAAGCAAACAAAATATTTAGGGTGAAACAGGGAGTGGAGACTATCATGATGACAGCATATATGAAACAGTACATGAAGACAGTAGTAATGTTGAAGACGATGATGGCGATTCTCTCGATGAACTGACACGCCCTGCCATCTCATTCCTGTGATGAGCAACACGAGGAAGTCAGAAGATGCCGAGAATACTGGCTACCTATTCCCCGAAGACCCGAGTGAACTTATTGATAGAATCAAGATGACAGTAAAGGAGAAGCATTCGGAATCACACACAGCAAATTCGCAAGGCAGAATGGAACGAAGCAGGTGCATTTTTAGCTGATATCAGATTTTTGGAACTTTTTTCATTGTATCCCTCTGTGGACAATTTGTACAAAGTTCAAGTTGTGCAACGACCAATTGGGATGCATAGTGGGGCCTGTCGTGGTGCTGCATTGTTCAGTACAAAAGTCCATGTGCATCAACCATTGGCGAAGTGTGGTGAATGCAGTGCAAAGTGTGGTGCTGTGTGCAGTGCGTGCGGAGCATGCGGTGCTAAGTGTGGTCTGTGCAGTGCATATAATGCTAATTGCAGAGCATTCGGAGTGTGTTGATCTGATTGTGGAGCGTGCGGAGCACACGGAGCCGATTGCAGAGCATGCGGAGCCGATTGCGGAGCATGTGGTGCTGATTGTGGTGTATGCAGTGCTGATTGCAGTGCTAGGTGAGGTGCTGATTGTGGTGCTAGGTGCGGTGCAAATTTATGGAAAGATTGACTCCTGCCGACTGGCTCTTACAGACTGACTCCTCATCCTCCTCCTGTCGCTAATTCGTGTGTCCATATGTACGCATTTCGCCCTGGAAACATTTGTGTAGATGTTGTTCCTGGTCACACTACCAGTTTTTTAATGCGTTATCAGTCTCGCCTTCAAATTGGGATATTTCGGGCACTGTATGAATGTGTGTGCGTGTGTGTGTGTGCATTTGGATTATGAGCAAGTGGAGAATGTGCCTTTTTTCTTATTTCTTAGTTTTATGACAATGCAAAGTAATTTTGGTTCCATCGGAATTAATTAAAAAGTTCACATTTGATTTGTTTATACGAAAGAAGAGTTAGAGACTGACTCCAACATGTGAAGTCTCAATGCCTTCATGCGATTTGTCAGTTACAATCATGTGGCAACTTGGTGAATGGTTGGACAGTGTCGGAACAATGTATTAATGGTGTAATATGTTTGGTTTAAAGTTAATATGAAGTCATATGGCTTGCATACACATATATTATGAGCAGTTAGGGGTCAGCTGGGAGGCTTAGTTTGAGAGTAGCTGCCGTGGAAGATACATCGTCTTGACTAGCTTCTACAGCTTCGCATTGAAGTATTATTCTGTATCATTCTGTATCTGCGATATCTTCGTTCACTCCAGAGCTAATAGTAGCTACAACAGTACCATTGATTTATTCAGGGGTTGTACAAGCAGTGCCATAGACTTCTTCGGATGGGTTGCCTACATTGGTATCTACATCGACCTCCTCAGGTGACCACTTATGTGTATACCGAAACTTCCAGGTTATTTGAGAAGGTTTGGCACAGTGCATGCAGAAGTGGTATTCACTTATTCAGCTATAGCAACTACATCGACCATCGACCTCTGTTGCACCGATAACTGTGTGGTCAACCACCTCTGCTGAATCATTCCGACACGATATATGTCGCTTCTGTGATATTACCTTCACGAGCAGCAGGCATGCTGGACGATATGGTAGTTTTAATTGTGCCAAGAATCCTTGTTGCATGTCATAGTGACAGGTGCTGTAGTAGATCAGTTGTAGCGATAATTTACTTAGACATATTGAAGAAAATTGGAAAAATTTTTTACGGCATGAACGACTGTAATGAATTAATTGCATAAAATTGTATTTATTTCATGTTTACTTAATTTGTCATAATATAATTCAAATTTGAAAGCACAGAATTAAAATAAATTTCATCAAAAAGTATTGTATCAAGTACCATTGTACTATACGTATAACTATATAATTAAATAAAAATACCTTTTAAAATTGTACAACTATAAATTTTTAATTTAAAAAAATATTTAATATACGATGTATGTAGGTATACTGTCGATTGGAAAGTTACATATTCTCCTATGTATATATGTGTGCGTGTGTGTGTGTGTGTGTGTGTGCGTCGACAGCTCACTTGACAGTGGCATCGTGAAATTATTACTGCCTATGTGTTGAAAATAGAATCCAACATGGAGGGTGGCGACAGCACAATCTATACTTTAGTTACATAAACAAAGATGGCTGCTGCCTGGTGGCTGAATTAATACTATAGTATCACCTAGGTGATGAAAACGAAATCCAATATGACAGTCGAAAGTGAGAGACAAACTTTAGCCATGTACAAACAAATGACAAACAAAAAAAAAAAGACTGCGGAATGAGTATATGAGAGATGTGAAGGGAGACCTCAGGAATTAAATTTAACTATATATAACAAAAATTTCGTAGTTTATTCGAATTATTTGGGTTCTATGCCGTGGGGTCATGGTCAAGGTCACCTACGCCCAATATGGCAGTAGTAGTCAGTAACATAATATTCTTGTTGACTTTTATGAATTTTTTATTGAATTTTTGTTTTCAAGGTCATTGAAAGTCATGGGGTCAAGGTTGCCTGCATCCAATATGGCGGTAGTAGTCAGCAATGTAATATTCTTCCTGACCTATGAATTTTTCTCAGTTTTTGTGTATAAGGTCATCCAAGGTCATGGCCAAAGTCCCCTGAATCTAATATGTCGGTAGTAGTCAGTAATGTACTATGATAATTACTTAAATTAATTTTTTCTCGAGTTATTGTTTTTAAGGTCATTCAAGGTCATGGAGTCAATATCAAGGTCCTGAGCCCTCAGTCCTGCTCTCCTCGCTCAGAGCCAAAGTTTCTCTTCTCCTGCTCTGATGCTGAAAGGCAATTTTCGGGGGGCTCGTTTTTGCAGCTCGGAAAAAAAAAATTGTTATTGAAAAAGGGGAAATTATAGGGAAATTTAGTTGTGTTTGAGGGAAAAAGGTAAAATTGTAGGGGAAAAAGGGAGCAAAAAGAAAATTTCTAAAATGGCGGGTCCCCTGCGCCTAGCTCCTACGCCTCACGCCCTTGTGCCCGAACCTACTAAATAATTCTACTTTACCCTCTCGTAAGCAGAATACCAATTTGAAAGCTTGTGGTCCAGATAGGACAGAATTTTCTGGGATTTTCGCAATTTATAAAAAGTGTCTTGCAAAATTTTTTATAGCAAAATAATTATTATAATTCAAAAAGTGATATTCTGATATTTATTTACATTCTATAAATGTCGATATTTTTATATCATTCAATGTACAGGAACTACTTACCCAATCATCTTTCAGATTATCTCGAGGCCATCTTAAAAGCACTGCAACGAGGTACCAAGCGACTCTGGCCAAAATAATTGGTTTGCGGTGTTGTGCGAACAGCAATGTCGGGTGAAGCTCACTAGGAGTACGTACAACGTGAAAACATCAGACTTTCATAAAAATTTACTTTCCAAATTGTTGTCACACCAGCAAAACACGTTAGAATATCCTTTTATTTATCACTTAACGAGTTTTTTTTTAATACCGCTAAACCCCAATTTTTCTGCGTGACATAAGCCCCGTTAAAATATTTAAATTATTTTCCAATATTTAAGCTGCAATTTATTTATATTAATTCTTTTTTCATAGGCATGAAGACATTTCATCAATACTAAACATCTATAAATTAGAATAGTTGCTTTAAGATGCAACAAATTTTTTTCGTGTTTGCAGGAAGTTCCGCATACAGGTATAGTCCACTTTTTTTTAATTAACACAAGAGTAAATTAGGATAAAAGATTCACGTTTGTACCTTGTAAAGTTTTTATGCATGTAATATTAGGCTCTAACTCCATATTCGCAAACCTGTGTGCTCCCTTGCTCTATTTTCAGGCTTCGCTAGTACCTACTCCTGCTCGATGTTTTCCTTATTGACCCAGACTTTTTGGTGCTGTTGTAGGTGACTTCAGTTATTCAGCTTAATTATCTTATTTATTACTCCGTATGTCATGCGTATAATAACTATCTTAGAAAAAAGTTGCAAGTAATGATGTACTTTAAAATGAAATACATATAAGTATTTTGGCTCAATTAAATGAACGTACATGTATAATAAAAATAATACGAAAAAAATTATGATTCCTGCGAACTTGTTTGTTTGCACAGTAGGTGTCTGTCCAACACTCTATGCACTGAACTGACGTACAGTCTGGCTGCAGCTCATAACTGTTTGTCATATTGCAGCCCGAAGTGTGGAAGGAGCTACCAGTGTTTAACTGCACATTTATACTCTTTTTAGTCTCACTAATGGTTTTAATTATATATAGGTAGAATATTTATATATTCACATATCCGTCCGTCATCGGGATCGCAAGTGATACCGATAACGGACGAGTCTGTGAATAATGTATAAATAGTCTACCTTTATAATAAAAAAATAAAAAATAGAGACTAAAAAGGTTTTTTACAGTTAATTTACTGTCTTAATTTTCTGTTATACCTCTAGGTCAAAATTATTCGCAGTAAATGGTGATAGTGTACAAGAATGACGAGAAATAAGTTTATTGTAAACATTCTGCGTGTAATGCAGATTATGTACAGTGCTAAAACTATTTTGGAACATACTTCTGTACTATAGTGCATTATCAGAGATTGTCAATGATTTTTCGTAGCTCCGTTTTTCCAAGCACATGCACTTGAGGAGATAAATCAGTGTGTTCTGTGCCCGAGCTCTTTCATTTCAAGCCCAACTCGAGAACAAGTTAAATGTTTTAGGGCCTGAGAGCTAGTTTCTCTTTCTCCACGTAAGTTGACGGCAATGCTATTCCTCTTAGTAATTATAGTTATCTGTTAGTTTACACAGAACTCTCTTCGTTTTAGGTTGAGATGTGTGTGATATAGGTGTGTGTGTGTGTGAGTGTATGTGTTATGTGTGGTGCTTGCAACTTGCTGTAAGTTTTATTTGTGATTGGTACTCAGGGTTCTACAGGAGATTGGTGTGTCACGTATTCCTGCTTGAAGGCCAGTAGTTGCAATTGTTGTTGGATCACACAGTTGAAGTTATTGCTTCTGTGTAAGTAATACATGTGTTTAATTGTAATTTTTAAATTTAAGTATTGTTTTTTAATCACGTTGGTTCCATGCTGCGAATTAACAAGAACCCGGCTTGCATACCAATATTAACTGCACTTTTATCTAAAAATGGCACACCTGCTCGGAATTTTAACCCTGAAACTAATATTTCTAAGGCGACTTCGTGAATTTGCGACGAAGGTCACCGTCGATAAGAATATTTGTCGACATACAATTATTAGTTTTGTTGAAATTGGTGTAGGGTTTATTTTTCTTCGTCATTGTAATTGTTTTGCCATTTCTAATAAGGAAAATAAATCACACTTAAGAAAGTTCATTCTCCACATTCATTACTTTGGCGCCTTAGCTTTCATATCAGTTACATGTACTAGTGAATTTGGACACTGTTATCTGTTGGCTACATACAACAAAACATCCCGGTTTTCTTGCAGATAAGTTTAGAATGTATGGTGTTAGCTTCTAGTGCATTTGAATAAATTCCCAAGGGCAGCATTCTTGTACAGTAGTATTTCCGGTTTAACTTTTTTTTTTTAAATTTACGACCATCCCGAAGATATATTTCATAAACGTTACCCAGTTCTAAGTGTACGTACTACTGGATAATGCTGTACATAATAGAAACCAACTTGTGAAAAGTTGAGCCTATCTAGTATTCTAAGAAATATGCAATAATTATAGAATAATAAGTTTTCAAGCATTACGCAATAATTTATACATTTTCTCCCTATGGGCCACCACTAGATTACTGCTCAGATTCTTTCTGCACGGTATAGTCGCGATAAACTAAAACGTTTTGGAATGACCTCTAAAATGTATTCTTTCAGACCATTGCGGTATATCTTCTCGCCAAACATATATATTTAAAACTGGCATGTACCGGACCATTAGCTTCTGTGAACCTATCCAACTACACCGAGAACTGTTACAACTACAAGTCCGCCACCATTACGCCTATACGTGACATGTGTAGTGCCAGAAAAAAAAATAAATCAATTGCACTGGCCACCGATTTTAGCATCACAATTGCAATGATGTTCAAGAGTACAAAATTATTTTCCACGTTACTAGAATATTTCATTATTTCTTGTTATGATATTAAATAATATACTTTAAAAAGTACCAAGATGGAGAAAAAACTATTTTAAAAAATATGGTTTTCAAATCTCAAAATTTGATAATGTGACTACGTTAGAATACATCTCGAAATGATTGTTCATATCCTTATGTCAGGAAGAACATGTCTTGGAAATTTGTATAGCGATTCATCAGGCCCATACAAAGAGGGGATAATAAAACAAGTAGGTACATCTGGGAAAAAGTGATTTAAAAAAAAGACTCTTGTAAGTTCTTGAAGAATTTGCGTTTTGACAGAACAATCAATAAGTCTAAAAGTTAAAAGGTTACGTTTCATAGAGAGAGAATTGCTCTGGTAGAATTTAAGTAATTTTCATAATCACGAGCCTTATATCAGCACGCTCTTACACGTAGTTTCGCTAGAAAATTATTATAGACTATTCGCGGTAAAATTAGCAGTTTTGGTAGCCCTGGTTAAGATCTACTTGTATGTACGTTGTGTATTCTTCCACCTTATGTAAGATTGATATTGCTATGGGCCTCAAAACTTTATTCATGCGTCGGTCAAGTGAAACCGTTAATACGTAAACACTATACAAATCTGCTAATTTTTTACTCTTCGATTCATTAGAAAAAAACAGAAAGCGAAAGAAATAATTTAAGTTATCAGAAACGGTTACCTAACACTTCCTGTTCAACGTTAAGATACGGAACTACTTCCCATCCATAGTTACCAACTTCATTGGGCGCATGTCACTCAGGAAGCCCGTTAAAATGTATGCAAGTAACTTTTTCCTAAGGTTGATTTCAGAAGTGCTCACTTTATCGTGAACAGCCTTTAATCAATTTCCAGAGCAGTATCGTCTGTGTTTTAAGGGCGGGTGGATGTTAAGATACAATGACTTTGTTAGAAAACAATTTCATATGGTGATTTGAACACACCAAGTCTTCCTGTCCCGCACTACTGGATATGCTTGGCAAAATTGCGAAAATTTCAAGTCACTGGATTAGTAAGAGAAGGGTTTGAACCCCCTAAACCCCTCTCTTATGTACGGTCCTGCGGTTCACCTGTAGTTCAATTTTAACTTTCGAGATAACATTTAAAGTAAAAATAGCCCAAACCCTTTCCGCATGTGAATTTGTCGCATTTAGAAAAAATTGGAAAAATGCCACTTCTTTAGCTTCCGTAAACCCTTAAGCGAAAAAAAACTTTGTGTGAAAATAACTTTCTGAAATTGGTGTTAATCGAGATTTAAAGTTGAAATTCTCGTATTTACTCTTTTAAAAATGTTAAAATTGTACCTTTAAAACGACTTGGTATTATAAACAAGTAACTATTGATATCGTGTCACGAAAACAGAATATAAACCAAAAACTAGAAAAATAGATTGGGTCTTAAACATCCTTCAGATATTCGCCACTTTTTCGAATTTACTCCAACTTATGTGAGAGTATTCCCCTTTATGTTCGTATCAAATTTTAAAACGCTACGGAGCCAACGGTTTTTCAGAGGTTATTTTAGAAAAGTGCTCTGCACATCTTGAAACAGCTGTTTTGACGTCTGCCCATGCTAATGAACTTGTTATATACACTGATATTACAGGTTGTCATTGACTAAAAATGATTAAATATAATACTTTATTGGGATTTTCGCATACGTTTTTTCGCCATAAATTGTAATCTACGAGCAACTTTCTGAATATGTCGCCATCATTTGGCAAATATGAAATAACCTGTTGTTTCCTTGGATATCGAGCAATTATTAAATACGAACAAACTTAAAAACTTGGCACCTTAAAATATGTGGCAGTGGGAATGAAGAGAATAAAGGCGTGTAGTCCACATTGTTTGGCTTCGCCCTCTTTTAGCTTGAAGCGATGCTTTACCCCTCACCGTTGCATACCAAATGGTGATGCGAACAAAACGACTGTTCTCTCTCTAAGGGACGGTTTCATAAATATTCGATGAACTGGTTAAAGGCAGGTTTTTACCACTTCTTATTTATTAATATCTAAGAGGTTAGTGAGTCAAGGGCTGCCGTGAAAGGTTCGGGAGATGAGGGCCAACAACCTGTGTAACATATTAATCTACATTTTATGTTACTCTGTTGCCCTACACCGGCGCATAACCAGTGATCTGCACTTTAATTCTGTTTTGAAAATACAGGACGTGACTCGGAGGGGAAATGAAGGTCGAAGCAGAAAAATGTCTTGATTTTCTGACAGTTTGTGAGAGATCACCTCATGAGAAAATAAGAAGCGGTGAATACCTGGACTAAGTTGCTCTGTCTGCTTAACCTTGACTTCGCTGTAGGTACGTTTTCCATTAATTTTTTGTGTGTGTGTAAAGAAAATAATACAACAACCGATACGCCACCGCGAGCTACGCGTGAAGCTATACCGATGCGATCACGGACTGGAGAGCTTTTTTTATGTATATTTTTCTCTGACTTTTCTTTCATCCTCTTTCTTTGTTCCAGTACCCAGTGCCACCCTTCTTTCGTCGCGTATTCCTTCATTTCACAGGTCTAACCAAATGGGACACTGACGTGACCAATCAAATAAATACATATTAGTGATTTCCAATGAGTTCTGTAGTGCTGAATGTATCGAAACTGGTGGGACACATTTTGTTTCTTTATTTAATACCGTTAAAAATGTCACTGCAGAAACCTGAGCCAAACTTTCTTTCGGCACAGTGGAGGGTAAAACAACTATAGACCATTATCGGAAAAGTGAGCACTTTTAAGGCCCTTCAAATAGGCTTCAACTACTAATAAATATATTTTATGGTAGCTCTATACGTTAAATTTTGGGAGTGGTTGAATGTATACGCTATGTCTATTGGTAACATGGCAATATTTATATTTAAAGTGGAGGAAAATAGAAATTGGCTAAAAGAAAAAATTTTCAGGGCCTTAAAAAGTGCTCACTTTAGCGTGAGTATACTATATCAATGTCAGCCAGAGCGGTCGAACAGAACACAGTGCACTCCAAAGAATTGTAAACATGTCTTTCGATGAATTTTTAAAAATAAAACTGGTATGAAAACTGAGCAAAAATACAATCAATCCGAAAATCAGAAGGAATTTTGAAGATTTTCGAGCTCTATTGAATTTAACTAGAAATTAGCGGTCTTGAAGGAGTCGAAGAAATACATGACCCAAAAGGGTTAGTTTTTAACCAATAAGGGAAACGCCACGGAATTTAATAATATTCTTACACTACCGCAACTCCATACAATTAAAATTTATTGCACAATAAAATGGCCTTGACTATGAATTCACATACTAACGGAATGAATTCTTTCCGGTAAAAATGCAATGATATGTAAATCGCAGAGGATTGTTTTGTAGCAAGGTACTGTAGTATCACACTAACTTTTAAATTACTTTACTAGAGATTTGCAATTACTTCAGTACTATTTAGCAGCAATTTGATTTGTCCGAGAAAGGCCATGAGCAGACATATAAAAAATTTCTGGATATCGTTCGTGGACCCGATTTTATTGATCACGCAGGAATCAAATTCTTAAAATTTCGAACGAAAATTACAACAAAGGAAATTATCGACTTACTAAAGTGCAAACGTAGCGCAAATGGCTGAACGAGATTTTTGTTAAATACATCACACACAAATGGAAGAATAATTCGTAGCTAAAATCAAAATAATGCAGAAGTCGTTAGAAACGCAGTGATTTTTGTTACTAAGCTGACTCGAAATAATAAATAAGAAGAAATAGCAAAAGTTGCGTAACTCTGGCAAGGGAATTAAGTCTCGAGGTTCCATACCAAGTTAGAAAGGAAAAACAACAAAATGTGTTTTCATAAAATATAAATATAAAACCTAAACTTAGATGAATCAAAAATAATTTCCAAGTGACGGGTTCAGACAATGAACTAAGAAAATTATTTACAAAAATAAATCGAATGTGCCAACTACATATACACAACCTGCTTACGCAAAACAAAACGATTTCATTGCAAACAAACCTAATTGCCGTAAAGCAAGACGAAGCAGTACTCAATCAAACTTGCAGCTTCAAGATGTCGGTCGGCATATTTGAGAAAGCAAGAAGATGCGTCAGCAAGAAAGAGTCTCGGACCATTTAGGGTTGGGTAACAATTATAAATTTTACAGCTGAATTAAAAATGTGTATTGTACTTGGAATATGATGAAACTGTATTCGGTAACGGAGTTTAATTAAGGGTTCAGAGGATTCAGTATGTTATTGCATTATATCATAATAAAGATTTATAAAAGAAGTAACCAATTTAGTCATGTGAATAGATGCTGTTCACAGGAGCGGTTGCCACTATGAAACCAGCATTATAAATTCTGACAATCCAAATGTGTGGGCACGATTGCGAATCTATTTGTGAAATCATAACAAGATTATGGTCAGTCTTATGTGGAGAAATATTGGTTGGGTTGGGTGAAGTTTAGTCATCAATTGTATGTAAAGAGGGCAGGTTTGTCGTGTGTTCCAACTGGCTAGGATTAATAATTACCATTTGGATTGTGAATTGTAACAACAGAACACTTAGTTACGTTTACGCGATCCGTGATTACCACGATAGCCTTAAAAGTACAAATGTTCAACCTTAGTTTATTGATGAAACAGCACTGGTTGTGGGAAATTCGAACATGTAGATCTAGGTATAAGGTTCAACAGATAAATAATATATATATGCATATTCATTAATTAAGGTTGTAATAATATTATGGAATTGATTTGCAGACAGTCCGATTAGTGGCCTCTGTCGGTCAGATTTTCATGATGGTCGAGTTATTCTTATCTCTGTTATAATATCACCTATTCATGCCGATTTCCATGTGATTCCTGGCGCCCTTAATCCAGGTAGTATTACCTCGCATTTGCTTTCAGTTTCAGTTCATCTGCCTTTAGACATGTGGTATCGTTAAGAATGGTTTCATGATGCAGATAAATTATTTGTTCTTCATTATGTACCTGCCTTGCACTGAAGGCTGTTAAAATTTTCATATAATTTAAGGATATTGTTTACTAACTAGTTAGTCGCAAGTTTTTCATTACAAAATTAACTAAACCCCTGTCGGTGCATTGCGATTCATTACGCTTAGTTACTCGGAAATAAAAATTTTCGTTCTTAGTTCACTAATTCTTCGCCAGAGTTATGAAATAACCTCTCCCCTGTGGAAAAATTAAGATTCTTGTGGCCAATGTCTCATCGACAGCGAGTTCATTAAAGACTTAAAAGAGTTATTGCTATAGTCCATTCGGTTATTCCAACTTTTCTGAAGCCCTGCTAAAGAACTACTTTCGGGATATCCCTCCACTTCATGCTAACACAGCTTAACAGAGTCAAGAAAACTTCACCAAAGGGAAAACTCACCCCTTCATGCGTATGCTGTATAATAATGTTTTGCATAAGAACTATTTCTTATTGTAATGTAATAATTTGTAGATAAAATATACGTAAAAGTTCTATTTAACCAAAGAAAATGTACTTTATTTCTGTTGACACCAGTATGAAACGCTTGTGATACATGACACATTTGGGAAATGACCAAACACATTGTGTGGTTTTTCAAGTGTTTGATTCAAAAAGTTTGAAGAAACTACGAAAAGACTTTTTCCAATCATGTAGTTCTAGATATGGCCTTTTGTGAAGCTCTTTGAAACTGAGACGGTAATAAATGAGTCAGATTGACTACCACTGACAAATTTGCATACGAAACGTAATCGAAAATATTTTAACAGCAGCGAATATTAAATGGAGTGTTCATGATAAATATATATAAAAAAACTCTAGCATTTCAGTTACTTTGGTCATCGTTACTTCATTTCTCTTCACAGTTTATGATTAAAAAGGTTAGAGACTAGTTAATAAATATATCTGCTGCAACAGGTATTACTAACCCCACACGGGCACCTTTGGATGATAAACTGTTTAATTTACCGAAAGGATAGTAGGTTGCATGCCACTTTATCACCTGGTTCCGTATACACCCTCTTGTGATGAAAACTCAGAATTATGAAATAAACAAATTTATTTTTAATAAAATGACTAACGGTTTCAGTAAACTCTACAGTTTGGATGTGAATGTGGATGATATCATCTAGATAACATATGCGTATATACGTAACTCTGCCATACTATCTATAATCACAGCCATACAACAGGTGACAATCGAGGAGGAAACTATATATATCACAATGAATCTTACATGAAAATTGAGAGTGTATTCATGGATGATGTGCGAACAGGTGCTTGATCAATATCATCAGCGCTTATGTTTCTGAATTAGATGCTTACGTACAAAAGAAACGAGTAGTTGTTTATCGACATTACATTTATTTTAGTTAGTTGCTTGATGGCTCAGAGAGAAGGATTTTGTGCTTCAGAATATATAATGAGCTCAAAACCTCTTGGTGAGGAGTGTTTTAGCTAATTCCAAAACAGTGGAAATTGGAAAAAGTGTTAATTAGGCAAACGACTAGAATACAAGGTGTTTCTCAATTAAACCGACAAACTTCGTGGGACGATTCCTTATGTAAAAATAAGTAGAAAATATATAAGACATTTACTACCTAAACTGAATATTTAGGGAGTTATAAGTACTTGAAAAGTGAGATTTTGAAATGAATTTTTGCAATATATCGGAAACAAAGTGAAATTAAATACCATTCTGCAATAATTGTTCTATTTCAATGGGATCTTGAACTAAAGAGCATACTCACATGAATACCTTTCGCCGTACAGGAAATAACATGGGGTGGCCACCCTATTTTTCCTGGCAACTCTTTTACCGTCTGGAATTGAGAACTTTTGATGATTAATTATTGAGCAGCATTCCTCTAAGTAGCAAAATCTGTCCTCTTGTCGCAACTGCCGAGGACCCACCGTTTACGTGTAAAACGCACACAAAAATTCGTCTGCAGCGATTCAGTGCCTAGAACATAGGCAGTACTATCTACTTACGCGTACAAACCGCTGCGTGTCCACTGCGCAAACGGCTGCCTATTTGTTTCTGGCGACAGTTTGTATGTATTCCTTGTATTGAATGTTTGAATGGTATTTTTGCAAATCGTAAAAGAAGTGACATGAAGGTACAATTCGTCGAATAATGTGTTAAGTGACTGGGAACGTCAACATAAGAGCAAACCCGTAGTAATGCCCCCCCCCCCCCCCCGCGTATAGAAGGTAACAGGGCTGGCCGCCCTCTTGTTGAATACAACGTTTTTACCGTTAGGAATTGTGAACTAGCATCACATAAAAATTTAACAAATATTTTGCAAGTTTTAAATTGATTACGTTAACATTTAGTATCACTTTATATAAATGTAACCTACGCATATAGTTCATTTATTGGGAACATATAAATGAATGAAATTTCGAATAAATCCGACGTTAAACTTTTGTATCCACATACCTTTCGGATTTTAGGTTGATTTATAAAGTAATTTTCATCTACAGATAGCTGTATCTGCTTGGGAAGTGCTGTGTCTATTTGTTATATTTTGGATCATACCCTTAATATGCATTATCAAATTTTTTGGTCTTGAAAAGAGTACATTTCTCACATACATGTAGGCAGCTCAAATTACTGTTGACGAACATAACATTTTTTTCCCATGTCAACCTTTTTCAAAGAGCATCTCTCTCAAGAGCATTACATTTTTTTTTTGGCAATTGTTTTAAGAGTCCAGTGACAGTACCACGTGACTTTTGTACATCAAAATGTTGTGATTGAACTTTGTTTCCGACACTGTCGAATGCCACCCAGTATCCTAGTCGCCGGTCCCCGGTTAAGTTGGCGTAACTGGCTAGGATGTTAGATTACAGTGCGATGGACATTGCTTTAAAATCCCCGGTAGTTAATGGCTGTATAGGCTGTTCACGGTAAAGTGAGCACTTTTGAAAGACCTACTTAAGATCTACTTGTATGCAAGTTGTGCATTACTCAGCCTTATATAAAATTAACATTACCATGGTCCTCATAGCTTTTTTCGTGCGTCGGTCAAGTGAAACTGTAAAATTATTATAAAAGGAAATACTTTTCAAATCTGCTAATTTTTTAACTTATGAGTACTAAAAAAAACAGAAAGCGAAATAAATAATTTTAAGTTGTCGTAAATTGTTACATAACACTTTTTATTCGACGTTAAGGCCACAATCCTTCATTTCTACAGCTTTTGCGAAAACGAATTTTTTGTACCAAAACGGGAGCCGATATTGTAAAATATTCTCACAATTTAGTTACAAATTGTTTTTATTGTCTAGTCTAATTTTTCCAACACAAAAAGTATATACTTTCATCCAATTAATTAACTAACGAAAATTTTGTATATTTAATAATTAGTTAAAATTATACATTTCTCTGTGTTCAAAAAAATAATCTACACAATAAAAACAATTTGTAACAAAATTGTAAGAGGAATGTAAAAATATTGGCTCCCGTTTGGGTACAAAAAATAATTCTCGCAAAAGCTATAGAAATGAAGGATCGTGGCCTTAAGGTATAGAACTATTTTCCATCCATCGTTAGCAATTTTACTGGGCAAATGTTACTAAGGTCGCCCATTAAATATATGCATGCAGGGGCAGTGAAATATTTCTAAGGTCCATTACTAAAGTGCTCACTTTATCGTGAACAGCCTTTATATGTACGTGCTGTTAAAGCTTAGTTTAGCATGTAAGCTATTTCGTTCCTTGTCTCGATCGTCGTAATAAAATAAACGTAAACAATTATATTAAACAAAATAAAAAAATTGATAGGAATTCCTGAAAGGGGATGATGTCCTATTGTGATATTCAGAATTATAATTGCGTTAAAAACGTCGAAACTTCGTCTCCACATTTACCCATTTTCCCTAGAAAGAACTTCAATTAAATATGCAATACATAAATTAACTCACCGGCTTCCACTATGGTTCTTTTCCAAATAGTATTTGGCATACATTTACACCCACTCACTTCAAGTATCAAACTGTTGTTTCTAGACAGTTTGATAATACAGTTTAGTTCCTAAATAGGTTGGCCTATAAATATCCAAGCGTGATCAGGTAACCATTATTAACTGACCACATACTCGCCAGTTACTATATTTTATATTAAATGCTGGATACAAAATGGCTTAAGTATATTTTCCCAGTGGGAGTCAATCTTTAAAAGACCTTTTCCGGTACAATACATCAGCTTTAACACTTACACCCTTGGAGAGCAAATCATGTTTTGTTGGGCGATATTTTATTTCAGTTGAGTTGAGTTGAGAGATTTGGGCGGCTCTTAACAACTGGGTCTTGAGAGCCGATGCGGGTGAAACGAGGTGATAATGGAGCAGTACCAGAATGCAAGGGTGGGGGAAACGGGAGATCCCCGAGAAAACCCGCCGACCAGCGGCATCGTCCGGCACGATTCCCACTTGTGAGAATTCGGAGTGACTCGGCCGGGGATTGAATCCATTTCGCCCTGGGGTAAGGTGAGCAGCCTAACCGCTCAGCCACTGCTGCCCCCTTTTATTTCAGGTTTGTTACTTTTTTCGTCAGAAGACAGAATATAATTCCCATCGTTATTAACGATGGGATTGGTCGCCGTCACACAAGCTTTAGTTTGAAGTCTTAACTATTTCTTTTAACACTTACCGACATCCCAACACCGCGCGCACGAGCTGCGTAGCTCAGTTGGAAATCAATGCATAATATAGCACATTTTGAATTCTCCCGTACACGTCTTAACGCATAATTTATCGTTTAATTTTTCCATTGTAAATCCAGCTTAAGTAACAACCTACACGGAAAACCATATTTAGAAATTAGCTGCAAGAATATTTTCAGTACAAGCCAAATTTTGTATATTAGGCTACCAAAATGTTTTCATTTGTGATTTCTTACAAATATACATTTTCCAGCCGCGATAATGCTAATGGACTGAATCCGCACCACACTGCATGTGTAGTGATAAAATTCCCTTTGGGTAATTTTTGATATATGCAAACACAATATACTTTCAAACCACGTCAAAATTATACTTTGCCCTGTCAACGGAGATGACAGAAACCTTCCGAATAAATCTAACTGACTATTAGTGAAATTTTTCTACGACAAATTGAAACCTTGCATGTAGATCTAAATGCTATTTATAGCTTACCAAATTTGAGTTCATAGTCAGTATGTTATTGCAGCACTGAAATTTCTGCCCATAACACTATAATTACTAATGTAACCAGTGAATGTCCAGATGTATGCGTAGGGAGTATTATAAAAAATTGTGAACAGCCAGAAAAATATAAGCATCAAACTTATTCTTGGCTGTAATATGCATTCATATGACAATGTTTTGGCCTCTACCTTCCACGGTTGCTGCAAAATAAATATTAATAGCTGTTCTACTCCATGGCCTTCATTTATCTTGTTTGCCGGTTGTCACTGAGCCCCTAGCAACAGCTCAACAGTTGCGCCCAGACTGGAAATTCACAGCCAAAAAGTTTTTCTAAATTAGTATATTGGTACTAAAATCGTAATTACAAGGAATTCTAAAAAGAGATCTGCTTAACGGAGCATTTCGTGTCCCGTTTTAAAAAAAAAAGGAAATTCAACAAAACTGTAATATTCTAATTTATCACTGCCATAAAATATGACTTTCTGTGTTTACGTATATTCTGCGGTCCCTATGTGACAAAGAAAGTGTGCAACTATGCGTGGAACAACAGTTTATTTTATTTTCTAGTCACGTTTCTCGAAGAACCCTTTTCTTCGCGCGTGACCTTCAGAAACCCTGATAAAAAAAAAAGCTTTCTGTATCTGTATCAGTGGGTTTCTTCTTTTTTTCCGTGTTCCTTTTTTTACTGACATATTTACAACAAAAATAAATAAAACAAACATAAAAAAAACAAGGGGTGGATGGGGATACGTACTAACAGCGTGGTGTCGTTATTGATAGACTGTCAGCAAGAGAGAGAGAGATATTTTTTTTTTTCCCCTGGCCATGAGTTCTATTTTTATCTCCCGAAACCTGTGTTGTTCAACTTCATGAATAAGGGAAGGGAGTGAGGATGGAGAGAAGGAGATTCATGTATAAATATCAGGTGTGCGACCAAATGCGGTGCTACTGAGCCCGGCCTTCCTCCGCGCCCCGCTTCGACAGCCCCGTGGGGGGAAAAACACCCGCCCTTGCCTGCTGGCACAAGAGCGCTCCCCCCGGGCAGCGAGTACATCCCCACGACCTCCGCAGTCGACACCGCCTCGCCATGGCCGCCGTCCGCCGCCTCCTGTACCTTCTGCTAGCCGCCGCCGTCGTCGCCGCCGCCTACGAGCCCGCCCGCACCGACGCCAGCGCCGCCGCAGCTTCGCCGGAGGGTGAGTTGTTGTCGGGTCTTCCCGCACCGCCTCGTACACGCTGCGAGGGCGACCGCGCCGCGCGGATCCAGCGCTTCGTCGTCTCTATGCGCGGGCCGCCCTCGCGCCGCCGGACCGGCACAGAGAAACTATAGGCTATGCATGGTGAAGTCAGCTTTTTTGAAAGCCCTCTCATATGGAATAATCGTCATTAAATAAATAAATATATATATATAATTTTAGCCTTGGACGTTAACTTCCGAGTGCGGTGGAAATATACACACTGTGTTTATTAAAGGCTGTTCACGATAAAGTGAGCACTTTAGAAATCAACCTAAGAACAAATGTCACTGCCCATGCCTGCATATACTACAACGGCAGCACTGAGTAGCATGCACCCGGTAAAGTTGGTAATGATAGATGGAAAATAATTCCATATCTTAACCTCGAATAAAAAGTGTTAGAGAACCATTTGTGATCATTTAAATAATTTTTTTCTGTTTCTGTTTTTTAATGCACCATATGTGTAAAAATTAGCAGATTTATAAAATGTTTACTTTTATAATAATTTCACAGTTTCACTTGACCGACGCATGAATAAAGTAATGAGGCCCATGACATCGTTAATTTTACATAAGGCGGTAGAATACACAACGTTCGTACAAGTAGATCTTAAGCAGGGCTTCGAAAGTATTCCTTTTACCGTGAATAGCCTATACTTGCATAGCAATATTTATTTTAAAATGTGGCTAAAAGAAAAAAGGAATTAGGGCCTCAAAAGTGCTCACTTTACCGTGAACAGCCTATAGGCGGGTACCGGACATTCACGATATGACTTTCAAACAAAAATACTTTGTACATCTTTGCCCCCGCCACGTTACGACAAAAATTTTTTTTTTTTTCTTTTAAAAAAATTTTAACACCCGAAATTTTTTGGGTGAATTAAAATGTATAAATAGCTCTCTCAAACCCTTGTCAAACTGTCAAATTTTTCCGTCACACTGCTTCCTATAAGTTTGGTCAAATAAAGTTGGTCAGTTATGGCGTCATAGAAACGTTTTAAACGCCGATATATTTGTATGAGAAAGTTGCATGGCTTCAGTTTGACAGGCTCAACCAATCAGAATCGTGCACGACAAAAATGGACGTCAAGGAAAAAAAAAAAAAAAAAAACGAACAATTTCTAAGAACGAACAAAGTTATGAAGATAATTAATTTTCCTTGAAGCTGCCTGGGCTTGAATGCTATTTTAAGTAAATGTTACACGTAATATTACAAAATCAGAGGTATTAAGTCTCATTGTGTAGGAAACTTCTAAAATAAATAAAATTTGAATTTATTAAAGAAGCGAAAATTAATTAAAACATCCCTTACACGTCTTCCTGTAATGGACTGCATAGAAAAACAAAAGCAAAATCTCAGCATGAAAATAATATTTAAATAATAATTCAAATTAGATTCTCCCAGTAAAAAAAATTGAGAGTGTGACACATTTTCAAACTCGATCACGATTTTTTGATAAAATTTTTTGGAAGGAAAAATTTGATTGCCGTACTTGGTCTACAAATTTTTATTGTCAAATCTAGTTGAAGGCGAAAATTTGACAGTGCGGGAGCAGCTTTATAGAAAGGCTCTTCTTTTCAAAGGGTAGAAAGTGGTTTTTTGTTCGGAAACGTTATTGTGAAAGGTAACTTAGACACGCCTTAAATAATTTAACGTAAAAGACCCTATTCTTTTCGCTCGGCCGGTCCCGCGCTATGCAACACCCTTAAGGCCTGGCTTCACATGTTGTGCAGAATATCTTCGTTTTAGTGCCATAGTTTCAGTTTCAAAGCTGTTATTGAAAATGATTGCCCTTAGAAAATTTACAGTTTATTAGTTGTTTAATACTTTTATATTTAATTCCCACTGTATGTTATTCCCTGCTTTGCTAAAATGCAGGAACTTATTGATAACATGTAGATGTGTTCTCGATATTTTACAGCTGGCAGACAATATGAAATAAAAACTAAACACAAGTTTTCTGTAATTGTACATTGTCAGTGATTACTCTGAATCGGAAAGTGTGACGCGGAAACGAAGCATTTCTGCAAACTGAGGTAAAACCGAGCCTTCAGGTCTCCGACTGGCTGACGAGGTTCGATGAAAAAAACACATCATTAAAAAAAACCGTTCAATATTTTGCAGCATTTGAAAGACGTCTCGTGTCCAGAGACGAGTCTCTAGTTCTCACTTCAATTCCAATTGTCATTTTTATGGACGTAAAAACTGCTAAAAACAGGTGTTTTCAGATTCAGTTTGGGCTGCTGAGATTTTTACACAGGAAATTCAAGCGTTGTCTTTAGACACTCGTAATTATTTTATCGTCATTAGTGTGTAATAAGAACATAAGGTCCGCAGCTTAAAGCCACTTTCAGCGAGTCGTCGACGTAAATACTGCACGTTAGTTGGGCGCCTTATGCGTAGAGGCGATGGGACAAGCGGTGACTGGGCTATAATCGACCTTGCAGCTTACGCGTTACGAATGGGATGGACCCCCGCGATTTTTGTGAAATAGTCTTTTGCGCGGATACGCGCATCTCGGTAAATAAATGTTCTGCAAATACGACTTTTTGTCGAAGAAGATTTTTAAAAACAATCATCTATGGCCCTATTTTTTTTTTACTTTTGTCATATTAAGTGTATTCTCGGAGAAAAAATTCGTGAAAATGGTCAAATATCGCATTTCTAAAGCTTGATTATGCAGTTTCCCGGCAAGAGAAAAGTACAAAGATACGGGCGTAGTTTAATCTGTGGGATTTCATCACGTGTGATAAAACCCAACTGTAACAGATATAATTTGCACAGTACAGTGTCATGACGGAAACACTGCACGCCTTGCGCGTAGGAGCGACGAGACACTAGGCGTGCGTGTTAGTGTCGCCCGTATCGCTCCTTCGCTTCTTGACCTTGAACGCGCTGCTCCATCCCACTCTTAACGCACAAAACGGCTGTAGGCGGGCGGAGACATTAATAATTTGTCTTTGAGCCTACCGTCTGTCCAGGCGCACAAAAACAGAGCTTTTCAAAACTGTTCGATATTTTTAAGCTGCGTCTGCTTACCAGTCGTGCATAAGAATTTTTTCAGGTCTGAATACTAACTAGTTTTTTTTTTCTATTCTATAATTTGCATTTTTATAGTGGAAAAAGGGCTAATAAAAGTGTTTCATAACCATTTTAAATTAAGAAATTTTCCGGTGTAGACTCCTTGGACACAGAACAGGGAGTTGCAGAACACCTTTGACAGCGTCACTACTGAAAGTTCTATAAGGCGAGTAGATGAAAGTAAGAATTAATGTCAGTTCAGTGTCTTTGTGCGTAAAGACGACCACACATTCGATGGGCGCGCCTAATTCACCCTTAGTGCTCCCACTTTTCTAGGTCTCGGACACGCAAAAAATACATCCAGCCATTTTAAGGGAGATCGATCGGTGCCATTTTGGATTTAAGTTTTTTTCCCCTGAAACATGGCAGTAGAGAACGTGTTTTGGGTTTGAGTATCGATAAGGCATTGGGTATAGCTTGACAGACTTCCTGTCAAATCTATGTCGTAGGTGTTCTCGTCCTGCTGTTTGTTACCTCTATGGTCACTAGCATAAAGCAAATAACTTTTTTTTTTTTTTAAATCTCAGCTGCTACCTATTATAGGCTATTCACGGTAAACTGAGCACTTTTGAAAACCCTGCTAAATATCTGCTTGTATGCGTTGTGTATTCATCCGCCTTATCTAAACTTAACATAGTCGTGAGCCTCATCACTATATTGATGCGTCGGTCAAGGGGAACTGTGAACTTATTATAAACGTATATATTTCGATGAATTTGGAAAAAAAATAAAAATAAACCTAAAGATATTATTATCACAAGTGGTTACCTAGCACTTTTTTATTCGGCGCTAAGTTATGGAACTACTTTCCATGCCATGTTACCAACTTTATTGGAAGCATGTCACTCAGTGCGCCCGTTAAAATGTATGCAGGCAGGGACAGCGACTTTTTTCAAAGGTTCATTTCAAAAGTGTTAACGTTTTATTGTGAACAGCATCTAGGAAGTAGAGAAGCTGCAACCAATTCAAAACGTTTGGAAAACTATCATCTATTCTCTTTCGCACTAAACATTTTTGATTCGACCTCTGAAATACTAGAAGGCATCGCGAGAAAATTGCTAAGTTCAAAAGAAAACGGGATAAATCCCCATTTAAAATGTTTGCTACGTGGAGCTGTTTTCCGCGTTCGTGGTAGAGAAGCAGCTGGAAAAAGGGGGGGGGGGGCGATAAGGGCGATCCCGTTAGGCGTATCAAGTGCTCCATTGGCGCTACATGCAGGGCTCTGAACTAGCTCACAATGCTATCGCTGTGTCGAGTGTATCGCGAGTTCCTAGAGGACTTTAAATGGCGACTCTATCGTTTTACTGGTGGAAATACTGTCAAAATTCAATTGCAGGTCCCGCGAGTATTTTCGTATGAATCTGGCCCCGAATATTTCGAGATAAGGGCTGTTCATGGTAAACTGAGAACTTTTGGAAGCCCTGCTCAAGAGTACATTGAGTATTCTTCCACCACATTTACAATTAACATTTCCCTGTATCTTGTTACTTTGTTCATGCTTCTGTCAAGGGAACTGTAAAATTATTAGATAAGTAAATATTTTACATATTGGCTCACTTTTACTCTTACATGCATTAAAAAACGAAAAGCAAAATACATAATTTTACTAATAACGAATAATTACCTAGCAATATGCTAAGTCAACGTTAAGACATGCGGCCACTTTACCTCCGCTGTTGCCAACTTTACTTGGTGCATTCCAGTCAGTTTTCCCATGATAATATGTGCAGGTAGGGAACAGTGGCATTTTTCAAAGATTGATTTCAAAGGTGCTCAGTTTATCGTGAACAGCCTGTAGAACGCATTGTGAAAGCCGTTTCTTTGCTATGCTGGAGTATTTTTATGTGCATGATGTCTTGAAAGTAATCGACAGGCATAGTCTGAAGTGTGTGTTCTTTTCGTTGGTTGGCACATTGGGCACTAGTTTAACAGCTCTGTTTAGCAAAAAACTTATTTCAAAAACTCTGCAATGTAATTCACGCACCAGGTAGCCGAAGCCGCATTAAGGACCCTGCCTAGCTTGAGCTAACCTCTTCATAAGAAAGGGAGCGATAGGGGCCACACTGTTACATGCGTCAAGTGCCGCATCGCCGCTGGGCACAAGGCACCGAACTGGCAGGTAGCCTTTTCAGTGTACCGTTTTTTTTTTTCTATCGGACTTTAAGTGGTGACCATATAATTTTTTTGCTGATGCAAAGTCTGTAGCGAAGGTCAATGTAGTACCATATCTAAGTTTGGCTTGTACACAGTTAGCGTGTTTCGATATACAGTAGTGAAAAATGGCTTAAAACGAATATTTCTAGCTTGCGTAACGTCTTGAAAGTGACATTCAGTCCTCTTCTAAAGGTTGTTTTCTTTTCGTAAATTATAATATTGGTCACACGTGAAATATTTTCGTTTATATATATATATATATATATATATATATATATATATATAATATATATATATATATATAGCAAACTCTCTGCAACGCAGTTCACCCACCAGCTGGTCGGGCCCCTTAAGCTAGCCCTACAATTTTACTGGCGTGAAGTGTGTGAAGACTGTTCACAATGAAGTGAGCACTTTTGAAATCAACCTTAGGAAAAAAAGTCACTGTCCCTGCCAGCATATATTTTAACGGGCGCATTGAGTGAGATGCGTCCAGTAAAGTTGGTAACGATGGATGGAAAGTTGTTCCATATCTTAAGTCAAATAAAAAGTGTTAGGTAAACATTTGTGATAAATTAAACGGTTTCTTTCACTTTCTGTTCTTCTAAAGCATCAAAGTGTAAAAACGAGCAGATTTGTACAATATTTACATTTCTAATAATTTCACAGTTTCTCTTGACCGACGCATGAAGAAAGTGATGAAGCCAATGACAGTGTTTATTTTGAATAAGGCGGAAGAATACACAACGTGAATACATGTAGATCTTTAGCAGGGCTTTCAAAAGTGCTCATTTTACCGTGAACAGCATATAGCAAATATTATGGAGCGCTGTGCATAGGTTTCACAGATGTTCACGTCGAATACTACAACGATATGAAAACGTCGTTTCTAGCAGTTTTGAAATGTTTGCATCAAACGAGATGCTTTCCAGATCGTGTCTGAAGTGTGATTCCTTGTAGTATCCAACAGACTGCAAGTACGTACGAAAGTTTATCGAAATAAAAAAAATCATTTCAGAAACGCGTTATTTTATAGGTTGGTAACCTAGGCCCAGGCTGCCAAACAATTTCAGGTAAAATACGTATATCTACCGCATAATTCAATTCACGTCTTGTTCGCATTGATTCATCGCCTTTAAAATACATTTTTGAAATACATCTATTCCCGTGTAATTATTTATTTTGATAAATTACTTAAACGCAACGAACCAAGAAAATCTTTTCTTATAAGTTATGCCTTAATATCTCATATAAATTTCCATGATATGATTTGTGCACATTGAAATAGATCTCCTTATTTCAAAGACAAGCACCGTTGCGATCCTAATGTATTTATGCCAATAGAATTTTCGAAGCATCATGTGATAGACGTATTTACACGCGTCATTAGAGTTGTGGTAACGTTAATTTTACACTTCGCGGAATGATCAAAACCGACAGGAAGAGGAAATTAAATAGAGCTTCGAAAGTCGTCCACTAAACGTGCGGTACAATAATATATATATATATTTTTTTACATTTATTATCGCGCCAGGAAACGAAAAAATGTCTCGGCTGGAGCTCTCGTAAATGTAAGTTGCCGGAAGTAAATTCTGCGCGGTAGCTCAATGCCTTGCGTAGAGAGGCGATAAGGCATGGCTTCCACGTACTCTTGTCGTCCTTAGCGCTTCCGCACTTACAGGCCTCTGATGTGGAAAAAAAATAATTTTGTCTGATTTCCTACGTCTGCCTAGTTTGTATACTTCCGCCACTTGTACACATTATAATTGCCACGGACCTTACTACTGGTGTCTATACGCCGATTGAAATTAACACCGTGAAATGGCCAAGTACAATAATATTTTTACATTGCGGCAATTATGACTCTAACGTGTATAAAACATAATAATAGTATAAGGCCGACTCAGTTTCCAAAAACATAAACATAGCAACTTTAAATACAATGTCAATACATGGAACTTGTTTTCCGAAATCGTCATTAACATTACAGAAAAAAAAACTCTGTGAATGTTTAAAGTGAAATATAACAGTTCGCAGTCAGAGATTTTCATGAAGGATGAATTCATCTTTAAACCAGAGATCCTTATACCCCGGTTTTTATTTTACGTAACAGAAGCGTGTTTATTTTTCTAACGATTCAACATCATTTCATTGGCTGAAGTATACGCAAGTCAGTAAAAGCACGGTAGCGGTATTACAATTGTGATGTGATGGAGAAGACACTTTGGGTAAGAACACTAAAGCAAGGAAGTCTCTCGAAAAATTTGCTTTTCTTTAAACCTGAATCTACTTTAGGAGAGCAGTGGTAATATTCACACATGGCTGTAATTTCGAGGCAAGCGTCGTGGTAGTAACGTATTGAGAAATATATTTTTAAGGGCGAGGGGAACTGATCGTGAATATTGATATTGACACTTGTAGCTTATCCCAATTCCTTCGTTCACATGCTTATAAGAAGAGAAAAATGTTGAGTCTTGAGAGTAAGGGTGTTGATATACAACAGTGCATTCCAAAGTGGGTGTATGGGTAGTTGCAAACTAACTGGTGAATAAATAAATAAACTTTTTTTTTCCCCTGTATTTTGTAGTATTATTTCTTGTGACCTTATGCAGTCATAAAATAGGAAATAAAACGGCTGAACTCGCATCATAGCATGAAACGAAGAGCAACTCACTCAGTCTCGCTTAGCAACAGCGAGTTTACGTGCCCATTTTCTAAACTTAATTAGACTGAAACTAAGCGTACAATCGCGTTTATTTTTCTCCTTTCAGATAGCTGCGTAAAACTTATTTCGTTTAACATATTTACTGTAGATACACGTGTTAAGTTTTCACTTCTCACATTGAACGTAAATGTCATCAAGTGAGTTAATTTTGTTTCCCGGACGATTTTTTGCGCAGTATTCTTGGCAAGGTAGAAATTTGTTGGGCACTAATACACATAATTAATAACACGAAGACGCGGTAGCAGTAAGGCTGTAGGGGCCACCCGCCAGGGACATTTCTGTTGGATTCCCAGCGGGTACACGCCGGTATTTTCGTAAAAGGGAGATAGCATGCCGTCGGTCTGTGTAGTTTTTTTTTTGGGTACTTCCCTGTCCTAGCATTCTGTCGCCACGCCATACTAGAGCCTCATTGCACGTCTTCATCTCCTCGAAAGACAGTCGTGGGAGATGTGTGTATGTGTGTGCATGCCATTTTAATGATAGCACGCAAATAAAGTATTCCATAGGTGGCTGCTACGATTGGATGTCGGTGTTGGGGGGGGGGGGGGGAGGGGGAGTCCGGGAATAGGGTGGTCTTCCCTTCACTTTTCAAACAGTATGGGGGTTCCCCTGCACCCCTCCGGGTGGCTCGCCTATGGTTCAATATGCAGAACTATAACCTACGGAAAACGTCTTGCCTCATTACTTTAATGGGTTGTATTTTTAACTTGTATTAGTTTTTATATTTGATTAATAATGTTCCGTTTTTAGGACACGTTCATAATTTACATTGGCGTTGTAAGCAAAATTTTAATACTGTATTCTTTTAAGAGAGGGATGGACCGCCGCGTTTTATGTGAAACAGTTGTTTCTGCGAATACTCGTATCTCGGAAATAAATGTTCTGCAAATACGACTTTTTGTCAGAAAGGATATAAAGAAAAAAACTATTATCTATGCCCCTATTTTTTATACTTTTGTCATATTAAGTGTATTCTTGGATAAAAAATTCGTGAAAATGGTCAAACATCGCATTTTTTAAGTTCGCCTATGAAGTTTCCTTAAGCGGCAAGAGAAAAGTAAAAATTTACGGGTGTAGTTTAACCTGCGGTCTTTCATCGCGTGTAATAAAGACCTACTGTTACAGATCTAATCTGCGTAGTACAGCGTTACGATGGAAACGCTGCACGCCTTGCGCGTAGGAGCGATGAGGCACCAGGCGTGCGTGTTAATGTCGCCCGTATCGCTCCCTCTCTTCTTGATCTTTGCCGCGCGGGTACATCCCTCTCTTAAAAGCGCTGGCTACCAAGTCTAGAGCCGCACAGTGTAAATGGGAAATCGATGTTAAATAAACACCTCAGTGAATCAATTTTGAAGATAACCGTTTCAAACGAACAGTAATATACGTGACATTTTTCATAAGGAATGCTGACACGTTAAGAAATCTTGCAAATTTTCATGTTTAATACTTTTTTTTCTTAAATTTAACGTTCATGTTTACATTATTTTAAAAAATAAGTTTTTTTTTAATTTCTTAACTTGGTGTTGTTTTCTGTGAAAGTTGTGTTGATATATTTTATGTTTTAGAACTGTTACCTTTAAATTCTATACACTCAGAAGGAATTTCAATAAAATTTATTCCCTGTTTGAGCTGCGTGATTTCAGGCTTGGTAGGAATATTAAATATTTGAAACTCGCCTTCTTAAAAACAATGACATACTTGAAAATAAGTGTTTCCTTTGTGCTAAACTTCGCCCACAAACGTACAACACAAATAAGTGATAAGATTGAAGTGAATGTGTTCGCGGTTACGGAAATTTCGAGACTTGGCTCCCTTACTCCCTCACGAAGCAAGAAGCCGACGAGCATTTATGCTTTATAATACGTGGATTATTCCGTAAGTTCGTGGATCGAGATCGAGTCCGAATCAGTAGGAGGTTTCTTGTGAGTTACCTTTTCCGAAATACATTATACATTGTTTACAGCGAAGCATTAGCTTCTGAATCACATGTTGCAGAAACATTTCTGCGAGCCATTGTTAAATAGTAGATGTGGCAGCATACATTTCATGGACTGTGTTAAACGTCCTTCTCCGTAACTCTTTCTTAAGTATTGGAAATGCCTAAAAACTGCAGGGTGTGAGGTCTGGACTGTATGGAGGATGGTATATACTTGCCACCAATTTACTCCAAAGCTTCCATAGCCTGTCGTGCCATAAGAGGCCTAGCGTTATCCTGAAGAAAAAACCATTTCCCCTTAAATAAGTTAAGGTATATTATTGCAAATTGCATTGTACCAATGAATTTGCAATAATATCAGTATACAAATGTTAGTTCACAGTTGTTTATGGAACCCAATGCGTTAGTACTACTCCTCGGACTGTTCAAAAAATACCAAAGTTACTCTGAGGGACGAAAAACCCTAAATTTATTGGGAGCGGATGAGTTAGGTCTACTTTGCTTCCATACAGTGGAATGCCGCTTTGATTCGGTATCGTGATGTCTGGTAATTAAGGGTGTTATGCAGAGACCGCCAAACTCATCGTTGAGCTCGCGCGGCTGGAAATACGGCGCGGATAGGCGAAGTATCGGGGCTGGGGCGTGGTCAACTTAGGGCACGTGATGCCAGAGTTCGGCACGTGGAAGGGCAGATTCTCCATACCCTCCCTCAAGTCATACGTCGTTCGCCCAAAGCGATGGGCCGGAGAAACTATATTATTTCGTTTATAATAAATATGCACAAATACAGAGAGAATGTGGATTGGTATACGCTGTTCACGGTAAAGTGAGCGCTTTTTAAGGCTATCTCAACAGATATTAACCACTAATAGATGTATTTTATTGCAACCTCAGGCGTTCATTCTTGATAGTAGTAAAATGTACACACTGTGTTTATTAGTCACAATGTAATGTTTATGTCAAAAGTGCCGGAAAGATAGAAATTGGCCAAAAATAAAAATTTAGCAGAACCTTAATAAGTGCTCACTTTAACGTGAAGTATAGTATGAAGTCGTTCTTATGTAAATTATTATATTAAACTGAATAGACACGAACGCAGTGCGCTGTCCCTTTGGTGTCATTTTCTAGGCTGGGCTAAGCTGTGTTTGCATTAGGCGGAGGAATATCCTGGAAGTCGAACTTTAGCAGGGCTTCAGCAAAGATTGAAGTAACTGTGAATGGACTATGTTTCGTGGACGAGAAACGAGTGCTTGAGAACGTGAACCACATTATTAGTGATTGTTCAATGAATTTGCTCGTCTTGCATCCAGCCAATTGCACATGGTTGTATATTAAGATGGTTTTCAAAAATTAATATTTTGTTACTATATTAAAACCGATTTAATACTCTAGGGGCACCAAAATGCACCGAATTCCGGCATTACAGTTCTGCAGTTCGAGCTAATCGTTACCTACTGCTCATCGTCGATATTAGCCGTATATTACAACCTGTAATATTTCAAGTGAGTTAAAATCCTCCCCTCATCCACGGCACACATTTCCATCGTAGTTTTTTTTTTTTTTATAGTTCAAGCTTCTGCACTTGGGGCGATGTAATCTTCTCATTTCTGGATATAATGAGCATAAGTAGTAAAGGAAAAATTGTCTTAAATATGCGTATATTTTAATGGAGTTGTGTGTAAGGTAAACGTACCGTTATTTCGATGGACTTACAAAATAAGGACAAGTAACCGCAATATCGTTATCCTATTTTAATCTTTGTATATAGGGCCTAGTTCATGGTTTACGTGTCAAGAGAACTTTCATTTTAAAGCAGGAGGATTACACATAGCTTTGTAGTAGGTGATTTTTTTAGAAGGAAATAAAATTATTACAAACCGCAACAACTTCTGGGCTAAACTTATTAGTGGCATGTACATTTTTTTCAAGCCACTGTCGTTACCTCATTGGCTGGTTGTCAGTGATATTTTTATCGGTTATATGTGATTTGTCACTTCTTTTGTTTTGGATCTGCTATAGGAGCACGAGCCTTCTACAGCGTGTCAAATAAAATAACTGCCCGAAACGCGACAGCAACGCAGATAGATAATAAGTCCAGCTTGTCCCCAAATGAATATGTGACATTTTCAGGTCATTAGAAATCCTAATAAAAATGGAAGCATGATTTATGAACTGCTTGAAGCCTGCTGCAGAGTTTTCCATGCACTAATAGACGCCATTTACTAGCGTGAATTATTGCGTGCTGGCAATCGATTTGTCGGTAGTGTCGTTGATTACATTGAAACAACTATGCTGATTTGATGACAAGTAGTGAGATTCTGATGTACTGTAGATATCCCAGCCTTAGCTCTCGGGTGGTTTACTAGCTTCTGTCTTGGTGAGTAGAAATGTACGCTGCAAATGTACGCTGCAGAGTGTCTCCACCGAAGTAGGCATATTTTAAAATCTAAAATTCAAGGGGTTATTTTACACAAAAAAAAATGGCAAAATACAATCAGACCAAGCAAAATTTCCATTTCTCTATTCTACCACATAACAGTCGAATTTCACGAGTTATTATGGTAAAAATACATAGATACTTTTTGAGCCTGTTTCTTTGCAAAAATGAAATGAAGCACAATTCACGTATGCCTAATTCTGCTAGCAGTCCAATACGCACAGACTTAACTTTGTAATACAAGAAAATGCATCAGGAAGAAGTTTTCCAAATCGTTGGCTAAAATTTGCCTCCCGGGCGATTCGTAGGCTATTCGGACACCGTGCTTTCCAGGCAAAGTCCTAGAAGCTATACCAACAGGCTCACGTGCGTACACGCATGAACATCGTTTCCTTTATCGAGCAATTTCCGAATTTCATATACTGAAAGAAACATATCCACTTTTAAGTTCGTGTTCGCCTTACCCAGTTTTGCAAGTAAGTCGAACAAGAAAACACGTGTAGTCATTAGATTATTTATCTTTGAAAGAAATTTTTTTTCTCACAGTTATAAATCAGAAAAAGAAAACTTTTTTTTGCAGTGTATTCAAATGCCAAGGCTTGAATTTGGAAAATTAACCAAGCATGCTACACCGAAGTTGGCCCTATAAATTTAGGCTATATTATATTTATACTTCTTTTTGTTAGTTGAAATTAAAAAATTAAAACTTTTTACATTGCAAACTCCACATAT
This sequence comes from Dryococelus australis, assembly GCA_029891345.1. Lineage (NCBI taxonomy): Eukaryota > Metazoa > Arthropoda > Insecta > Phasmatodea > Phasmatidae > Dryococelus > Dryococelus australis. The sequence goes on from CM056993.1 coordinate 285,231,139, forward strand.
TTAGGCATATACTGAAAATGTACAGGAAACCAAATCTATATTTGACTTTAACTGATAAACTTTGAGAGTGTCAGAAACATATTTTTTTTTCAAAATGGCGACCATATAAACATTTTTGCTCAGAATTCTTTATCTACGGAACTGCAAAACAGATTTAAACTTAACTCTGTATGCTGACAGTATGATTTATTAATTATCTATGCAAAGCCTCATTTCTCTATAATTTTGTAAGATAGCGCCACAAGAAATAATACAGCTTTGATGCCGTATCTCAGGAAACAATCAACCGATTTATTTCAAATTTGACGAAGAAATTGTACTGTGTTAGGCTATATTATTTTATATGTTTTAAGTGTGTAAGTATCATATTTTCTGAAAGTCGCCGATACAAACATTTTAGTTTAGTGTGCTTTATCTACGAAACTACGGAACAGATTTAGATTTAACTTAGTATATTGCGTCTATGACAATCATTGAATATGCTAATACATAAACTTTTGTCCTCCATTTATGAAGATCGTCGCATGAACAATGGAGGTTTAATGCCATATCTCGAGGACCAATCAACCGATTCATACCAACATTTCACGCAAGTATTGCTATACAGTAAGGTATGTAAATTAACATGTGTTATGTGAGGCAGGCATCTTTTAATGGGGTTTACATAAATAATTTATTCTATCTATAAGTAGTTTCAACAAAATTCAACCGAATTTTGTACGTAGTGTCAAGTTAGTAAATTGAACATTTTAGCCCATTTCCGGAGTAATTAAACAAATTTCCAACAAATTTTGCAAACCTATATAAGGCCATGTAAAGTTAGATTATTTAAATGAGGGTCACACCCTGATTTTCAAAATGGCGGCTATATACATATTTTGATATTTGGCATTTCTATTTCTATTTAACAATTTACAATTTCAACCAAACTTTTTAAGCTGATACTATATATTATAAACATCGTGCGCAGAGTCTTTTTTTTTAAAGCAATTTTGTAAGCTAGCCCCGTTTAAGAAAATAAGGTTTTTATGCCATATCTCGGAGACCAATCAACCGATTTCCACCAAATTTTTCGTAAATTATCATTGGTGTAAGCCTTGCAAACTTACGTGTTTTTAGTGGCTCAGACACTTATTTTCAAAATGATGCGCGTGTAAATATTTCAAGATAGTGAACCCTATCATTAAAAACACTAGACTGATCCGTTTATGCTATTATTATTCTAGTCTATGCTCCGAATCATACCTCCATGATGCAGTTGATTGCAAGCCAGCTTTAATTTTACGAGTTTTTCTGAATTCAAATCCCGGGTAAGTCTCTCGTGTATTTCAATTGTCTTGGTACTGTTTCACATGTTTCTGGTTTCATCTCTAATGACATTGCTGTCAATGAGACGTCAACGCATACCTACCATCTAAGCTTTCAAAAATTTCACTGAAATTTATTTGCACCCATGTAGAGGAAAGTAGACTCATTAGTTATCAGTAAATTCTTGTGTTTTTTTTTTTTTACTACGAGCTTCGCAAATTTGGATAAAGAATTATGGCCTAATTGCATACAATACCAGCTTTACTCTGATGCCGCAACATATACCATTTGAGGTATTTTATTCTGACAAATACCTAAGGATATCTCAAATAAAACGATTTATTATGATAAAATAATATACTTTCTACCGAACATAGTAAAAATCAGGCTTGCTGTCAGCAAACCTTGTTTCCCTTAACTCCTTTTCAGTAATAGGTTTTGTTAAAAGAAGTCAGGAACATGCATTGCACATACAACAAGCTTATAAAATAGATAACTTCAGTACGCAACAGTTTTTATTGGTGCAGAACTAAAACAGCAAAGATGTAGTTTTACTGAAAAATTCTTTGTATAGTGACTAGTTTAATGATAAGCGTACGTAAAGCAAATAATTAAAGATTCTTTTTTATATTCAAGACTACTTATCTACAAACACATATTAAAAAAAAAAAAAAGATCTTAGTGAAAGAAATGTAATGTTGCGAGATTGTCAAAGCAAGGTAATTTATGGCTATGCGTTGTAATAGGAAGTAGTCATAATTTATGAGTAAACCTAACACGTGCGCGGTATTTATCTTCTCATGATTCTTTGATACTAATACGCATAAAAACTTACAAAATCATAATTGAAACCTTTATTCAGGCAAGTGTTACGTTGAAATTGCTCAGACCAGCTGTCAAGCTATACTCTGTCAACATGGTGACTCAGTTGAGAAACCTTTTGTCAATTAAACATCGAAGTCATGCATTTCTCTCGTAATAAAATTGCGTGTCTTTGTTATTAAAATAAGTGAAAAAAAAATTCAAAAGTAGTTTCTGCATCAAATATGACAATTTTCAAGTTTTTGTGTGCGTTTGGTGCAGCAAAATTGTGAATAATATAAATGGAATTGTGGACATTCATTACGCCTAGTTTTATTCATATTTAAATTGCAGAATAACGGCAACTTTTAAGGGTAATCCAATTTTAACTGCCCTCCTTAAATAGTTTTTAAAAGAAAGTTTGGCAATTAAAAGAAGATGAGATTTTATGAGATACGTAAAATTTCAATAACATGACAAACTTTCTTTTTAAAACCAAAGTCATGGTTTTTACGAGTTTGGTGCTTCAACCAACTCGAGCGCTCATGGCCTTCAGCGGATTGAATATCTGCGGATATCTTTGAAAAGTATGTTCTGGTTCAATACCCTTACCTCTCCCAGCGATACTCGGGGTGCGGGCAACCTTTCAGATCGGGCCAGCGAGACTATCTAAGCCGCGACGAGCCTCCGTGTCGACTAGTTTTTTTGTGAAATAGTTGTTTGCGCGAATACGCCCAATATATTAAAAAAAACTATTATCTATGTACTTTTTGTTGGTCATATTAAGTGTATTATTGCAGAAAGAATTCGTGAAAATGGTCAAATATCTCATGTTTAAAGCTAAGCTATGCAGTTTCCTTAAGCGGCAAAAGAAAAGGACAAACATACTGGTGTAGCTTAATCTGTGGTCTTTCACCGCGTGTAGTAAAAACCCTCACAGTTACCAGATCTACTTTGCGCAGTACAGCGTCACGACGGAAACACTGCACACCTTGACGCGTAGGAGCGACGAAGCACTAGGCGTGCGTGTTAGTGTCGCCTGTATCGCTCCCTCGCTTCTTGACCTTGGATACGGGGTTCCATCCCTCTCTTAAGCGACAGGTGTGCGAGGACAGCGTAGACGACGAGCCAGCAGGGCGTCGAATGTCGACGAGTGTGACCAGCGGGAGTGGAGCCTGCGGACTGCGGGCGTCTGTGCAGTGGAGAGTGAGGCTGTAAGGCAAGACATTAAAGTGGATGCGCGAGTGTCAGACATTTGGAATGATGGCAGTAGACTTACTTAATGTGTGTAAATGGTGAGTGTGAATTAAGCTACTACAGCCAATATAGAGACGATGTTAACTCTTTAAGGCTGCACAAATTTACTGGTACTTAGGACAAGATTGAAGTGAGCTGCCTAGATCTTCCACTTCAGCAATATCAATTGTGTTGGTCAGTGTATTTTCACACATCATCGCCCTATTGGTCCTGGCTACGCCGGGCATACTTATTGTGCCCTGTAACGTTTATTTTTGGCTGGCCGTCGGCCAATGAAGTCGCCCGTTGACTGTGTGCCAATAAATGTGTCACGGTGGAGTTAACATGTTTTTCCATCCATCGTGTTCATTTGAGAAATTATTAAAAATAACAGTTTTATTCTTACGGAATGAGATGTTGACTGCTGGTAATTTTTTAATTAAATTCCGATATAGTTCAATGAATCGGTAAAACAGTAAAAGTGTGAGTTTTGTCTCATAGAGCAAAGAACTTTCCACATAAACATAGTCCCGTATATATAGACTGTTCACGATAAAGTGAGCACTTTTTAAGGCCCTTATAAATTTTTCCTTTTATCAAATTTCCATCTTCCTGCTGCATTTTAATACGAACATTGCAATGTGACCAAAAAACACTGTGCATACATTTCACTAACATCAAAATTTAATGCCTAAGGCTGCAATAAGATATATTTATTAGCGGTTAATGCCTGTTGCAAGGGCCTAAAAAACTGCTCACTTTATCGTGAACAGCCTATATACGTGCATACTCCTCAAAGGATTAAGGGTTTTAATTAGAATTGAGATAGACTTTAAATATTGCGCTCACTATGGTGGAGATGGATAGTTTAATGTTGTAAATAATAGCTGGGTGAATAAATTAATAATCAAACATAATTATTTTATTCTTATCAGTATATCCTTCGCTCACGAACTCGGGTAGGCTCCTCTCGCGTCTTTTACGTCATATACAATGACATGTCTAGCTCAGAGGTTGGAAGGCGGCGGTAGGTCGCGGCCGTTGTCGAGTGCACGACTGCGCGGCGGCGTGCAACGCACAAGGAGGCTGCGGGCCGGAAGACGCAGGTCTCGGGTTGCACGCTTGGCGCCACCCGCCTCTCCCACGGTTCGTTCGTTTCGACACGCGACGTGGATCTCGCCGCTAGCTTGCATTATCCATCCAATCCCCCCCCCCCCCCTTCCTCCTCATCACTCTTCTGGCACTGGCGGCTTGCTGTAGAGCTGTGCGGCATAGTCGCATAGTCGGGTGCAGTGCTACATAGGTAGTGGCTTTACTTCGACCTTAACATCGAGGGTGACAACGAGGTGAGTATGGAGCTGCGCCGGAATGGAGGGGCGAACGGTAGATCCCCGAGAAAACCCGCCGACCAGCGGCATCGCTGAGCACGATTTCCACGTGCGAAAATCTGGGAGCAACCCCGCCGGGAATAGCGAACTCGGTTCGCCCTGGTTATGGGAGAGCTCTACAAACACTGCGCTTCATGTGTTTAAAAAAATGAATAGAAAAAACCTTCACGATAATTTACACACACACACACACACACACACACACACACACACACACACACACACACCGCACACACGCGCACACGCGCACGCGCGCACGCGCGCACGCACGCACACACGCACACACGCACACACGCACACACACACACACACACACACACACACACACACACACTGACTTTTATTTGTAACATTGAAACTATGTACTTTCTTGCAAGCGTGCTATATTAAAATATAACGGGTATAGACTGTTCACGGTAAAGTGAGCACTTTTAATGCCCTAGTTACTTTTCCTTTTCATCCATTTTGTATCCTTTAACCACCTTTTCAAATAAATATTGATATGCAAGTACCAACCACAGTGTGTATATTCCACCGCACTCGGAAAATAACGTCAAAGGCTAAAATAAAATATACTGACTATTATTCCAAATGAGAGGGCTTTCAAAAGTGGTCACTTTACCGTGAATAGCGTATAACCGTTTTATGAGTACACTCCTCGCCCTTCCCACCTGAATAATATCACAATGGTAACTTCGTGTTTCTTGGTGAACTAATTGCGTGACCCTATAATTTTATGACAAGCTAATAAAAATATAACTATGGCGCATGTGTAAAGGCAACTCTGAAGTTTCTGTACAGAAAATTTAGCATCTAAATTTGATTATGAATACGCCCGGTTTAGTCATTTTCACACCCAGAAAAGTAATACCTAGAGTTTAAATGAAAGCTTGAACCTTGTTTTGAGGCACGAAACATTTCTTAAACGCTTTTCGTAAGTAGACACTGCTAATACGTATCCAAACGTTTGTGAATAATGTGTTTTCTACCGAGCCTCTGCAACTAAACTACATGCGTCAGCTAGGAGGGGCCCTTAAGAGAGACTGCTTACAGCATTGTTACGAAGTCCCATAAGCAAACAAAAAAAAAATCATCATTTTCAAACAATTTTTCACTCCAAAACGCATGGGGGAAGTCGCACAGGAATATATGACGTGACAAGATATTGTTTGATTTGATACAGAAGTGCCAAACTTCATGAAAATAATAGTATTTACTTTTATCAATGCACCACATGTAAAATTTACCACTTCATAACAAGAAAATAATATTAATATTCCGCAACTAATTTTATAAATTAAAGTTGGGCATAAATGCATAATTACCAAGTAACTTACGTGACTGTTTTGTACTCTACGTCATGTATTTATTGGAGCAATTTATTTTATTTTATTTTTTTTTAAGGTTATATATTTTACACTTAATGAGATTCTTATCTTAAATCAGCTACATATATTTTAGAAAAATAAAACAGATCACTTCGTGATTAAAACCAGTAAACTTACGATGAGCGCAGATTCTTAGCTTGTGGGATCGCTGTGGCTGAGAGGTTAAACTGTTCTCCTCCCACCAAGTTGAACCGGGTTCAATCGCCGGCCGGGTCACTCCCGGATTTTCGCAAGTGGGAATCGTTCCGGGCGATGCGGCTGGTTGGGGGGGTGTTATAGGAGATTTCCGTTTTTCCCCGCCCTTTCATTCCGGCGCTGCTCCATTCTCGCTTCATTTTATCCTCATCGGCTCTGGAGACCTCGTTGGGAGCCGCTCAAATCTCTCAACTCAACTCTTAACCTGTTCACCTATATTTTACACTGTCTACATATTTCAAGGTCATTAGCATTTGTAAACAACTTTTTATTCGTGCGCAGGGGCACACGCGCTGATAACTGCATTTATTTCACGTAATATCACTACTATTTGCTACTGATAACAATGCTAATTAGCGCATAGAAAACAAGCGCATAAATATTTTCGTGCACACCCACTGGGGCAATCACGCCTACGCATGCATATCTCATACACACTCCGGTACCAACACACATATGTACACATCCACACACTCGTGAACGTTCTCACGCACCTTAATACTTAAAGCCTTATACGAACCCACACACGCCATCGCGTACCTATTCCCATGCGCTTACCTCATGTAAACACCATACGCGGGCATATGACACATGACATACCTCATGGTCATTTATAATCGTATTAGCCTCTTTACACAGAAGGTAGGATTTTTAGCCAGATGGGAAAATATTTTGCAAATTGCATTATTAATCAATGGATTTGAGTGCAGTATTCTTTTTTTTTGCGAACTAGAAAACCATTTTGTGATTAATTGTAAATACGTGTGAGAATTAACAAACACTTGAAATTAAACTCACGAAAAAATGCAATTATTTGTGGGTAACGAGTAGCCGGATGCCATGGAACTCTTGCAGAAAAGAAAACTATTCTCACAAACAGCTGCAACCCATTTATATTTATTGTTTTTGTAACGACACAGTTACGATAATGGAAACAATATTTTCCTGAACTTACGATCATTGGATAAGATGTATATGTTTGTGTGAGTGCGCGTGCGTATACATACACAACAACATGTTTTGGAAACATGTGTGCAAACTCACGCACGTGATTCGTGACCGGAAAAGTCTAAGAATGATATAGGACACTACCGGTCCATTTCAAGTAATAAGGGCTGTAGAAGCCCTTGAAGGCGGAGGGCACAGGGTAGAAACGAAGAAAACAGAATGCTGGTTACACTGGCTAACCGTGACCGTATTCGTGATAAACACGCGTTTGGTGCGTCCACTGATGATGTGTGATGTACAAGGCAGTCGGTGTTGTGATACGTTAAGAGTAGTGATAATGAGTAGTGATGTGAGTAAACACATGTAAATTCCGTGACGTAGCTATGCGCCATCGGTACTGAAGGCACTGCCTGATAGCACAACATAATAGACACTGCAATCACTCGAGATAATGCAGGTGACGTATCACAACCAATTCCACAACAAATGTTTGAAATGTGCCCCACCAGTGTCAATGCAGTAGTTCATACGGTGTTTTAGAGACTGACGGACGCGTTGAAGAACCCCTAGTGTGTCTCGCACTTGATCGCAGGCAGACATGGCACTCTCTAAAATGCCCTCTTCCAATTCCACGGGTGTCTCGTACACACACTCTTTAAGAAATGCCCAAAGCCGGTGTCGCAGGGTCCGGGGAGCGTGGTGGCCAGACACGAGGCCCACCCCGACCTATCCAGCGAGCGGGATACGATGTATTGAGGTGGTCACGCACAATCCTGGTGAAATGGGATGGCGTAATGTCGTGTTGAAGCCACACCCATTCTCCGATGGCGAGCGGAACATCCTCCAGTAACTGCGGCAGTCAAAACTACACGAAATCATAATACTGAAATCCAGACACATGGCTCGACAGCAAGAATGGGCCAATAACATTTTCCCCCACTATGCTGGCCCAAATGTTGATGGAAAAGTGGTGCTGGTAGCCTCTCATACAGTTGCATGTGTGTTGACGTCGTCCCACATGTGGACATATCTACTGTTGCAAAAGCCTTGTGTAAACGTGGCTTCGTCTGTAAACATCCCAATCGCCGTGAAATCCGGATAAATTTCACACTGCTGCATGTACCACCGGCAAAATTCTAGCCGAGGAGCGCAATCTGCTGGCCCATTGCTTGTACCCTACGTACATGGTATGGCCGCAGCAGCTGTTCATGGAGGACACACCATACTGTGCCCTTAGATGCATCCATTCTCCACGCGATCGCGCGGGTGCTCGTCGAAGCGATTTCCGCTACATTCTCTAAGTCCGCCTCTTAAAACTGCGGAGTGCAGACGGCTCTCGGTCGACCAGGTCCACATCGACGCTGAAACGCGCCTGTTTCCCGTAGTCGCTGTGTAAGGTGTGCGAATGTCTGGTGGTTCGACTGACGTCGTGCAGGGCATCTTTGGTTGTACACACGCGCAGCTGCCCTGCCGTTGTCTCCCACTTCACCACACACCAAGACCACGTCATTCATTTTTGAATTTGTGTATGCGTCCATGTTCACGTCTGCAGTGCCCAGTGAATCGAGGTAGTGACAGGCTGCGAATAATAAACTGATCGGGCAGACAGGGCAGGCAACTACACTGTTCAGGAGGGGGAAGGCGTAACTGGCTGTGACGCCTTCATACCACCAATATGTGTTTAAGACTGAGTGCAGGACGTGTTGCCTACCCACATTACCCTTCGTTTACGTTTTGCATGGAAACGGTGGGTCCTAGAGGGTTACAACTGGGATGCCTTATTTGCTAACTACACCGTCCTGCTTCACCCGATGGTATCCACAGTCAATTCAAGCACACAGTGTAAATTTTGCATCGAATAAAAGGGTGCCAACCCCTATTATTTACATGATGGTGCGTTTACTGCGTGCCATGCCTTCCTTTTATCCAGATTCTTGGTTAAATTAATCCGTATACCGATTTGTGTTCCTCTAACGCATGTACCTTTCATTATATTCTACACAGTATACTTGTCGCCCTCCGTCTTTAAGGGCTTCTATACACCCCTTATTATTTGAGGTGGTCCATGGGTGTCGCATATCTTTCTTCCTGTTTTCTGGTCACGAATCATGTGCCCGAGTTTTACACGTGTTTCCTAAACACGTTGTTATACAGAGTGAATCACCTAAAACTCGTGCCGCAGATATATCGGAAATTTAAGGTCCTATTGATGTGCTGGTTTCACAGAAGTGAAATTCAGACAAGGGCTAATACTTGCAGCCCAGATACAGATTTCAATAATTATTAGAATGTGAAATTCTTGAAGAAAGATAGGCGTAGATTTTTTCCCCATTTTTAACAATGCCTATTCACATCCAGAAAATAGACTTAGAGGAAATTAGAATATCAGTGGTGATTCTTGTTGGTTTCTAGTGCAAATAGTGCACGTGAGCTAACTTGCGGATGTACAGTAATATCAATTAGAACAACAATTTCACCATATGTTCCAGTCACTCGCTTGTTTCTGTTACGTTTTCGAAGTGTTGCACTTCCAATTTCCCATAGTTGGTAAAAGACCGAGTGAAGAAATTTGGGCGGCTCTTACCGATGAGGTCTTGAGAGCCGATTGGTTAAAGAAACTTTCAAATAATTGTCGAGATTATTGACGTCAGTTCGGATATCGTTCATTGAACAAGGATTAACAGCATTCGTCCTACATTTGCCATACACCATAAGCATGTGGGTTTTTTCAGCATTAGTAAATACCATCTTCCAGCACGTCCTACGTCTAGGTAGTATGAACTATCAAAAAGTACTGATAAGGAGGTCCCAGTGCAATGAGATTAAAGGAAATATAATTGAAACACACATACGAACACCGTAGCCTAGTAACTAAACAGTTAAATGGAGCAGACAACTGTCTCTATTTAAAATTTTATATTACGATAGCACGTAAATCACTTGCACTAGAATCCTGCAAGAAATAACGTTTATCATTTTAATTTCCAGTTCTATTTTCTTGATGTGAATAGGTATTGTTCCATTTGAAAAAATTAACTATGTTCAAGAAATATTCATTCTAATATATTAAATTTGTGCCTGGGTGTCAATTCTGTGAAACCAGCGCATCTTTGAAGCCTTCCGTTGCAAAAATGTTTGCTGTGCAAGTTTTAGTGGATTCACCACGTGTGTTTACATATATCCATCTAAATGGCTGACGTCACTATAATTGGTTTGCGTAATGCTTGGCGCGCCACAACAGGGTGTTCCTCCCTTGGAGTGTTTTATCTTGATCGACCGGAGCCATCACGACGTGTGTGGGCGCCTACACGTGCATATTGGTTTCAACATCAGGTCATTGTGACACCGGAATGCTCCACATGCCTGGCAGTTGAACATGCGACCTCGTGCAGATCCAAATGCAGCCCCTAGCACTCTCCGCCAAATGCTGGCAATGCTGTCTGCAATCCAGTCGCGATTACCCCACACTTTTCTGAAGGCCTGCTGAAGTTATACTTCCATGTCCCCCATTACCTATACTTCTACGTAACGTAAGCAATAAAATTACCATGTGACAGATAAATTTCTGCTGCCAAGCAATGTTTATAAGATCTTAAACTGTCCAAAAATAGCTAATATATCTTAAAAATCCTTTAATCAATTTCTGTAGCCCAATTGGTTCGCGTTTAACGTACAGGAAGATCCTGTACTACAGGTACACACGCTATGAGGCGATTCCATATGGAAAATAAAATAGAAATCATTATACCACCTACGTTCTACGGTAAATCGTTAGGAGGTAAGTGCCCCTGAAAATCGATATTCCAAATGGTTTTCATCCAAAATATTAAAACCTACCTGACATAAAAGGACAGTACTGTGAGTACTGTTATTTTGAATTGAGATCTGTAATCTAAGATTGGTTGTTGGATACTATCATCCTCATTGATTGAGAAAACAAGGGGTGTCCAACAAATGTTATTAGCCCTTGGATGTTTATCGCTTTTAATGATGCCATATTCATGTTTACATTAATTTACAAAAAATAAATAAAACGTTGGCATTGCGTAACTCTCTCGGGCGAAACGGTTGGTGAGAAACAGACTTAAGTTTTCAAGGGTACTGAGCAGGCAACCAACTCTAACCTTACAAAATGTGTCTGTTCCTTGAGAGAGCTATACTGTACAAATTAATTATATCATACAATGTGTGTCATACAATTTGTGGAATGATACATGGAGATTTTAACAAATTCTGTTATTATTAAGACACAAAATAAAGTTTACTCTGTTGCTGAGGTATTTTATTTCACGTTATTGATGTTAAGCATCCAATTTTATACACGTTCCTTCGTTCAGAACACTGGCATGTAATCGCTAGGCTCCAAAAGAATATCTCGCGTGGGTTAAGTTCTGTGTCCAGGTACGCAATCTACTCATATTTTTTCCTTCGCAAAGAAGCAGTATTTATCTCAGATGTAAATCAACATACACGCGAAATGAACAGTTGGTAAAAGTGATTTAAACTTGGGTTTTATTTTATACACATAGCACAGGAATTAACACAATTATTGCGTATTTGTCTCTTTAGTGCATGACAAATAAAAGTAGCATTGAACATTATCCAATTGCGAAAATAGAGGACTTGTATGAAACTCTCTCCCCAAACGTGGTATTAATGTAATATAGCATGACAGGAGTAGAAATTAAATATGCATGTAATAATCGACATTAACAGTTTACGTGTAACTCATACGAGCAAAAATTTTTAACATAACGAAAAGGTATCATAACATGTGGTCCACGGGCGATAGGTTATATTTAGAGTCATACGAAACGGATAATACGGATAGAATTACTGTTGTAAAATAGAAACGAACATTGCTCTTCTCAGTGTACAAATGAGAGAAAACTTCTGAAAGTGCTAATTTTCATAAATCACATCGAATTCAAATTATTTTTTACGTGTGTTGAATTACATTCTATCACAGAATACGCAAGGGAGAAGGAGCTGGCTTCTAATGGAACACCGAACTCGACAGTACGACATGCAGACAGCATTAAAAATTAACACATAGACACACACCAAAATTGTCATAAATGTACGAGTTAGGTTGCACATGAAAAAAAATATAGTATCTAGCTCTGTAAAATATTATGCTAGAACTTACTTATTTACATGTTAAAATTTAAATGATAGTTTCTTTTCGATAAAAATTGAAGTGTATTTCTATTTTGTATGCTTCAGAAAGTACATTTTGCAAGAAATCGTCTGTCACACAGGCCAATCACAACACTTGCTATTATTATAAGTAAAAATAATTTGAATATACGTTAAAAATGTATGTTATAGTTGGTTATATGTACAGTTATTTCAGTTATGAAAACATAACTTTCGTTGCAGAAATGTATGTGTATAAAATTAATCAGTAAAGACATTTATAAATATTACTGATTTCTTAATAACATATAAGCATGGCAATAATAATAATGATGATGATCTGTTCGGTGAAGGAGTAATTATTCGCAAACTGCTTTTTATTAGTATACCGAATGCTAAATATGCTTAAATTTTGAGTACAAAGATGTTGACTGATTTTTAAAAAACATTTAAAGAAGTAAATTATAGCAATATGTTTTACAAAACATACGCATTCTTCCTTCACATGCAACATAATCGTTTTTTTTTCTTTCACAATTTTGTTAGTGTGTATAATATATTTATCCAGTTTCTTCACACTTTTAAATCAAACCTTTGAAAAATCACGCCATGAATGACGTACTTTGTTGTTTCCTAAATATGTCACGCATTGCAAACGTTTTATACTTGTATTAACGTAAAAGTACCTTATATTTGGTTAAATTCAACATTAACTTATATTCTATTTATCAATGATAAAATTTAATTTCCATTTAATATTAATATAAACAGAACGAAAATAGGTGTGTTGGTAATGGCCTAGTGAGAAATGGTTCTTAAGCAAAATATTATTACACTGAGTGCATACGACTGTGGAGCGTTGTCCCTCTGGTGTGATTTTCTATTATGTACTTGTGTACTATTTTCTATTATCTATTATGTACTCATATAGACGGCCACCAAACAACACACATAATACTGTGGCCCGGAAAACAAATAAATGAAAACCAAACGGACTCTACAACAGACACAAAGAAATTGGAAGTGATTATTAAGAAAATGCTACGCAGTAAGAGGAACATGGGCACAAAAAGATTAAATAAATAAATAAATTACATTAATGAAAATTAAAGAAGACAAGCCATACTTGCCGCAAAACACATTAACGGGTCAGAGGATATCTCGAGATAACAAAACGCTTGTGGTTGTGTGGTACTAATTAATCTTTGATTTATATTCTTTCTCCTTTTTTTGTGGTAAAAATTTTCAAAATTATAAAATTTAATATAACATTTCATTAAACTTTAATGATATTATGCACGGGCAAAATTAAAAGAAAAAAAAACATAAATTGATCGCCCAAAAGAGAAATAAATTATTTCTAAAAATGCAGTCAATTGTTCCATATAATACCAGATATGCATCTCTTACACCTTTCGTAAGATTTACTTTACATGTAATCAATAAATCATACTGAATATAATAATTTATGCTTTAACATCACGAGAGTTTAATATTATCCACAATATTCTTTCGTTTCTTGTACAAATGAAATACACATAGCCTGTGGCTCTGGCAGTGATATCAAAAAGAGACAAAAATGTCATACGGACTTAGATGTCCAGAAGTCCACTTGTAGACATCAAGCAGTATAAAAGTGTAAAAATCACTGTCCATGCCAGGAAGAGAAATGGAATAGTTTCCCAAACAGAAAAGTCCGCATGTACGCTGTTATGGGAGACAAGAAGAGGAAAACGTATGTAATTAGTGGACTACTGTGAATACCCATGTACATCCACTCTCACACATGAGGAAAGCAGGAAAAAAAACGAAAGCACACTATGTGGTGCCAAACACATGCATCAAAGCACATTATACCACACACTACAAATAAATAAATAAAAGTAAATCACTACCTTGCCAATTCTGACATGACTAAAAGTTCATCAGGAACTGCTAAGTTCCACAGAACGCAAACATGGGAGCAGGACGACTGCGCGCCATCTTGTTCCCCTGCTAAAAAAAAAGTGCCAGAAAACAAGGCTTAGAAGCACATATCAAGAGCAAACACGAAATTACAAAAAGGTAGCCGAAGTTGGAAATAACAGACAAACTGATAGTCCGAGTGTCGCCGCTAGATCGTGTGGGCTGTCCACAGGGGGCGTAAAGTGCTTAAATATGTCAAAAATCACGTTAATAAAGATAGTTTTTTATGTGAGATCATGCTCCAAGCGACATGGTAACGCCAAGATAATTGCCAGCGCAGGACCGGCAAGAAAGAGAGCGGAAAGGGTAGCTACGGACGGCAACAGAAAGAATTCGCAACACAGCATTACGCATCCGCTTATACGAGAAACAGTTGTCAGAAACACGGGCCTGTAGGCTTCCAACAAAATTAAAAACGTAGCTTTTAAAGTACTAATTAAAAAAATGAGTTGAAATCAAACTTACGAGAAAAATAATATTTAAATGATAAAATAGTGACAAACCATTATTAAATAGACTGAAATAGTTAAATAACTTCATTTATATAGCCAGATGAACCAAATTTCAAAATATATAAAACATTTAGCGAAAAAAATGTGACAAATAAATATCAGACTTATAGTATTCAATAATTAATTAAATAAATCTTAGATGGTTCCAAGAGAGAGTAAAGTTGTTATTTACCACAATAATTAAAATAATAAATGTGAACAGACATTTAGTAATAATGCTCGCAATAAAAGTAATGACTTAAAAACTGAAAATTATATCTCGAAACAGTTTTCAAAATAGTTCACAGAAGTGACATCATAACTAAATTAGTAGTGACGTATTTTAAAACGGCACACTAGGTTAAGCTTTGTTTGCATGGGGCGGAGGAATATCCTGGAAGTAGAACTAAAGCATGGCTTCAGAAAAGTTGGGAGTGACCGCGAATGTGCTATATTACTTTTTAATGAGTTATGAATGCTGTACAGAGGGTGCGGCGCTCAGTTGAAAGCCACTCTAATTATGTAATGGGACACGATACAAAACAACATGCGCTGATTCCAGTGTCAGCGGACAGTCACGTGATAAGCGCTTCAGGTAGTGGAGGGGATTATTCACTCAGCAACTCGCGGCACTGCGGGATTGGTCCTGCACGGGTGTTGGGCGGCCCGAGTTACACGGTACGACTTACCTTTATGGCAGCTTCGCCGTGTATGTACACCACCGCAGGGTACGAGTATATAGGCCATGGGGGACGTGCTGTTACGAAACCCTACTGCCGTTATAAGGATTAGCACTGGAATTCCGATGAATCCCATGTACCCCCGAATAATAACTATACTGAAATTCCTTATTTATTGTTAATATAGGACAATCTCTTAAAATAACAGTTCCGTTCACTTTATTCTTCTACTACACTATCGGGCATATTTGAAGGTATGCACGCTGGGTGTGGCAAGGATCACAAGAAATTGTAGGAAAGTAATGGGAAGTAAAAACATTTTCCTGTCTATCAATACGATCACAGAACGGTGGCAGCATACAACACATAGGTTTATTATTTCAAATCTAGAGTAACACCTCTTAAATTTTATTAGGCAAGAATATTATAATAATTGTTCAATTTTTAAGTTTACTTTAAAATATCAATTGGATTAATTAAAAGTGGATTACTAGCTGAAATGTTTTTGCAGAACATTTTCAAAACAACTTAATTTATTGTAATGCGTTTTTAAGGCGGTCATATACGTAGTGCTAGAAATCCGTTGTAGAGTATCTGGAAATTTTGTATTTTAATGAAACTATTAAACATGCCCCAGTAGGTTTACCTACGAAAAGAAAGCACGTTCCAAACCGTGACGGATTGATACACTCAAGGCATCCCGGTCATTTGAAAGATTATTTTAATGCCCTACAAAATAGCTTAAAACCGTTTATTTATACTGCTGTGTGTCACATTATGCATGTCGGATAAATTGGAAGCTACGACAAAGGCGTGCAAAGGACTTTGCTACAGAGGCGCGTCCAATAAAATTACATGGTCACTGCTTACATTTCTGAAGTTCTATGATCACGACGAAACCACTGCACGTTAGTTAGGGGCTTACGTGTAGAGGCATTAACGTTTGAGTTAGCCAGTCGGCATCTATAGGTTTAATGGAAATGAACATTTATATAGCATTAATATTTCGTACTCAATAACATTATATTGTGTCCTAACATTCAAACTATTAAATTTAATACACCTGAAATAATGTTCTGCCGCCGAAGCCTTCTCTTTCTAATTTTCGTGGGCATAGAAACCGAGTTGATGTGGTACAAAGAAATCTCTTTCAAAGACGATCCCTTACTTTATTAATACGCTTTCTACGCCTTAATTGCAGATACAGTCACAGAAGGTTATATACAATGCTGCAGGGCAATTCACTGAAAAAATATGTCATTTCAATTTATGTACGCCATTGAAACAACAAGTGCCGCAACAGTAAATTCAGAACCAACGGTCAAACAGGAAAACCGGATTGACTTTTCAATACCTAAATTTAAGAAAACTGCATACGAAAATAATTAAAGTAGACAATTTTACATGCGGTGCTGTGCGGAGAAAAATACACAAGTTTTGCATGGCGAGGAAAATGTTTCAAGTTTTACAGTGTGTGTTTATATTTGTCTATAATTTGTTGTGGCAAAATTTTTACAAGCTGCGGGAATCTGTGTGTATAAAATTCCTTATTTTGCTTCACGGTTTTGCTATTTTAGTGGGTTCATAAGCCCCTAAGAGTACCATCCCAGCACTCTTAGTTGTGTTAGCTTCTCACAGACAGGGCGCGAACAAATCACTGTTTAGTTACATAAACTTGCAGATGCCTATACATTTATATGCTTGCCAGAAAGACGTTTATATATCGATTTGTGGCACAAACAGCGAATCAAGACACTAACGTTTGTCACTTGTTCAGTCTTCTATTACCACTACAAGTATAATAAAACCCATTTCAGTTATGCTAGATACGATTTTAAAAATTAACATGTTTCTAAATCTGAAAATGAACGCGTCACGAAATAAAATGTGCGAATTCCACTTTTGCTCGCGTAAAGGCCGTGTCTACAATCAGCCGTTCCTGTAGACGTGGACGTAGCTCGGTGTTAAATGACGTCACATTGACGCTGTCCGAATATGCGTTGTTCGAAGTGTTTTCAGAATCTGACACTAGGTCGCAGTAAATTCGGCGCATTATTTGTTGTTACTTAGTGATGTTTAAATTTGCTGAATTATCGATTATTTAATATTTACGAAATGTGTGATTTAAATATTTATTTATAATAAACGCCTTAGCGGTTTTATTTTAAATAAGTTCGCCAACTGACATCCACTTTATATTTTTTAAACTTACTTTTTAAAAGTTTTAGCCTTCAAATAAAATTGTCAGACCGAACGAAGACATCACTAACTATTTATTAGTATTTCATCATATTTGTTTTGAGAAAGCCCATCTCGCACATCCAATGTTTACATTAATAACGTAAACATTTCACGAATGCGCGTGAAAGTATTTGTAGTCTTCTTATTTTTCTATCAGCTTAGGACAAACTACGGACAAGAGTTCAATTTTCCGAATGCTTCAACTTGGGACACAAGTCGACTTGGGACACGGCTGCTTGGAACAGTACCGTGACGTCACAGGGTCACGTACACCAATCAGCGCATCCTTGTTCTAAGACACAGGTTGGCATAGCGCAATTGTAGACAGGCCCTAATACGGACCATAGACTAAAGACGAGGTAGAGCGCTTATTCGCATGTACCCAACATTGACCTGCCCCAAAGGAACACATCTGTCAAAGACACATGGTCAACAGTGACGAAAGTGTATGGTTGTATCTTAATTTTAAAATGACAGGCATTATATATCAATAAAATACGTTAACCAATTTAGATTTAATCAAACTGCTTTACAAATTGGTTGGAGGAAATATATTTATCTCAAAGCATTTGTTTACATATCAGTTTTCTAACCTAAAATCCAAACACGTCATTTTTGCTCGCCGTGTTGGCAGAAATGCAGTTCAATGTTGAGACACGGAGATTGGTTGTGCGCAGCCAGCGAGATTGGTCTACCTCATCTTTAGGGCCTGTATTACCACCGTTTGATAAAGTCCTGAATAAAAATTATCAGCTAGATAGCCCAAAAATGCGTATTACGACTCCCTAATACTGCCTATTCGCCAGGCTTTAAGCTGATAAAGATATCAGGTACTTCGTCCACCTGATAGCTATCTATCAGCATGTCAAATTGTGTGTTTGAGCAATATGGCGAAAGGAGGTAGGAGACGAATTGTATTTGACAGTGACTCCGATGATCAGGTTTTGGATTAAACGCTTCGCTACGATAGAAATGCAAAGGCGGCACTTATTTCAAAATTAATGACTTGCCTTTTCCGTCCATGTATTTACATCGATTTTTTTTAAATTCTCTACAGTTGTCTTTTCTGACCGAATTAAATTTATAGTCCAGTGAAATGCCGTTGCAACTGAGTTCTCTTCCGTCAAAATGTGCGTATATGCGAGAATTTGTTGCTAATGTTATAGAAATATTTTTTAAACTGTATATTATTTTTGTATTTCATTAAATGTAGATCGTCGTAGGTGTCTTTATGGATCAGTCGCGTCAGTGAAATGAATTGACACCTGTCTGCCACTTTTAAAAAGTGCTGTGTGATAATTTATTCAACTCACGTAACATTTGAGCTATTTCTTGGAATCAAGAAATTTAAACTTCACAGTGTAAATACTACTTCAGATTCTGTTTATTTTATTGGTGGGGTGGGGAAGTAAAGTTTTACGTCTTTCATGAGACGACACAGATTTGATGTTCTTCTTATGAGAGTGGCGATTGGAACTCACATTGTTTTGATGAAACAGTGGAAAAGTTTATTCGTACGAAAATATCATTCAGTTTACTATAGCTCAAAAGTTTTAACTTCACTGGAAGAACTGTATGCGATTAATATGTCGCTGTCCCCACATACGCGAGAAAAATTCAACACACGAATAGCATGCATTTTTTATGTAATGAACTACACTAAAAGGGCGTTTATTTAGGTCACGTACATTTGAAAACATTCCGCAAGAACAAAACGCAATAAATACGTTACTAATAAACCATGTACGAAATGCACAATATAAACATGTTCAAAACATTTAACTTTCCCCATAAAAATCGTTAGAAATTCAATAGGCCTACAGTAAATGAGGGTAAACCCAGGTTACTTTAACGCCCAAATACATTTCGATTATTCTAACAATTAAAGAAAACATTATTTATAAAACACGCAAATATTCTTCAATGCTGTAATTCACAGACTCCACTCCTTTTTGCTGGGAATCGGTCTTTCCCATCTTATCTTGCCCAGTAACCTCTTAAAGACGTTTTTAACAGAAGAAGCACGTGTAACTCGTAAACATCACTTTTTATCCATAGAAGACTCAATTACGCCAACGCAACTAACCCAACTGTTACTATATTTCGAGTCCTAACGGAGAATTCTATTACCAATAAACAGAACAAAAATACCAGGTATCGTCCGAACTTCCTGATAATTTGCTGATAGCTATTTGCGTGCTATCAGGTGATCGTAATACACAAGAGCTGGTAACTCACTACTGGTAGCCTTGTCAGCTGATAGTTATTCAGCACTTACATCAGAAGGTGGTAATCAGGCCCTTATACGGACTCGAACGCGAGAAGCGGTTTTCCACCGCTCCAGCCGTGCCGAGGTAGGGGGAAGGCCGCCGCTGTGCAGAGGGAAAACAGAGAAGGATCTTCTGTTTCTTGTCAATCTATAGACCCTTACTCAATAGAAAACTTTAACATTTGACTTTACGTTTGCTTTCCGACATGTTGTTTCTTATGGAGGTTGACACAATGGAACTGTCAAAGGTAAAGTCAAGCACTCTTGACTCTACGGTTTCGAAAAGTTGAAATTTAAAGTCAAAGTCAAGCAGCCATTTTGCCGATAAACTAACAGAGGTCATGTGGGAAGTGCGTTATTTTTATTAAAACCCGATTTTAATCTCGGTATATTAAACAAAACTCGTCTTAAATTAAGTAAGTGGCAACCAAATACAATGCGAAGAGGAAATATGTGAATTGACACATTTTAATAAAGTAAACAAATTAGTTTTTTTTTTTTTTTTTCGAAATAAAATTTTAATATAAATTTTAAGCCTATATCTATAAAGATCGTGAAAAATGTATTCCTGGATAATATAATAATTATTTACATAACAGGATACACATTTTTGCGAAGCTGGCAGAATCAACGTTCAATTGTCTAAACTATGACTTTACAATTGTATTATGTATTGGAGGTGTCGTCGGAGGATAGGAAACGTAAAGTCAAATGCTAAAGTTTTCTCTTGTGTAAGAAAAACAAAAGTGGAACGGTCGCTTACACTGTAGGCTCCAACCGCACACGTCAGCGAAATGGACTTCACTGGGCAGAAATACTCCGGTACACCTTAAGGCCCGTTCCAAAGTCACACGGAGCCTATCAGCTAATGCGCGTGCACCCACATCAACAAGCAGCTACTGTCTAATATATATATATAGAGCAGCTACTGTCTATTATATATATATGTATATGATGGGCATAACGCACACTGAAAACAACGCATACGTTTCACACAATATATTTCCTCGACAAAACTTCTGCCTTGACTTCTTTTTTTTTTAATTCGCTTTCTTCTTGCTCGGTAAGCGATGTACGTAAATCCCACCACGTTTAGTTTACTTTTTCGTAAGGAAACACAAGCCACGGTAAAGATGATTCCAAGAGAGAGAGAGAGAGAGAAAATATTTAAAAAGTTAATCGCTTGCCATTATTTTTCAACAGAAAATCATAGCAACAACTGAAACGTTTCACGTATGTCATTAAATTTTCTAAGAAACTGAAACGGTAGTTATGGACTGTAAACACACCTCTTGAGTGAGATGCGCGAGTCTTCTTTCCGACGTAAAAGACGTGTTTTGCTGCGTAGATATCATTGAACCTCCGAGTTACTGATAATTTCCGGTTCACTTGGTATTGTTGACGCGGAACCTCTGGTCTTTGCGCGCACCATGATATTGGCATGGCACATTCGCAGTTACGTACAACTCTTCCGAAGCCCTTCTAATGTTCTACTTCCTGGATATTCCCTCCGCCCCATGAAAACAAATCTTAAACCGAATCAAGAAAATTACACCAAAGACACAACACACCGCATTCGCGCGCACTCATTGTAATAACACCTGTATTTTGCGTAAAAATTATTTCTTACTAAGCATTACCAACACACCTTTTTTTCTCACTGTTTTTATTCATATAAGTTATAAATGAAATATAATTATTTATATAAATAATATAAGTAAAAGTTCAATATCACCAAAAAATAAGGTAATCTTACGTTAACAGAAGTATAATAAGCTTGCGATATATGGAATATTTAAAAAATAACCAATCGCGTCATACATGCGGTAATTTTTCGAACGTTGGATTCAAGAACTGTGAAGAAACCACGAATAGACTATAGTATATATTTTATGCTGGGTTGATAGTCCATTAAGGACGGGTAAGCGAGTTGGTTGCTATGATTGCCTCCTTCACCGCCGAGCCCCTGAGACCCTTCATCTGGGATCAAGTCCGACCGTGGCCCCTAGTGCATAAAATTACCCTCTTGGAAAACTCCATCATCTTAGAAAAAAAAATTTTTGGTTGGTGTGAGACTGCAGCCTGTTCCTACGGAAATGCCGGGCCCCGTTCCCATGCACAAGGAAGATGAAGTACCCGATACTGTCCTTCCAGCAGCTCTTTAACTCTTCTCTGAATGCAGTGGGGTGACGCGGGTGTGAAGGAAAAGTTTTCACGAGAGCGCAGTGAATGTGATATGCAGACTGAAAACATCGCTCGAGTCACTAGTACAATCTTCTTATAGGCTATTCACAGTAAAGATAGTACGCCTTAAGACCCTCCCAGCATACGCAATAACCACGAAATTATTTTTACTGTGGTCTCAGGTATTAACTTTTGAGAGATATACTAAACAGTATGTTTGTTAGTCACACGGAAATTTTTATATTCACAATGGCCAAATTTATATATATATATATATATATATAACTTGAAAGGAACTTTAAACTGCGGCCTCTTAAAAGCTGCCCACTTTACCAATAAACAGACTATACGGAGGAGAGGTATAAACTAATGTGGTGTTAAGAGTTTTTGGGCAATAAGATGTATGCAGCATTCATTATTGAAACGTCTTCTTGTAACAAGGTATAATTGATTGAACAACAATATTACACATGGAGTACCTTCGTTTGTTTTCCACGTGTAATAAGCAGGAATTAAAAATTAATTACATCCCGAGTATGGCCACATAAGCGTAAAATAGTACACGAAGTCAAATTGTCTCTGAAATAAAACTAAATAACGTTATGTGCCCCATCAAAGACACATTTAAAAAATTTAACCTGAAACATAAGTATTGCAAAAATATATAAATCTAAAATGGCGTACAAACCTTCCCCTAACTGTAGCCGACTGCGTCCCACACTGATATCGCAGTTATTACTTAGCTCTCACGCAACGACGGAACTCGCTACCCTCCACACTTGTGCGTCTTTTTCCGGACCCCCTCTCCGAGGGGTCTGGCTTCGAGCTGGACATTCCAGCGACGAAAGACTACGAGTAAAGCCCGGTTCACATGCACACCGATCACGACGAACACACAGAGCGGGGAACTAGAACAGCCGATCAAAAGCCGTCCTCGGTTTCTGCGCGAGGACGGTTTCCGGATGGCTATTCTAGTTATCCGCTCTGTCTGTTCGGCGTGATCGGCGTACATGTGAACTAACCCCGTGGGTATTCAATCGCTTAAAGCAAGGAAACGCTGTCAATGTTCAAAAGGTTTAACGAAGGCGAAATAGGTATGGCTTAACCTATTACAAGAGCTGTATAGTTTATACAAATTATTTCGTATTTATTGAAAGTATTTTGTGGGGCTTTCGGCAGAATGTTGTAGATAGGCCTGTTAGTGACATCATGTTTGAGGCCATAATGCTTATATAATACTTTCAATAAATACGAAACAATTTGTAAATGTTGCGAAAACAAAGATATAGGCTGTTCACGGTAAAGTGAGCATTTTTAAGGCCCTAGTTACTTTTTCCTTTCAGCCATATTAATTCCCTGAACCACCTTTTTAAATAAATATTGCCAAGTTAGTAATAAACACAGTGTATATATTCCACCGCACTGGGAAACTTATGTCTAAGTATAAAATTATATACATTGATTGACTATTATTCCAAATGAGAGGGCTTTCAAAAGTGCTCACTTTACCGTGAATAGCCTATACCATTAAACACTGGCAAACACTGATAATTAGAGCAGGGCACACAATGTACTTCTAAATAATGCACGCAACTTAAATGCCATATCGGAACATTATTTGTAACTATTTGGTTAATATTGGCTCTTAAAGCTATGCATTGATAATCGAGTAAATAGCATAGAGCCATTCTAGCTAGTATAATTATCAGCAAAATTTCAGCACGACCTTTCATAAAGTGATCATTGAATGATACTTTTAGAACACTACTTTTTTTTTTTTTTTTTTTTTTTTTTTTTTTTTAAGAAAAGTAGCAATAACTCGTCCTAAATACCTGCTTTATTATGTAAATCAGTACCAGAAACTATTAGTATTTCAATAAACGTTACCCACCTTCCACAACACGTTCACTTAAGAGAAACCCAGCTACCTCTCCCACAGTAGTGAAGTGAAGCGAAGGAATTTAGACGGCTCTTAACATCGAAGTCTTGAGAGCCGATGAAGGTGAAGTGAGGTAAGTATGGAGAAGTACCGGAATGAAGGGCAGGGGAAACTGGAGATCCCCCGAGAAAACCCACCGACAAGCGTCATCGTCCGGCACGATTCCCACTTGCGAAAATCCGGAGCGAACCGGCCGGAATTGAACCCTTTTCGCCTTGGTGGAAGGCGAGAAGTCTAAACGCTCAACCACCATGCCCCCTATCCCCTCCCACAACCATGACGCATTGTCTGTTCACGTGTTTCTCGATGTCAATGTTGACACAATGAGCAGGTCAATTTCACATGCATTCAGCTGTTGCCACGCCCCTTCTCAGAATTTGGAACTCGCCTTCCGAACTGATGTACCAATTGCAAACTCCCGCTGGAAATAGCCCCTTTGAAATAAGCGTGTACCAAAACTGGACTGTTATCTGGATTCAGCTGACTCACTGTGATACAAACCTCACTTTTAATAGTTTCGCCGACATACTCCAGATAATAAGGTACATGAGAATTGAATTAAATTTTTGAAACTGACATAGTACTCCTTCATATAAATTTTAAGTGTGGCCGCGATACCTTATTTGATAATAATATAATATATCAGTTTATAATTAACTTTATTTGCGTCATTTTCAGTCATAAGTGTTCAAGACAAATTGAAGCACATAAAATCATATTACAAAAATTATTTCCTACATTATTATTAATACATTCTTACATGCAATTATAGTAAATATTATGACGATCTTTCTTGAAGAAGATTTTATTGTAAATTCTGCTTTCTGAAGAATCCAGAATGGAAATGCGCTTAAATTTTGTTATAAATGTGGATTCTACCGATCGATTAATGTTTTACATTTAAAAAGTATATTTTATAACGTTGCAAAATATATACATTCTTCTTTCATATACAGTATAAATCGCACTTTTTTGAACATTTTCATCGTGTCTGTGCACTTTTTTACGAGTTCTTCACGTTGTATAGTCGGGTGCAGTGCTCCATAGGCAGTTGCTTTACTTCAACCTTAACTTCTTTACACTCAGTCGGATATTTCGAAATCCGTAATATAAATTCCGGATCTGATTTGAAAGCGAAAAACATTTTATTTGCATTCTTCTCGATTCAGTTATGCATTTTTGGTTCACTGTAACATTGGGATTGAATTTATGAACCCAATTTTTAATCATATCTTCGGTTGGTTACGTCTGTAGTTTTTCATGGCTAATCTTTCTCAACAAATTATTCCCAGAATTCCGTATGAGTTTAGGTTGAACTGAGTCCCCAGCTTTTGACAAGGAGAAATACTACATAATTGAGAATAACCTTTCGTTGTTGTAATAACTTAATATCTCCTTCTTAAGCAATAATATCTATGAGAATATTTATTTGTGAAACGAGGCTTGATGGCATGGATTATCATTTTTGTTCAATGAGCTATAACAGTGGAGTAAGATTAAGTGAAATAACGTTATGCTACCAGTATCACTCATCAACTCATTTTCATGAGGATGGTTTGATGAAATGCCCATAAGAAGGGCATTCTGTCAGAATCAATTGGTTTTTAATGCCTAGGCATTGGCAGGTGAGAATTCGTCATGAATCTATTATATGAGCATTTCTAAATCAATCCAACCTATTTGCGTGACCTTAGTAAAGGAGAGTGAGGGAGAAGTACTTAGAATCACGAGTATTTTGTGATTTTTTTAAAATAATCTTCACGATCCATTCATAATTACACGTTGCCTGGAAGGTGGTTCCGAAACCAAGACCTCTTTCGACCGCACTGTAAATCATTCTGTAGACAATACCTACTTAGCCTGTTCAGTTTTTTCCCTTCATGCAGTGTATATTTAGCTGTACACACGCGCAGCTGCCCTGCCGTTGCCTTCCACGTCACCATACATTAAGACCATGTCCGTAATTTCGGAATTTGTGTACTCATCCATGTTCACGTCTACAGTACCTAGTGAATCGAAGCAGTGACAGGCTGCGAAAAACAAGCCACTCGGGCAGACTGCGCGGGCAACTACACTGCTCTGGAGGGGTGAAAGGGGACCTGGCTATGACGTGTAACATTGTGCATCATAACTGCAACTTGTGTTTACGACACGGTGTACGACGTGTTGCCTACTCACAAGGCCATGGCCTTGCTATCACTGAACCCTTCGTAGGCAATTTACACGGAAACGGTGGGTCCTAGAGAGTTGTAACTAGGCGGTCGTTTTTGCTAATTACGACATCCTTCTTTATCCCATAGTATACACAATCAATTTAACGCCACAGTGTAAATTTTGCAAGCAATCAAAACGTGCCAACCCCAATTATTAACATGAGGGGGGTTTGTACGACGTACCATACAATCCTTTTATCCAAGATAATGGTTCAAATAATCCGTAAACCAATTTGTGTTTTTCTAATCATGTACATTGCATAATATCCCACGTAATATGCATTTCGCCATCCACCTTTACGGGCTTCTACAGCCCTTATTACTTGGGATGGACCATGGGTGTCTTATATCAATCTTCCTCTTTTCCGGTCACGAATGACGTACCCGAATTTGTACACATGTTTCGTAATCATCTTATATGACCTATATATATTTATATATAACCTATATATATGCATATATCATATATGCACTTGTTCATTACAGCGTTAACCTGCGACTGTAATAGACCCAGATCTTTTTTTGTCATCTCTTAGGCCATTCAAGCTGATCAGATAATAAAATTGAACTATGTCATTTTCAAAAGCCATGCTTTTGTACAGCATTGATACGACCCTTCTCAGGATGTACTTTAAATGACTGCATAATAGCTGAGTTCATACACTGTAAAAAATTTTCTGCGAACTTCCTAAACTGTAGTGTAAGTTTGTAATCTATACATAGTGTGGAAATATACATAGTGAGAAATAACGAGAACTCCACCATTGATGATTTCTCAATACGCGTAAGGGCCGCGGTGGCTGAGCGGTTAGACTTTTTTTTTATTTATATGATTAACCCTACTTAGCAATACAGCCATCCAGGGTGTTCAATTCTATAATGACTACTACAATTTAACAAACAGTATATAAGTTATATAAATTCATTTTTTTTTGTGCAGGGCGGCTGTTAGTCTTGGCGCCCGTAATTTAAACTACAAATTCTATGTTTATTCAAAAGGCGAGCAGTCTAACCGCTCAAATGCTTTTGCTTTTGAACTGTTAGACTGCTCGCCTACCACCAAGGCAAACCAGGTTTAGTCCCTGGCCGAGTTACTCCGGATTTTCGCAAATAAGAATCGTGCTGGGCGATGCCACCGGTGGGGTGGTTTATTCGGGGGTTTTCTGACGTTTCATCCGTCCTTGCATTACGGCACTGCTCCATTCTCACCTCATTTCACCCTCATCGGCTTTCAAGACCTCATTGTTAAGAGCCGCCAAAATTTCTCAACTCAACTCAATCCGCATATACGTTAATGGCGTTAATTTGAGAACTTTTTATGATAGTGTACACGTTCAACATTCCAGATATTCTTTGGCTCGAGCGAAAAAAAAATTTCTTTACACGTTGACAGAGCAATTTTAGGGTCGGTAATGGACGCTGCGTAAACAATGTATCTAAAGACGTTTCACATCGGTAATGCCCAAGCGGACCAGATAAACTTGAAGGCCGGGTTATTGGATACTGAACGACCAACCCATTTGCTGGAGACCCTTCATCTAAATGGGTTCTGGTCACTAACTGAAATGGAGCGAACTCCCGTTATGTATGGACCACATACTGCTGGCGACATTCAGGAAGAATTCCCTGCGCATGAAAGCATCAGAAACCCTTTGGTCCTCAAGAGGACTATGTAGCTGTGCGTCCAAAGTCAAGCAGCGAGGGAGCGATACGGGCGACACTAACACGCACGCCCAGCGCCTCATCGCTCCTACGCGCAAGGCGTGCAGTGTTCCCGTCCTAACTCTTTACTGTGTATACTATATCTGTAACAGTTGGACTTTATTACACGCGATGAATGTACACAGATCAAACTACCTGCGTATAGTCGTACTTTTCTCTTACCGCTTAAAGAAACTTCGTGGGCAAAGCTTTAAAAATGCGTTATATGACCACTATCACGATTTTTTTTCCATTAATACACTTAATATGATAAAAGTAAAAAGATAGCGACATAGAAAATAGTTTTTTATGCTTAATGGCAAAACTTCGTATTTCCAGAATATTTATTTACCGAGACGCGCGTTTAGGCGAAAACAACGATTTCACAGAAAACTTTTCAGTAAATAGGACGCTTAAAAGAGATATTTAGTAGCGAAACTTGTTATTTAGAGGTCCTGATATTCTGTTCGTTGCTACTCCTAAGGAAGTAAGCAGTATACAGAGTGAAAATGGTAGGTCTATATGTACCTCACCGTTATCGAAACTAGTGGCAAAGTGGCCTTAACCGAATATGACTTTCTTAAGTCAGATAGTGATATTTTGAGTTTTAATGTGTGATATTCAAAATCTGATGTTTGTTAGCTTAACTTCTGCTCCGTCCCCGTATACTTGACGCTTCGTATTCTGAAACCACGTGTCAAACAGCAACGAACGTGATATAACACGATAGCGATGACAAAAACTGCTATTGCAAGAGTAACAACAGTGGCGGGCAGAATTCATACGAGAACATGTAGCAATACCTTCAACTGGACATTCTTATAAAAAATGCATATATATATATTTATGTGTGTGTGTGTGTACTTTACACCATTGGCCAATTTGACGATACAATTACTGTAGGTATGTACGCATAGAGTGCCTCACACTCACCTGAGGGAGGGGCCCCAAATTCCAGTCCCAGAAACGTTGTAAAATCTTGTTTACATTATCGGTAATGAGTTTTCATTGTGATAGGCTATTCACGGTAAAGTGAGCACTTTCGATAGCTCTCTGATTTGAAATAATAGTCAATAAATATGATTTATTTGAGTCTTAGCTGTTAACTTCCGAGTGTGGTGGGATAGACACACTGTTTATTACTTACATGGCAATATTTATTTAAAAAGGTGGTTGAAGGATGAAAAATGGCTGAAATGATAAAGTAACTAGGGCTTCAAAAGTGCTCACTTTACCGTGAACAGCCTATATTGCCTTGTCTTCTATAGTGTAGTTTTGTTTCATTGTCTGTTTTGCGTTTACGTTTTTACTGTCGCGTTGTGTCCTCTGAGACTAGCAGACCACTCGTTTTACTCTGAAAAATAATGCAAGTCTTCCTTGCAGCAGCCAGAAACGAAGGTTGTAGCATGGGTATGTTAACTACATTGAAAAAAATTATATCGTTCACAAGAAATGGTTATTGTGTATTTGGCGGAGCTGTTGAAATCATAAATCTGCTTACACTGCAACATGTACTTTTTTTTTTCTGTGATCCTGCAGCGAAAGTATTAAGATCCTATTTAAGCAGTGTGCGTAAAGCTGTGCATAGTGTGAGGGTGGACAAGCCCCCCAGTGACTGAAGTGACTGAGTTGCTGGCTCACCAGCCTTCCACTATGGCGATCCGGGGGTTCGATACCCGGCGAAGGTCGCTTCTGGAGCTTTGCATTTGGGGAAACACGAAGGAGGAAGCTTACGGCGGGTTTCCTTGAGCTGCCACTGCGTCCCCCCCCCCCCCACACCACAACTCCCACCCACTCACTGTTACACTCACAGACCTCTCTGTCCACGTTCATGCTCTCAGTTTGGACCGAGCGATGTGGGCGTAGTTGTAAACCGCTGGGATTCCCGTTCGGGAGCACCCGGGTTCGATTCCCAGTCTGGCCATTCTGATTTCGGTGCTCCCCACGGTTTTTTCCTTCCCCAATTCCCTGCTTCTCTGAGCAAATAGTTCCGTTTCTAATGATCTCGCTGTTGAAGAGTTGTTAAGCCCTACTACCTATAGTCTATTCCCGGTAAAAATGAGCACTTTTTGCATCCCTGCTTGAGATCCACTTGTACGCACGTCGTATGTTCTTCCGCCTTATCTAAGATTAACATTGTCATGGGCCTGGTCAATTTATTCATGCGTCGGTCAAGTGAAACTGTGAAATTATCGGAAAAGCAAATATCTTACAAATCTGCTCATTTTTACACTTCGATGCATTAAAAAATAAAAAAAAATAAAAAATATAAAAAAATATATATACATAAAAATTTAAAAAAAAAAAAAAACAGAATCGAAATAAATAATTTCAATTATTAGAAATGGTTACCTGACACGTTTTATTCGACGTTAAGATACGGAACTACATCCCATGTATCGTTACCAACTTTACTGGGCGCATGTCACTCAGGCGCGCCCGTTAAACTATATGCAGGTACGGGCAGTGGATTTTTCTAAGGTTGATTTCAAAAGCGCTTACTTTATCGTGAATCTCCTTTACTTATTGTCTATTGACATTATTCACGCTTTCTGGATCAAACGTTAAAAATATCACGCCATGTATGATGTGCTTGGTTGTTTATTAAATATGAAATGTATTGCAACTGTTTGATACTTATGTTAACATAAAAATACCTTATTTTTTACTCAGTTGAACTTTTACTTATATTTAATCTATACGTAATATACCTGGATAAAAACAGGGAGGAAATAGGTGTGTTTGCGATGCCTAGTAATAAATAGTTCTAATGCAAAATATTATTACACTGAGTGCGCACGAATACGGTACGTTGTCCCATTGGTGTACTTTTGTGTAGAGTTGGTTAAGCTCTGTTTGCATGAGTAGGAGAAAGGAATATTCTGGAAGTAGAGCTTTATCAGGGCTTCACAAAGTTGTAAGTAACCGTGAGTGGACTATATACCAACCCTCTTGGCTGGCTGGTGTGTCAACAGGAATTTTGTCCCTCAAACTCTTCTCATGTGACATCTGGGGACCCTACCTTCGGGCGGGAATAGCCCGTGCTAAGGTTAACTCTAACTAGGCTAGGAACAAAAGCAAGATTTCTTACGCGAGTATTTGACACGGAAATTTCCGCGGCTAGGTGTGCGGTGTTCCAAGTGGTAAATTTAACAAAAATTTTAAGCAACGTGAATAATAAAAGAATAAAAGAGAAAGATTATAATTAGTTACGACGTTATTATATATTCTCTTTATGATTAATGAAACAATCCTGATTTTTAACGTTCAAAATTGAGAAAATCTGGTACACATGCGACACTAGCGCTTACCTAGTGGCGAAAATTTCCAGTTTGCCAACCTTTCAACATTGCTATTCCCAAAAGGTAGTAGAAATAACCTTACAAGTGCTCAGTGATATAGCCAGTTCACGGAAAAATGAGCACTTTTGAGGTTCTAAGTTCTTTTTCCTTTAAATTATTTTCTGTACTTTAACTACCTTTTTAAATAAATATTGATATGTAAGTAATAAACTCAGTGTGTATATTCCACCACACTCGGAAGTTAAAGTCTAAAGCCCCTGTCACACTATCAAATGTTTGCCTTCAACTATATGTGACAATAAAATTTGAGGACAAAATTCGGCCATTAAATATCTCCTTCCAAAAAATCTTATCAAATAGTCTAGAATGTGTTTGAAAATGTGTCACGCTGTAGAATTTTTTTATTGGGAGAAAAAAACCAAATTAAATATTATTTAAATTTATTTTCATAGCGAGAAAATATTTTTTTGTTTTTACATGCGGTCCGTTACAGGAAAAAATGTAAGTAATATTGTAACTTATTTTCGTTTCTTTAATAAATAAAAATTTTATTTATAAGATATGTTTCCTGCATAATGAAATTAATGACTCTGAGTTCGTAACATTATGTGCAATATTCACTTAACATAGCATTCATAGACAGGCAGCTTCTACATGAATTAATTATCTTCATAACTTAGTCCGTTTCCAGCGATTGTTCGTTATTTTAAGTTTCTGGACGTCCATATTTGCCGTGCACGATTCCGATTGGCCCGAGACCGTCAAACATCAAATAAATTTTAGAACCGGTCCATTTTTCAAATGTTTGATGGAAACTGAAGCCAACCAACTTTCTCAGAGGCGACGTTTATGACGTTTCGATGACGACATAACTGTCCATTTTTATTTGACCGAACTTATTGGAAGCAGTTTGACGGGAAGATTCGACAGTGTGACAGAGGCTTTAGGCTAAAATAGGCTGTGTTTATTGAGTAATATTCCGAAAGAGAGGGCTTTCGGAAGTGCTCACTTCGCCGTGAACAGCATATAGCAGTTGTGACGTGTGGCGACAGGGCGGGGCGAGGACCCCGTGACGACGACGGAGCCAGGAATGGCGCCGCGCTGCTCCTGGGCCTGCATGCGCAACCAGGAGATCGAGCGCGACAGGATCAGAAGCCTCAAGGCGTACATCCTCGACAAGCTGGGGATGCCTGAGCCGCCCAAGATCCCGCCGCACCTCAAGGACAACCAGTTCGCCATCGACGTGCTGCTGGACCGCGCAGTCCCCGGCTACGGCGGGCCCTCGTCGTCCGGCAACAGGGCGCAGGCCGACCAGCCGACGGCGGCGTCGCTCGACCAGGCGCTGCTGCAGGTGCGCGACTACGACGACGACGTCGTCAAGCCGCGCAAGGTGATCGCCTTCGCCGAGACAGGTGAGTTGACTGCCAACCCTTCTCTCGCCAGGTGTGACTGTAGTAGCACCGCTGTAATTTAGGACTACACTGTTAAAAAAAAAAAAAAATCCTTCGTTTTACGGAAAAGTGCTGGTAAAAATTTATCCAGAAGTGTCCGTAAACTCTCCGTAAAATTACGGACACATTGATTTTCAGAAACGGACTTTCCGTAAATTATACGAAACCTCTCCGTTGATTTCCAAGTTAGGTTTCTGTACTTTCCGTTTCAAATAAAAAGAGATATTTGAAATTTCTTTAATTTTCGTTATGTAGGTGTTCTACCGTGTATAAAAATGATCTTGAAAAAGTTAAATATTCTTTGTACTTAAGCGAGATTTGAACCCGAGTCAAAAAATTAACAGTCCACAACTCTAACCAATCACCTACAACTCTCACTTGAAAATAGTGGTGTAACTTTTATATTTCTATTTGAAAGAGAAAAACAAAAATTCATTTTCTATTAAATTTAGTGTATTTTTAGTGTTGCCAAATGTTACAGACACGTGTTACTATTGTTTTAATGTTTGAAATAATAGGTCATAGTCGCGTGGATAACCTTAACTGCCCCAGAAACAATAATTTTCTTATTGCAGTGGCAAAGAAAGCTTCGTGTAGAATCGGCATTGTTTGTCCCTGTATAGGCCGTTCACGGTAAAGTGAGCACCTTTTAAAGCTGTTTTATCAGACATAATAATCAATAAATACATTTCATTGTGCTCTCGGACTTTTGGTTTTGGGGATGGTGAATGTATACACTGTGTTTATTACTCACATGGCAGGGTTTACATTAACAAATGGTGGACGTATTCAAATTGGCCGGAAGAAAAAAGTAACTAGGGCTTCAAAAGTGCTCACTTATAGTGAATGGCCTATAACTCGAATCCAAAGGGAATACGGAGACTTTCCGTATCTTGTATTTATAAACTTAACTCAGTTTTTCGTCATTACGGATTGACTTTCCGTATATACATTGTACATTTCCGTAGAACATTCCGTAAATATACGGAAATTTTTAACAGTGTTTAGAGCTCTGCCAATGTCGGGCCACTTCTCCCCGGCGGGTGGGAGGGAGTACCTGCAGATTCGTCTGCTTGTCCGCTAGCTGCGTGGTTGTGGGGCGTGGTTGGTGCTTTGCGAGTCGTTCTGCCTCTCTCTTTCACTAAGGTAAGCGGAGCCAAAACCATTCTTAGGCCGGCGCGACTGTAACGTCTTCTCTCTGGATCCTCAATCCCAACGCTCATCAGTGCATCATTGTTATGTGGCATGGTGGCTGGATGACTGTCATGATTCACTTTGTTAGAAACAAATATGTTACCAACAGGTCCGGGGACTACATAATTTAGTCAGAAGTGGAGTGGGAGTTTCGGGCGACTCATAACAGCTGGAACGACTCCGCCGGGTATCGTACCCTGTTCGCCTTTTTGGGTGTTTAGTGTTCTAGCCGTTGCGCCACTGCGGCCCCAATTTAATCAAACGGTCCTGTAGTGTTGTAGGTGTGCAACATAAAACTCAAACTATCTAGTCCTTGGAAACCTCGTGAAGATTTCAAAGTGATATTTCGAGGTTTATATTTACATCGCACGGTTATGTACGGAGGCCAAAAATAAGGCGAAACTGTAAGACAAAAGTGTTGACATAAACGGTGTGTCGTAAGAACAATCTTATTTCTTTGGTGACTATAGCAATAGCATTCTTTATATAATACCTGGCTATATTGTTTCAAAAAAAATTATTGTTTAAAGTCACCAGGCACTCCTCACTTCCCGGTGAACCTACCCAGTAGAATGACAAGCAAAGGTGCAAACGGAACATCATGCATGTGTTTAATGAGTCAATAATGAGAGTGATGTGTAATCAAGAGTATTGTGTCAGAGAGATTCCTCAGCTTTTAAATATCGACCTCATTTGTCTGTTAGTAATGTCACCATCGAATGTAAATGTCACGGAAGCAATGGCCCAAGTATCACTCTGGTAAGACCTAGAAACTAACTAATCACGATTGGCTGATTATGGTGCTTGTGTGAACAAGTCGTCATGCTGTCACATTATCGATTACAGAGACTTTCTATCGCAGCTACAGAGGCCAATGGCAACACTTTCAGGTGGGAGGTGACCACAACTGGTTTCCATGGTCCAGGAAGCCACTGATCACACATAAACACACACCAAATCTCGATTTATTTTAGAGTGGTGCGAACTACACCATAATTTGGCTATGAAGCAATAGAAGAAGATCGCATCAGGTTTTGTTAAGTCGGTATTTTCGTTGCACCTGATGATGCACTCTAAAATACACTAACATTTGTGAAAACTGAACCACCATGATCTCTATCCTTGAGAATTCAGTATAATGTGAAGCCCCCACGTGTTGTAATCAGAACCCCTAAACATCGTGGTATGGAAGAGGACTTGGACACGTTACTGCAGAATCTCCCTCCACGCGGTTTGTATACGAGTCCACAAAGCATCAACAGTGATTTCTGGAAGTCCTGGCGAACAAGTAGCATACCAACCATTTCCTAGACATGTTCGATGGGTGACATGTCAGGCGAATGTGCAGGCCCGGGAAGCAGTGGTACCTGTCGTTCACTGAAGAAGACTTACTCATTCCTCGCCACGTGTGGCTGGGCATTGTCCTGTTGAACTATGACATGTGGAGTTGCCTGAAAGAGGGGCAGTACCTCGGGCTCTAACACCTCCCTGATGTAGCTGTTGCTGTTCAGATTGTCCTCAATACGTAGTTGTCGAGATCGCATGTTGTGTATCCAATGGCGCCCCAAACCATCACACTTGGCGTTTGTCCGCTATGCTGCTCCAGAATGCAGGCTGCCAGATTCTGGTCACCATGGTAGCATCTAACACTTATGCGGCCATCACTGTAGGACAGATTGAAGCGGGACTCGTTCGAAAACGCTAAATTTTGCCACTCAGCACGCCAGCGACGGCGTTCACGTGTCCATTGCAGTCTGAGGCGTTTGTGGTTCCTGGACAATAGAAGCAGACACAATGGCACGCGTGCCACTAGTCAAACCCGTAGCAGATGCACATCGAACCGTCGTCACTTACATATCCACACCCGCTGCAGTGCTCCAGTGTCGAATCATCACTGTGACCGAGGCTGTATAGTCCGTTATGGCCATGCGGACAAGATGGTGGTCATCCTGTGCTGTGATCACATTGCGTGATTCAATACCTGCTCGTCCCTGTGTACGGCCCTCTTCTATCCACTGGTTCCATAGACGCGTCACTGTCGTAGCAGCTTGTCTCGTAGCAGCATGTCTTGTACCAGCCGAATTGTCACGGTATGACAAATCCGATTCCCGGAGACCGATCATTCTGTCCCGTTCGAACTCACTCACTTGCTGATAAGGTGCCCTATGACGTCGACGAGGCATACTCACACTTGCTTTCACTTCGTTTGACGGCTCTTCCCTGACTGAGATTGGTGTAACACTGACCTTTCCGGTCACACAAAAGAGGGCGCTGCTGGGCCTACGCAGGTTATTGCAATTTTCACAAACAATAGTGTATTAGGATTTTTATGTAGTTCTAACTCTGTGTCGGTAAATGGCAATTCGTCAATATACTTTGCCATCGTCTATTTTGTAAGACCCCATCGGCAACATTGCCTCGTAGGAGCCAACATACCGAATTACGAAGTTCGGAATAGCATTGTAAGTCTGAAAATCGACCACGCATATGCACCGCTCTCTGCCCACGTCGTGTGGGTAGGAGTGTACCACAGTTCGGAGTTACATTCCATCTATGTAGATTATCAACTTTAACAATGGTGACTTGTAGGTATTCTGACTTTTTGTTCATTTACTTGTTTGTGAGGTTAATTAGCAAAGGGACAAATTACCACAATTCCACATATTTGTCACCTGTTCTATCTCACGTTTGTTGGTCAATGGTTTTATATGTATGAATTGCCACAGTTTTGGGCGGAAACTTAAAATTCTTGAAAATGTCAGATTATTCTATGTGTTGTTTTGTTATATGTGTGTGACATAAACCTCCAGGGGATTTTCCCTTTTTCTATATTTATTACAGTGCATTTGTTGTGTTTTTGTTAGATGGCAAGTCGTATAATATAAACACACCTCCGAAAAGGGGTATTTTAAACTTGCACCATTAAATGATTGAATCCTTTGGGTTGTAATTTCATGATCTTCTCTGTTTCGTCTTTCTTGTACATTCGTTGTCTACGCTTCCATATCCTACTAGATATGGTTACAGGTATAGTTGTTGCCAGCCTTTTCACCATTGCAACAAATTATGTTTGCACTGTTTCGTTGGGCTTGCTCGAATAATAATGCTCATGCCCCCGATTGGATTGCCCAGGGCACAATGTGCGGGCAGAAGCAATAGCAGAGTACTGGTAGTAGATATTTTCTTGATATTGCTTGGTTTTTATTTGTTATCGCCATGTTTCGCTTAACATGTGCCATTTTCTTGCTCTTTGCATCCATTCCCAGCTTAACCTTGGCATTCATTATAATTTAAATGCCCCAAGTAGCAATTTTCTTTCGAGTCAAATATCTAGAGAACTGCATATTTCATTGGTGTCCCGCGCGTGTGTGACTGCCAAGTGGCTAGGGTCGAGATTCTTGTTGAGAGAATAGTCGTAGTCGCGATGTTTCATTTATTGAACACCTCGCCCAGTGTGTTGACACTGATTTCTCCTCGGATTTGCCATATGCCTAGCTTTGTTTACAACCTGCAGCATTTGTATCCAAGTATGTGCAGCTCGAATGTGCAGATTTTTAATCAGAATTCTCGCGATGATTTCTGCGAACCTGATCTTGCCTCTTCAAGACATAATTGTGAACTTAAAACTACGAACTTACTCATTATAAATACACTTCCTTTATATACCTCAGTGCCAGTATCGTGGATATCGTCAAAGAGTACATCCTTATTCGAATGCAAATTAGCGTGGAATACGTCAAGTGCGCCGGCAACTCACACCATGGCTAGCTGTTCCCCAATATTTTAAGATGCGTTGTTATGGGGCTGTGAAATTGTGACAATACATGAATGCTGCTAAGTTCGCTGGAGAAAACTGAATGACCCAAGATTTGAGAACGTATACCTTTAATTTAATCTCTGCAACAGTTTAAATACCAGGGGCTGGCATACTTTCTGCGGTCAGTGAAAGATGTAGGAAATTTGCCATGTAGTGATATTGACAAGGTCGTGTCACCGAGTAGGGCACTGCCAAATTCCAAGTCCATATTCGACGACATCGCCTATGAGTTACATAATGCCATAGTTGAGTAATTTAGCATGATGCAACGTGCGAACGTGGACTGTATAATCTATATCAGCGAGGCTTATTCGCACATATACGACCAGTTGCTTTGTGACGATTTGAATATGTTAGTGTTTTTTAGCATGGAGGTGAAAAATTTGCATTATACAACAATGGCATTCGTGGAGTTCTATTTTGAGAGTACAGTTTTTTCACATTTTTGTGAGGCCAGTATATAGGTAGAGATTATTGACAATTTTCAGATTTTTTTTGGAAATTCTATTATTATTCAACCCTGAACGCCATTGCGTAGATATCTGCTGGTCGTTTTTCTTCAGAGACAAATCTCTTTTAGAATTTTGTTGCATCGCACTTTAAAAGTATAAGAAACACACACTAGCCCGATAATTTAACACACTTTGCGATAACACTGCATAAAGTTGTTTTGTGACACTCACTTTGATAATTTTTGTATTTTAGGTACCAAATACGCGTAGAATGCTGAGCATGTGTTTTGTGCACATTTAAGTATCAACACTCTCAAGTACATTTCAGTAACCAGTATGACAGAAGCGATTTGCAATTTTTATTGCCTGAAGAGCCAGTGAGCATTGAGAATGCATTCGGAGAATGTCACGACGATAAAATGACTGTAATGAAGCGTTGAAAACCAGATTGGACAATCTTGCATTCCCGGCTGTCAGTTCCTGGTTTTCCAGCGTTCGAGTGTGTCATCCCCACAGGTGTTGAGCGCAGCGCTCAGGTGGCAAGTGCGTAAATGAATGCACATATTGTACTGCTCATTTTGTGTGCAAGTCAGTGAACTTTCTTCGCGTTGAATATGCTAAGGTCAGCGCGCGGCCGGACCGCCTTATTTCGGGCGGGCGCTGAAAGATGTTGGCAGCCCTGCGAGGGGAAACTTGATGCACCTGTGCGAGCAAATAAGAAGCCTGCATTTCTTCCCGCGCATTTTTACATTTCCGACCTCTTTCTTCTGGAATAATGATGCTCTTTCTGGTATAAGTGACAGGTGTGTAAATCACCGCTTGTATACATGTATCTACGCCCGTATCAGTAGAATAATTTTTGAACTAACCCACCGATTGGAACCAAACTTGGTGGTCATACCATCACTAAGAAGTTTGTATACCGGTTTCTTACAATAACTTCCTGTTTAATTACTTGTACGGTGAAAATTTTATTCATAATATCTCGATAAGTAAGGAAAACGCCACAAAAAATTCAAAATATTTAAAATAAGTTTTATTGGAAAAATATTTTTTCAAAAGAGAGCTTGACTCTGGCAACAGATATGGATGTGGTATGGGAATGTGTTTATACAATACACAACAATATAAATATACATTCTGGAGTTGTAACAAACACACACTATGTATTAAGGTGTCAGGACCTTGGATTACTTAAAAGTTTCCACATGTACTTCTTGTCTTCTTGTATGCTTTCATTACCCAAATGTACACCGAGGATTCTCCCCTAAGAGTTAAACATTTTCCATCGCTATTGTTATCTTTTTGTTTTTCCATTGCCACGTTATGGAGCAGATATTTTTGTCCCGTATGTTAAAAAATAAGGAAGATATTACATAACGGCAACAACAAAATTAATAAAATATTTACTGGGATAAAATGCGATGAAAATTTATTTCTACGCTTCTAGAATATGTTATAAGAAATAATTTCCAGGAATCATGTTATGCAAAGTATCTCTGTAGTTTAAGTTGTGACAAATGCTAAAAATACTCATTTCCTTTTGAAAAAAAATGCCCCTTTTCAAACCAAACTAACAGTGAAATCACATTGTTCTAAAATTTGCAAAATTTAAATATTATACGTAATAAAACATTTCAATAAACACCAAGCAGGAAACGTTGGTAGATCGTTTATTTACTTATGCGATTCGACCTACGGCCCATTTAAGCTTTGATATAGGCTTCCAGTGTGAATATATTTAACATTAGTAAACGTATTCCTGTTGTAAATAATGAATAATTACCAAATTGGATACGAGTTTTTCCAAATAAGTATTAGAGTGAGATTCTTCACTGCAGTTATCTATTCACAATTACTGTTTAAAGACACCATTTCTGGCTAACATTTTTTGCTTAATATCCCTAAAGTCAAATACCTTAAATTGTACAATTACCGGATTAGATAACTAATGGGTTTCTCGTTAGGACAAATAAGTTAATAATGATGTAAAATTTGCAAAAACTCTTTAAAATTCCAGATAAACTTTTACGCGCACTTCATTTCCTCTACTTCAGGTATATAACTCCATATAAATTTTAAGTTTATAATGATGTAGCAAATTACTGTTATGATACAAAGCATCGCCATCAAAAATATAGCATAGTGTTTCTCTTCTTGTCCTCATCTGAATTATTAATGGTTATTTAAAAACAGTCATCTTATTTTAAGGTGTATGTCTTTCCGGTTTGTTTATATCATTTGATTTACATTTCGGGACGTAGGGTATATAAAGTCATTAGAAATCCCAGTATTACAGACCCTTCAAAATTCTCGTTATTTTCAAAGTCACCTTTGGAACAAACGAAAACATACCGGAAGCTTTGTCTTTATAAACACCTTTGGGTTTGTAATTCCGGGTAGTCCACGGACGCGCATGGCTTTATGCTATATTAGATATATATGTAAGCCGCCCGCTATTATCGTAAACTAGAGGTGATAAAAACAATTAAAAATAGATAACTTCA
Source organism: Dryococelus australis (assembly GCA_029891345.1). Lineage (NCBI taxonomy): Eukaryota > Metazoa > Arthropoda > Insecta > Phasmatodea > Phasmatidae > Dryococelus > Dryococelus australis. The sequence continues at coordinate 285,271,948 of CM056993.1, forward strand.
AAAGAATACTGGTTTTGACTGGGAAAAATATATATAAGTAAAGAATGTAATGTGTTCTGCTTATCTCTAGACCGCTCATATAAATCACTTCCGTTTTGTAAAAAGATTTATATCACAGTTTATTAATTAATTACACAGTAGATTTGTTCGCTTCGAAAACAATGGATAGTAATTAGACTAAAGTATTTATATCACAGTTTATTAATTAATTACACAGTAGATTTGTTCGCTTCGAAAACAATGGATAGTAATTAGACTAAAGTATTTTTACTGCGAGTTAATGTGGTTAGCTTATTTCTTCTTAAACTGAATATTTCCTTATTATTTTATAGCAAAATACATTAACCAGTAAACGATTTTCCTTGAGCGTATTGTTAAATAATATTTATGGCATGAAATTCTAATTTAAAAGCTTGACAGAGTAAATATGTTCTTTTACTTGTTCTTTAAAACATAACACCTGAAATTGCCAGAATATTCTTGTCCATAAAAGTTATATTTCGATGGAATGTTATGCACAAATTTATTAACTTATTTTAAACTTTATCCTTTCAATAATGGGCACAACTGTTACTTGGTCTTAATTTACATACATCCTAGTACGTTCGTATTTACACAAATGATATACTATTTTTGGCTTAAGCTACTAACTTGTTTTTTCCGTTGAAAACTACGGTATTTACCAGTGTACAAAAGGTATAGAATGATGTAATAGAAGAAATACTTAATTACTACAATTTCTACAACAATGGAGAACTTAAAATAAATCTATTGGCCAATAGATACATTCCGAATTTGTCGCAGTGATAAGCTATTTATTTTTGATAAAGTGAGTTATAAAGAAAATATTTTATATTTGCCATACCAGATTCAGTAAGTGTGTTTCCTCCCCAATCTGCAGAATAAATTAACGAATTTGTAACTTAATGTTTGTAAATATTTTTTAAATATTAACTCAATAACAAGTAAGGGTGCAGTTTAGTTTATTATCAGTTGTGGCTATTAAATAATCCTAGTTTACTTTCGATTTTCATACTTTTAGTATAGGTATCGTTGTGGCAGAAAAAAATATCCACGCGATACATCAGTAGACCAATGTCAAATTCAGGAAAAAGTTTCTTTTTGATTAATCAACTAATGCGATGTTCTTGGTTTCTCAAACGACTGTACTACACTACTCCCCAAATATACAGAAGAAACAAATAACTCCAATATCTTATAATCTTGAGAACTAAGTATTGTGCTGGAAACAACACTAAAAAGTTAAATTTTTGAACAACTTTAAGTTAGTTTCTCGGATAACATTTTTAATTACAAAGTTTTGAATTTCATTCCGTTCACACAAGCCTAAACCAAACAACGCTTTAGTAATATTAGCCAACTCTATGTTACCGTGCTCTGGCCGACGCATGACCTTTAGTTTCACACAGGATTTTCCGGGCTATGTCTGTTTTTTCATCGTTTAACGCGTCTCTCAGGTAAACGAGTTGGTAACTTCTATATTCAGCCCGCAAATTTCCTCGAAGGCACCTAGGCGCAGTACTATCTTACTATCTTGCTTCTATGTGTCATCCAAGTTTTAAAGCTCCGCGAGACGTCTAGTAAATACGTCTCTTATTATCTAACCAAGTAATCAAGACATGGCCTTAAAGCAAACCAGCTTTATTACAAAAAAAAACTTATTTTCCAAACATGCTATTCGAGGGTTACGTTGATTCGCTCTTTTTCGGTAACTTAGAAAGGGATAATTTTAAGCAATGCACTAGTGAGCTATATCATTTTATGGTATCTCTAGTATACCTCAGTATCGTCATTCATTATAGTTGATTCAAAGACTGTAAAATATTGATAAATTTACAACATCTTTTTGTATATGTTTTAGTTGGAATAGTCAAAATATTCCAAAACTGGTTTGAGTAATGATTGTCTGCGTTGACAAAATGTAACTATAGGCTGTTCACGGTAAAGTGAGCACTTTTTAAGTTCCAGCAAAATTTTCCCTTCCATTCAATTTCTATCTTGTCGCCACTTTTTGATATTAATATTCGTATGTGGATAATAAAAACAGTGTATAAATTTCCCGACCATCAAATGCAAACGTCTGAGGCTTCAATAAAATATATTTATTAGTGGTCAATGCCTATTGGGAGGGCCTTAAAAAGTGCTCACAATAGCATGAATAGCCTATACCTATTTAAATAATATATTTAGTAATGAGAAAGATTTGAAGAAACATTTTACTGAAGAGTTGCTAACGCATGTTTTAATCATATTTCGTAATAGGGAATGTTTTAAGTAAAAGACTATTAAACAAAGACGATTTTTGTAGAGTTGCAGACTGTATTACAGTTAACATATTTTTAAAAATATATCGTAATAAAAATCCGAAGGAAAAAATATTAACTAAAGCCTATTATTGTAGAGATGCAGCTAACATACTTGCAGCTAACATACTTTAATAATGTTTTCTAATACGAGCATTTGGATAATAAGTCTGCTAGCTAAAATTGATTATTGTCTGTAGAGTTGTAAACTGTGCTGTAGCTAAAATAAAATAGAAAAATTTGAAGAAGACGCCTATCAGCTGAAAGTGTTTATTGTGGAGTTGCAGACTGTATTACAACTAACATAGTTTTAATAATGCTTCGTAATTAGAATCGTTTGAAGCAGAATTATATTGGCTGAAAATGAATATCGTAGAGTTACAGACTGTGCTGCAGGAAACCTGTTTTTAATACTATATTTCTTAATAAGATATATATATATATAAGATTATATGTCTTTGCATTTCGGCGCTGCTCCATACACACATTGCTTCACCCACATCGGCTCTTCAGATTGAATGCCCACTCCTCTTTAAAAGAAAAGTTTATAGGCTGTTCACGTTAAAATGAGCACTTTTGAAATACCTGCTTAAGATCTACTTAAATGATCGTTGTGTATTCTTCCACCTTATGTGAATTTAACATTGCCATGGGCCTCATTACTTTATTAATGTGTCAGTCAGGAGAAACTGTGGACTTTTTAGAAAAGTAAATATGTTACGAACCTGGACATTTTTAGACTTGATGGATTAAAAAAAAAAACAGAAAACAAAAGAAATTATTTAAGTTATCACAAATGATTACGTATCACTTTTTATTCGACGTTAAGATACGGCACTACTTTCCATCCATCATTACAAACTTTACTCGCTGCATGTCACTCAGTGCGCCGGTTAAAATTTATGCAGGCCTGGGCAGTGACTTTTTTCTAAGGTTGATTTTAAAAGCGCCCACTTTATCGTGAATAGCCTTCAAAGAAAAATGCTACTGTAGAGTTGCTAATGTATATTTAAATAACATTTCTTAATAAGAAGCGCTTGAAGAGAAAGGGTATTGGCTGAAGATGATTATTGTAGAGTTGCAGACTGTATTGCAGGGAGGAACGACTCGAGGCAGTGCACCCGCTACGAAGGCAACGAGATCCACTTCTTCCGGTTCTCGAAGGAGGTGATGAGCTACGAGGTGGCGAGCGCCAGGCTGTGGGTGTACCTGCAGTCGCCCGGGCAGCACAACGCGACGGGGGCGGCGGCGGCGGCGGCCGGAGGCGGAGGCACGAAGCACGGGCCGCGGGGGCGGGCGCCGCGCAGCCGCCCCCGCTACCTGGCGCACGGCGTGCCGGCCGCCGCCTCCGGCCCGGTTACCCTCACCGTCGTGTGGGTGCGGCACCGCGCCGACGGCAACATCACTGCCTCCTTCGTCACCTCGCTCAAGGTGGAGGTGCCCGCTGACCGGGGCCGCTGGGTGCACGTCGATCTCACCGCCACCATCGCCGACTGGTTCCGCAAGTCGGACAGCGACCTGGGGCTCGTGCTCTCTACCACCGACGCCAGCGACAAGGACGTCCGGGTCTTCAGCAACGACGACGACAATGAAACACGAGTGAGTACATCCGGCCAACACACTCCATAACCTTCATTTTGTTTCTGAGTGGGCCCGCCGTGGCTTAGCGGTTAACCTGCCCGCATCCCACCAAGGCGAACTTGTTTCAATTCCCGACCGGGTCACTCCCGGATTTTCGAATGTGGGAATAGTGTCGGACGATGCCGCTGGTCGGCGGGTTTTCTTGGGGATCTTCCGATTCCCCCGCCCCACCATTCTGACGGAGCCCCATTCTCACCTCTATAACCCTAATCGACTCTCGGTGCTTTTATTTTTTAAGTTTATTTTCGTGGTTTCTTGACGTAAACTGCCCGCTAGGTACTCTTTGTTTACAAGTCTGTTCCTCTCTAAACCTCTGGCTCTTGGACCTTGCTCTCTGTCCTGACTTTTTTTTCACAAACCCTGATAACGTTTTAGCTTGTTTAGAGCCGGGAAGTTCACCTATGGTCTAAAATTCGTTTCCTTATATCCGGTAGTTAGATAATGATTTACAGTTACGCCTACAAAGTGGCTTAAGAGTATAACAAAAAGTATTTACGTATGGAGAATGGGAGTATTATCTTAAATCCGAATTTTGCGGCACTGTCTCCAATAGTTTCAAAGTTATGGCGAACTATGCCTATAAAAGTGTGCTTAGGGCTTAATGTGTCCTGCCTACAGTCTCACAGTTGGGAGGACCAACAAACTGAATTTCACAGACCTAATCTAAATTGTTCGTAAATTATAGTCAAATATGCGTATAAGATGACATAAGGCATATTGTGCCATATCGACTTGATCGAACTCTCTAGCATTACATAAAATGTGCGTTTGGTGGTTATAACTCTAATGAATCAAATTTGGTGTGACACTGTGCTTATAAGAGGTGTAGGACGCTGAATTATAGCGTGATACCAAATAATAGAGAGGATTTTGCAGGCCACTAATTATTTATTTTTGTTCTAAGTCTATAAAATAGCTTTTATCAGCGTTACGACCCCATCATTACGGGCTTCTGATTGTCCAAAACACCGTATACCTAAACGGAATATGAAAGGATACATGAACCAATGAAAATTGGGTTCTGAAAACGTATTTTTGCCGAATGCCTTGTACAGCGCCTATGAAGTCCGTTGCAAAAAGGTGACATGCTTCACATGTTGCAGAGACACAATATACGTAATACTGGCCGTCCTCGGTCTGTGCGCACTGTTCGGCTTGAAGAAGAGAGACGTCAGTACATCGACGACATGCCCTCCACTAGTACACGCCCCATAGCGCGCCAAATAGGCGTGTCTCATTCAACCGTGTGGGACGTACTATGGGTAAATCGCTGCCATCCCTACCGCTGGTAGAAAGTAAAAGGCATTCAGCGAAAATAAATTTTAAAAACCCAATTTTCACAGGCACATATCTCCTTTAATATTCTGTTTAGGTATATGGTGAGCTATATATTTACTTTTTTTTTTTTTTTTTTTTTTTTTTCTCCATAAAGAATCATCTCCCATAGTTTAGGTGTATATTCAGAAAATAATTGAGTTCGATATTTTTTTATGTCAGTAATGTAACACAAAATGTACGACGATACTATTTTCATGGCTTTGGAATGGTCTTGCAGTACTCTAATTTCTAAAACATAAAATTTAGTACATAAATTTAACTGCTTGTTATTTTTTTATGGTGTTTGATTTATTAAGACATTTTAATGCTGGTAACTGTCAATACCTATAGTAATAGTTGATAGAGTCAGTAGTTTTGTATTTAAAAAATTGCAAGTTTTTTGCGAAAACTTAGGGATATAAAAAACAAAATTAATAAATACGCCTTAGTAACCTCAGCTATGTCACTAATTATAGGGTACTTCATAACTTATTCCTTAAAACATTTCTGCAGCTATTTATGGGCACTCGTGAACTAGATTTCGCGTTTCACTTTAACATATATGTTCGTATGGTAAAAGTTACCGGATAAATATACTACTTATAATTTATGTCAGAAAAGGAATAGTAAATGTTTCAGCGCGGAAGGTTTCATTGACAACACTTCCTTTTTCCATACTCTCCATCTCCCACCACCCCATTTAAAAAACTGGAATTATTTGATGATTTTTTCCTCATCCCCCATCTACCCATCCTGAATCCATGACCAATTTCCCACATTTATGCTCTCTTCGCTCACCTCTCCACCCTCACTTCTACTTCCTCTTCTTGTCCTTATCGATCAGATGTAAACAATTTTTATAAAATGCATTTCATATATTTTATAATATAATAAATACAACTTGAAACCCTTTAATTTCATTTGCTGTTCCCTTAGCAGCTATTATTTATACTTCTTACATAGGCAAATTAATTAAATTAATATTGTAATGTTGATTGAATTACTTTATAACTCTATTTAGTTACCATTGTTTGCAAACTCCTTTATTCTATACCTAATCATTGTTTGAACTTTTGAACTAAGAAAAGTTTACAAGAAATTATAAAAATGATTCATTCGGTTTTAACGGCGTATAGCCCACCCTCTCCTTAGCACAGTATTTTGTTTCAAATAATCGGAATAAAGGTTTTATTTATAAAATTACAGATATCAGACCAGTTGGCGGAAGATGAGGGAAGAACATAATTTTACTGCTTCAACATGCGCGCAAAGCAAACAGCACGATACTAGACCATACACGCAACCAAATCTTGGCTCCATGTGTATAATTCATTCTTTCCCTTTCATTTCTCCCTATAAATTTTCCACTCCAATATAACAGTTTCCTGATCGATTCTACACACTAAAAAAATTCACACACACATAATGTTTCGCTATCAGTCCTGTGAATTATCTGGTACTCTGTGAATAATTAAATCGCCCTTCTTGACTGGCGTTTTTATTGTTAGGCAATGTTGCTTTATGACACGTTTAAATTAGAAGTTGACTATTTTTGTCAGTTCTTCCAATTCTATATCGTCGAGAATTACAATAACGTTAGGGACCACGGTGGCTGAACGGTTAGACTGCTTGCCTCCCATCAAGTAAAATCGGGTTCGATCCCCGGTCGGGTCATTCCGAGCCACCCAAATCTCTCAGCTCAACTCAAACCTTGTTTATTCCTATTTCTCTCTTCTTTTCACCTTTCCTACTATGCTTTTCTATGTAGACAATATCTACGCATTATTATCCCCAACCAAGAATTTTTTTCTCTTTCTTATTACTTCCACCTATTTAATTTTCTGATATGCCACCCCCCTGCTGTTTCTTACTCTCTCTTACCTTCCACTTCCCTTTCATATTTTCCCTACCCGAGCCTTTCCTCTTCACCCAGTCACAGTTTGGCCATCTCCACATAATATCATATAGGCTATTCACAGTTTCTTCGGATGTTTTGAAAAGAACTTTCGAAAAATCACCCTATGAGTAACATGTCAACCGGTTTTTTTTTAATAATTTGTATACCACATATATAAAATACTGTAATTAACTTTAAAATATTGTATTCTTGAATAAATTAATCTTTAACTCAGTATCTTCTATATCATGTGGTATTAATTTCGCAATAAATACGAATTAAAAACAGTGAGAGCAACATTGTGATGGCAACGGCAATTAAGAAATCGTTTACAGTTAAAATATCTATTGTTTTAATCTAGTTTTTTGGTATGCTATTTGTAAATTAAACATTGCTTATTGAAATATTCAAGCCTCTAGGTAGCACTGAAGGGAACATATTTCATTGTTACAGTTAGAAATATTAGCGCAAATTACAGTGCGTAGGCCTTAGTGACATGATGTTTTTTTTTTTTCCGCCCAAGGAAGAAACTTGAATAGGCGGAACGGAGCTTGTCCCTCTCTCTCTCTCGCTTTCTCTTTCTTTCCCTCTCTTTCTCTCTCTCGGAAAGTTTCCACCGCTAGTAGGGGGCAGGGAAATTATACGTGATTTCAAATTTAGCTTATTTCATACTTATTACAGAAAAAATAATAATTATTGAATTTGTAATTTGAAACTGAGACCAGATTTTATTGTTTGAATACTTATTATAATAATTATATTTAGAAGTTATGGCAGGAAAGTTATAAATCCGAAGTTGGTAGAAGTGGAGACTGGCGAAATGAAATGGTGTGTTGCTGAACGACGCGTTAATTTCTCTTCTTGTTAACAATACTTAAAATTATCACATCAGGTTTGTAAACGTTGTGTTTTTTAAACCTACCTAGGCAAGTACGATGTTGCGACAAATCTATTTTTCCATGGCAGGAATAAATATACTGTACGTGCGTTCTGCCCGCTGTGTGTGAAGGAGTATTTTGCCTACGTTACGTTGGGTTAGTGTGCGTGTGTGTGTGTGTGACTGCAAATATTGCTTATGTTTATGTGATTTGAATGTTTGCCAAAATCCCAATAAAATGCTATGTCTAGACAGATAATATAAATAAATAATGAAATAAACCAGAAAACAGTAAGTACCAATGCATAGAAATGTGAGCGGAATAAAAGTTACAGTAAGCCTATCTGTGTGCATGTTCACTACTCTATTTTAAGTTTGTCGCTGTTACATACAAAAAAATAAGCGACACGAGTTGGGTGTTTGAATTTCAGTGTCTTTTCGTAGTACTGGCTGTTTCTTCGTTTTAATATTTATTCCAACTGAGACCGTCCTTTTAACGAAATAACCGAACACATACCAATAAAAAGAGGTTAAATACTTCAGTTCTTTTCCCCACAGTTGCAACAGGGTTAAACACAGTCGCGGCAAAATATTAACTTGCATTACGTGTAAAGTGCTATGTCATGTATAATAAAAATGTAAACAATGTAAAATAATAACCGTAAGAACTATCAATAGAGACATTGCTAAAAAGTCATAAAGCTGACCTAAATATGGTTATAGGCCTAAATTGCGAACATTCGTACGAAATGGTTATTGAAATAAGAGGAAATTTTTTGAACAGCTGAAAACAGCAAATAAAGCATTTGAAAGTTAAAACATAGAAGTCACATGGCAGTGTTTATTTTTACATGTAGCGGAAGAATACGTAATCGATAACCAAAAGTACAACTTAAGCAGGGCTTCAGAAAAGTGTGAAGCAACCGTGAATAGTTTATAGCTATTTTCCCTGATAGCGTGATTATAGTAGTATTTAACATAAATGTGCGGGTTTGCCATATTTCGGGAAGTCGTATAGTGAGATATTTGAATTAAAAACGTAAGACAGTAATATTATAATGCTGGCAAACCATAAATAAACAAATTATATACTTGATCAGATGTGCATGCTGTGTATACGATAGTGCGTTTGCATGTCAATGATGGCGTCAGGTTTTCTCTTGTTAACATATAATATCGCTATTACAAATGATTAATGCATGCGGTCAGCTGGCGACATGGTCAGTGAGATCGACATGTTTTCCATACAGGTCGAAGCACGAGCGGAACGAAACACACTCATATTCTGCGCTAAATGCGAAAACGTGCGGCTTTTCTAAGCTGATTGAGGAACTATATACTTTTACAAATACTGAAATTTCTCCACTCACTGGTGAACTTTTGAGAGCGGTGAAACGTATACGCTGTGTTTATTAGCCACATACCGACGTTTATATTAAAACGTGGTCTAAAGGTAGAAATTGGCCGATAGGAAACATTTAGCAGGGCCTTAAGAAGTGCTCACTTTACCCTGGACAGCCTATAATTGAGCACTTTAGCAATCAACCTTTAAAATTTAACTGCTCTAGTGTGAGTTTATTTTAGTGAGGACGATGACTCGTTGAGCCCAGTAAGTTGATATTGAGGGAGGGAAAGCAGTTCCATGTCTTAAAGTCTAGTTAAAAGTGGTGAACGTAAACATTTCTGAATACTGGAATAATTTCTTTTACTTTCTGATTTTTAATACGTTAAGTGCGAGAATCGGGGAATTTGTAGAATATTAACAAATCCAATAATTTCACAGTTTAACTTGACCGACTCATGAATAAAGCGATCCGGCCCGAGACAATGCTGATTTTACGTACGGCGAAAGAATACAAAATGCCCGTGAAAGTAGATCTTAACGTTCCCACCTGCCTGGAGCTGTTTCCCGCGTTTGAGGCGATAAGGGCGACACTGCTTCGCGCGTCAAGTACGGCATCGCCACTAAGCGCACGGCTCTGAACTGACATGCCGTGTTCTCGTGCTGCGTGCACCTCTGGGGCTTCCAGCGGTCACCCTATTAGAGCCGGTTTCACCACACTAGTTTTACTTGCTAAGCCGAGTTTAAGAACGAATTAAGTAGGATTACTGGTCGATTGTATTTCACCACTGTCAAAAAGCGATTAAATTTAAATTACCCGAGTTTAAGTTTAAACGCCCATTTTCGGCCGTTTAAGCATATTACGATACTTTGAAAGTTATGATGAAATTCGGCAGATGCCTTCGTTGCGATCACAATATTAATTGCAGTCCCTGCGATGTAGTTTTGATTGTTATTTGTTATATGAATACATACAAAAATGTAAGTCAGATTGGCTATGCAAAATATTCATGTAATAAACATTTTTAATATTAAATTAATGACGAATATTAGGTATGTTATGTAAAACAATTAGCCTACATTAAATTGTTGTTTGTATTTTATAGGCTCTTTGAGCCAAGTACAGTGCGTTTGACAATGAAGTCTAATTCTATTGTTTGTTGCGGTGATATGCTAGTTTATCTACATGGCAGGAATAACAATGTGATGCACGAAGACAACGAAAATATGATTCACGAAAAATCGTGTTACATGTTGGCTGAATTAAAATCCGCAGCAATTATTAGTCAATTTTGCGATCTCCCATTCACTGGCATTATTTGTACTGTTGTATTATACAAAATAAAAGTGCCCGCGACCTGTTTCAATCACTGTTTAATATTTTATAGCATTTACTTAGTGACTATCTGCCAGGATTCCAAAGACAATACAACTCAGATTCCATAGATTAGCGAGCAAAATCCTTGCCACCGCCTTCTAGACGCACCATTTTCTTCAAATGTCGGGCCCTAAACATAGATTCACTACACGGGTTTAATTATCTGCTAGATGTGCGTGGTGAAACGTTCCAACCTTAAACGCCGATAAATGAAGGGATATAATTTTACCTTCGTTTAGTTAAGCCGAGTTTAATGAATAAGTGGTGAAATTGGCCCTTAGTGGCGGAAAGTCTGCGGGAATGAACAATGCAGGGCTCCTGAGAAGTGTCATATTTATCTGACGCGTATATTTTGATACACAGTTTTTAGCCTTTTTTGAATTCCAAAAAATGGTGTTTCTAATTTGCGTGGCTTCTTGAAAGTACTCAACAGCTCTCATCTTAAGTGTACGTTCTTTTCGTAGACCAGCACATTGAACGCACGTTTAGTCATTTCGCAGAAAAAAAAACGTGGAGTACTAAAGGCTGTTCACGATAAAGTGAGCAGTTTTGAAGAAATCAGCCTTAGAAAAAAAGTCCCTACCCCTGAAAGCGTATATTTTAATGTGCACACTGAGTGACATTTGCCCAGTAAAGTTGGTAACGACGTATGGAAAGTAGTTCCATATCTTAACGTCGAATATAAAGTGTTAGGTAAACATTTGTGATAACTTAAATTATTTCTTTCGCTTTCTGTTTTTTTTTAATGCATCGAATTTTGAAAATTAGCCAATTTTTTTAATATTATATTTTTATAATTTTTATAATATTCACTTTTCTAAAAATTTCACAGTTTTACTTGATCGATGCATGAATAAAGTGATGAGGCCCATGACAGTGTTAATTTTACACACGGCTGAAGAATGCATAACGTGCATACAAGTAGATCTTGAGCAGGGCTTTCGAAATTGCTCATTTTACCGTGAACAGTCCACGCAGTTCAAGCACCAGCTAGGCGGAGGCCGGAATGAGGGCTTCCAAAAGTCCTCAGTGCATCGTGAACAGCCTGAAACGAAGAATCCAGGCGTAACGATATCGAAGGAAAGCAGCCAAAATAAGCGAGGAAACGAGCGGAAGGTCGTCAAGGGAAGGTGTTGGAAACAGAAGGCGAGTTGGCTGGGGCGGGCGACTTCTCAGGTAGCAGCTGGCAGAGGCTGAACCAAATTGATGAGGGGCGTAGGATCCCCTTCCTCGCGTCACGTTCCGGGGGAGGGGAGGGGGTGGGGTCAAAGGGTTGAAGCCCCGTCACGGAGAGGCATTCATCCCCGGGGAAGAACACCTGCCATGCACGGCCCAGCACTTTACCGCGAACCCACGGACGAGTCATGGTGCGTTCACGATTTTACAATAAGGTTGCCCAATACATCTAATGAGCATACTCTCCTATGGCCCATTCGCGGTATCTTCGACCTCTTCTGAAGTCCTGCTCAAGTTCCACTTCCAGGGTATTCCTCCGCCTCGCGCTAGCTAAGCTTAACTAAGTCTGGAAACTACACCAGAGGGAAAACGCGCCGGATTCGTGTGCACTCTGTTGTAACAGTTTTTTGTATAAGAACTATTTCTTACTAGGCGCTACCAACACACAAGCATTCTCACTGTTTTTATTCAAATAATTTATAAGTGAAGCATTATGATTTATAGATAAAATATGAGTGACATTTCAATGTAACAGAAAAACAAGTAACTATTATGTTAACACAAGTATAAAACGCTTGTGAAAAATGATATAAATAGGAAACAATCAAGCACGTCATACATGGGGAGATTTTTCAAAGGTTTGATTCAAAAAGACCGAAGAAACCGAGAATTGACTATATACACGGATGCAAACAACCGTCTTAAATTTTTTAAGATTGCCGCTTGGATAGGTTGCCGAACACCAGTAGAAAATGTTTGATTAAAAAACCGTCCAACGTGTCGAGTGAGGTCTGTATACGAAAATAATTTGATAAACGTTACGCATCTTTATACGTTTTTCATTTCCTCCATTTCTCTGTAAAGCATGTTTTTGTGATAGTGAAAATGGCTCAAATGGGTGTTTCCGCGGTTATTTCTAAATATTGTTACATGTGGCGGATGACGTCTAAGGGGAGTATCTGAATTCGTAAGGGATGGAGGTCTTAATAAAAAAAATTAAAGAAGGAAACTAAATTTGATCTCTAATTTATTCACTCTGCTACTACGTACATCAATTAGCTGTCTCCATTTTTACTCTTTCTATTTAACTGTGAGCGCATTATTTAATGTTTATTTCAACTTCAATAAATGTCCTTAATGTCTCTCTTGATTACAGTCAATTTACTCATACACATTATTAGAATGTGATCAGTCTGTTTCCATCAGTTATAATGTCTTTCACTCACGCACTTGATCCAATAGTCCAGGCTCCAGCCACATCCTTCAACATGTTGACACTCGCAGTCTTCGCCTTATCTTCTTCACAGCTGACCACGCCGCTTGCTCGGAATCCCGCCAATCGTCCATTCAGCCACTCCAACTCAAAAACTCCCAGCAACGAGACCCGTCACACTTACATAAATTCAGGGCGACCACCTGGAAGGTTCAACAAACTCCGAGATACGATGAGAGCCTAGGTTAGTAATCCAGAGCATTCTTCTATAAACGAGGGAAAAAACCCACAACCAGGATCATGCAGCTTCGTGCCGCAGAATATTATTTTGTCGGCCTGGCTTTGAAACTGATATTCCACCTACACTCGATCGCCTGCCTCTTGTCTCGCCTGCCCGCGCGGTGCCGTCTGGCGACTCGTAACAATATGAAAATTACGGTAAAAAAATATTTAAAAAAAGGAACAGGGAAATGCATCAAAGCTTTTTTTATATTATTACGTCATAAAATGGTAGGGTCTCCGCTGAAAGTTTCATAGAGGCGCATTATTGACGGCAAGACTGGGGACGTCAGTCGAAAGCCAAAGTATCGATAGTACGATATCGATATATCGCAAGATCACCGATTTTTAAAATCGAAATATCGACCTAAAATAATCGATATTTCACAATTCCGACTATCGATATTTGCACCCAAAAATTTGATGTGGTGCAACCATAAATTACTAATTTAGAGCAAATATCAAACCTTGCCGTCGTTCTAGACAAGAGTGAGCAGTACATAAAATGCGAGCCACAAGAAGCAATGTTAATTTTAACTGGACTTTTTCAGGATTTCTAAATCTACAAATTCAATGAGAGTTACATTATTTTGTCGCATATGTTGCAGAGAAAAGGACTATGTTGTCTAAATATAAATTTTAATGCCATGAAATTTTATAATAAATAAGCAATTTTGATGATGGACGATTACTGTGACATGGTATAAGAAATCGTGCTCAGCTGTCTCTTGTAGGAAATGTATTTGCGATTTTTTTTAAACTGTTATCAAGAATACACTCAGTGGATTTTTTTGTGATGTATCACAAATTGGTACTATTATCAGTTTCCCCAAACTTATCTAATTTTTAATATTAATATTAGCTATTTCAGTAGGTTCTGGAGATAGTGCGTTTTCAAACCAAGCAAACCCACCTTACCTGCAGACGTTATCTATTGTTCCCATCACTCGCGACCACAACAAGCCCGGATGAGGAGGTGGGGAAGGGGTGGCAATATTTTCAAGGGGAAGCTCACTGTACAGAAATCTCTCTCATACCTGTTTACTAACACGTGTTCGTTTCTTTCTGAAAACTGCAACTCTCAAGCTCTTCTGTATTTGTTCCGTGATAAAATTTTACCGCATTACCAACCCAATGGCTCAATTGTGGGGGAAAAAAATAATGATTAAGGAAATGTGTCCCAAATAGTTCACATAATTGTAATAGCATAATTTTATCTCACACATGCTCTCGTTACAACTACCTCTGTTTCTCTATTTACATGTTTGACGTAGCAGACTTCTAATTATTATTAAATGTAATGGAATTCAGGGTACGCCAATACTTCAAATTCAAGCAAATATATCATAGAGGAAAACGCACGTACAGATATTAACCGTAGTCTTATCATTAAAACTGGAACTAAATGCATCTTAAAAAAAAAAAAAACCAATAACCGAACAAGCATCATGGCTTCACAAGTTGCTGTTCTTTATGCGTTAGGTTGAATGTTGATTGTGTCATACATTAACTTCAAAATAAAACACTTATTGCATCGCAACTTATTTTTACTTATTACTTATCATTCTTATAATATATCAAACTAAATATTTTTTTATATTGTTGGGGAAATTTTAAAGAATTTTAAAACAAATAACATTATAAAGCCATATTTAAGTTTTAGTTGTCGTCTACATTTATACAAAGCAAATGTAATTACGTATTTAATGTTGATAAAAGTCGTGCATATAGTCACCAGTTTATTACTTACAATGCAGCCCATGGTAATATACACATAACAACATACCCCATATCGAAATAATAATGTCCAAATACAAATATTACATATTATACAATAAAATCAAATATATTTCCTTGAAGATAAATTAAATTATTTAACGTAAGAAAACGACTGAAATCAATCAGTTATCATGTGTGATAATCATATGGTCACAGGTGCGAATTCTTACCGAATGTCACTGGACACATGTCATCTGTAAAAATATGCTAAAATTCTTACTATGTTATAATACATAAAGAACATTTTGTATCAACTAAATTTTAAAATCCACACTCTTCTTTCGTTCTCAGTGTAACAATGTATAAGATGCAGTCATCTTAAAAACAGCTCTTATACAAAATAAATGTGACTGTGCATAACCCAAACATATAAATGAGAATCTAAAAATCTTAAAGTATGGTAACTTGGCTGTTCATTATAAAATCCGTTGGGTTAAGTTAGTGGTATAATAACAATAATTTGTCTCTCATAAAAAATGGGATAACAGTTCAGATAATGTTGGAAGAAATTCATTTCACTTTCTTTTTTTGTTGTTGTTTTCTCTGTGCCTCAATAATATATTCCAGGTCTCGGATAGGCATGGACTTGGTGTGCCTGGGGTCAACAAGTTCAGGTAACGAGCAGTGATTGTAAAATTTCACCAACTTCGGGAGCATTTCATTCCCCCAAAATTCGTCATCTCGTTCAATTCTCTGAACTTCAATCCCCAGCGGTGTCCAAACACAAAACATGCAAAATTTTCTCTTTGAAATGTGGAGCTGGCCTTGACCAACATGTCACTTTTTTCTTTACAATTGCCTCGTGAGGCGTCATTCTTGAAGCTGAAAATTAGCATTTTATTTCGACTATGCCATCTGCCCCTACTAATCCATCTGGTATAGCACCAAGGTACGGCATTTCTGAATCAATAAAAAGTCCACATTCGTGTATTTTCAGATTAAGTTTACTTTCAATTTCAGCAGTAGCTATGATTTCATTTTCTCTGCCGTATGCAAGGGATTCACATTCCACGTGGTTATACAGCATAGTCTTCACAGTCGACGCACAACTTGTGTGAGGCAGCATTCTGCAAACCCTTCCAAAATTAGATACAGTGAAAATGTTTCTTCTTCGTTCTCTCCATTCTCCACTCTCTCTTTGTAAGACATTTGCTCTCGCCACGACATGTCTTTCACTTTCTGTGAGATGCAGTTTGTTTAGAAATTCGTCACAGTCTCGCTTAAATGTTTCCGGATCAAGATCTGGTCACTCAACATTAGGGCCACAATCATTGTCTGCCTCAGTTCTACTGAACAACTTCTTTTTGCACTGACTGTAGTTTTTCTTTTTTCTTGTTTGCATTCTTCGTTTCCTTCTATGCTCCATGTTCTTACAAAAAACGTCTGGACTTTTCTTGTACATAAATTTCTGTATTTTGTACAGTGGCGAACAACTGATCCAGAACATCTACCTTTGTATTACCTGCCTGCAGAAAAGTTGACTCGTTTTCTGCCGACAAGTTTTGCTACAGCTGTATTGTAGTGCTCCACTCTGTTGCTGTTAACTTTGTGAATGAGACTTCTGCTCTGGTTACTCATATATCGATCAACGTTCTGCACTTTTTGAAACAGGCCGCACTTCTGAAGCACTGGTACATTAATTTTCACTTTTATCAGACTTGCAAAAGTAGTTTCTCTCCTTGCACTGCTTGTGTTCACCGAAAGTATGACTGGTACTGTTGAGTATATCTTTCCGTAGTTCCTCTACCTTCGTGTAAAATGATGTGTCTTCGTTTCTTCTGTATTCGATGGCTTTATTGACAGCAGCTCTAAACCGAAGTATGTTATCCCCGATTTTTTTTCATGAGGACAGTGTTCTGAGTTTTGTCGCAGGTTGTTGCAATATATTTCAGCTTATTACAAAAATTTCGAAGTAGATGGTTCGTGCATTCGATTTTTTCGGCTGTGGTGTTCTTGTATGGCCGTGCGTCAAGAATATTCTTTTAGACACTGCTGTCTCCATCAGCAATGAGTTTCGTGTACTTATGACCGTACATGTCATGACTTTTACAAAAGCCTTCTACTATCACAGCTACTTCCATACTGGTTGAACTTTGTTCACGGTCCCAATTCTTGCAGCAATAGTGTTTACGTGGATCTTTCTTCTCCATAATTGCTTTATGACAAGTGTAGCAGTATTTTTTTTTGACGCCAATGTACAAAACTTTTCCAGTTCTGTAGTCTACGGTCGCTGCCTGTAAACAGTCATAATAGTAACTTTAATAGTAAATGTTTTGGTAATTTTGAGGCAATATTACATAACTTACGCACTAATATTATAACACTAATTAAAAACTAATGGTGAAACATGTAATTTCTTCCTAAATGAGATAACATAATTGAAATCTTCTACATTTGACTTTAGGTTTTCGTTAAAGTCATCGCCAATACCTAACACAAATGTAAAGACAAAGTTTCGACAAATGAAAATCAATTTTCAAATGATTATGAAAACATAAATCTCCTAATGTAAATAATTATTAACAGACTCCCACAATTTTTTATGTTAATTTTTTTCTGCAAATAGAATTTAGTAGTGTTTTATTCAGTTCTTTAATATTATTAAAAAATACTTGATTCCCAATTAATATTTTTATACAAAAGTAACAACTCAATTGGGTTTGTTTTATTATAATAGGTATCCTCAAAATTAATGCTAAACAGCTTTTTTTAAATGCAAAAATAACTATAATCTAACATCAAAACAACACATTTTCTATACCATCAGTGAGTTTAAGCTCCTCTTTTTTTAGATTTCTATTTACTTTGGTCGTGGCTGCAAACAAAATAAATCTCACTATTGCCACGGCCGGATCTACGTTTTCTTTCGCCCGGAGCAGAAATTATGATTATTTGTCCCCCCCCCCCTTTTATATATATATATATATATTTTTCCTCGTCAACTCGCCAGAAATAAACGTATCTCGCATAGTTAGTTTTGCCTCCGTGTGCATTTTAATGTAAAATTTTAATTTGAAATTTATGCAACCAGTAAATACACGCTGTATTTATAACAATTATATGGTGTTCTACACTCATGAAAACACTACGATAAAATCACACATATTTAATTTGATTTTGAATATTTTTGTTTTAGTTGTTTAAAAACTTTCGGCCCATCCCACGATTCCTCTAGTCCAGCAGCTGGGGCATCCTGCGCCCCCTTTTCTAACCCAGATCCGGCCTTGGCCATTTGTAATTTTTTTAAGAACATGCATGAAAAATGCATGTGCATATACGTGCTATTAAGTACATATGATTCCAGATAAGGCAGTGTTGTTGGTTCTGTAGGGACGTTTGGAGCAGCAACCGTCAGCAACAACCTTTATCGTCGGAATGCGGTCAGAATCAACTTCTCCCTTTTCCTTTGCAACCCTAGCCTCTTCAAGAACAGCAGTCTGCATTTCTTCCAAAGCTGTCACTTCCTAAGCATCACACAGAATATTGTGATATTTATGGAAAGCCTTACTTGATAAGACAGGTACATCCATTGCTGAGAACACTTCTTCAAGCTGTGCGTGTCCGCCTCCCGAAGAAATAGTGCCACTCACTGCAGCTGTATTCACGTCCATTTTCTCTGGATATTTTTCACTCCACACGTGCATTTCGACATTGCACAGTCGACATTTAAATATAAAACAACTCCGCAAACCACACTGTTTTTCGCGGACAACATCCATATCTTTCAGAGTACACCCCATATGGCTGTGACTATCAGGCTCCTTTAAGGAAGAAATAAAAATAAGTATGCCCACTATTCGTCTTCCTTGCATTTTTTGCTGACTGTCAAACACAGAAATATTGTGTTTTTGTGTAACCGTCTGGGATAATATTTCATTATCCGTTTGTGCATCAACTGAAGCTCTTACTTCAACACACAGTGGATCCGATTTCTTACTGTGAAAGATAAAAATATTACAAACAACTCTTACAGAAAGAACAACTGTCTGAAATAAAAAATGAAATAACATGAAATATATGTCAGATGTATATTGCTAGGAGTACTCAATAAACTGATTAATTTGTAATTTGTAGTATTCCTTAACATTATTTTGTTTCATTGAACAAGTGATGGTAATTCATCAGTGCTGGCTTTTAAAGTAATCGCTATTCGTTGAAAAGTAATGGTGCGTGAAAAAAAAGGTAAACTGTAAAAAGTGGCTGGTACAGGGGTCAGTAATACCATTTTTTTCTGCCACACACTTTATATAGGCTATCCAATACGCAAAAAAAACCTCAAAACTCCGAAATGTTTAAATATTCAAATTCACAAATGGGATACAAACGCCATTTGTTCATTAAAACTTTTATTTATTTTTTGTTGTGAACTGGTAATCAATCTTGCTTGGCAAACAAAAATAATGTATAGTGATTTTACCCTACACTCCGTAGTTCTCGATAAATTGATCCATATTCTTATCTATCGAATATAATAATTTCGCACATAACAATGCATTTCTCGAAAACGGTGGAACGTAGTGTAAATACACAAGATATATTTTTGGTTCACCGTGTACGGTAGAATACTAATCTGCAGAAAACAACCAGAAATATAGGACAATTGCGTTTTGCTTAAATGGGATTCGAATGAGTTCGTTTTCATGTGATGGGTTCACACCCGAACCCAGATTTGTCATGGTTTTTATTTCGTCGTTTAAAATTGCAGTATCAGTAAACTTAGACATTTATCGTTTATTCTGACAGTGTCACTAGCAAAACTCCTCTACTGCAACTACACTTTCAAGGGTGGTTACACCCCTCAAGAACAGACTTACCCTATAGGTCGTGTTAATTTTTTGACCTCTTTTTTTATGAGGAATGACCTGCCGAAGGTTGTCGATAGAGTTCATACCACCCTATATATAGGATGTTCCGAGAATAGACGTCCAAACAGAGGCAGCTGGTAGTGGGATTGAAAACCAACAAAAATAACATACGAATGTATCTATAGTCCGATTCTCAAACATTTTAAATTTGCGAATTTTTAAAAGATTTTTAAGCCCTACTCTACACTACACTAAATATTTAAAAATAGTGACATTAGGAAATTGTCCCTGTAAAGTGAAATTGGAACACATGACAGAAGATTAGTGTAGCCACATTACTAAATACCATTCATGTCATGGGTACAGCCATGAAAAAATAAATAAGTTTTAAGAAGTTGTGCCTGGTCCAGAAAATAAGGCACTAGTTTACATGATTTAAAAAAAGAGTAATATACCACATAAACGAATGTCTACCGCTGAAAAAACTACCCCATTGCATGACTAATT
Organism: Dryococelus australis; assembly: GCA_029891345.1. Taxonomy (NCBI): domain Eukaryota; kingdom Metazoa; phylum Arthropoda; class Insecta; order Phasmatodea; family Phasmatidae; genus Dryococelus; species Dryococelus australis. The sequence continues at coordinate 285,292,483 of CM056993.1, forward strand.
AATTAGTAATAATCATAATTGGACATTAACAGACGCCGATGCAGAAAAGGTCAAAACAATAGGTGAACCACAGATTCCCACAGAATAGGTTTTGAGCAATACTACATGTATAAAAAGGTTTCAGCTATCAAACATATTATTAATAAATGATTGTAAATGAAATAAGATAATGTGACATACTTTAGTAAATATAATTTGATTAAAAATAATGTTTTGTTGTTATGAATTGAAATAAGTAGTCCCACATTTATTAAATTGAATTACGTGCATTCAATTAATAAAATAATTTTTGGAAAAAAAAAATATTATATCATGGTTATTGAAAATAATAAATTTCATGTAATTATTCAGAAAAAGTAAATTTAACTGAGTAAATGAAAAGACACAGCATTATTACTTAGCTTTTGTTCCCCTGTGGGGTCAATCCCGAATATTAGCATTAGAGAATCGTGCCGGACAATGCGGCTGGTTGGCGTGTTTTCTCAGGGGTCTCAAGTTTTCTCAACCTTTCCCATTTCAGTGCTGCTCCAAACTCACCTCATTTTTTTTCTTATCCGCTCTGAAGACCTCAGATGTCTCAACTCAACTTACTTTGGTTTAACTCGTGTTAAAAGACTGACGGATTAATGTACAATAAAATGCAAGAAAATAGGCTAAATTAATTTACTAACATAATTACAAAAATATTCACATATTTGTCCTTTTCTCTGTACACATAACGCCGACCTTCGTATGAAATTACCTCATCATAACTGGTAAGTATGAACAATAAATTTAATTATATTTATAGCTTGTGAGAATTTGTGCCTCAGTTACATAAGTAATATAAAACACGGCATTACCTATTGTAGTTGAGATGAGAATATTCGCAGTGGCTTTAAAATGCATTTCACGTGAAAAATTACCCGATTAACATAAGGACGTATAAATATTACATATTACTGTAATCTCGATTCATACCTTTCATAAGCCAGTAACTGATAACATGATAAGTGGCGACGGTCCAACGGCTAGAACGTTTGCCTCCCACCAAGGCGATCTGGGTTTGATACCTAGCGGGGTCACTCGGATTTTGGCATGTGGGAATCGTACTCGGACGGTGCCGTTGGTCGACAGATTTTCTCGGGATACCCCATTTCCTCCCACTCTTTATTCAAGACGCTGCTCCATATCCACTTCATGTGTCCCTTTATCTGTTAACATTCGCCCAACTATCCCTACTCCACCACGATACCTCAATTGCAAAACTTTGAAATAGGACCTATAAATAAAATAAAAAACGTTGCATATTACACACACAGTCTGACTACATTGTATAATCTGGACTAAAAAATTTAATACTATGCTTATATGATGTAAGTTTAGTAAGAAATCCATGGAGCGTACCTTTTTCAGGCACAGTAGTCCTGTAGATGTCTAAGCTTCCGTTTCTTCGGTTTGTAGCTCAATAGAAGACCACGTCCATTTCCTTTACACGAGTGTCGCCAGCCCATATTGGGCAACGTTTAAACTGCACAAACCACTATTTCCATCAGATTTGCAAATAAACTTAAACTTCTGAAAGGAAAAAGACGCCACTGAGTGCCACTTCAAGATATCACCAGTCCCGAATGAAAAGTGGTCATTCTTGTGATTCTCTCCCCTCCCCCGCTCTTCATCCACAATTTTTCCTTTCCCCAGCGGTAAAAGGTCCGAGATGTTAATCCTGTGTCGTCAACAAAGGGATACTTTAGTGCAACATCATATCATCTACCTCTCTATTCTGTTACTTTCCACAGGTAGAATCGCGGGATTTGAGCTGACTCCCGCTCACTCTTAAGAAATGTAACCACACACAGCTACCAACAAAAACCTGCCACAAAATAAGTAGCCTAATTTAACACTACAGATATATCTTATCATCTCCCACTTGCTGCTTTGCACTGCACTAGGCAACTAACTAGCGACTAAACGAGTTGAGTTTAGTCTGTAGAGGTTCTTCCCCTCTAGGGATAAGGTGAGTTCCCTAAAAGAGTTTCTGTAATGTGGGGATTCCCGACTTTGTTTTCTTACATACTTACAGGGTGAACAATGTGCATTGTATTACAGTGCTATTATTTCAAGTTTTAAATATTAGGTTTATTGTATTAGGCACACATATTTGTTTAGAAATAAACAGAAAATTTTGTGAGTGTCATTTTTGAGATTATTTTCGTGAGTCTAGCCACGAATGACAAGCAATTAAATAATAGAAACACTTTGTCGTGAGTTTAGTTTGTTTGTTTGTTTACCTTTCTTGACTTGCCGATAAAAAAATATTTATTGGTTTACCTTGAGTTGTATATCATAAAATAGTTTACCGCAACTATGTGTATTTCACTAGAAAATTAATAGAATTCAGTCATTTACCGCCAATTTGTAATTGGCCATTTAAAACAGTCCGTCTACATTTAGAAATCACGCCGTAGCCAATCAGGAAACGGCATTTCAAACAATTCGCTTATGGTAAAAAAAATCATGCCATTTAAACTGTACCCCTTAGCATTTTCAGCGCACATTGTGACGAAATTTTTCCCCAATATATATGTATGTATGTACGTATGTGTGTATATATATATATATATATATATATATATATATATATATATATACACCTAACCTGTAGTAGAATAAACCTTAAACATGACCCACAGTGTAAGTATAATCATACACAAATTTAGAGAGTACGTAATTACAAATCTCTAGGTGCCCTATCTTGTGGTCTCAATAATGCATACGATACAGTTGAAATTGAAACATTTGGTTCTATATATCATAACAAAATGATCATAATTGTTTTCCTCCTGATTATGATGGTTGACACAAAATACATTTCCACACAGTATTTTGTTTTGGGATATCGAATATCGGTTGGAATCTAAAGGTTAAAATATCGGTAATTTGTTTATTGGACATTAATTTAATCGATTCAAAGTATCGATACATCGTAACAAAAATTTAGATATCTTGATTTTTCGATAATTATCGGCCATCGCGCATAGAGGCTATGAAAGAGTTGATGCGCATATCTCGGTCGCCCCTATCGCTCTCACGATTTTAGGCCTCATACGTGCTAAATTTCATCAACCAGGCGGCCACCTTAAAAGCTTAGATGGTAAGTAGATCTTGGCGTCTTTTTGACAAAGAAATCATTAGAGGTGGAAACAGAAACATATATAAAACTAGTGGGACAATCATACACACATGCCTTACCTGAGATTCGAACCCAGAACTTTCCGTACCATGAGCTGATATTGACGTGGAATTAGGAGCATCAGCTTTGGTTGTAATCAGTCTAATGTTTTGAACCCAAGTAAGTGAGTCACTTAAATCACGTAAGATTTTATGGCCTACTGAACAACTACTTGTTTGCAGAATTTGGCGGGCATAAGTTGATCGTTTCACGATGTAGGGAATAAATGTTTTATTTTCTCACCTGATATTAACTTACAGAAAAGCAGGAAAAAGAGGCTCTCATACGTATAATTTGATGCTTTTAATGAGCAATGACAACATACAAAGTTTGGCTGAATTTTGGATATATTGTTAAATAGATGAACTCGTCTAAATTGTTTATATTGCAACCAATATAAAAAATGCCTAACTCCCTTAAAACATGTAAGTTTACATCGTATATTATGGTACAATTTTTTTATAATATTTGGTGGGAATTCGTTGATTGGGCTACCAGATATGATACAAGCTCTATTTTCTCACCCGGTGCCATATTCGTAAATGACTAACCAAAAGGGTTTTGTATTAGCACACTCGGTTTTCATAGCTAATGCCGCCAATATATAAAGTCCAGTTGAATTTATTTGGCACATACAGAATGACAACGTAAATTAGAGGATGATCCTGAGCTTTAGGAAAAATGCTGCGAGGTGGGTCCTAGGCAAACTGAGATAGAACACATTATACGACCTATTCCCTGCAGTAATTCGTAAGGGAGATATATGCCATTGAAAATCGATATTTCAAACGGTTTTAATTCGAAGTAAAATAATCTTGAGATTAAAAAACAATTCCGTGAATACTGCCATCTCTAATCGAGATATGAATTCTGCGAACTGTTACAGGGTAATATCATCCTCATTCATTGCAATGTCATTATTCTACAAATATGTTTAACACTTGTGTGTTTAATCATGTTTCCGTTAATTTAAACCATTGCTTTGGTGTAACTCTTGCAGGCCAACGGTTATCGAAAACACAGACAACTTTTGTAAGGGTGCAGTTGTTTGCCTGCCAGGTACCCTTAACAACCTTGTATCTGTTCTCTCGACAACCGTTTGCATAAGATAGTTACAAACCAAGGCAACGTTTTTTGTACATTATTGAAAACATGATTATTATGTCATTAAATGCGTTAAACACCTGATTGTTACACACATTTGTAGAATAATAAGATTGCACCTCTTATTTTCTCAATGAATGAGGATGACATTACCGATTCAAGACAACAGTATTCGTAGAATAGTTTTTCAACTCAAGTAGGTGTCACTATTTTTAATTAAAACCGCTTAAAATATAGATTTTTAAGGTCACCAACCTCCCTTATGAATTACTGTATGACAGGAGTCGCACAATCTTTTCTATATAATTTTCGTATGGTATAATTTCACAGAATTTGTACCTTCAGTTAATGATCATTCTGTATATACATGGCTGTTGTGTTGAAAATATGTAACTTACCCCTTAAGACATTTAAATTTAGAAGGACTACATATATATATCTTGTCACCTGAATTTGGTGGTAATAGGTTGAGGGTTTCCCTAGATATGACAAAACATTATTTTTTTTATATGGCGCTATCATAAAAAAATGGCGCATAAAAGAGGCTGTGCTTGGAGACATTTGATTTTGTAATAGATAAAGTAATAATATAAAGTTAAGTTGAAATTTATTATATGGTTTCGTAGAAATACTGTAGTGTATTAAGCTGAAATGTTCATATGACTGCTATTTTGAAATAAGTGTCTCACCTTCTTAAAATATAAGGTATTAATTTGCACGCTCTGCCATAGTACAACATGTTTGCCATATCTGATAGGAATTGAATACTTTTATTCCGAGATATGGCAAAAATGTAGTACTTAATGTGGCGCTATCTAAAAATTGGCATGTCTATGTATTAGCATATTTGATACTTGTAATATACACTTTAAGCAAATAAAGTTTGTTCAAAATAAATTAAACAGTTTGGTAGATGTAGCAAATGAACCTTATACTTATATGGCTACCATTTAGCAAATAAATGCCTTTTCCATTTAAATCGCTTGTGTTTAAGTGACCTAACATAATAGTCCATAACTGCCAGATTTTGTGGGAATCGGTAGAGTTGTTTCCGAAACACAACTTAAAAACTTAATTTATTCATATGGCGTTGTCTTTGAAATTGGCTGACCAATAAAAATACACATTAGTAAATCAGATGATTACATGATTCACTGTCATACCAAATTTAGCTTGAATAGGTAAAATTATTGTTGCGATATTACAAAAAGGCCTAAATTGTATCATGCTCGCCATTTTAGATAATAAGTACCCGGAGTGGTCGGAAACTATAGAAGTAATTTATGTCCTTACTAATTACTATATGTGTACCGAGTTTGGTGAAATTCTGTTCACGGAATAAAAACATTTTCGTGAAGAAGAAGGGTTGGTGTTAGGGGGGGGGGGGGCGAACACAAACTCAAGAGACACACAGACAGAAAAGTGATCTCACTAGATTTTATTTCCTTTGGGATGTAGGCAATATCGGGACGTGGCTGGGTCGAGCACATGGCTGTGGGTTTTACGTGAATACACACTGCTTTAGCGGGTACTATTATCTTTGGGATATGGGAATGACATGAGAGTAACTTATCACATACTTGGTTTTATGGTTCATAGCGACAAACTCAGACGAGAACGTTAGTTTGGCACCAAAATGAGCGCGCTAGCCCATCGGAGTCGCACGATA